>JAVYIG010000063.1:435000-1081852 GCA_035222895.1 Strongylocentrotus droebachiensis
TGACCTTTGTAGCGCAGGGGCTGTTTTTAACGTTTAACTTTGATTCCGCGGCTCGAGATTTTATGCGGCCGGCCCGGCCCCCTCTATTCAATGACGTTTGCCAAGCTTACTGGAATGACCCCAAATCTCCCGATTACAGTTTTCCCTTATTCGTTGTTACTGTCACTAAGCGCCATTTCCTCCCACCCCCCCCCCCTCCCCCCCACTCACTCAGTGTTATCTAGGGTATCTGGGATATCTCTATCTCCGGTGTGTAAAGTCAGTACGGGCCGGACTTTGTTGCGTGGGGGCGGGCGGGGGGGGGGGGGGGGAGGGGGGCTTCCTTCGTTATCATTTTTCCTTTTTTTCTCTCTCTCTCTCTCTCTGTTTCTTTTCTCTTTTTTTTTTCTCTTCTCCTTTCTTTTCTCTTCTCCTTTTTTTTTCTTCTCTTCTCCTTTCCTTTTTTTCTCTTCTTTTCTTCCTCTTTTTTTCTTTTTTTTGCGCCGCCAATAGGGGGGGCCGCGGCCGTTTCGGCCCCCCCCTGGATCCGCCACTGGGAAGATAAGATATATTCTAGCCATATTCAACTCATAAAACACTTTTCACAACCACCTTTTTGATTTATTATGACATGAAAGGGAACAGTTATCTGTTTTATGTTACTATTTCCTTCCCATTCACAATCTAAATGGTGATACTGTTAAGTTATGACTAGAGATATCCCACAAGAAGTGTTTATAAATGTTTACGAGAATTGGTATCTTTTGTTTATTTGTTCAAAGTAAAACTGCCCATATTAGTTTAGTAGTTATCAGCAGGTATTTATATATGTTTTAACACTTTGGAGACGACGGGCTTCTACAGAAGCCGAGCGAGTAGTTAAGTCTGTGACGACGGGCTTCTACAGAAGCCGAGATATATCCCTAATATGTTGACAAAGTTTTCCAGCTTATTATTATCTATTATGTGCTAAAGTTCTTTGCACTATTATTTAGATATATTCATTCATCTCATCTATTAAAAAAATAATATAGTTACGTAGAAATAAATCGAGAAAAAAGTGATATCATTTCAAATTTACTCTAAGTTAGTGTTCGGATCGAAAAAAGGCCCGAAATACCCGTACAGCTGGAGACGGACGCGTACGCGCGCGTCCGTTCTATATTCTTGCCAGGATTCTTGCTTGACGCTACTTCCAAGTTCCGTATGCACCCTTCTGCATTTCAGATATTCGTATTACGGGTCGTAATATCAGTTCTATTTCGACCCTGATTACTTATTTATATTTATCTACCCTACCGTGGGGCATTTTTTTCATCATATACTAATCTAAGCCTTATCGATGTAGTATTTACATGACAATACGCTGCAGGGGCGGCGATCCCGGGGGGGACGGGGGGGACACGTCCCCCCCTCAATTTTTTTAGGGGGGGATCGTCCCCCCCTAGAAATTTGAAAAAGTGCAAAACAAATTGTATAGCATATACTGAATAATGAATGCAACCCACTTTTAGGCTCTGGAAGGCCCAAGAGTGCAGCGTTTAGACTAATAAAATTGCAAAAAGAATCTCGCTCGGTCGCTACGCTCCCTCGCATAACATCCTTGTAAAAAAATTCGCATTTCGTCCCCCCCGGTCATTAACAGAAATCGCCGCCCCTGATACGCTGTTCATTTTATAAACTTGACCAATTTAGCGAATCATTCATGTAGGGACCTCCTTTATGAAAGGCTTATCCCCCACCCTAAGAGGAACAAAAGATTGTAAAGAAGTAACTACTTTTGAAGTTTACCGTTTTGAAAGAAGAGGATGTAAGCCTAAACGTAGGTCGATAGGTCAATCTACATGTCAATACAAACGACCACTCTAACTAATAGTACGAGGGCATGTAACCATTCTAGAGCAGGTTTGAGTAAAATATCTTGATCAACCTAAAGCCGGTCTTAGTTTGAGCGGGCATATAAAATGTTATGTCCTGAAAAACGATCCCTTACTCTTCCTCTCTCTCTCCCCACAGAATATTACTCTTGTCTTGAGCAACCCCGGCGGTATAGCCACGAATATGAGACTACCAAGAATGAACTCCTTATTAGCCACACCCTTTCAAAAGAAAAAAAAAACACAACAACGCGATGCGGAAATAAAACACACTGAAGCACAATTCCAATTTCATGAAATTCCTGACGTATTCAGAGAGGGAGGGGGAAGAGGGAGAGAGAGAGAGAGAGAGAGAGAGAGACATACAGAAAAGAATATAGATAGATAAATAGATAGAAAGAGAGATGATTATGTTGAATTATGATTTTGTTCTAATCTCTGTCATTCATTTAGCTCTTTCAATTACAAACAAAACAAATCAAATATGCGTACAAAAATTCAATTAATATTTTATTGATACAGCAACCTCATATCAAAACAGGGTTCTAAAAGATGTATAGATATAGAAAAAATAAACAAATTTAAGCTAGAGGCAAAATCTAAAACTAAATGAATATTTCAAATCATGAGAAACAAAGTCGAAAGCATTCAAAGTAAATATTATTTTTGTTTCCGAGAATAAAACAATGTTCATCTCAAAATTCATTTCCCAAATATTCCTATATTTGATTTGCACATTTAAAAGAAAGGGTATTTAGTGTAGATCATGGCATAATGTTGGTCAGAATAAAGTTACAAAATGTGTCGAAAACCAATGTAAAACGAAGGCTAAGGCCAATTATATTATGGCTCGGTTGATAATCGGCCGAGCTTTAGCAGACGACAATCATTGACAATGGGGAAATGAATGGAGGTATCGACCGATCTGCGCGTGCGGCGGTGCTTACGCAATTTGTATTGCGAGTGTATTGAAAAGGAAAGACGTGAAGCTTCAGCAAAATAAGACGGCAATTTCCCTCAAAAATAACAGACCTTATTTTTGGTATTGATGAACAAAACTTATATTTTTAGAAATAAAAAAGTCCTATCTTTCACTTTTACATTTACTAAAAAGCACGAAAATGACTGAATAAGGCGCAATGAGCAACGAAAGTAAAAATCACCGCCAAATTTTCCATTACTGGCGATGTAACCGAAATCGCTCCGTCACAGGGGAAACAATCGCCTTGCGCGGGCTCGCACTCAAAGGGTTAAGGTGCAATTTCTACCTTTTTCAATTTCGATAGATCAGATTCCATGAGATGTTAAAGTTGGAAATATTAACACTAACTCAAATAATTACAATAAGTAATGTAATGTATAACTAGTTTACATGAATTCCTATGGGTTTTTTTCTCACATATAATTGCAAAAGTTATATGAATTAAAGAGATTTCATCATTGTACGGAGGTAACCTTTCGATTTTATCTTTAAAGGATTTCCACAAACATAAAGCACATTCCCACATATCAAAATATTTACGATTGGTTCTGATAAAGAAAGGAAACGGTGTATCGCTGAGGGAAATCTTGGCCTCCTTAAGGCTTCCTTCCATTTCTACAACCAAACAAATAAGCAGTCCTGTTAAAGATCAAAGAATGTGTAATTTTGCAGGTGAATTTTGTCTGGGTTAATGATTTTCACAGAATTCAGGAGAGGAGTGACACTTCCTACAGACAGGTTGTGACCACCAGCCTTCAAGTTAGATTGTTTATATTTTCTGCATGGTTATGCCATTTATAAGTTTAAGCAAATCAAATCATGTCAACAATGGAGTTGTATATCAAAGTCATATAGTGTTGGTAATCCCCAAAATTTTGCAGATTTAGTTTACTTTGATTTATAAATAGCGATGTATTAACAATAGTTAGTTAAAGTAAAGTTTGTTTGATTTTCTCTTTTTTTTTTCTCTCTCTCTCTCTCTCTCTGTCTGTCTGTCTGTCTCTGTCTTTGCCTCCTGAAGATGGATAAATGATGAGAGGTGAAAAAATAATTTAGATCATGAGCGAGATCTAAATGCAAGGGTGACTGGTATGTATCAACACACATTTGAGTAAGCACAATTTATGCATCTCTTTGTGGTATTTCTGTGCCATTGACTTTAATAGGCATTGATAAGAGTGGAGCTTGCATTAGCCTAGATATGACTTTCTTTGATAATTATACACAAATTCATAGGAAATCATGGGCAGACCATCAATACATCTGGCAGGTGTATTTTTTGTATAAATTAAACAAGACCACATGAAACGAGTTTCACTCTGATTTCCTTTTTGCTACCAGGAGTAAACATCCTCATTAGAAATCTGTGCCAATCCTACATGCATACAGGTCAAGTTAACAGATCTTTATACTAGCATTAGACTGCTTGTTTTGAACCTTGTTGACAATCTTTCAATGCAAATATCTGAAACCTATTAGTATCTAATTACAATAAAGAAACTCAATCTGACATATGTAATGAGCCATTTACTTTCCACCAACCTGCCGCATTTCATAATTGCTCAATGTAGCAGAAAGATTGTGAGATAATAAAAAGTCCTCTAACTAGGTATTTTTCTCTTTTTCATTAACCCTATGACCTCCATGAATTTTTCCAAAGAAGTAAATTTTGTCAATTAATTCTATATTTCGTCTCTTTGGTACCAGAAGGGCATTAAATCAAAACCTTTAAAAAAAAAGTAAACCCCCTTCTGGTTTCTAACAGACGATATATTTGTAAGGCTAATTCGGTCTCTAAATTTACTTCAATATACCTAGAAAAATCTATGCCAGTTCTGTTTTGTCTGGACAAACAAAATCTTTATATTCGGATTGCAGTTAGTGTGAAATTTTAAGATCTCATATTATGTTGTAGAAGATTTCACCCTAAACCGTGGCCTTACATCTTTTTCTACTGTGCTTTTAAATTATTTCTGGATAAATTGGAACTCACTGCGTATAAATTTAACTATAAATCATTAAAGTATAAAAGGGGAATTATCATTGGTTAATACTGATGGAAATGACTGTATATTTATATGCGGCATTTTAATGTTTGAAGTTTGAATAAAAGGATTAGGCAACAGTGAAGAAATCACCAAACTTCAAAAGAAAGACTTTTGGCAAACAAACAAAAATATACTACTGATTTCATGCTCCAGTTCATTTATCATGACTTTGTAACAAGTGAGTACAAATTCCATATTCATATATTAAACACATTAAAGGTAATTTTGCACAGCTTATAAACATAATCCAATCGTAAAACATGGATATTACTTTAGGTATGTACATGCATCTAAAGTCTGAACCCAACTTCTGTATGTTTTCAAATACAGTCTTGTAAAGACATCAACTTATAAATATGAAATATTGATATTTTCATTGTTTTCAGAAAACCTGAAGCATTATTCCGTATTCTTATTGTTCCTGTCAAAATGTTTGATTCAATTATATAATCATTTTCTGATATCATTTTAATAAAAATGAAATAAATTGAGACAACTTGAGGAGGAATGTAGCTGCAATAGCACAACATTTATTTCTTTATGAAAGGACCAGCAATACATCAACGATTACACCAACAAAATATGGAATTCACAATGCATCTAATCTATCATATTTTGTGAACAATGATATTGTCAGCTCATTTGACGTACATTAAGTAACTAATGAGCCATGGGAGAGGTGAATCTACTTCAGTGAAATATCCCAGAGGCATGTTTGCATTGTAATGTACAAAACATCCCACGCCATTTGTTGAAATCAAATAATATCTTTAAATCTGTTAAATTTGTCATTTCAATGATAAACCATTTTTGCATACAATAAACGGCATTTCTAGTAACTATCACCAGAAGTCTGTCATCATATAATATATTATCATAGCACAACTTTTTTGAATACACATTCTACAAGATGTATGAATACATAAGTAAGGAGAGTAAAAGAGTTGGAAAGCAAAATAATAAATGTCAAATCATTATAAAAGATGAATAAAATGAGGGGTGAATAAAAAGGGAAAGAGGAACATAAAATGCCACGATGTGCTCTTCAAGCTTTTAATATGAAATGTTGCTTATTATTGTAAGTGTGGATCAAGTCAGTCACACAATCAAGACCCAGCAATGAATTTAAAGACTGCATCAGAGAAAAGGCAGAAATGGACTAGTTGTTGGAGGAGAATGTCAGTCACAAGCAAGAACTATTTCATGCCCACTTGACAACTGAATGCCAGACCTCACACACTTTACAATCGGAGCCAGGAAAGAAGGTTAATCTGGAAGGTGTATAATAAGAGGATTAAAACAATCCATCACTCCCACACTCACATCCTAACGTATATCTGGGTCACTATTCTAGAAAAAAAAAACGGAATCTGTTTTAGGGAGTTCATACTTTATATATTCAGAGTGTATAACAACAAGAACTGTTACTTTGCTATTTCACATTTTGATGATTTATTAAGTGCAATTGACAAAAATATGCATGATTCAATAAATGAACCAGCTACCATATCCCTGTTACCATGTATCAATGCGATGACAGTTTAATTCAAATATACAATGACAACATCAGCAGTTGCTGACAATATCAAATTGGTATCATTCTACATATTTCTGAACAGAAAATTTAGACATCTATTTTTTTATTTAGTCATATGTTACCTCATTTAATTGTCCACATGGTCAAAATTGACATTAAATCTACTACCAAACCCTTACGTAAAAGGTGAACTGAAAACCTGAATAGGGCTGAATGAGAACTTCTTTTCACATTTATGTCAAGTATATTTCCAACCTGTAACATGAATTATGTCTGGGGAAAAATAGTAGCTAGAAGGTGTTTGGAACTTTAGATGAAAAGAGGAATGTGAAAGTTCAATAGTTGAACGAGAATGTAGGTTATTGACTTGATACTTAGACTTGTACCTTGATCTAGGTTTCCTGTCTATTAGTTTTGTGAAGTAAGCAATCATTTCAGTATAGCTCAAGGTGTGACTGAGTATGTTGTCAATGTCAAAGTTAGAAAGTTACTTAATAGACATAGAGTCATGTAGGTCAACAATTCAGGTCTTTACAATCAACATCAGTTATTGATCTGCTTGCTACACAGTATATGTTACATATAGAAGTATTTTATTTCAAAATGCTGGTTTGACGTGACAATTCTTATACAAGTATATGTCGATGAAACATTTGCTGTTAATATGTTGGAGTCATAAATGCATAAAGAGGTAGAGATAGGGAGGAAGGGAGTGAGGGAGGGATGGAGGGATAGAGAGAGGGAGAGAGAGAGAGAGAGAGAGAGGGAGAGAGAGAGAGAGAGAGCTGAATAGAAAGTAAACTTTTGTGTACTACAAACTATGTAAATATCTCACTATCATCATAAAGGCTTAACCTTCATAAACTGTGAAACCTACCAATAATTACTATTCAATGTGAGTAAAAAATTCTATTGATCTGTTTTGAAAATTGCCCAAAATGTTACCTTGTTCATCAGAAAGAGAGAGAGAGAGAGAGGGGGAGAGGGAGATGGAGAGGGGGAGGGAGAGGAAGAGAGAGAGAGAGATAGAGAGATAGAGAGATAGAGAGAGAGAGATAGAAAAGAGAGCTGAATAGAAAGTCAACTTGTATGTACTATAAACTATGTAAATATCTCACTATCATCATAAAGGCTCAATCTTCATATTCTGTGCAACCTTCCAATAATTACTATTGTAAGTCTAATGATCTGTTTTGCCCGTAATATTACCTTGTTTATCTTCTAAAAGTGCATCGGTCCGACCATAGTCTGATTGAGTGAAATAAGATGAAGGTGAAAGTACTGTTCTCTCTGTAGGCTAAATGGCTCTGAGAATGGCAAGTTTTCCTTTGACTGTGATGGAAGCTAGTATACCAAGATTTGAATTCAAACCCCTAGGTGGTTTGTTTAAGAGTATCAGACAGAGAGAGGTAAATATTCCATTGAGATAATCTGTTTTTTCAATGCTTTCCCTACATCAATGCTTTTGAAGTATCCAGCAGGACTCTATCTTTGTAGGATATGAAAGAAACCTTGATACTATTCCTGCAACAAAATTGGGGACAGATGATGAGCACATCTATAATGCATGAAAAGTTCCTCTTTTTCCCCAGAAAGAAAAATCTTTATTCTGTCATTTCTCATGATTATACAGTATATACCTTCCATGATAAAATTATCACTTCTCCTTTTTTTTCTTTAAAAAAAAACAAAATTCTACATGGTTAAGCCATTTTTTTAATTACAAAGTTACAAACAGAAGACTGCATTTCATGAGAGCCAGAAAGCAGTTAATTCCTATGCTAGACAAAGAGTTTTTGGTCTCAACAGATGATTGAATCCCTGAATTTCATGAAAGAGCATAAATGGTCTAATATCTCTTCTTTGTAATAGAGGTTTATAGTGTAATAAAAAGGTTCAGCAGTCTTTTTATATTCACCTATGATGTTTGTAAGATTATATCGCTTAAATTCAGATCATAAAATCAGTCACCTGAACTGCTAATTATTTTGTCAAAGGCCATAGAATATTTTTATGCTCAATTTTAATGATTGAAAAATTCCTAAATATTTATTTGCTCAATCTTATCATCTAAAATGATTTAAGCAAACAGTACAATATTTACTATCAAAATTAGAAAATAATAGCACTTTAATACCCATTTTGTAGTAAACAATTTACTCATACTGCCCAGATTCAAATAGATTATTTTCAACTACAGACAGATAAAAACAATTATTATAAGCCATATTGGGTTGATCTCCATCATTGTTAGCAAAATCAATCTTGACAGTCATAAAAACTGCTGTTAAAGTAGCATTAAAAAAAAAATATATAGTGTATATATATATATATATATATATATATATATTTCAAGTGCACCACATATGATGTTTATAAGATTATATCGCTTAAATTCAGATCATAAAATCAGTCACCTGAACTGCTAATTATTTTGTCAAAGGCCATAGAATATTTTTATGCTCAATTTTAATGATTGAAAAATTCCTAAATATTTATTTGCTCAATCTTATCATTTAAAATGAATTAAGCAAACAGTACAATATTTACTATCAAAATTAGAAAATAATAGCACTTTATTATCCATATTGTAGTAAACAATTTACTCATACTGCCCAGATTCAAAAAGATTATTTTCAACTACAGACGGATAAAAACAATTATTATAAGCCATATTGGTTTGATCTCCATCATTGTCAGCAAAATCAATCTTGACAGTCATAAAAACTGCTATTAAAGTAGCATTAAAAAAAATATACAGTGTATTTCAAGTGCACCACAATTGTGTTCTTTTGACTGGTGTTTTTCAAAAGTTATCATTAAACTATCAAGATGGAGGTCTGTTTTATCAATGTTTGTTTGTTTTTTGTTATCTATGCTCCATCTGAAAAATATAATGTGTATTCTTATCTACAAGACTTTACAAGAAAACCTAAAAAGGGTAGCTTTTGTAGTTTTTAGTAGATAAGGCTCAAAGGTCTTTACTAGAATTAGAAGAGAAGCCAGACAACTAGTCAGTTAATAGGTTTCTATTCATTAAACAGGCTTCATCACTTAAAGACAAATTTGTGTCTATAGATACCTTCTACCTGTCAAAAGCTTTGATGATTTAGAAACAGTCTAAAGGAAATAATGTATAATCTCTTTGTAAAAAGAGAAATAATTATACAATAAACAATTGCTATACAACGTTATACAAATAATGAATGGTTATGAGTTCAATAGTGCGAATATGTTCATGAGTTGAAAGATTAACATTCTATTCAACGAGGCGTCAGCCGAGTTGAATAGAATTAACGTTAATCTTTCAACGAATGAACATATTTGCACTATTAAACGAATGAAAAACATTCATTATTTGTTTTATACAACATCGAAGAAGACCTAATAGAACGTTAATCAACAAATTATGCTTTACTCCTTATAAAGATAAATTAAAGTTTGAGTCAAGCCTTCTCGATTACATGCAGATTGCCTTCGCGTCAGATACACGCAGGGATATGCGCACATGCAGCAGAGAGGTACGCAGTCTGCATATAACCAAAAATGCACGACCGTGCAATATACCATCTATTGAATATCATGTGACCAACAATCGTCCAATCAAATGACAAGGATCCACGTAGGTGTTGTATAAAATACACTATTTGGCATATACTTTATATATCTTATTGAATATATGATTTTATCAAATTTTCTTTAAATTCACAATGATTGGAAAAATTTGAGATATGACAAACTTGATCCTTCTCTAATGTTTTTATTTCCTCGGGTCTCAAGTTGTGTGTGCCAATGTGGTAGCAAAATTGGAAAATATTCTTTAAAAATGCTTGAGGGGATTGGAATGGTCGGTCAATACACCGGACAACAACATGTCAAAATGTCTATCTGACAGTCCATGCTCTGACTTCAACGGGTCAACTGACCAAAATGAATCACCAAAGTATTTGTAGAAAGTGAAAAATGGCATTGAATTTTGGCCAGGCATTAATGGCCGAATAAACAAATCTCTCAAAAAATATTACAACTTATATGATAGGATAAATGGATTAGAATGATTGGTCTCACTATTCCTAATTTCACGGATCCTTAACTATATCACACTGTACAAAAGAGACTGACCAACAGCACTGACCACAAACTCAGGATGTTGACCATGACCCTTATATGACCACAATTTTGACCATCTAGTTGATTCAAGATATGAAAAATGTCCCTCTAAAAAGCAAGCCTGAATAAAGTTATCTTCAAAAGTTTATTTTAGAAGCTTTAGTCTGCCATAATAAAAGGTCAACACAATAAGTTAACTCCACAATCACAACAGGTTTAATGGATGTTTTTGTCCAAGATATTTTCGTAATCTACAATCAAAGAGGGTATATTTGGTTGACCCAATTACATGGATGAGGGTGGCTTTTACACTAGTATGTCTGAAAAATAGGGAAAATATACAATCTAGTATTGGGTGACAAAAAGAGGAAGAAAAAACCAAAGTACATGTACTTTAATTATATTATCTGTATACTGTACTGTATGAATTTCACCTTCAAGTGGCTTAACTGTAGAAAATATCTGAGCTCTAAAATTGTAGGTCAATGATAACACTACATTTCATTTGTGTTATCTCCATCTTCTTTCTGTAGTGAATGAGGCTCAAATTATAAATCAAGTGTTTTTATTCACAAGGTAAACAGTCTAACATCAAAATGTATGGACAATACCAAATTTATGTAGCACCATGGTGTGGAAAATTGCATTTTTATCTTAATTTCTCAAAGATCAAAATGCCTCCAGCAAAGACTTCTTAAAAGATTCTTAGGGGATAGAGTAACTCTGGTTTGTTGCCATGATTATTTGTAATTCCCAAAGAGTAAATAGTGCTAGACTTTATTCTAATACATAAGTAATAAGGAGGCCCCTCACAATCCATGATCATGCTTTTTAGATTACAGCCTGGCAAGCAGAAATATAAAAAATATCCTCAAGTAAATCAAGAAACCTAATTTGAAACACATGAGTTTTATTCCTAATATAAGAAGTCATATCGATAGAAAATGAAGCATTCCTTAATGCATGCGATCCAATATTTTACAATTAGTTACTCCAAAAAATAAACATCTTATAAATGAATGTTCACATCATGTTAAAGTAATTAGTAATTGTTCAAGTCCCCAAATTATGATTGACATGTCTAATACTCAATAAGACACTAGTAACAGGGATAGAGAGGAACTGGGTGAATTGTGAAAAAAGAAAATAGACACAACAAAGAAATAGTTGATTTAAAGATCCTTGTAATATCATTCACTTATTAAAAAATTGAAAATATTATCTCTGATTTTAATCATCTATTTCCACCAAAAACAGGGAAAATAGAATAAAATGAAATAACAGTAACTCATCACTTTTTTTTACATCAGCCTAAGGCTAAATAAAAAGATGAAGTGTTTCTTGTCCCCACCCGCCTCCTTTTTGGCCGCCACCTCCTGTTTTGATTATTTACTATTCAGAGAAAAAAAAAGCCCCCCCCCCCCAATCCTGTTCCTCAGTATATCAGTTCTCCATTATAACTGAAATGGTTTGATTGAGACTTCAACAGACCTAGATTCAATATGCTGGAATATTTCAACTATAACAGGAATCTGCCATTCTAAAGACAGAGTGTGAGAACTCAAGAAATGTGGGAACGGATACTAAATAAAGTCAGTGAAAGTTCACCAAACGGCACGTTTCCACAGATATAGGAATAACATCTTACCTATATGCATTGTATGAGGGTTCAAAGAAACCACATGTCTGTATTGATATCACAAAGAGACTTTACTTTTAGGTAACGATACTGAACTGCACATGTATGTTTCTGACCTGAAATATTTTAAAAAGCACAAAAATGTTAATTGTCCAACAGGAACTTCATAACAATTTTAAATGTGTTACAGGTTCAGATTAAAACTCATTAGAAATACTAAATCTTGTTAATGCTTTACAAATCATATTTGTTGCAGAAATGCTAAATGGCAATAGGTCTTTGGCCGGAACATTCGGACACTTTTGATTTCCTGGGAGGATGAGGTGGAAATAGGATGGATTCCCACAAGAAATTAAATATTTCCTGAACATCTACTAAAACACAATAACCCTGAAATGTCAACTTATCACGCTCTGCAAACCTCTCTATTAAACCATAGACTGATTAAACTCTTGAAATTTGTTTTTGACTATGTATGATTAATTGTAAGAAGTTTCATGACAACAAATGGAAGCTTCCTAGTTCTGCACATATTAACAATTTTGTTTATCATTGGGGGGGGGGGGGGGGGGGGGGGGTCCCAGCAAGTTTTTCACAGAATTTTTTTCTTTAGAAGTAACAGGCTTCAATTTTCTGTCTGACACAAATACCATGATTATTTCACCATGAATAGGAGACAAGCATCAGCATGACTTACCACTTAACTGATCATGTATCAAAATAAGACACTTTGAGGTGGGAAAAAGTTTTCATCCATGGCATTACCTAAAATAATGGTTACAAAATCAGAGCAACTAGTCACCAACCATGCGGAAGAAATATCTATATACTTGACAGGTGTATTTAGCCATGGGTGGATATACTCGACAGGTGTATTCAGCCATGGGTGGATAGGCAGAAAAAAGAGAAAGAATAGAGGGGATGTACCTACAAGAGAATGATGTAAAGCAAGAGAGAATAGAAAAGCATTAATCAAATAGGAAGATGCACAAAAGAGGTTCACAAAAAGAAAAGATTTAAGATTATGTACAGATGAAAGACATGACAGATAGTCCAATGTTCCATGAGAATGACTACATGTAGTATGAATCCAGAGAATGACTCATTTTCAGTCAACCAAATCTAAATCTAACTTTCTTTTTAAAAGAAAGCACAGACAATTAAAATAACAAAACATGATGCTAGCAGGAAAAGGATTGATCCTTTACTTTCCCATACTTTCCCATACTATCATAATTTCTAAAAATATATTTGAACTGATATTCTAACTGTTTGGAAGGACAAGTTAAGAGTATATCAATTACCATAATTGGTAAAACACAGAAACTACCTGCTCCAAATGTTACATAAAATTATCATAGAAGATTCTGGGAAAATTGCCCCTGGAATATACCATCTCGGACAAGTATATCTCAGATAAATACCCATGTAAGACAATTACCTCCACACAACTAACAATCCCTTAGGATAATTTCTCCTCCAACAATCATCCTATTAAGAAAATGCCCCCCCCCCCCATCTGATATAATCCACCATCCTGGATGGAAGGTATCCATGAAGTTAGATGTTGGGGGAGGGGGGGGGGGGGGGGGGGAGGGGGGGGGTATTATCTGTAGGGGAGGTTGTTGTTCAGGGCTCCGTATTATAAAGAGTTGCAATTTAAATCAATTGAAGTTCTTTATGATACAGGGCCCAGATATGCTCCTCAAAACTTACATCCAAATTGTAATCAGCTTAGAATAACATTCTAAACAGTCAACCTTTAAAGGTACTATGTCCCTTTTGCAGCCAACCTCAAATGCTGTAGAACTTTGCAGGAATTATGAATATGTCATGTATGTCCTATCTGTGAAATTTAAACGTTAGCAGTGTCCTCATATTCAAATTATGCAAGGAAACCTGTTTACTTGCTAGACTTCACTGTCAGACACTATTGAGTGACTGACTGGCTTTTTTTCTTCTTTGGTAATAACATACATGAAAAGAGTTGTAGACTCTAAAGGGTACATGAGCATTTGTCTACATCAATAACCCACTTCTTGTGATGGCCAAGATTAAACTGATTGAATCTTTGCGCAGCATAAAACGTATGACCATTCGGTACAATTGTCTGAAAATCAAGACTATTACTTTTGGGCTCTATAGCCCTAAAGTCGATTTGACAATTTAGTCATTATTTTCCCACTTGAAGACATTTTCAAGCCCCACCTTTTTTAGGGAAGTTCTAAATTAGTATTATCTTTCAAATGCAGTTGGAATTTAACTTTTTCATTTGTTTGGCCTGCAAATGGGACATAGTACCTTTATATACATTGTAGCAACAAATCACCTAAAGGGAAAAAGCAGTGGAAGTACATAATTTGCCAAGATAAATAGAGCTCTGAGTAGTCAGCATGAATACTGACTAGAGGGCACTGCCATTCACAACCGTGATGCATATACAGTCTTAATCAAGAAACTCTCTTTAAAGAATTGAAGGAGTTAATTTGTTCCCCTAGGAATGACGAATGATCATCTTTAAACATGGTAGTTAGTATTGCAGGAACTTCAGGTGAATGACTATTAATTGGGGAATTTGAAGGTTGCTTCCTGTGATGAAATGACTAATATCGGTAAGTTAAAATATGAATGTTATCCAAGAAAATAAATGATGGATTAATAACAACATTCTGGAGGATACATGTAGAACAATTGTTGTGAATAATAAAAGTAAAGGAATGAAAAAAAAGAGAGACAATGCAAACTAGACTGGAGTATGATGATGCAAACGGGAGGAGAAAAAAGAGGTCTATTCTCATCCAAAGAGATAGCACAAACGCGTTTGTTCAGGTGGTTATGGATACCCTCCTTGGCATTGACCAAGGGTTGCACAATTGTAGAATGACCAATTGTTCACCCTTGTGATGAGGATCTGTAAGAAACAAATCTGCTCAATACAGCTATAGACCACAGCCATAGATGTGACTGAATGATACAGATGAATTATCATCATTAAAGAGACCCACCGAGTTAATTTAGGCTATTGTTATGGGATCCAAACAATATGGTTCTCAAGAACAACACCTTTACCTCTTCCATTTGAAAAACCTTCCTCCAGAAGGAAAGATATCGTCCCCGTTTTCACGAAGTGACGGTAGTGAGGAAAATCGTCACGCAAAGTGAATGCAATTTTTTTTTCACTACCGTCACTTTGTGAAAACAGCGACGATATGACTAAAAACTGCATTATTGTGTCCTCCTGACCCCCTACAGTTATATACTTTAAGTCTTTGCAGGGCCTAAGGTAATGCTTCTTCACAAGTTCTTAACTTCTTAACTCATTCATAAAGCACCTAATTCATGAGACTTCCTTGGATCAGAGAGGTGGGAGGACGCCTCCCTGCTTGGATAAAGATGTGACTGTCACCAAAGGACCCTCCCCCACTATTCTATTCTTTGTGAGTCTAATTGTTTCATCACAAGAACTTACCTCCTTCGTATGGCACCCATTTGAAGAGTCTACCTTCGTAGAGGATATCATTGAATGAAGCGCACTGTTCAAGTCTGAAGTCTATCGCTCCCTCAGGACAGTCCTGGATCTGACATGACCTATAGTTCCTCTGGGGACCAACACATAGTCCTGGTCTGTAACAACAAAAGAGAAGAGCTTGGATTGAGTTATAGATTCACTGATTGCATGATGGTGAATAGGTTGGGGAGTCAAACTGCTGATTGGTTTATCTCAACTTTATTTGACTGGTAGTCTGATTGATTTATCAATCTTATTTTCCTAGATGAAGATATGTAATGTCGTTTAGAGTGATAAAGATATCTAGAATAAACAATTTGCCAATATAACTACAGATTAAATATTTAAACAATGTGAATTTTATAAAATCCCATAACACATAAACATTATCGGCTAAAAATTAGTACAAAATCTGAATCAATCACAGAGTATAAAGCAAAAAGAAAAAAGAGATCTTAAGGGGTGCATGTGTATGGTTTCAAACATTTTTTTTCAGTTTAGTTCAAATACATTACAAGCCAGTCATTCAAATTGATGTTCAGAAAATTTCCCTCAAAATTCTGTCTCACTGCAAAAGCTCAGCATTTTACAGGGCCTTCACATTACGTGTAGTTCTAGGCTAGTTTATATTTGCTTTCATAATGGATTAAAAGAAGTCTAAATCAGCCGGGTGCTAACTCTTTCTGTGGTTTCTTTGATTTGGTTGATTTCTCTTGCAGCACAAATCACATCATTGCCCAGTAACTGATGCATACCATCATATTGTCAATCAAATTGTCAACTAGACTTCAATCGTCTAGAAATCTATACACCCATTTCCAGACAATACTGGACCTACATAAGACAGAAATGTTTGAAATAAAGCCCAACAAACTCCCCTGTACATTTTGTTTCAATCTTTTTGCGTTGTCTATTATCCTTTGCATGTTTATTTGTCAGATTGTCTTTTTTTTTTTTTGGGGGGGGGGGGTATTTATTATGGTTACATAAAGCTAAAACAAATTTGGGATTTTGAGAAAAGCTCCAAGGTTTACCTCGATCAGGATTTCGCACAAAGTCAAGGTCGTGAGGACCAGCATCTGATACAACACATCCATCGTCGATTAAACTGTTATACCTCCCTCAAACAACCACACACTCAACATGCATTTCAAGCATATTACTCCCACTCCTGCTTGCCCTGATTTTGACAGCCACAACATTATCACATCCATATTTATTTGTTTACATACACATGCAGTCAAGGTATCAATTCCAATTTTAGAGGTTGGTCTGGACAGCCATGGCAATTCCAGTGAAACAGCTGCCATTTTACAGACAGACTTGTTTGTATCCCAAAATGAGATCAACTTGAACTCCTTGCAACAACTAAGCATGAAAGGGAAGCAAAGAAAAGAGCCAATAAATCTCCAACAGGAACACTTTATTCATCAATGAGATTAAATTTTGAGATAAAAAGTTGAAATACTGACAATATATGCTTCATCACCCAGTAATGATATTCACAGTACATAAAAATGGGGTTTTCAGGATACACATGGGACCACTGAATTGCTATGGAATATAGGGCAAGCAATGCATTCAGTATAATTACTTTGTCATCAATCAATATTTCAGTATCATCACACAAACTTAAATTTGATTTTACAACAAGTACAAACTCTTCATACTGAATGGAAGCATACTTGACGTTGTAAACAATAAATTTGACCTAGATTTATTTGTTCACTTGAACCTGCAGAATCTTTCATATTCTCAGCTCCCATTCATTTTCAGTTGAGAGTTAATGCTCCATCTTCTAACTAGTGTTGATATTCTCACTCTTTACAGTAAGGTTGTCAAACTATTTCTTGCTATATTTTGATGAGTAGAATTCTTTTAGGAAAGATGGATCCTGGATACATGGAAGAGGAGTCTGTTTGTGGTTGCGTTACGACACATCATCAGTACTTGTCAGCCACTATCACATGCCATCAGGTGATGAACATAAACAGAGGAGATGTGGGAGAGACAGCCATTGTATCTGAGCTACAAACAAACATTTAAAGGGGAATGTCATTTCATTCTACATAGGTAATCAAGTCACTTTATAACATGTAAATATCATATCTTACTCTATCAAGATATGCAGCTAATATTATCTTTTAACATATTTCATTTTACCAGCATGTTATTTACATAAAATGTTCATGGGACATCTAGATACCTCACATTGTCTGATATATTTTGCAACTTGTAATACATACATAATCACAACCCAAACAGAATCATACTAAGCTTTGAGAACTTTTTCATTCTTTTCATGTCACAGTTTTACAGATTTCAAACACTTTGTGTGTCATCTAAATGGGTAAAAAATGACAGTAAAAAACAAGTTGTTCTCAGGTTCTATGGAATGCTGCAAGAAGGATCTGACTATAATAAGGTCATGGAAGACAGATACAAATTCTACCTTTTGATTTCCATTGTCGGACAAGAATCCAAAACTGTCTATGTTGTATTAAAGCATTAAGAATTGCAAAGGAAACATTCAAATTATTTTGAGAAAAAGATTATGTACCTTTAACTCTTTGTATGCCCCACAAATAATCTCCTGTGCCACATTTCATCATATTTAATATCAATCTATGCCAGTGCTAAAAAGGTTGTCATGAAGCTAAAGCAATAATAGAAATGGGTTATTTTGCAAGGGCTAGTACGTGCTGCTCAAAGCAATCCTTCAGTCAATTATTGCCTATTGTTCTGTGCAAAATGGTAAGTATGGTAAATGAGCACTGTGCACAGAGGTGAATAAAGCAACCGAACTGTTAAATTAGAATATAATTTAGAATATAATAATAGTGAATGTAATACCTTCATGTCAGAAAAACTTAATATTATTATTAACACTATACATCTGTATGCTATTTCATCAAATCTCAATAATTTATTCACAATCTATGAAGATACATCTTATTTCAATAGGTCTAATAACCAATTGAATACTGAGGTAGTTACACTGACGGAAATGCATGATTTATTGTGAGCATCAATGGGACAAGATAGATAATAGAGTTTTGAATAGGATGGGATTCTAATAGGTTAAACAATCAGAACAATTTAACATATAAGCCACTCATCTGATGTGGTGTAAAGCATTAGCACTTCCTGCAAAATCAATTATACCAAATTATATCACACCATGTGCAACCGCAGTCAATAAACCACATGTATTTATAAATAGAGTTCATCTCATCATGGGCTACTGTATAAGTCCAAGTTATAGCTAGGCTCTTCAGACCTGAGTTAAAAGGATTGCCATGGTCAAGTGAAAAGTCATCAGACTCCATGGACTTCATCGTACTGGGTTTGAATCAATCCCGACACTGCACCAACATCCTTTGCCAATGTATTAATCTAAATCTGCCACTCTCCACCCAGGTTTAGTAAGTTTGTACAAGCAGAAAGAAATACCTTAAAATGTCTGAGTGTCGTATCAGGGGAGCTGACTGAGGACAGGGTAATAACAGTATTCAGAGGATTGTAGATCAAAGATATATCAAAAGAGCACTACAAATCTAATGTTACTATCACAATCTAAGTTGTCATGAACTTTAACAGTATCTCAGGCTTCTCAGGATGGGCAGTTCTCTCTCCATCCACAACCTTCTCTTCTCCTTTCTCTTTCTATTAATTTTGTCATATTGAATCTTTCTCTCATCACAAGTCATCATTCTTCTTGTAATCATATTTTCCTTTTTATTCTCCCTTTTCATTTCCCCTTCCAATATTTCTTACTTTGGAACATATTTTCAGAATGAAATCCTTCACACCTGTTTTTTAATTCCAAATACACAACACAATATTTCAACTTGAATTGGAAAGGGCACATCCCAGCTACTTCATCTTTGGGAAGTTTACATAATATAATATAAATGAGATATTCACACTGATTATATTTACTGATGGAAAGATATTGCATTGTTTGTCCATTTCCTGTGATGTCTTGTTCATTATAAACAATCATCATTCAACCAAAACGTATTTCCATGTTTTAAACCTGCATCTTTTGATCAGTGTGTCAATAGTGCTTCAAGACAACATTGTATATTATCCATTGGCATCTCAAACTGTTAAAAATACATTTTGAATAATGAGTTAAACACTGTTTTGCAGATCCTGAATCTAATAGATATGCCATTAATGGCCCTAAATTGTTTGGACTTTGTATGTCTGGCATAACATGAAAAGGCTACAAGTTGACATCCCAGTAACTAAATATGCATTGTATTTTCCAACTTATCTGTAATCCTGTTACCAATAAAAATGTAACCGAATCAGCTATTGACACGGAATATTTACATGTTCATTCAAGACAATACTCTTGAAGAGAATGGCTTCATAACATATGAAGTATAATTTCCTCTTTAATCAGTATTTTGGCTTCAGCTGCCAGCAAAGTATTGCAGATGCAGCTTGCTTCCTGTTATGTACCCTATAAGGTGTAACTTGTCAGTTGAGAGTCAGAAGGGAATTAACTCACATACTCTAACATTAAGTTCAAGTTAATGTCATTCTCGCTTTCATTTGAAATGATTTTCTCAGAGATTTCAAGCTGTATTCTCCAACCAAGACTAGATAAACCACATGTGTATACAAAGCTACTTTTGACTGTAAATCTCTTCTGCCCAGCTTCTCACAACTGGTAGACTATACACTCTAAGAAAAAAGGGTGCAAAAAAGGGTGCAAAATAAGAGTTTGCACCCTTTACAAAAAAATGAACCCTATTGAAGGAAAAGGGGTTAAAAAAGGGTGCAATATAAGATTTTGCACCCTTCCCACAAAAATGAACCCTAACAACCCAAAAAGGTGCAAAATAAATGTTTGCATATCGCATGCATATTCATGATTACTTTCCACGTGTTCACATAAAAATACATTTATCATATGATTTGTTAAGCAAATTATGACAATGCACATCAATTATGTGATTTTTATTTTCCTTCGGCAATCATTAACCAATAGATTATTTTGTCTGATCATGTTACAATTACATTCACGTTTTAGCAATATATATATTGATTATATTTTTACTAACCAAGAAACATCATGCATGTTTAATATGTATATGTGTACGAGCAAATGTCACGAGTATTCCTCGATGATGGGTGCAGGATTGCACCTTTTAAAGGGTGCAGGATTGAACCCCTTAAGGTGCTGCTATTGCATCGGTTTGCACCCCTAAAGGAGCAGGATTGAACCATTAAGGGTACTAACATGTCTCCTAAAAGGTGCATTCTGGCACCCTCCTAAAGGGTGCAGGATTTAACCCCTAAAGGTGCTGCTATTGTTGCATCGGTTTGCACCCCTAAAGGTGCAGGATTGAACCATAAAGGGTACTAACATGTCCCCCAAAAGGTTCAATCTGGCACCCTTTTGAAGGGTGCAGGATTGCACCTTTAAAAAGGGTGCAGGATTTAACCCCTAAAGGTGCTGCTATTGTTGCATCAGTTTGAACCCCTAAAGGTGCATAGTTGCACCATTTTTTCTTAGTGTGTACCACAAAAGGAATAGAAAATCAGAAAAATCTTTGCTGTCCTATATTAACTTTTTCCCTGTTTATCATATGTAACTGTATCTATTATTGCTCCGAGATGATAGGGTTCTGCATGGGAGAAAAAAAAAACCAAAAAAAATCTTCAAACTATTTATTTGTTTTCCTTTAATTTCAAACCATCTTTCAGGCAATATCAAAGTTGTGGATCATCTCTCTCTGTCTCTCTCTCTCTCTCTCTCTTTTCTCTCCCTCCCTCCCTCCCTCCCTCCCTCCCTCCCTCCCTCCCTCCCTCCCTCCCTCCCTCCCTCCCTCCCTCCCTCCCTCCCTCCCTCCCTCCTCTGCTCCTGCTATGGTCATCCCAATCTTTCTATTCTCTACATATCCCTACATCTCTTCTCTTCTCTTCCTCTTTCAAGTTGAGACATCTACTATTTTGACCAAAGTTCAACAAGATATTATCCTCTCTTGTTCAAATACACAGTCAGATTTTTTTATTACAGGACAAATATTATTTTACCAAAATACTTATGATTGAGGTTGCTTTGACTGCCACCTGACAAGTGAATATTTATCATACACCAGATGGTTCATAAAACCTCCTCAACATAAATTTTCTTCCTGTGGGTAGCAATAAAGTTTTTTAGAAACTTGTGGGCACTTTGTGCACACTTTATTTATGATAAATTGAAATTTGACTTGACTGTCTTATATCAATCTTTTTTTCTCTTTCTTTTGTGACAGTGTGAGCAAGAATGTACACAGCAGGACACAAGGCTGACCGCTTCTATCATAAAAAGTCAGAACTGTACAAGAATGTGGGATTCATGTTCTTCCTTCTTAATTTAAATTGACATTGAACATTTCTAGCGCTCCCTAAATCTGTCATTGGAAAATTGCTTTCATGTGTTATTATGAAGGATATTGCTATAATATAAATTTCTTGTCAAGAATCATGTTAATAATGATATGTTTATAATAAAATTGTTACAACAGGTCAAATTTTAAGGTCCTTACACTTTCCCATAAATGTGTGTGATTCTATCCCTTCAGGTATCATACCCGCGCAGCTATCCACCCCCCCCCCCCCCCCTCCCCTCCCTCCCTATCTCAGTATGACAAGTCAGGCAGGAAAATACCCTTAACATGTTGATGATAATTACAACTTGAACAGCATGGGAAAGTAAAGGGGTGGAAAAAGGGGTAGAATCAAGGAGTAGGGGTCATTTATCATCGCGGTGGTTGTCTATAGGTTTATTGTCTGAGGTAATTATTCTGGAGGGGGTAGTTATCCTGGGTCATGGTTGTCTGGGATGCAGGAAGAATTGTGTAGGAGTAGTTGTCAAGGGAGTGGTATACAGTAGACTGGGAGTTCTGCACTTTTCAGTCTGAGTATTTGATTGGGCATGTGTCATGACTTTAACAAACTTCATAAAAAAGTTATGGCTACTTAACACAGAACGTCTCCATTTATCTAATGGAGTCATGGAGTTACTTTATCAGCTGGGTGTTATTTGCGAAGATAGTGATGTCTGCTAGATATCTTTTTAATTGTTCGTCTTTTAATCATTTATTTATCATCCCAATGAATGAACAAACATATCCGTTACTTTTATCCACACTCAATCTTCTACCTGACCACTGCGGGGGAGGGCTCGACCTAAGCAGATTAATTTTAAACATTGTGAGTTTGTGACTGTTTAGACACCAAGGGCTGCATTTAATCCAGCATGCATATTAAAGGTATTACAAAGTTTTGGGAAAGTTTGAAAAATTGGTGGATAGTGATTCTTTACAATTTTGATATGTTTGGATGCCCCTGTGGATGTATTAAAAACACCATAAAGTTTAGCCCCTAAAACACTTCTGCTTTCGAGAAAAATAGAATATAAAGATTTACCGGTGCTCCCGGTAAAATTTGATAAATTTCAAATAGCTCCTACGGCCGTACAATGTTAGCTGCGACCATGGAAATCTCAGAGTATGTAGTTGTGGTATATAATTTCCGAACGGGAATAGCTAATCGGTCAATTTTAGTCAATAAACATCGTTTTATAGCTTAATTAATATCTTGACCTTGAGAGGGAGCTATTCAACATAAAGTGTTTATTATTTACAATTTCATAACTTAAGAGTCGATTTCGACCGCGACAACGATCACTGAATATTGTAGGATCATATATGCTTCCAATATGTTCATTTGAACCAAATTCATTACCCCATACCAAAACTTTGTATTACCTTTAAGGCAGAATTTATTCAGCATTTGGCTTAGCTAAGCAAAATGTCTTGACAGTATTCAGATCACATCTAAGAATTTTACTTTAGCGAGCTGACATTGTATTCTGACATCTCATGGTCAAGCAATATAATGCACATTAAATGCGCCCCAACATATATCTTATGACGGGGTAAGAGATTTGGACATGAATGTAGTTGATAACACTCTGATGAGCAATACTACTTGACATTTGATTAGAACTGATAATTAATCTGTTCATATGAATGTAAATAGGCAGTATATATATTCATTGCAGAAACATTCAAAATATTTCACACCAACTAGCGCAGCTTGATAACCCATAGGCTGCAAGCTGTTCACATACCTTCCCACTCATTACTCCACAGTAATTTCACTCCCTACAATATTTATATATAGGCTCAGGAGTAATGAATTACTCAATAAGATTAACATTCTTGTGTACACCTTCAATCCAAGGCGATTGTTTTACTCCAATTACTCAAAGGGAAAGATTAGCAACCGAAATGTAGATATAAAACTTTTATTCATGACTAATGTTTATATACCAGTAGTCATCCTTTTGTAGGATTACTTTTGTATAATACATGTTGGTTGCGCTGCATTCAATTCCATTTCATTCTAATGTATCATCATATAGTAGAAGTATTTATTCTATATTTCTATGCATCTATAATAATATTATAATTACACTTGTTGTTGCGAATATGCAATTATGCACCAACTTTGTATGGAGGAATTTAAAAATGGATAACATTCTCAATATTGCATGAGATATTAAACACAATTCAATTAGAAATGCAACGGGTCTTAACTGCAATAAAGATAGACTTATCATCCATATAATTTATGAAACGAGGAGCTCATATCCATCAGCTATAGCCGCTGTACCCTTTTACCCCTAATTCAACATCATGGAATTTTTAGAGGTTGGCCCTTACATTCCAATCCCCCTTATTTTCTAGGTGAATGTCTACTTACGTCGTCACACCTTCACCAATTATCCTTCTTGAAGGGCCATAACAAACATGATTAATAATCTTTCCACTTCAATGTTCCCCAATGAAATATGACAGTGATTTGTTGTCAGATCTTTTGAGCCATTGCAAATAAATAAGATAAATTGCTCTTTAAAATAGCGCTTCAATTCCCTGTTCAAACAGAAAAAAGGAAAGCCGACAGAAGAGAGAGAACGAAAGACCGAGGCAGACAACAATTAGGATTTTAAGAGAGTGAGAATGACACGTTCCTTTTTAACGCGAAGAGACAGAGGGGCACTTCAAATATGCCCCCGACCTGGAGGCTAGAGACTGGGGCACCAAAGAATAGACATCAATGGTTGATTTAATCAGTTTGTGTAATCTAATGATACATGTAATCTACATATTCAGTCAGTGCTATAAAGCGTAGCCTTCTCGATTTCCAGAAGATCCTTCAGTAGTGATGGAAGAACAATCAACCAGGACCAAAGGTTGGTCCTCCTGGTGACTGTAGTTTGTTCCTCTGGGTATCACTTTCAAGCCTCCAGGGTAAGTGTTATAATGACATTGTAAGCTGATCCTCTTATCACCTTCACCTCATAGGGACAATAGTCAAGGGACCAGGTCTTAGCTGGTAGAATATCATCCAGACCTTTAATAGCTTGACAAACCTTGTCAGTGAACAAACTGGATCACAAATGAGACATTTTCCTTCTTATCTTGATTATTCTACATTAATGAAGAGTGTCACTATCTGTATCACAGTCTCCCTTCTCTCTCCATGCCCCACTTCTCCACCCCGTCTCTCTTTCTCTCTCTCTCTCTGTCTTCACCCCCACACCTCTCTCTCCCTCCCCCCTCCCCCCTTTCTCTCTCGCTCTCTCTTGCTCTCTCTCTCTCTCTCTCTCTCTCTCTCTCTCTCTCTCTCTCTTCCTTTCTCTCTCTCAGCGTTTTCATACTCTGGTTGTAAAAAGTCTGGGTAGTTCGGGATGAAATATAAAGTAAATCCTACAAAATCATTTCTTACACTGACCCAATCTGACAAGCCTGGCCTGGCATTCTTTCCAAAGTACTGCATTTCTTAACTTTTGCTCATTTTCACATTGACACATCGTCAGTCATGATTTCAAAGTATAGTTAGGTGGGTATTAATTTCTAAGTAATACCATGGTCTATGCAAATACTGATGGGTTAATGAATTGTTAAAATCATCCGAGAAGTGCTGTGAAAAGTATTTTTCCCATCATTTTTATAAGGTTATCAACAATGACCTGTGGCAGGTGCAATGCCTTGCTCTGTCACCTCCCCTTACCCCTAGAGCCCAATACTGCTCCAATACCCAACCCTTGGGGACTTTCATCTATTTCTCTGAATTATAAAAAGAGCCAGAGGTTTATCTCAATGCCAGTGTTACTTATGAATGAAGAAAATTGAGAAAAATCAGTGAACCTACCAGGTCATTTACTTATTCATAGCATAGGTTCATTCATAAAATTTTGCTACCAAACAGCACAATCAGGACAGTTTTTTTTATCTCTTAAAATAATCAGGACAGGTACTAACATGTAGTTAAAGCTTCTACCATGGACCACTTCCATGCTTGCTGGTATCTCTTTGCTTTTACCAACCTTAAAATTTAGTAGGCAAGCTTTTGTCTACTCTTGGGGACTTTCTCAAGCCAAGTGATTTATTTAGTTTCACAATTAATCATGGATTATCAGGTCATCTAGACCATCTATCAATTCATTTTAATGAAGTTATTTCCTAGATGACTTTTGAAGGGCATCAATTGTTTTACTTTCAAATAATAGTAGGAGATAAGAGCAAGCAAAAACACCATTCTTCAAATATCACAGGACATTTTCTAACCTATTAAACCTGGCTTTACTAGCATGGAACCTTGCAGTAGAAAATAAATGAAAGGTAACCAGAGGGCACAGCAGATCATCAATTCAGTTTGAGATGCAGGAACTCTGTGGTTCAGAGCCTAATGCTCTTTGCACAGAACCATTGTATCTTCCTTGTAAGCATTTATCTTTGAAGTCATACAAACTCACAAGAAATTGAACAGGAATCCAGTAGGAATTAACCTCCTGTTTCTTATGTAGAACAATTCTGGTATCAACCAATATAGGTCTTCTATGTGACAGAGTTTCATTCAGTCGTCTTCTTGTAAAACCCTTCCCCACAAGTTAGATCTTTGAAATCTCTCAAGTGAATGAAGATTGAGGGTTGGATAGCACTCATGTGGTTACATCCCTCTCCATGAAATAATTGTTAGAATCCTTCCCTTCATTCAGGCTACCAAGATTTGTTGTATAGCTTTAGGATAAGTAAGGAAAATGTTGTAGTCTGAATGTCATTTGAAGAAACATGATATATTTGGGTATTGTTTTGAATGAAGACTTGATAAAGTATCAGCATCCTGCTCTGGTCTAAACGTTGTATTGTACGGAAATCATATACTTGACCACGCACTCCTCATTAGCCAGCTCTCATATTAACTGACCTCATCAAAATCAATTCTTTTCATACAATGTTTCTTTGTAGGTGTTGTAATCTAGTCTGTACACTCCTTTTGCTATACAATATATTTCATGAAGTTTCTTTATACAAGTTTCGTATATATTTTGTGTAGTCTGAACAGGCTACAAGACCTCCTTGCCACAAACATACTACATGACCTTGTTAACAACATATTGTGAGAGAGTTAATCTAGCTCAAGTCACAAGCCATTGTGTCAATGGTTCTTTGATCTTTCAGTGACTGAGCTGGATATGGCTTTGCTAAAGCAATCAAAAATTATCTCAGCAATTACCAGATAATGGGATTTACTAGCCATCCACTCATCCCACTTTAATTGGTGTGCGATAGTTTAGTGAGATAATCTACCTGTCTATCCAGCTGATCACCTTATAAATGAGTTGAAAGAAATATTTTGAGGTGATAATGCAAGGGTAGTGATAGAAAGGATTGATATTTGGTGTGGTAAGTAAAAAGACAAGGATACATTTATTCACATTCATGTAGGTCCAAGTATTACTGGTAGAGGAGAAACCATAGATTCAATTGTAACTTATTCATATGAATGTTTCCCACCTGCTCCCTATCCTTGACAACATCATCCTTCAAGAGCAATCAGGATTTCATTATTTCATTTCAATATCCAATTACATGATTTCATAGATAATCATCTCAGCAAAAGAGAGTGTTTATATTTTGTTTTATATCACATAAAACATCCACAATATGTTAATACAAAAGGGAGCATTCTAGGGTCTCTACATAATTTTAAAATATAGTCAACATACTTTTAGAATATGCAATTGATTATGCACCTTTTCAAATTCAAATTTCATTAACACAATCACACAAGTTTTTTTTGCATTACTGCAAACACAATATTTAATATTCTGTGTGTCATTCATTTGACTTGTATGACCACATAAACTATTTATTCTTAATGTGCTATTGTGTTCCTGAATCAGCAGACAACATCATTTGTGGAGATGATGGAAGTATAAAACATGAAATACTGAATATTGTTTGTTATGATAGTACTGATCCTTCATGATGATCATCCTATGATTTCTTGGAGGTCATTTTTTTTACATAAAGAGGACTTAAAACAAGATATGTTATATCCTGCATCATCAGCACACTGTGATTTCTACTACATATAATAATAACGAATAGTTATGTGCTAGAGGCGATATTCCAACTTTGCTCAGATTATCATATAGATAGCTCCACAGAAGTTAGAGCAAATCATGCATGCAACAAGCTTATTTCTCAATTCATTTGCACAATAACTTGACTTTTCGCTCACACTCCAGTCTTTAGTGCTTCTTTTGTTGCCACCAAACAAATGATCGCATTTATCTTGTCAACCTGCCTGCACCTCCAAAGCGGGTCCACAAAGGGTGAAGTCATGTAAACCGGTAGCAGCTCACTACTACATTGAATATGATTCTGAACGCAGCTAGCTAGCTAGATGGTCCCATTCAATCATTTCAGGTGCAAAGAGAGCGCTAAACTTTACACCAAGACTGAAGCCTCGGTGGAGCATAAAAATCTGGCTTTCCTTTTGTAGATGGTCATCATTCAGTGATGATGAACATCTACAACAGGAAAGGTTTGTCTCATCATGGACCTACTATGATTTCAAGGCAACTAGAAGCTGATAGTTACTAACTTTAAAACTAGAAAATTTTGTGAGCATGACATTTTTACAAATCTTTGCAAATTTTGCGAGATTCCCTAAAGTTTTTTGGCACAAAAACGGAAACAACACAGACATTTCTACGATTCAATAAAGTTTCTTGGCATAAAAATCACTGTCATTTACAATAAGTGAGAGTGTCCGTCAAAACAATTTTTGGTTTGACTGTAGTCAACCTCATTGGCAAATTTATTAAGCCTAATGAAGAAATTTGATAACAGTAGTACTGTTATCGAACTGGTACATACTAGCTGAACCTCTTAAATCAATACATGACAAGCTATATTTACACTCGGACCTGTGAGTATGGGATTTGAGACTGCAAGATCTGAAAGTGCAAGAATGCTTCCACCTTTGTTCATCTGCACACAATAACAAATATCTTGAAGGTTCTGTATATACTCTTGAGGTATCACCCTACCGACTCGGTGAGATTTACCAAATATTTTCCCAAATTCTGTCACACTTTCAGCTATCAATCAATATCATGGTCCATCAAAGTGTGTATAAAGCTAGACTTACAAGGTTACCTTCAACAGTGTGTGCAATTTGATTAAGATATAAAGTTTTAGATTGATCGTCTTGTCAATGATAACTTTTGTCATTTGGGTTCTATGATGAAAGCATGCAGGGCTGCAGGATAGTATACCTGAATAATAACCTCCCTGTTTCTCTCCATCTCTCTCTCCTCCTCCTCTAACTATTCCCCCCAATTCCCCTCTCCTACCATCACCACTATTACCACACCATCACCAATATAACACCCCTACACTACATCTATCAACCATATCACCATCATCACCACCTCTATCCAGTCACCCCCTCACTACCACCTCCACTTCCAGGCATCCACCATCACCATCACAACCACCACCATCACAACCCCCACCACATACACTCTAAAAACTAAAATGTTAAATCTCAATTTAAAAGGGCCGAGGAGTGACCACTCTTTCAAAATGTCAGATTGTAACTTTTAACCTGCTAGATTCAACCTTTATAGTGTTGGTTCCAGCATGTTCAAAGTGTTATTCTACCATTTTGAAAAAGTGGTCACTCCTCGGCCCTTTTAAATAGTGATTTAACATTTCAGTTTTTAGAGTGTAGTTATTCCATGGATTCACAACACCACTTCGATCCACCTACCCTGGGATACACTGCCTCTCCTGGTAGGATACTCCGCCTTCACACGATCTTGAGCAGGCACTCCAAATGCTCCACTCTCCCCACCCTGACTCGGGTGCTTGACGGGCGATGCGATGGATCTGAGATTGGAATAGGTGCAAAAAAGAAAGAAAAACAAATTATGAATATGCGTTTTAACAATTTGTTCAAACATAACTGGAAAATCCTGTGATAACAATATTCAAAGTAATGGTATACTACTTGTTTTGACCATGATCTAACAATATAATATAGTCTTTCAATCATCTAAGCTCTGAACTTGAGAGAGAGAGAGAGATAAGAGAGAGGGAAAGAGAGGGGAGAGAGAGGGGAGAGAGAGAGGGAGATAGCTCTAGAGAAAGAGAGAGAGAAAGAGAGAAAGAGAGAGAGAGAGAGAGAGAGAGAGAGAGAGTGAGAGAGCGAGAGATTGGATAAACACGTTTAAATTGTTCTACTTTCTATATGTGAATGTCTGACACATATTTGATAAGTCATTATTATCATTCTCTTTAATACTGATATGGTCTTTTATTGCTAAATAATCTAAAAATACAAGTGGGCAAATGTGTGAAGGATAAAAAGAAATGTACATATAAATAGAGGGGAGTACCCTCCATACCTTGGAAAGTAAACAATCATTATTTTACATTGAAGGGCATGTAAGTCTATTAGCCTGTTCGGACAGTAAGAAAATTATACAAAACTCGTATAAAGAAACATCGTGTTACGAAAGGAGCATACAGACTATAAGAAGAAAAAAAACATTGTATAAAGAAACTAATTTTAAAGAGGTCAATCATCAGCATTCACTCCAGATAAGTCCTGCCCAGTTATATGATTTTTATATGATACATCATTCAGACTAGAGAGGGACCCTGATTCTTGATTGAACGTTTTGTTCGAAACGACGCTCAAACAAGCGTTTTGCTATATGAAGTTTCACCATACAAAGTACAGACAAGTTCAGATATATAGCTATACAATGAATTCTGCTAGTCTGAACACAGTGTGAATCACATAAAATCATGGATAACTGTAAAGAAAGTCATCAAGGACAAAGTATATACCCTGTGACAAGTTATCTGCTCTAGAAGAAAAGTCAATATTTGATCTTTGATTCAAAAGGACCACTATCAATGGCTAAGCATATCACATTAGACATGCTGATCTGCACAACTGATGAACATACAGTGACTAGACACGTGCATGCAAAATGTGCACCTGGAAATATCTCATGACTTTACACCATATTGTGAGCCTCCAATGTTGAAAACCATGTGAACCATATTTTTTCATCATTTATGTTGTTCTCTGTATGATGGTATCTTTATTCTTACTTTCCTTGATCGAATACAAACTTTATGCATGAGTTGGATAGTAGCCCATATACAAGTATAATTTTGATAGACAGTTTAGTTTTCAAGGGGTTCCAAATACCTTCTCATACCCCCAAAAACACAACTTTTCACAAAAAAGTATAGAAAGTCTTTCCCTTGACCTCATAACTTATATGTCCTTCATACAGCTGCTACGATCATAAGCTGCATTTACACTACAACACATAATCATCAATTTTTCTCACATTCCGGTCTTTCGCCTGTAAAAGCGCAACTACCGGCAAACACTACAAAATATTAAAATTAAAAAATCAATCTCTTGAGTTTGGTTTTTCCCTTAGATCAGATATAGACCTAGAAAAAGCGTCTTTTTCTTCAGTACTTATACAAATGCCATTGATCTAAATTTAAGAGTAGATTTTCTGAGTCCGAAAAAAAATTGAGGTATGTTTGAGTTGTGTCCAGCTTTCCAGCAGTTGCACATTTGTTGTACATCATCGAAAGTATACGATTGACCGTAAGAACGTTCAGGCGAATGGCATCCCATGTTTCAGACCTTTTAGCGTTCATGGCACTCACATCTGGACCCTCAAGGAAACAGTTTGAGAAACCCTGCACTAGAAGGAGCCCCATCAAAATATCAACAATATGCATTCCTGTTTTTGATTAAGCTGTACCAATACTGAACAATCCCTCAAATACATCTCAGAAGTGACAGTCACCAAAGTGAAAATGAGGAAGATATTTTTTGTATTTTCATTCACAAACAAACAGTATTTTTGAAGTGTCCTTAAGACCTTAACATTGGCATTGGTATGTCAATCTCACACAGGTTAGAAAGTTTGCTACCCTTGACTTCCCCACAAACAAACAGACAAATTTCTGATTGGTATTCTAAAATGGTCAAGTTTTTTGTATCAATCCCAAGAGGAATATAATTATCTAACCCTTGACTCTATTTGTCACCTGTTTTCATCGATCACATATATTTTTTTCCAAAAAGGAATGTAGTATCAACAACAAAATGGTAGGGTCAACTGAAATATTTTCTGTAAGAATTTTGAATTTTCATTGGTATTCTGGGATTTTTGATAAATATCAAATATTACCTCATCATAATAAAAAATAAATCCCCCACCTATATTTCTCCTGCAATGACTGTAAATACACCATTGCTTTATTTGGGGGGGGGGGGGATAAGAGCTGTTGTTTGTCTCCTGGCCTCAGCATATCATTGGCCATGGCAAGATGTAGTCATGTATGATATGTAGATAATGAAATAACTTGACATCAAGTGCTTAGGCAAGAGGCCATTCTGACCATTGGAATTAAGAATTGGTATGAAATAGAGATATGTAGTTTTATGTAGGCAGTCTGTTCACTTTGACAATGTGAGGTGAATTATGGCCGGCCATCAATGCCAGCTGCCTAGTCCTTGTCCTCCTACATTAATACACTTCCCTAATGGAGCAAGGTAACATCTACGGTAGTCTTGTGAACACAGACAAATATTGATATACTTCAAAAGAATCATCATATCTTATAATATGAATTAAATTTATCCTTTAAAATGTATCTTTTCATTCAAAGGATTTTACATGAACATTTTTTTGTCATTTTATATTTTCTTATCCTGTTGGTAGACTGCTCAAGTTTTAAAAAGAAAAGTTTGAACAATCCTGGAAAATACCACTGGCTTGAATTATTTAGTGAAACAAAACTGAACAAAAAAACTAATAAAGTAATAGTGTCAGTTAAAAGATTTATATATTTCCTTGATAGTTGTATCTTATCTGAAGTTATTTAGCTAAAAGACCTAGTGTAATCTGTTTGCACTTAACTGTGTAATGTAAACATTTAATCTAACTAAGAACCAAAATCTTATTTTATCTGATAGTTCGAGGAAGTTTAAACAAACTGTTATCAAAAGATATCCTTAATTAAGCCTTAATTTTGCAAAGTCTGCTAGATTGGCAAAATATATGTTCACATAATAAATCCTCAATGTTTTACACATGAGCCCACTAGAAACAACACAAGTTCACATGGCACCAAAATGACTGCTCAAAGTTTTGAACCATACAAGTGAAGTATGCAGTTAGTGTAACTACAAGCTGCTGAAACTTCAACTAAATTGCATCTGCACAGCACATAACTGGCCCCTGCTGCTCATAATAATAATAATAATAATAATAATTCCAGTTCTTGTATAGCGCATAATACGTTATGAAATAACATCTCTATGCGCTTCCAAAGAGCTTTGGACTTTATTACCCTGGCTTTAGCTCCGGCAGCCTTATCAGCGCACAGTGCATTTCAAGGAATAATCCTACCAGGTACCCATTTACCTCACCTGGGTTGAGTGTGGCAATTGTAGCGTTCCCATTAACAATGAGATCACTCTTGGTTTGGACTTTGACGTTGAGTAATGTCTAAACGTTCCTTTGACTACAAGATAAATTCAAAGTTTCAAACCACAAGCTAGCTACAGTAATAAGACAAATAGTTAGGATATCTATAAGTTTAACAGTATGACATAATTAATCTAGTTAAATTTATGATTGGATAATCTCGACTAATTAAAAAAATCCACTTGCTTATCTATTTAATGACTTGCAAATAAAAGAGAATCAAGTATATTTGAACATCAAATCAAGCCATACCTCTGTTGCATAAGCTAACACTCAATACCTGCTTGACCTTATTCAATTTTACCACAAAGGTTTTGCATTTATAACTTAAGGATTTTCATTAGTCAATTTTGAGTTCTACCTCTTGGTTTTATGTTTGAAATTAGGCTAGAAAGCGTGAACAGACCTTACATGGAATGTCCTGCCAAGAGGAAGAAAACTTATAAGTTTTTTTAAAGTCACAGTCACTTAAGTGAAATATATTCTAAGTAGACCTTCCCTCAAAACTCCTATCATCTTTAACATATAATGTAATTTCTCTGGAAAATGATGAAATAAATTTGAATTGTTAGAGAAAAGGTATACAGATATTTCATGGTTATAAAAAAGTTATATTATTCCATGGTGTAAAAGATTCAGCGTTTTTTCATTCAGGCGAAGTTCAGAAACAGCAACAGCCCCAAAATATGCCATGAAGATTAAGTAGCTTTAAAAAAAGAAAGGTCTTCTTATTTTGTTTTTTCTCTTCATTATGGATATCTTAATGGTAAAATATGCATGTATGTTCCCATGGCCATGAACCAATGACCAGGGATGGTATTCTGAAAAATGCTATCTTTTATGTTAATAAAAAGATGTTGTCATGACAAATCTAAAAAAGGACAAGTCATTGGTTAATTCTCCACAAAGCTTGCAGCGTACATGTATAGTTCAGAGATGCATCTGTGCTTATTCAGTGTAATTTTCACAACCATAAAAGATTATATAGTTTTCCGAATATGGCCCCTGAATTTATCAAGTAGCCAATATGCCTTCCTTTCATGTGGTACTTATCACAGGATGCCTGGTTGCACTTCAATGCATGCATCATATCTTTACAAAAATAAAGCATAAAGAAAATTCTGTGTAATTTCATTTAATTACTTTCTTTCTAAATGAAATCATGATTTTTAACTGATTATAAAAGGAGAACAGAATTGCATAATATTCAGTCATAAAGATCAATAAATAGTATGTAAAGAAAAACCACTTAAAATTCTTTCAAATCAAATCTTCCTTTGTTATGATGCAGGCTAAATAGCGATGCAATAAGTAATTTACAGAACAGCACTGGCTTTCAAGAATATAATTTGGACATCTAAACTCATTTTGTCAATATTGATAATCCTTTAATCACTTTAACCCAAGATAATGATTGATTAAGAGACAGGTGAATAGAAACTGAGTATAGGTGGACGTTGGTTGTATGAACAGTATATTACAGATAAACAGGTGAATAGAAACTGAGTAGGTGGACATTGGTGGTATGAACAGTGTATTACAGATAAACAGGTGAATAGAAACTCAATAGGTGGACATTGGTGGTATGAACAGTATATTACAGATAAACAGGTGAATAGAAACTGAGTAGGTGGACATTGGTGGTATGAACAGTGTATTACAGATAAACAGGTGAATAGAAACTCAATAGGTGGACATTGGTTGTATGAACAGTATATTACAGATAAACAGGTGAATAGAAACTCAATAGGTGGACATTGGTGGTATGAACAGTATATTACAGATAAACAGGTGAATAGAAACTCAATAGGTGGACATTGGTGGTATGATCAGTATATTACAGATAAACAGGTGAATAGAAACTGAGTAGGTGGACATTGGTGGTATGAACAGTGTATTACAGATAAACAGGTGAATAGAAACTCAATAGGTGGACATTGGTTGTATGAACAGTATATTACAGATAAACAGGTGAATAGAAACTCAATAGGTGGACATTGGTGGTATGAACAGTATATTACAGATAAACAGGTGAATAGAAACTCAATAGGTGGACATTGGTGGTATGATCAGTATATTACAGATAAACAGGTGAATAGAAACTGAGTAGGTGGACATTGGTGGTATGAACAGTATATTACAGATAAACAGGTGAATAGAAACTGAGTAGGTGGACATTGGTGGTATGAACAGTATATTACAGATAAACAGGTGAATAGAAACTCAATAGGTGGACATTGGTGGTATGAACAGTATATTACAGATAAACAGGTGAATAGAAACTCAATAGGTGGACATTGGTGGTATGAACAGTATATTACAGATAAACAGGTGAATAGAAACTGAGTAGGTGGACATTGGTGGTATGAACAGTATATTACAGATAAACAGGTGAATAGAAACTGAGTAGGTGGACATTGGTGGTATGAACAGTATATTACATATAAACAGGTGAATAGAAACTGAGTAGGTGGACATTGGTGGTATGAACAGTATATTACAGATAAACAGGTGAATAGAAACTGAGTAGGTGGACATTGGTGGTATGAACAGTATATTACAGATAATTGATTACATTTCCATGATCCAGACTGAATCATCTGAATAACAAAGTATAACTAACATGACCTAGTACACTTTATGAGAAGCAATTAAGGATGACCAAGTGTAATAAAAAGATGGAGAACTATGACATGACGCAACATAGTAATTCAATGAGAAGTCTTGATGCTATCTGGTGCCATATCTAGGAGTCTATTTCTACAGGAAACAAGGCAACTCTCGTAGACATTAGTGACTTGATTGTTAACAAGGATTTTTTTTTTAGAGGAAATGAATGATTCAGCTCCTTGAATTTCATTTCCTTAGTTCATCTTTTCTTGTGATGTCCTCAACCACTGCTTTAGGATAATTTTAATATGGCAAAAAGATGGACATAAATGTATTTTTACTTTATAGTTACTAAAAAAAGTGTACTGGATACCCCACTACCCCTTCCCCCATCCTATACTGTATACTGATCATGCTGTTCTGACATAATGATACCTTCTGCAACAAGAATATAAAGCACTGTAAGGCAATTAATTTGGCCTTATGGTAGTTTTGGGCCTGAAGCATGACAAAGTGAATGAATTCATAAACGGTTTGATGGATGTTTAGATGGGTAAATATATAGATGATAGTTGCAAAGTTGTAGTATTACAACATAACTGAACTATGCAAATACATGCACTCCTGGATGGATGAATAATGTATTGGTATATGAAATTATATCAAATATATATTTATAATTATTTATACTAATATACTATACTAGTAAATCACAAAACAGGTCAACTTCTCATATGTGTATCAATCCTTCAATTCTTCCGGTCAATTAAAGTGCCACTTAATCCACCAACAAAGGCACGAATCACTAATTACCTAATTCTTTGCCCCATGCAGGTACAGAAATAATTTCAGCAGAGAATATTTTACTTTTCTGTCTCAAATCAAAGTGTTTCAAGGATGTGAACAAGCTTGAGGCGATCAGGTTGTTGATTATGCCCACCTACCCACTTAAGTGACTCAGGCCGCGTTCATGCTTGATTTTGACGGCCAGAATCAGGCATCTGTTACGTGTTTAGTTTAAAACACGCTTGCGTTCATGCTCACTTTTGTAGAATCACCGAAAAACGGCGATCACGAACGCCGATCGTAAACTCACAAAAAGATGCGTTTACAATTGTAAACGCGTTTAAATGGGTTCAACGCACTGACCTCTAGTGGGTCTACGTAGCATGCACAGTGAAGGTCACACAATGCCACACAAGGAGAATTGCCTGGATGAGCCAGAGAAGTAAGCATGAACAGCTACACCGTGGAACTGCGATCACGATGAGCGTTTACGATGAGCGTTTCAGATCGCTCATTCTACCTTCAAAATCAAGCATGAACGCGCCCTCAAACCACTCACTTTGCCCTCCCTCCCTCCCTCTAATGTCACCTGGTTCACACATGTAGGGATGCATTTCATGTACCCCTTGGGTAGCAATGCCTTTGTTTCCGATCCTCTGGGTCCTAAACAGCTCTAGATTTTGAACTACATATTCTTTTCTATTTCCAGCCAAATCTCTCTGAAAAAGTCACCAAAAGGCCAATTCTTTCTTTCTTTCTTTGATTGTGTACAACTGTACGTGCTTGGGCAAAGCAGACGTACAAAAATTCACACATGAGTATTGGGTTACGTACCTCTCAGAAAATAACCTAAAAACTTAACCAGATTTGAATTGAAACTGCACTCTCCATTATTTAAACTTGATGTTCTGTTAAACATATGGTCCCTATTTTCACGAAGTGACGGTAGTGAATGATAATCCCATACAATTGCGTGCGGATTTTCCTCACTACCGTCACTTCGTGAAAACAGGAACGATATGTATGTGAAGATACAACATGACTATACAAAAACTTTATATGAAAACATTTTTTTCACGGACAATTAACAAAGCAGTTGATCTTTTTTATAAACATTTTAAAACTGCAGAACAAGAGATTCTTGGATATCTATTCAGCAAAGATAGACCAAGGTTCAAATAATTCTCACAAAAGGGAAATTCATAATTATTCACTATAAGCCAATATCATGGTTACAATTTTGTAGTTATTTCAAAATCCCAATAACTGAAATCGTCCAGTACTTCTCAATTCATTTATATGCAGGTATGCATTACTACAATATCAAGAAGATCCAACCAAAATATTTAGAGGAATGCTAAATACGTTCTGGGGTCCACCCTCGCAGACATCTCTACATCATTTTGTCACCATAAAATATCACATCATCCCTGATTTCTTTATTGGTATTGGAGATACATAAATAACTCATTTCATGTGCCAGGTCACAAGTTGGGGTTGCACATAAAACACCCAACCCCCTAAATCTGTGGATCATTTGGGTGACCTGGCATCAATCTTTAAAGCTATGAATCTCATGTGCAAACAGGTAGGGTGTGTCAACAACATGAACCAGAGGTTTCTAATATTCGCTGGTTCAAAACCATGAATGGGAATGGAAATTATGATCATCCATGATAGCAAATGAGAGAGTTATGGGTTAATCTGGTTTGAAATAGAGGCTGCACAAAATGATGATCCACCATGACAATGGGATAAAAGTAGAGCAACTAAAAATAATACTCTGGCCTCTTTCATTTGGAGGATGGGCAGTGACAAAATAAAAGGGAAAGGTTGAAATGATTTAACAAAGGCTCTCAAAATGTTCTGTAAAATGGAATGGAACTGCCTGAGAAATTCTCACCTTTCATAACGTGCAACAGAAGGCCCATTTACACAGCCAAAAAAGCATTTTTCAAAACCACCATTTTTTCAGACTGCCATTACACTACTGGAAAAACCCATAAAAAACTTTGGTGCTTGCTCATTCTGTTTTTTGATGAGTATATTGCGGATGCACGACTTGTCACTGCTCTGCATTCGATTGCACAGAAGCAGGGAGAGTTATGTGGTATTTTGAGAGCGAGCATTTACACTGTCAAAATCAGGAATTTCTGCCAGCTTTTTAAAATTCACCCTCCAGCAGAGGTGGGTATTCAGATTCGGGGTTTTCATAGTTTTTACCGGTAATTGCCTAGCAACTTTTGACAAAACACTGGATTGTGAGAAAAATTGACGAAATTTGCTTGCTATGTATTTCTTGATAATATCCCTAACAATAAATTCATCTCAAAAATGTATTCCACACTCCTCTTGGGCTAGGTGACTTTGACTCTCATGTGAATCAAATCTTCAATCAGAAATGGACTGCAAGAAAATAGAATTTCCCTGGGGTCAAACATTTAGGGGGACAACAAGCTCCTCGCAGGGAGTCCCCCTTTTGCTTCCATCACTCGACCACCCTACGAACCCCATTCAGAAATAAATAAGTACATCAACTTATTGAATTTGACCTACTTGCCCTCAAAAATATCCATTAGAAAGGAGGTGTTACCTACTTGAAAGGCTATGTTCTTTGAAGTGCTTTGGAATCTTTTTATCAACAATATGTAGCATTATTAGATTATTCCTAGAACCGATGCTTCAGCTAACTAGCCCAAGGGTAGATCATAAATTTACAATAGCATTCTACAGAATAAAATTCCAAACACAACACATGTATAGTAAGTGAAAGTACCTGTATGCAATATTTTTGCCCTCACTACTCATTTTAACAGAGGATTAAGATCATTATTAGCTTTTATGATAATCAATAACTATGGATTTCCAAATATCAATATTGACTACCGGTAGGTAACAATTTATCTATGATTGCATCAATTTGTTGCACAATCTTACTGGTATTTTATAAAGTTCCAAATATTTAGAATTCAAGTGGCTTTAGGTCATGATTACCTAAATATACTCACTCAAGATAGCATTCAAGGGATATATCCCCATTTAGGATCAAATTCCATTTTGCCATCAGAGAATTAATACAATCATTCAGTTTCTTCAACAAAAATATAATATTACAGAGATATCCAGCTAGGTAATTTGTTGCTTTCACAGGTGGCTTCCGTGGGAGTAAATTGGGCCCATAATCCTCAATTTTGGGTCTGATATTGATTATAGCAGCTGTTAATGGTTTGGTAATGCCTTAGGGTAAGGAGTACAAATTAAGTTCACCTTCCTCCATTAGAGCTGGATTGGAGGGGTAAGATTGAGGGTTAAGATTGAGGGGTAAGATGGAGGGTTAAGATTGAGGGGTAAGATGGAGGGTTAAGATTGAGGGGTAAGATGGAGGGTTAAGATGGAGGGTTAAGATTGAGGGGTAAGATTGAGGGGTAAGATGGAGGGTTAAGATGGAGGGTTAAGATTGAGGGGTAAGATTGAGGGGTAAGATGGAGGGTTAAGATGGAGGGTTAAGATGGAGGGGTAAGATTGAGGGGTAAGATGGAGGGTTAAGATGGAGGGTTAAGATTGAGGGGTAAGATTGAGGGGTAAGATGGAGGGTTAAGATGGAGGGTTAAGATTGAGGGGTAAGATGGAGGGGTAAGATGAAGGGGTAAGATGGAGGGGTAAGATGGAGGGTTAAGATTGAGGGATAAGATGGAGGGTTAAGATGGAGGGGTAAGATGGAGGGGTAAGATAGAGGGTTAAGATTGAGGGGTAAGATGGAGGGTTAAGATGGAGGGGTAAGATGGAGGGGTAAGATGGAGGGGTAAGATGGAGGGGTAAGATGGAGGGGTAAGATGGAGGGGTAAGATGGAGGGGTAAGATGGAGGGGTAAGATGGAGGGTTAAGATTGAGGGGTAAGATTGAGGGTTAAGATGGAGGGTTAAGATTGAGGGGTAAGATGGAGGGGTAAGATTGAGGGTTAAGATGGAGGGTTACGATGGAGGGTTAAGATTGAGGGGTAAGATTGAGGGGTAAGATGGAGGGTTAAGATGGAGGGTTAAGATTGAGGGGTAAGATGGAGGGGTAAGATGGAGGGGTAAGATGGAGGGGTAAGATGGAGGGTTAAGATTGAGGGGTAAGATGGAGGGGTAAGATGGAGGGGTAAGATGGAGGGTTAAGATTGAGGGGTAAGATGGAGGGTTAAGATGGAGGGGTAAGATGGAGGGGTAAGATGGAGGGGTAAGATGGAGGGGTAAGATGGAGGGGTAAGATGGAGGGGTAAGATGGAGGGGTAAGATTGAGGGTTAAGATTGAGGGGTAAGATGGAGGGTTAAGATGGAGGGGTAAGATGGAGGGGTAAGATGGAGGGGTAAGATGGAGGGGTAAGATGGAGGGGTAAGATGGAGGGTTAAGATGGAGGGTTAAGATTGAGGGTTAAGATGGAGGGGTAAGATGGAGGGGTAAGATTGAGGGTTAAGATGGAGGGTTAAGATGGAGGGTTAAGATTGAGGGGTAAGATGGAGGGGTAAGATGGAGGGGTAAGATGGAGGGGTAAGATGGAGGGGTAAGATGGAGGGTTAAGATGGAGGGTTAAGATGGAGGGTTAAGATTGAGGGGTAAGATTGAGGGGTAAGATGGAGGGTTAAGATGGAGGGGTAAGATGGAGGGGTAAGATGGAGGGGTAAGATGGAGGGGTAAGATGGAGGGTTAAGATGGAGGGGTAAGATGGAGGGTTAAGATGGAGGGGTAAGATGGAGGGGTAAGATGGAGGGTTAAGATGGAGGGGTAAGATGGAGGGGTAAGATGGAGGGTTAAGATTGAGGGGTAAGATGGAGGGTTAAGATGGAGGGGTAAGATGGAGGGGTAAGATGGAGGGGTAAGATGGAGGGGTAAGATGGAGGGGTAAGATGGAGGGGTAAGATGGAGGGGTAAGATGGAGGGGCAAGATGGAGGGGTAAGATGAAGAGGCCAGGTATAGCACCCATGGGAGTGGTGTGAATCTACCAGGTAGTAAGTACCGTCAAACCATACCAAACAAATGTGATTCTTCACAGATATATGTATTTATCTGGTGAGAAGCAGAAGGGTGCAATGTCATTAATGCTCTTTTGTCTCTTGGGAGACCTTCTGTGAAAGTTGATTTTATCCCTATTACAATTGTTCTGTATACTTCAACCTTAGTGAATGCCTTGCATCTCCCTGGTCTAACTATACATCAAGCATTTGTTCAGTAAAATATATTATTACAAAAAAGAATTGTTAATAATGCTAACTTTTTGGTTAACAAAAGTCCTATTGAAACTGCACATGAATACCATGAACACAACCTACAGTTTTTGAGTATGCAACATTTCACTTAGTTCTTTATCCTAGCTTTTTGATATTAGATTAACAAGCAAGAATCCTCCATTTCCTACTATTCTTTTAGCGTTCAATCATATCAATCGTTTTTTTTATTTAAACACAGAAAAAAATGATACTCATGAATACATCTGATGCTAACTACTTTCAACATAACATCACGCACCTGGTATGGCTCCACTACCCCCCCCCCCCTCCCCTTTTTTTATATTTGAAGTTTCAAACATAAAGATAAATGGAAAATATTGAGGTATTACCATTCATTCACATTAAATATATCATATTAGTTTATTGCCTTATTCAAAATGAGAGGGGAACAGTAATCGATTCTAATATACAAGACAACAAAAATTAATTAAAGAAACTAAAAAGAATAAACCAGTAGGCCTATAGATCACATACTGAATCAACAAAATATATTTCATAGACAAATTCTATCAAAATATGCATTTCCCTTTCATTATGATAGAAAAGAAAAGTTAGGAAAAAGTGGGAAAGATTGGTATCATATCACCTATTTTTTCCTCAGTGTGCCTGAGGTGTCTGTATCAGAGCCCTCCACAAAATGCAATTAAAATGAAAATAATCCCATCTTCCAATGAAAAAAAGAAAGAAAAATGTCTCCTAGCTAGTTCAGGGTTATTGACCTCAACCTATGACTTCCAGCACGTGCTTGAACTCAACATGACTCAAATACAAAGGTCACTGACAGAGAACCAATTGCTTGAATTACATCCCTAATAAGCAAGACATGATCAACACTGATATCAATAATTGTGTTTTCTTCTTGTTTTCATCAATATATTTTCAGTTCCCAAATTTTAATAGAAAATGTGCTTTATTAAATTATATGCAATTGAAATTGATGAAATTAATGTATTCAATCCTCAAACTCATACTAACAAAGTGATGAGGTATCAGATTAGCTTGGTGTAGACTCTTATTACAAGAAGTTTGACCTCATTCAACTTGTCTTGTCGTCAAATTGTATATCTCTAACAATTTACCAATAGCAATGAACACAAGTATCTAGGTAGAACAATCTTTGATGTTATTCAAGAAATATCACACAAAGCAAAATTGTAACTTTTATTTTTCCTTTTAAAACAAATTTTACTTGTAAGAAAAGATGTTCTCCCAGTTCAGTTTAGTTTAAAGACACAATGACCTTGCAAATGTCTGGTTGATATGACACTCAGAGTCATAAGCTAAATAAAGAAATCAAATTTTGCATGCCCTCTTAAATTGCTGTCAAACAGTGAAGTGTCAACTTCAGGCCAAACCTCTGAGATGTGGTCCTAACTTTCTCCCATAGACCTTCATCCTTCAAACCTGTATAAACTGCATATTACCGAGTCCCCCACTTCACATTAATATTTTGATTTTTCCAGTGGATATATGACTAAAAATACATATAGCATAAAAATAAAGCCTCAATAAAAACATAACAAAAGTATGTATTAATCTTAGAATGTACAATAATTTAACTTCAGCTTCTTTTTCTTCTCTTTCTCTCTCTCTCTCTTTCTCTATCTCTCTCGCTCGCCCTCTCTTTTTCCTCGCTCGCTCTTTTTCCCCCTCCCTCTGAATGGCTCTATTGCTCAAAATGATAAAATTATCATTCACAAAGTACCTGACAAACTTATTGCATCTAATAATTCATAACAAATTATACAAGTAACTTATTCCACAGGTGTGAGCAATGCTTATTGTAATTATGTGTATTTGCCCTGATTAGCAATTAGCACAGAATTGGAAGGAATAAATTGGTTGTCAAACCTCTGAGAGATGTTTAAGTTCTCCATGATATTCACCTAAAGAACCCTGTGTGTAAATATGTAGCTGACATATATTGGAGTCAATCTTGGACAATGTTGACATTCAGCATGTTTGCAAACAAGCAATTTATTACAGGCCTGTAACAAGAGACAGTTGCACAACTTGAACTTTGGAACATATGCAGCTTTTAGCCATGTCTAGAATCTAGTTCATTCACATTGCTGCATGGGCATTAAAGCAGGCAACATAAGATTTATATTAATTCTTGTGTGACAGAAGTATTATTTGCTTTTCCTACTAGAGTAAACTGATTATAAAAATCAAGACTTTGCCTAGAAATTGGCTGTCAAACACATTGAAATGACCTCTCAGGTATCAAAGGGGAAGATCACACTAATATTTAGTTGGTTTTAATAGAAGTAGAAAAATGAGAGAAACAGATCGGTAAAAGTTTGAGTAAAATTTAAAAAAGATGCATTAGAAAGTTATCAATATTTGTAATCGTATTTTATCAAACACGAATTGGCAATGCTGTGACATATCTTGTGAGGTTCTCTCCCATTTTCTCTATCAAGAAATATATTTTTGTTCATACAGGGGTGTAGAAACCATGTGGAATGATAATATCAAGGGGATATGTTTTATAGAATATTTTGTTTAGAGAAAAGAGAAATACAAAATGGGAGAGGACCTTGCAAGATACGTGACAGTGTTGCCAATTTATGTTTGATTGATTAAAACTTCACAAATTCCTTATTTTATTGAAGGATTTTGCTCAATCATCACTGATCTGTAATACCCAATTTGTCTGCTTCTTTTTAAACCAATTTTAGATCAGGGTGGATTTTCCCTTTAATTTCTTCATTTTACCTTCTTCTACCAACTTTTGCAAACATCATGAGCCCTCAATCTGCCACCTGAACCAATCTTTCTCTTTGAAGTCTATTTCACACCTACGTGTATGTGCTCAAATATTTATCCCCTCTCCTAGACATACATTTGCTCTCCTTTTTATATCAACAAGTGAATGACTACAGTAACAATGAACCCATGGCAGTAAACATGAATGGAATGTTTTACATCAAGTAATAATGTGCAAGGTCAATAAATCACACAAACTAATTGTGATACAAGGAAGAACGTGCTTTGTGGAATTGAGATGTTGTTAGTAATCATATTCAACACCCAACTTGTCAGTTTCTTGCATCCAAATTATTTCATGCCGCTTGGAACATATTCAGATCATTTCATTCTCAAGGCTAAGGATATCTTAACAAGAAATGCTCTTGCAATATCTATCAAATTATTAGCACAAACTTCACACGGCAGTTGTCACTGACTTAATTGCTTATCCTGCCAAGTGTTAAATTCCAGTCTATCTTTTATAAACTAATGTACTAAAAGTTGTTTTTCATTCTTGCTGATAAAGTGCCCTCTGTCAAACTGAAAAAGAACCACCTGCCAGAAAAATAGATGAATTACTTGTGTTACCATAAATAACAAATGCAAAATTTTCAGTTTTCAACAATTGAAAGACAAGGTAACCTTGAGCAAAGAGATATCAGCCCCCTCCCCGCTTTGACAAAAAATGGAATTGTCATGGTCTAAAACACTCTACCTGAATCACAAAGAGCCAATCAAGTCACATAATGCTGTATTATCTGAAAAGGGGCCTTTATATTCATTCAGTAATCTGAGTCTACTTCCTAAAGGCAGGATGGTATATCAGACTTTCAATCTAAACTGGGTTAACCTAATCAGGAATTTTCTGGTACAGCAACTATCTAAATCCATCTATTTCATTCAAAGATCTGATGCCACAGTATCAGCTATGCCACACCTAAGATCTGAAAGGAGAAATCATCCTCTTTAACCGGGGTAACCGGTGTAACCAGGTAGGCCTATCAACCAATCCTTTCCTTTTGTTTTCTTCAAAACCATCAGCACATCACAATGGATTATCTGGAGAGAAGACAATCCCTCTTAATTGGGTGTTTTACTGAGAAGTTGATATTGGTCTTCATTACTTTCTTAAAGGTTTTGATGTAATGCTTTTAATGAACAGGTATTTCACTTTGGGTCATGTCTAGCTGACAGAGGGGTGGGGATTAGAGTGGAGGGAGGGGGTTCGGGAGGGGGTTGGGGAGGGCATTAAAGTAGTTTAGTCATGTTGTGTTGTTTTTTTTTTTTTTTTTTTTTTTTGGGGGGGGGGGGTGAAAGTCAAAGGATTCTAAACACTACATATTTTGCATTTCATTGTCATGTTTTTTGTTGTATGTGCACCTGTGTGTGTGTGTGGTGTGTGTCAATTTCTTTTGAAGACCAAGTTTTGGAAGATATCTTTCAAAAGTACCATATTCACATATCATACAAAGAAACATAAATCAATTCAGAAACTATTTCCCTGATATTTTATCTGTTGTATCAACCTTATTATCTGATATTGTGAAGTGTCTGGTCCTGCATAAAGGGATTGTGCCAGACATCCAATATTTGGACCAAATAACATACAAATATTACTTCAAATAAAGTATGTTAACCCAGTAGGTAAACTCAGGATGAGACCCATAGGAAATGTATGTTACATGAAAATCCTATCCAGCCAGATGATGTCAGTTCTAGCACAAGGAAGTATTTAAACAACAAATCTATCACAGTTGCGTTAATTCAAAGAGTCACATCTTTTTTATCTTTGGATGAGCACTCAAGGTTTCAGAAGTGGCCAAACAATTAGATCAATGGACCATAAATAAATGGCAAATACCTGTGCTAAATGCTAAAAACTATTGACATTTAGACCTCACCTTAAACTGGTATATCTCTCACTCAATTGGGGGTTACATACCACAACATTTCTTCATTCTTCTCTTCCCCTCTTCACAATATTTGCTCTTTCTTTGGTATTGAATGGATATTTTGGTAGCATGTTTACATTCTGACAAAAGCAGCAAAAGAGGAATTTCATCAAAAGAAATAAATTCTTTTGCATTGGTTGGTGAAATTATTTTGGGAGATATTAAGGCTTTATTGAAAAAGGTCTGGTTTCCCAGGGGTGCTTTCATGCTCAGCAGAATTTCATCTTCAAAGCTCTTCCATATCATATTGACAGGTAAATTAATCAAAAGGTAAAGGCTGATGCCAAACTTATTTTGAACATTATGAAAGTAGAATTCAGAATGTTTTAAAAGAACTTCTGAAGATTGTCAAAAATATTTAGTTACAATAGTAGTTCAAATGGCCAGAATGTACAAAATTAAAAGCCTGAAAGATTTAGAAACACTTTCTAATTGTTTCTGCCACATTCTTCAGCAAAGTTGCATCTGAACCAATGATTTACTTTTTATTGTGTGAGAATGTTATATTCTGTCATTACCTGAAACTCAACATCACCTTTAAGGGCCAATCACAAAGTCATTGAAAATAATGATGAAACTGATCTCTGTAGAAAAGGTATATTCAATGGTGTTGCTCACCAATTTTAAGTCGAGTATCATTTATGTCAGATCTAATACCATTCTACATAGAACAACTTCACAGCTATAGTTATCATCTTTGTTATCATTATCAGTGGCATATGGCCATTCCTTTAAAGTAAATCATTTTAAAGTCAACTGTACAAGGAACAAAGAGATGTAACATACCTGCAATGCCTGGCTGGATGTAAAGATGAGAACACACATCAAAGAAAGCCACTGCACCTGTCTGAAGGCCATTGTATGCCTGTTGATAGGTACATAAGAAATGAAGAGTAAATAGAAAATACTTTTAATCCTCAGTCACATATACTGTTGTAATTAAACCACCTTAAAAATAGTGCAGCAAAATAAAACAATATAAAAGTAGGCCTATATGAAGGGTGAATGGGGATGAAGAAGTGTAGAGCCGATATACAACTAATTTTCCTACCCTGTACTGCTTATCTGTTTGTTATAAGATAGAGAAATGCCAAGTGCATGACCTTGGTATATATATGTTATGTTATTTTGCCATGGCATATTTTCTTTTAGATTGTTAAAGCACGTGTGAAGACATGGCTTAAGATAAATCCCCCTGCCTATTCTGAAGCAGCATGCATCTAATAGCATTGCACATTAGCTATTCACCATCCACAATATCCAATTCAATGATTAATGATCCCTAACAAGTGTTACATGAAAAGAATTATCATCTCAATGTCATTTTGGTTCTACTTAACAATAAAGATTTAAAGAATCATGTTACTCAAGTGCAGGTGTAAACATAATCAAATGAATGATACATCTGATTGGATGACATAGCAGCTGATAAGAACTGTAATGTTAGAAGGCTCGTCTTAAAAGAAAAAAACATAGGTATATCCATTCAAAGAGAAAAACACATACCTGTATCAACTTTTTTCGAACGAAGAAGGGAAGTTTTTGGAGATGTAACTTTTTAGTACTTTGACAGAAGGGGTAGCATAAAATGATTTAATAAAAGCATGAAACAAAATATGTAGAAAAGGGTGCCTCAACCAGATAGTCATTTCGCTGCGATGTCAGGGGGGGGGGGGTGGGTCGGGGTATAATCCATACAGATGACAATTTATAATTCACAGCTTACTTGATGCTGTCAAAAAGATATACAATGAATGCATTTACATTATGAAATATAGACTTGAAGTGCCATATATATCTTTCAGATATAAAGTAAATACCAAAGGAATGTAAGTACTCCAAGAGCTTGAGAAAAAGTTGATCATAAATATTACTTTGTCAGTGATGAACACATTTTAGGTTTGGTTCTATTCCGCTGAAAGTCACCTTTTAAAAAAAATTTAAACCACCTGCAACTCACTTTTTATTGCATTATAGATCACAAAGCATTTAATTCAACCAGAATGTAAATCCACACAATGAAGCCATACCGCTGGGTTGTGATGCTCACAAAGTTGTCTGAATTATGGTGTTTCTGTGCAAATATTTATCGCAAGGTTCACTTCTAAATCTCACACCTGACTAGTCTGCTTTGTAAATCCACCATAAAAAAAGATACACACAAATGATGAACATGATGCAAGTATGTTAATCAGAGTAAAAATAAATCCATGGATATTTCAAAAGTGAATATCAATCAATCACTATCCCAATGGTTATATTGTATTTCACAAGTTTCCCCCATAAATTTCACACATTCCTTTGTTAAGAAGGGGGATAAAAGAAAGACACGTGATTTATTGATGGAAAGTAAAATCTGCCACAGGTCCTATATTTCTGGAAGTCAGAAGGGTGTTAACTACATGCCATTCTAACTCTAAACAGACAAAGTAATCTTCAAACAGAAATGCAGCACATATAAGGTAGTTTCAGATTCTGGTAATGATTAAGAAAAAATTCTTAAAGAATCAAAGAAATGTTACACTGACTGTTCAAATGTACAAATAAGGGATACTTGCAAGAAGATTCCACTAGAAAACGCATTTAACTGTCAAGTTCATAATTTCAAAGAGGTCAGGCAAGTCGTATTTGACACAGATGCATGACACATGGTCTCATATGGGCAAATGTGAGATGTGCTTTTCGGTAGAAGTCATTTCTGGTAAATGTTCATAACTTAGTTTATATCTTGCTGGTCTAGACAACCCACCTACCTCATGTAAAACAATGCATTTACTACAAAGTCTCTAAGCATCTCTAGAAATTGAATTCCATTACCAGAATTCAAGATAAGCTTTAACATGGGTAGCAAGATGGAAATATGAATGATAAAAATAATAAAACTGTACTACTGTAGCAGGTATTGTATGGTCTGCTATTGCATTAGATTACTTGGATCGGCTATGACTTATATGTAAATTTGAAATTACAATTATTTTTATTTAAAAATTTCAATTTTCAATTGTAATGGGTCATGACTGTTTTTGAGGGGGATGTTATACTCTTATAATCACCAGTTTTATTTTTGCATCAAAATGTAGAAAGTGTGTGTAAACTTTAAAAAAATAGAAATATGATGGTATAATGCCAATCTGGCAACCTCACTTCCAGTGTTATCACGATCTTTCAAAAGGAGTGGACAACTGTAGGCCTGTTTTCACTATCTCGAGATTGCCAAATATTCCACTATTTGGCAAAATATCCAGCTATTTGTCCTGTGCGTCTTCACCAAACCGAAGACTCGCACTATGCGCTAACGCTAATTTCTAAAGGTCGAGTTTCAAGTTTCGAGGTAGAATCTTGAGCTGATTAAGGCGCGATTTGTAGCTTCTGGATTATTTCCCAAATCAGAAATAGCGGGCTATTTGGCAATCTTGAGATGATGAAGACGCGCCTATTGAAATAGCACTGGTTGAGTTTTAACCCCCCAAACCAATCCTCGAAGGGACACGATTGCGAACAATGAAAGGGAAGGAGAGGGAGACGGGAATCCCAATGGGAAAGAAGGAGTGGAATCAATGCCTCTTGAGAGAGAGAGAGAGAGAGTTAATAAGCTAGGAGGTAGAAGTGCATCATTTCATTTTGATATATATGTGAGATGAAACCAAGTCTTTCAAATGGAAACAAGACTTTGAGATTGCAGGAAGGTCACATTTTGGTCCAGATACCCCAATGGCAATTCCGAACAGAAAATAAATTGAAACTATTTCAAGCTAAAAGCTTCCATTCTTCAATACAAAACATTTATAACAGGAAAAAAAAGTTGTTTGTTCTATTCATATGCAATGTAGGGGTGCAGTTGTGTACTCAAAATTGTGCAGTACATATTTCTGTATCTTTACAAAGTTAGAAGCCTTACGGCACAAGTTTGAATGAAAGAGCGTATGCAGGAAAATATTTGTTAGTAGGAGGGAACATTGGATGTATGAAATTACTTAATTGCAAGGCAGTATCAATAAGGCATCCTAATAAAGGTAATAAACTGCCCAGCTGTTGTTAAATCTTTTGTAAATGTATCAATTTATGGGTTTGATGACCTCTGCAAAAAGCGAAAATAGCCACAATTTCTGGTTTGAATGCAATATATAATAATCATTTGGCATTTACAGGTTTGATACAATTTTTCTAAATGCCACAGCAATAAAGGCTTTTGTGAGTTCCAAGTTTTGTCTACAAACCATTGCCTGGAGGAGAGATCAGATGAATGATCGATTGCAAACATTTCGGATATTACCAATTTTCTTGATGAATGCTGCTTTTCTCCTCTATTATTGATTAAATCAACATATTAAAAAATAGTTCCTATGTAGTGAAAAGAGCAGACAGCACTGCAATTTGATGTTATACGGAATCAACAATGCTATGATTTCAGAAGGCGGCACTGTAATCTGATGTTAAATGGTAACCTAATAGTAACAATGCTATGGTATCAGATTCAATCCCAATGCATTTTAGATCCATGGTTACCCAAGAATGTAAGATGAAAGGCAAGGATTGTAAACATTTTCATGGCCTGATTGAGTCTGCACGGTGGCCTCTGGCGTCCTTGGACCATACATAACATTAGTTACAAATATGAAAATTAAGATGGATGGATTATTTTCTCTTAAAAAATATTATGTTTGGAGCAGTACTTGAAAACTTTATTGGTTATTCTGCTCATAATAATATGGTTATCTTGGAAGTTTGAATACAGTTCATGTGAAGGTGGTAGAAGTTTGATTAGAGTTACAATAAAAATTAATGTTTTACTATAAATATACACTAACAGGGTCATTTCTAGTGGGGGTATGAGGGATATTTCTGTGTGCAAATTTTAAGAGGTAAAATGTGAATACTTGAGGATGTTTGAAATTCTTCTTGGCCAACTTGTCTGCATCGTTGGTCTGACACCCCCCCCCCCTATTAAAAATGGTCACAATGAACTTAAATTTCAATATCATAAGAATTAGTTTATAGCAGAATAAAATTAAATTTGCACACTTGCACCAGTAACTGATGTATATTTATAGTTTTATCATAACATTGGCTAAGCTGTACCTATCAGAGTACAACGTGATTATGGAGAATCTACCGCCAATGGAGAATGGAAATGGGCCTTTCTGACAATTACCTGCTATGTGTTTTATTTCAATAATATCATTTCTACACAGGCTTACACAGTCATACTTGAACCACACATGCATTAATACAGATTCATGTTGACAGCCGACATCCAAGGATGGGTACTAAATCACAATGGTTGTGGATTAAGAAACAATGAGACCCAGAAGAAGAAGTCAATAGATTTGATCTGTTCTTGTTCAACAAGGACTAAATCTAGAAAGTCTTGTTACCTAATTCATACCAACACAACTGACTCCATGCTCCACACCGACCCTAGACCGAAATTTTCTGTCGTTCGGGTCTGACCCTACCCAATTCAGAGGCTATAAACGAACGAAAGAGACCAACATTTTCGGTCTACACCGACCCCAGACCGACCAATTATTTTCCATTCGGGGTAATGCGAATTGTTGTCCGGTCTGAGCTGTGGTCCATCTGATTGCCGGTCTCATCGATCAAATAGAGGTAACTTCTTTTAACTTACCAAATGGATTTAGCTCGTCTGGTAAATCAGTTCTCATGCAGTAGAATAGAAGCTGGCTCCCGAAAATCCAAATCCAATTCAAGCACAATCTCGCTCCTCCTGTTCCGTACTGCCGCTGAGCTCCGAACAGCTGATCGCATACGAAATTCACCAGATAGCACCCCGCTTCTTCAGCACACTTATGTCCTTGTGTAAAGTTGAGTCGGCTCGCTAGTGCAGGACTTTGCATCAGGTGTATTGAGCAAGGTCGGGGGAAGGAGCTCACTTTAAACCACGCCCCCTTTGAAACTTTTTAGCCAATGAGAGAATACGTTTACGGTTCATTGTAATGTGCACTGCTGATATAAATTAATGGAGCTAGGCGTTACCAAGGGAAGAGGACAAAAAAAGTAAAATCTAAAAGGATGGATGAGTGATAGACAACAAAATGCACAAATTATAGGAAGACGATGAATCATTAAAAACTTCGGTTCATTTCAAAAGGAATTCTAGGTTTAAATTGATTTCAAAACTATTAAGTTTTGGACAGGCATTTTCTGGGCCAGTCGCATGAAATAAGAATTACTAAAGAAAGTTTTATGTTTGTCGCCCTCCATTTCAGGTTTCTGTTAGGTCCATGTTGTTAGCCAGTAACTAATGGCTCTCTAAAATTCACCTGGGACCCAATCCAGCTCTCCGATTGGACTCATCTGAGGCACCAAATAAATACTCTTTAAGGATATCTACAACAAAAAAACACTGTCATAATTGTGTAACATTAATTGATATGATTATTTTTTAAACATTATGTCATATTTAGTACGCTCTCAATGGAAATGAAGAGAATCAATTAATTAATGGGCAATGTAACCCTTATAATCAGTTCATTTGTATAAAAGCAGAAAAATAAGAAACACAAAAGGGCGAAAGTCTGAAAATGTATCTGATCAAAAACTGAAAGAGATAGTTATGAATGTTTGAAATATGGTACAGTGTGTATCACTAAGGGCGCGTTTATCAAGGCTTGCCACTAGATATGTACATATCGTACCCCACTATTGAACCCCACTATCATACCCCACTATACGATCGTGATTTGCGGGATGTCGCGTTTATCGTCCCTTCACGATTCAACAAGCGCGTAGCCAGGATTTCATTTTAGGGGGGCGGTAGTGAGCACGCAAAGCGTGCGAATCACTCTAAGAGCGAGCGAAGCGAGCTCCCTAGGGGGGTGGGTGCAGGGAGGGGGGAGTTTCCCCCTTCCCGCGTGAAGCGCAGAAGCTTTGAAAGATTCGTTGTACCTTTCTCGACTCATAATCCTTGTCTGAATTCAGTCCCTCCCCCCTCTTGCGCGAAACTTTGACGTTTCATTAAATTATTAGAGAAAAGAGACGATTCGTTGTACCTTTCCCGACTCTTAATCCTTATCTGTATTCAGTCCCCCCCCCCCCCGCTCAAAGCGCGGAAGCTTTGAAAAAGACGATTCGTTGTACCTTTCTCGACTCATAGTCCTTGTCTGAATTCAGTCCCTCTCCCCTCTTGCGCGAAGCTTTGACGTTTTATTAAATTATTAGAGAAAGAAGACGATTCGTTGTACCTTTCCCGAATCTTAATCCTTAATTTGAACTCAGTTCCCCCCCTTCCCGCGCAAAGCGCGGAAGCATTGACGATTCGTTGTACCGTTCTCGACACCTTTTCCCTTTTTCTTCCTACGTCCTCTTTCTTTTTTGTTCTTCTCTTTCTCTCTTTTTTTTTTTTTGACGGCGTTTTTTGGGGGGGCGACCGCCCCCACCGCCCCCCCCCCCCTGGCTACGCGCCTGCGATTCAAAATAAAGGCCTTGTGTCTGCCCAGCTGTTTTGACCCGGGAAGCAGACAGTTTCTCGGAGGTCAACTTCACACACATGCTTGTACACAACACGTGGGTGGTCCTATTTGTATATGAGCTTCAAAACATCTTTGCGTTTATCAATCTCTCAGAAACGTGATTCTGGCTGTATGTCACATTCAAAACACACCTTTTTGCGTCTTTAGATATGCCCATATCTAAAGCCCTTTAAAAAAGGCTTTGCGTTTATCAACTTCTAAATTTGCCTGAAAGACGTTTGAGTAACCTGATTCTAGCCAAAAATTTGGTAGATAAACGCAACCTAAGACTATGCGAATCTCAATTTTCAGTTAGGTCAGTGCAAAGCCATCTATACACAGTTTGGCCAACTTGGTTTCACTGGGTCACATGCAACATGGCGTATATTCTTTTGTTTTGTGCTTGCCTAACAAAGCAGTAGTCACCATATTGTGACCAACTCGAACCGGCCTGGCCAAACTCTGTGTATAGATGGGTCTGGGTCAGTGGATTGTGACGTAGTCGCGGATAAATCTCATGTTTGTCGTGTACAAAAATATCATTAATTTCTGTTTTTCTTTTAAGTGCCTTCTCCCTTGGGCCACTGCTTAAAATATATTATGGAAAGAAAAATTATTATCACGGGTCCTTTAAAGAGAAAAGACTATCCTGAAACATACAACAACAACAACAAATTGAAGTTGCAGTCATTTTTGTGTTGAAACAAATAGGAAATTTGTCCGCCACATAATAGTTATAACAAATTCAGCCGAATTGAAAAGCCCATACCTGATTACAACTTTCAAAAATTCTTTGTCTGGTTTTATTCCAATTTTCACAAGTCTGCTTCTCGGATTTTCCGCTTTACTCTGGAGTAGTTTGCAATCAAGGTTGGGTTTCCCTCTAAAGTTTCAACCAAAAGGGATTCTCTATTTTAACAATTTTTTTTATTTTTAAAACTCATGATTTTTAATGAGAGACAGTCTCGCATCCGAGAGCTGGCCGAGCCCACTGATGCTTGTCTTTGATTTTAGGACAAAAGCAGTAGTTAATTCGTGGCTCTGCAATCTTAATTACACTAGTAGAAACAGAGCATCCAATATACTTGAGAACAATAGATACTGTCAGGTATAGGTCTAAATAAAGAAAGAAATAATTGAATGGAGCTAACAGACGACAGGCGCCGCTACCCCCTCCATTTTTGTTTTACCACACCACCCTCACTCCCTCCCCCGGAGCTCCCTTAAAGACATCAGCTACGACTCACCCCAAGCTTTGCATCACTGGGACCCAATTTTCATTCATTTTAAATTTCCCGCCTGACTTGAGATTGCACCTTCCCACACTCCCCAGCAGTGGCGGATCCAGGGGGGGGGCCTCCCCCCCGGGGAAAAAACGTATAAAAACACGTGATTCTTACCTTATTAGGGGGGTGCCTCCCCCCCCCCTGGCGCTCAAGGGGGGGGGTGCAAATTTTTATTTTAGAGGGCCCCCCCAAAAAAAAATGAACTTACTACACGCACACACACACACACACACACGCACACGCACTCTCTCTCTCTCTCTCTCCCCTCTCTCTCCCTCCCTCCCTCTCTCCCTCTCTCTCTCCCTCCCTCCCTCCCTCCTTCTCCCTCCCTCCCTCCCTCACTCCCCCTCTCTCTCCACGCTTACGATATCCCACTTTCTCTCCCTCTCCGTTTCTCTTACGTGCATGTATTTCAAACCTCACTCACTTTCAGACTTTGTCCGTCCGTCTTAATTTATTGTGTTCATTTCCACCTACATTTGAGGAAAATGTTGGCCTCTTTTTAAAAAATTGCTAGTTCAGGTCTTCCACAATGTTAATGCAGATGTATACTACCACCCCCCCCCCCCTCCCTCTCACTCCTCCTCCGAAATCAAAAGAAGTTTTTGGGGTTGAAAAAAAAAATAGAAACAATGCAGGATGGCATCTCACTATACCATGCAAAGTGATAATGTTAATGATAAAGTTTGATGATGTTCAGTTTGCTTTAAAACTTATCTGAGATTTATTATACATCTTATTAAATTGATTTGAACATCATTATTGTTATTATGAATATTCAGTAGTGGGTTGGGGGAAGGGGAGGATGTATAGCCCCTCCCCCCCCCCCCCACATTGAACATTTTTGGGAATAATCATAAGAAAGGAATGGAATTCGTCGAGATCATTAATAATGAGGTTTTTATCCATTTCGTTCCCCAACGATCAAGGTAATGGTTTATATCAACTGTTAGGTGGCGCTCTTTTAAATAGGTGACACATCGATTCGAGTATAGCTTTTGTTGGCCGATCACTAACGTCTGCATAAAAAAAAGTTTTTTTTTATTTTTTAAGTTGTGTTGTTTAAGAATGCATGTAATTAATATATTTACTATGATGGTTTGTTTGTATGTATGTTTGTCTATCAGTATGCTTGATTTGACTTGCCATTGGATTGTTCTGTTTTTGTTTCGTTTTGGTTTGTGTCGTTTTGTCTCGTTTTATATATTTATGTGGTTGTTTGCTTGTTTTGCTCTCTCGCCCCTCCCTTTCATTAAATTTCATTAAACTATAAGAGAAAGAAGACGATTCGTTGTACCGTTCTCGACTATTAATCCTTGTTTGAATCATGTTCCCCTTCCTCCGCGCATAGCGCGGAAGCTTTGAAGTTTCATTAAATTATTAAAGAAAGAAGACGATTCGTTGTACCGTTCTCGACTCTTAATCCTTTTTCTTTCTACGTCCTCTTCCTTTTTTTTTAGGGGGGGGGGGGGCGACCGCCCCAACTGCTCCCCTGGCTACTCGCTTGTATAAGTTAGATATGGACATATGGACTAACTCATTCACTAAATCAATTAATGATGATCAATTTAATTCATTTAATTCAACTTCAGCAAATTTTAATATTTCATTTATATTGATAATAATAATATTCCAGTTTTATATAGTGCTAAAAGTCATCTACGATGTCTCGAAGCGTTTTACAGATATACTATTACCCCGGTCATTGGATTCAATACTTGCCCGCACACACTGTGTGCACAATCTCCACTCCTTGGGGAGCATTTCAGCCAGGCGTTATTTGACGCTCAAAAACCCGTTTGACCAACAATAACGGTCACATCTATACCGAGTACCCACCTGGAGAGGATCAAGCACAGGATAGGTGCTTGCTTTCAATTTCATAATTTAATCGTATCGTGTGTCGTGCAATATCTCTCATATTTCTCGGATTGAAATGTGAGGAGTAACATGCCAATTGGCCACAGGGAAGAATTTTCGCTTTTGTGAAACCTCTACCATATGCCATTCCTTATTTACACTGTATCTTTTATCTATTGATTTATATAATACGAGTTGAATTTTTATGGCCAAATAATAATAATAATTTAATCAAATGGCAACCACCTGGCATGTCAGGTATAGATTTTATATCTATGTTATTGACAGATAATGTTAGCAATCTTTATTTTAAAAACTAAGTCAAACTTTCCTGTGTTTGTGAGAATTAATTAATTTTCCTAAATTATATTTTTGTTGTTTACAAAGTCTATTTCAAATCGGTGATTGTTAACCAGCTGTTAGCAGAACATAAAATCATCAAATTATTTTTGATAGAGACTAGAATTAAAGGATAGAAACCAAAACAAAAAGGAGGGGATCGTCAAAGACAAATTAAGAACGATAACTCATTGCCAGACATGTGTATCGGATCCTTTTTGATATTTTACATACAAATATTGAAAAGATTATCTCTTATTCTAGTATTAAAGCAAAATATGGTATAATGAAAAACACATTTAATAATTGGTTACAATTAGCCTACCTCCTTGTTAAGTTATAATTTGTCTACGAATAAAGAACAAATGAAAATATGAAATATCTGTTTCAGGGTTGTTGTTGTTGTTTTTTCTTTTTTCTTTGATGCAGGTCTATGGTATTGTATCGAGTATCAAGGTTTGTCGATTTTTGTTTGAATTAGATAAAATATATGCTGTAAAATCAAAAAGTTTACTACTGTCGATTATTAAGATCAGTGGTACAGATGATCAAAATGACAGATCGTAATTTTGACATCTGACATCTCTGTCCCTACAACATGGACCTCTAAAAATTGGTACAACCATGCAGTCAAAATCTTAGTTATTTGGAACAGAAGGCAAGACTTTTCCTTAAGGCTTGTTTAGTGTTTATTTTGTTTTTAAGTGTTTTCAACACACATTTTGTCAGATTAATAGGTTTGCTACTGTGGCGAAGCGTGGATCCAGGCAATCATTGAGGGGGCACTGTGTTCTAACACATTGAATGAGATGCCAATGTATATGTCTTATTATGTTCCTCTCAAGCTCGTTTACCTCTCCTCTATTCTTTCTTTCTCTTCCCTATCATTTTCGCAAATCAATCAGGGGCACAATCTTTCTACTACGCTAATTTAACATGATTATGGACAAACAGGTATGGACTGTTAATATTTGAATATTTGTTTATATAATTAAAATGCGTTCAATTATTTACTTACTAAAGTAGGCAAATAAATTTTACGAAATGAAAATTGGAAGTGATTTATTGCAAAACAAGGATAATAAGTAGGCCTATATTCGACAGGTGTATTCGACAGGTATAATTTTATATAAATAGACCAAGCACTAGGAATAGAATCCCATAGCACTTCTTATTCACCTGAATATCTATCAGTTGAATACTAAGATGAAGAGGGCCTTTGCAACAAGCGTCTTGATGACCTGTTTGGTTGCCGGGATACTCGGCAAGCCATTACATACTAAGGAGTCAGAAAAGGTATCCATTGGGACACAGCTTCGTTTATAATTTAATGATTAAGACATACCTCTCGAATAAGAAAATGGAAATCAGTTATCAACTGTTTTCTAGATTTTTGTGTCTGTAAAACATTTTCGTGTGACACGATTCCTTTTTCTGGTTAGTTTTTAGAATTTGTCAAGTTTTAGCCCATTCTGTCGATGGTCAACGTCTGGCGCTAAAAGTATTTTCAAACTATTTCCATGTTAAGCTAATGTCCATGGCACACGACGCGTCATTTCTATTGCGTTATTATCTACCATAAGCGAACAATCAACGACGCAACGTTTAAAATTGTGTATTCGCTTAAGTAACGCGTTTACCTTTAATATTACAATGTTCTATGTTGCATCACGATCTAGGAACGTCCCATGAGGAAGCTGGAATTCAACGGTCAAGTCTTTTACGTGCCCGTTGCAGAGAAATTGGCCGACCCGTTCTCAAGCAGGATACCTGGTGATGAACAGAAGACGGATATGATCCTGAACGAAGAACAGAAAGAATATATTCGGCAGCAGAAAGAGGAACACAAAGATGGACGAACCAAGCGGAAGGCCGTGAGGGATGTTTTGTTAAGATGGACCAAAGTCGGTGGGGACGTCATTGTGCCATTCACCATGGATAGCCCAGGTAAGTTCGAGTTTCGACTAAGACACGTCTTAAACTAAACAACAACAACAACAACAACAACGACTAAACCATTTATTTCCATTTCTTAATTCCAATCCAAGTAGTAACCTATCCCTACTTATATGGTGGCCATTGTCATACCCAAAGCCCATCACACACTATACGATTCAACTGCGATTCTATTTTCGAAAGAAAAAAAAATCGCGATTTCATTGTGGGATTTAAACATATCCGATCTTCAGGATAGAGGTTCAGTGCGATAATACGAATGTTTAAAATTACAATCCTTGTGTGGAGTAAAGGACATTTTAGCGTCTAATCGTAGACAATCGAACGACAGGTGTGACGTCACTACGTGAATGTGCCTGCAAGCTTGTAGAAACAAATGCCTATCTCCTCGTTTACAGATGAACCCCCCACCAACAACAACAACAACAAAAACAGGGGGAAAACGAGAAAAAAACGAGAAAGAAATATATTCTAGCTCACAATTAATGTCGAAAACTAATCTAAGCGATTCCAATAGCCTTGTGAGTAACGTTTTGAAATGTGTGAACAGAACAATCACATATTACGTAATCCTAACATGATTGGTAGGGGGTATGTAATGTCTTTACGAGTTGATTTCTCGGAAGACTTTGCAATCATGTCCCTCAAAACACTATTGATCTAACGTGAGAAGTAATAGGCAAGGTTCGGCAGCTCAATGAATTTTGGACACCCCCCCCCCCCCTCCCTCCGGCCCTCCTCCCCTCCTCCCCCTATGTATCAGGATTATATAACATTGCCTTCTCCTGATGATTTGTTTGTATTGTGAAACTAAACATTATTAATAACAATTTTGTATGCAGACATTCATTGTGCATTAGCGACTTTTTAGATGATTATGATATCGTATCACATTTTCAACCCAAATCATAAATTCTTTGCATATTTCGTTTATCATGATACTCGATATAGCTGGTGATGAACCATATATCTACGCAGCAATGGATCATTGGTCGACTAAGACATGTGTGAAGTTTGAAACTTACTCTTCGGATCGTTCCTCAACACTGGGTCACAACCAGTGGCTTCGTTTCCATAAGGCGGATGGGTAAGAAGCGATATTTGCTTTTCTCTCTCACTAAACTGAACATAATTATAAGAGTGTCGATGGAGGATGGGAAGGGACGGGTCGACAAGGATTTCTAATTATATCCGACATCAACAATTTATTGTTTGTTGGTGTGTCCGTGTGCATGTGATTGAATGAGGGTGGATGTATGTTTGTTTTTATTAGTTTTACAATATTTGTTATTATAATTTGCTTGTTTGTTTATTTTTGTACAGGGCCCCATCCTCACAAGCTTTACTTAGCTTGGGGTCCTTCAGATTTTGCTGTTCATTTGTTACGTATTGTTTACTTTGAATTTTAATGGAAAATAAATGAATTGAACTGAATTGAATTGGTTTTTGATTGGTTGAAAGTGTGTCACATGATAACAAATAAACACATTATTTTCCCGAGCCGTTAATATAACCTCAACTTAGTACTATTTACGGCTGGGATTTTTTTTTTGTATACATTTTCTTACAATTGTAAAAATGTTAACATGTTTTTTTGTTATTGTATACTTATTCATCATTTCAATTTAGTTGGCAAATGTCTAGGGTTTTTTTTGGCAAATAAGAGATTGTACCCTCGTCGGCACTCGACAGTTTGAAGAAGAAAAATAAATCAAATTAACATATGTTTTGCTTGTTGGCACTGATTTTCTTCAACTTTGTCGTCAGTGTACTTTTCTTACCACTGGTGGTAGATTTTGATCTGATTTGATTTGATGTTTATTTATTCAATTACATCAACACAGTGGCGGATCCAGGGGGGGGGGCCGGGGGGCCCGGGCCCCCCCCCCCCATTGAGAAAAAAATCATGTAAAATCACGTGATTTTTACCTTTTTTTTTGGGGGGGGGTGCAAATTGAAATTTTTTCGAGGACCAAAAAAAAAAAAAAAAGTGCTCACTACCCCCCCCCCCCCCCCCCACTGAGCGACTTTTCGGCCGGCGCGATTTTCAAATTTTCGGGAGCAAACAAAAATGAAGAAAGTTGGGCCCCCTCCCCTAAGAAATCCTGGATCCGCGCCTGCATCAGCATATTTTACATTTACAAGCATTTAAGCTAGTCCGCGAAAATTCATGCCGTGCAAAATGTAGATTTAATTTGTCAACAGATCTTCTTTTTTTTAAATCGGTGCTTTTCCTTCATGTCTTCATATTAAAATATGAAATCAACTCCGAAAAAATGGAGCATTCTCCCAAAGGTAATTAACAAAATTTAAACAGACATTTTTTGTTGAATTTCGCGGAAAATATCAGACTTTTGACGACCTGTCCGAAATGAATACATTTCTTCAATTTCAGGTGCTGGTCATTCGTCGGTAGGCAATCTACATCCCGGATGCAACCACAGCCTATATCAATTGGAACTGGGTGTTTAGAGGTAACTTACATCATGGGAAAGGCGAATCCCGTTCTTGCACGGGATTGTTTGGATATATGCTTGGAGGTATACCCTATAGTTACCCCCCTTAGACAGACACAAGACCCACAACAGGCCGACTATTCTATATAACAAGTAATTTTCTTGAATGGTCAAGAATCGGTCGGTTTGGCGGTGTAACTGGGGTATGCTTCCTTTTTTCATATTAGATAAATAACACATTACTACTGTAACTTAGGGGGGGGGGGTGGTTAGCCGGTGGGCTCGAGGATTGCAAAAAACATAAGTGGGACAATGGTAGTTTTGCTCCCTTATTCAAACTCAAGAGATGAAGCGGTTGAAAGGTTGTAAATAGAAGACCATAGGAACGAAACATCTGTATAAAGCGAGGGGTCCGGGAGGTAGGTCAGGGGCTACTTTCAAGATTCGATGTATTCAATTTCCCTTCAGATTAAATAAAAAGAATCTACCTCAAACTCTCAGTAAAATTAGCATTTAATCAGAAAGATACCGGTACAAAATAATGAAATGCTTTCCGTTAAGCCTCAAACAAAAACTGATTGTATTGTCCTTTGCGACCGACCCACAAATCTGAAAATCTACGGTCGGCATTTTAAAATAGTTTTTTTTTTTTTTTTTAACCGTTTTTTAGATTTTTTTTATTAATGAATTAAAAATATGTATTTTGTTTGTTTAAATGGAATATAAATGCATAAAATCAAATTATTCCAAAAATCTCACTCGTGCAAACCATGGATGATTATGAGGTGAAAAAGATATCAATGGAATGATGACGTTGAAACACATGTATTAAAGCATTAAAAACTGAGAAATATCAGCTAAACAGAAGAAACAAAAAAACATTCAAATCTGAAAAATATCGGCCCAAAGAGGGCTACAAAAAAAAGTTTAAAAAAAAATAATACGACCGACCCACCCATGTTTTGGCAACCAAAGGGCAATACAACAAGATTTTATTTTTAGGCCTTATGGGGTATCATTGAACTTGAAGACGCTTAAAGACATTATTTTGCACTTGTTTTTAGTTGGGAACCATCGCTCATGAGATCGGGCACGCAATGGGATTCCAACATGAGCAGTCGAGACCAGACCGCGACGAACATGTCGAAATTTTTTGGACCAACATCGAGACAGATCAACAAAACAATTTTGAAAAGGAGTCACTTGAAGACGTTATGGCTAACGACGTAGTCAAATATGATCTCAAATCTGTCATGCATTACGGAGCATACGTAAGTATATAGTCTCCGGATATTTGCATGCATTAAATCAAATCTCCATCCTTTTATTTGACAAAAGAATGATTTTGTTAATATATAACTGTTAATATGTATTTAAAATAATTTGTATATATCGGTGACGTTCGAAAAACATGTTTCTAGGCAGGCGCGGATCCAGGATTTTTTAGGGGGGGCCAAATTTGAAATTATGCGAGCCAAATATTGGTACGTAATGATAACCAGCAGTGACGTAATGCGGGGGGGGGGGTGGTTGCAGGGAGGGGCGAGTTTTCCCCTCCCTCCTCCGCGAAACGCGGAAGCTTTGACGTTTCATTAAATTATTAGAGAAAGAAGATGATTCGTTGTACAGTTCTCGGAAATAATCCTCGTCTGAATTCAGTTTTTCCTCTCCCGTGTGAAGTGCGGAAGCTTTGACGATTCGTTGTACAGTTCTAGACTCTTAATCCTCGTCTGGATTCAGGTTCCTCCCTCCGCGCGAAGCGCGGAAGCTTTTAAGTTTCATTAAATCATTAGAGAAAGAAGACGATTCGTTGTACAGTTCTCGGAAATATTCCTCGTCTGAATTTAGTTCCCCCCCTCTCGCGCGAAGTGCGGAAGCTTTTAAGTTTCATTAAATCATTAGAGAAAGAAAACGGTTCGTTGTACCGTCCTCGAAAAATGATTCTCGTCTGAATTTAGTTTCCCCCGACCCCTCCCGCGCGACGCGTGGAAGCTTTTACGTTTCATTAAATCATTAGAGAAACAAGACGATTCCTAGTACAGTTCTCGACTCTTAATCCTCGTCTGAATTCAGGTTCCCCCCTCCCGCGCAAAGCGCGGAAGCTTTTAAGTTTTATTAAATCATTAGAGAAATAAGACGATTCGTAGTACAGTTCTTGACTCTTAATCCCTGTCTAAATTCAGCCCCCTCCCTCCTGCACGAAGCGCGGAAGCTTTGACGTTTTATTAAATTATTAGAGAAAGAAGACGGAAGACGATTCGTATTTCCGTTATCGACTCTGAATCCTCGTCTGAATTCAGTTTCTCCCCTCCCGTGCGAAGCGCGGAAGCTTTGACGTTTCAAAAGATTATGAGAGAAAGAAGACGATTTGCTGTACCGTTCTCGACTCTTAATCCTTTTCTGAAATCAGTCTCCCCCCTCCCCTCCTGCGCGAAGCGTGGAAGCTTTGACGTTTCATTTAATTATTAGAGAAAGAAGACGATGCGTTGTTCCCTTCTCTACTCTTAATCCTTGTCTGAATTTCAAAGATGTTCTTTGTCTGCTCCTTTTTCTTCCTACGTCGTCTTCTTTTTCTCTCCTCTTTTTTTTTTTTTTTTTTTTTTGGCCAGTGATTTTTTGGGGACCGCCCCCACCGCCACTCCCTCCCTGGCTACGCGCCTGCGGTCAGATAAACACATTTCGATACCTTGTCCGACCCCGGAAGCTCATGGGTTTAAGGCAATAAATTACGGTCAGATAAGCATTCAGGGGCCCGCCCTAGTGCCCCTGGTGGGGTCGAGGCGGTGGAGCCCCCGGAAGCTCAGGGGTTTTAGCCGTTCAATAAAGGTCAGATGAGCATATTTTGTTTATACCTTATTATTTTGTGACACTGGCAGACACTATTTGGCGTGGGGTCCAGGGGGCGGAGCCCCCCCCCCCAAAAAAAAAAAAAAAACAAAAACAAAATCAAACAAAATCAGGGGTTTTAGGCATTAAATTACCGTCAGATGAGCATCTAAGGGCCCGCCTTAGGGCTCTAGGTGGAATCCAGGGGGCAGAGCTCCCGGAAGCTTAGGGGTTTTAGGCATTTAATCACGGTCAGATGAGCATATTTTGATGCCTCATTATTTGTTGACACTGACAGTTTACTATTCTTTCTTTCTTGCTCTTTTTTTCTTCTTTTTTTTATTTTTCATATACTCTTCTGTTTTTTAAGTGGGGGGGGGGGGGGGGCTCGAGGCTCCCGATCCCCGCCGTTCCTCGGGCCCTGACATGTAGGAATCTCAAGAATCATATTTCTTGCCTGGCTGTAAATTTAGGAATTTGTCATTTTCCAAAAAACGCATAAAAAAGTATAATTTACTCAAAAGTGAAGACAAATCTCGGAAATTATGTCATGTCAGCATTATTTATAATCCACCGTTATGGAATTAGAAATAAACCACGGGGGGGGGGGGGCAACAGCCTGGGAGGCAAGGCCCTTTCGCCCCCCCCCCGATCTCCTTCTTCCCCCTTTTCTTTTCTTCTTCCTCTTCTTTCTTTCCCTTTCTCTCCTCTTTCCCTTTCCCTTTCCCTTCTTTTCCTTTCTTCTCTCTCTTTTTTTTTTTTTTTTTTTTGCGGGGGGGGGGGGGGGGGCAAAGCCCGCTCGGCCCCCTGGATCCGCGCCTGTTTCTAGGTTACCTAAGTGCCTCCCGATGGCCAATAAGAACAATAGCTCGTAAGAACGTTTCGTGAAGCTTCAATTTCTCTGAGTTTTGGCAAGACTGAATGTCTGTCTGGCCATCGGTCGACTGGCCGGATTTCCTAATAGTTGAAAACTGCTGCAATCTGAGGAACCTCGGAAAACGACTCTCCTTGGTAAAATTATGGACCTACCACTGCTCTTATATTTTGGAGCCTGCAAGCGGGTTATATGGGGCCCTAGGGGGTGGGCATACTTTGGTGTGTCTGGTACTTTGGGAGGCCTCATGAGGGCATCGTCAGAGGTGAACAAGAGAACAAAGATATCGAGTGGGGGAAGAGTGGGAAAGGGTGTATATTAGGAAGTGGTCCTTTTTCATATATTGACGTCCCACTTTCTCTTTCTCTCCTCATCACTGTTTCTTTGATTTGTTTTGTTTTGTGTTTATTTCACCATTTAATTGGGGACATAATATGTACGGGGACCTAGGAGTCAGGGTTCTCTTCCCATCAATAAGTAGGTGATATAGGGGCTGCAGCTTAGAGAGAAAGGGCACCTTAAAGGCGTGATAATTTGTCCACCTTTTCGCCTGCTTGTCAGTATTTTGAAAGAAAAAAGGCATCCTTCAACACCTCAATGAAAGAGTCGCTCTGAGATAGCCAATATGCCCTTTTCCAACCGCACTGGTGAATTCCGGCTAATAATTGATATATTTGGTAAATTATTATATCTATCCGGACTGGATAAATATAGCGTGGTCCCACATACAGGCGCAGACCCAGGATTTTCCAATAGGGGGGGGGGGGGGGGGGGGGGGGGGCGGAAATTTGAAAAATTGCGTAGACCGTTTTTTCAACTCAACATACCAATACTGACAAGGTCATATTAGAAGCACCATACCGGTACGTTCAAGCAGGCACACGTTCGAAAAGGGGGCAGACTCACGTCACGTCTCTTTTCCGATATCAACATTTCCCGTTTTAGCATTTTTGACATTTTCATCGGGGGGGGGGGGTTAAGCCTCTTGACCGAAAAAGCAATTTTCTGGTTTCACAACTTAGCTAGTGAGCGAAGCGAGCGAGCAAAAATTTGAGCATATGTATTTTGTAAAGTGTTATTTATCAGCTTTGACGTTTCATTAAACTATAACAGAAAGAAGAGGATTCGTTGTACCTTTCTCGACTCTTAATCACTGTCTGAATTCAGTTTCCCCCCTCTCGCGCGAAGCGCGGAAGCTTTGACGTTTCATTAAATTATTAGAGAAAGAAGACGATTCTTTTTACCATTTTCGACTCTTAATCATTGTTTAAATTCAGTTTCCCCCTCCCGCGCGAAGCGTTGAAGCTTTTACGTTTCATTAAATTATTAGAGAAAAAAGACCATTCGTTCTACCATTCTCGCCTCTTAATCCTTGTCTGAATTAAGTTTTCCCCCTTCCGCGCAAAGCGCTGAAGCTTAACGTTTCATTGAATTATTCGTGAAAGAAGACGAGTTGTTGTACCGTTCTCGACTCTTAATCCTTTTCTGGATTCTGTTTCCCCCTCCCGCGCGAAGCGCGGAAGCTTTGACGTTTCATCTAATTTTTAGAGAAAGAAGACGATTCGTTGTACCGTTCTCGACTTCAAAAATGTTTCTTTGTACTTTTTTCTTTTTATGTCCTCTTACTTATTTTTTCGCTTTTTGTTGGGGGGGGGGGCAGGGGATGACTTCCCCACCACCCCCCCCCCCCCACTGTGCTTAAAGGGAAAACGAAACAAATGAGTGATAGCACATAATTATGTTAGTAGAAATGAAGAAAAAAATAAAAAGATCTATTACACCAACCATTGATAAATCAGGGCCGGGAGCGTGGTCGAAGTGTCATAACATAATTTTGTGTTAATATTTGGCGAAGGGGCGTAGCGCCCAAGCGAGATTTCGCAATGTTCAATGCTGAAAGCCCAATGTATACGTTATTTCCGGTATATTTCTTTCTAGCTATATTTTTAAATTTCCTGGGGGACGTGTCCCCCAATCGGGTCCAGGATCGCCGCCCCTGTCCATGATTACCAATATGAGTACAAATACAAGCACAAGCGAGTTGGCACGAGCTGAAGCCAAATGAAGGGCAAAATAAGAGTTGTGAAGCCGTACCTTTAATTTAAAATTTGACTGTTGAGTATATAGCTTCTATTCAAAAGACATCCAAAATATTGTGCCCTGTTCAAATTTCTCCCCAAAGAGTGATGGCCTTTGTAGCGCGGGGCTGTTTTTAACGTTTAACTTAAAATTCGCGGCTCGAGATTTTATGCGACCGGCCCCCTCTATTCAATAACGTCTCCCAAGCCTTCTGGAATGACCCCGAATCTCCCGATGACACTATTTCCCATATTCGTCGTTACTGTCACTTAGTGCCATTTTCTTGTCTTTCCCCTTTTCACCCGACTTTTCTCTCCCCCCCCCCCCCCCCCCCCACTCAGTGTTATTTAGGGTACGCTCTCTTTAAAAACACCCCCTATCTCCGGTGTGTAAAGTCAGTACGGGCCGGATTTTTGTGTATTACGGGCCGGACTTTCTTGCGTGAAAAGTACCCCTTTATATACCGGAGATTTCGGGAACCGACCTCGGAGTGGGAGGGGGCCAGGCTTTCTTCTTTTTCTTTTCTCTCTCTCTCTCTCTCTCTTTTCTCTTTTCTTTTTTCTTATCCTTTCTTTTTTTTTCTTCTTTTCTTCCCTTTTTTTTTATGCCGCCAATAGGGGGGGGGGTGCGGCCGTTTCGGCCCCCCCCCCTGGATCCGCCACTTCATATACATCTTTCTGTTTACAGTGCTTGTAAATTTACCAAGACTGGGCCAAATTTCTTATCATTTTGATGATGCCAGAACCTTGCAGTACACACTAATACTTGCTAGATGATCAACCTTTTCTGATCGATTCCACAACGTTTCATTCACAATGCATTTCACTATACCTTTAAAATGGGTAGTACATCTTGAAATCAAAATGTAAATCTTCGTTTTCATCTTCTTTTAAAATACACCTGTATTAGTATATTCAAAACAGCTCAAGGACTATACTCCGGGTTAATATCAATCATTTATATCGCCACACAGGGATTCGCCATCGATGAAAACATACCGACGTTGGTAACAAAACGACCATTCGACATGCAGTACATCGGTCAAAGGTCTGGTCTCAGTTTCTACGATGTCAAATTAGCAAACTATATCTACGACTGTAATTCTGCTTGTGACCCCCTTCTGGACTGCGCCAACGGAGGCTTTGTAGACAAAACATGCACATGTCAATGCCCCTCTGCTTGGACAGGGGCGCTCTGCAACGAAAACTCAAATGTACCCGAAACAGGTGAGTTGCGTAATACTATTTAGTAGTCCCCTGGGTACAGTTTCGCCTTTTGCCGAGGGGGAGGGGGGGGGGGGGGGGCGGTGACGCATTTTACCCGTATATCAAATCTCACTTGTCTAAATTTAGCAACAAAAATAACAATAAAGATGACAATAACAGAAACAACAACAAAATGACTTATCAAGACGGGTGTTATTTTCTCATCTTATAATTAAATAAACCAAAATTCTGTATTTAGGAAAGATATTCAGGCACCAAATGCCTGAATTTGGAATTAAACAAAAGAACAAAACTGAACACCAGCCTTCTCGCCTCGTAATTACCTTCAATATGTCGCTCGGGCCAGCAATATTACAAAAGAATAACGTTGTGGGCCATTGAATATCACATACCCATGCTTCACCTGGGGGTGGAATATTTTCACAATAATCTCCCCATTCATGGATAAGTTTTATACTTCTTTATTCTTGTTTGATGTAATAATGATTTTGTTTGTTTCAATTCAAAAGTAATAACAGATAATTCGAGCGAGCGAATCGAACTAGTAGATCTTGATGCTTTTATTCACATAATTACAAAATAAAGAGAACTGGTCATGTTATTATAGTCTTTATAACAAATCATTAATCGATGACCAGGCATAATTATGTTCCTGCGACATTTATTTTAGAGTAAGGTTTACCCTATTTGGTCCAAGGTTGACGTGAAAAATTCGGGTAGTTTAGGAAATTGACGCGGATCTGATCGTCCAAACTATTAGACTTCATTATATACCTCACTTAAGAAATCCAGCCATCTGATTGGTCGAAATTGGAGTCGTGATTTTAGACATTTCTGTAAAGGAACGAAAATGCCCTAACCAGTTAAACGTCCAAGAGTGAGATCCCTCAAAGTTCCAGTTACCATGCAAATAGTTAAAATTTGCTGCGATACGTTTATATGGTTTACGTGTTAATGTTCTTTGAGCGAACGCGGACACCATACAGTGCTTTTTGTCTGCGATTCCCAACTGATCAAAAATTTCAGTCATTTTTCAGGCAAAGATAAATAGACAGTTTCTCAGATTTTTCGTGATGTTTTAACCAATCTTTTCGAGAACTTGCACCTCTGCCCATGACCCAGAGGCGCGCCGGGGTTTGATGGAAATATGTGAGCGCGTTCTCTTGAGCCTATAAAAGGCCAAGCCTCTCGAAGCAGCCGATATCTCTATACTAATAACAAGGTTCATAGCGGAGTGGTATCTTCACTTCTATCCTTCGTGTTAACCAACCCCTGCATATACATGTACATAAATGTTTCACCATGAGCCATTATTCTTTTCTATAAAATTGTATTAATCAGACCCCGACCATGATGCGTCATAATAATTATTATATGATGTCAACTTAACATTCTCTTTCACTCTGCTCGCTCGAAAAGGAATATACTGTTTTTTATTTTTCTCTCTCCTTCTCTCTCTCTCTCTCTCTCTCTCTCAAAGTTACTGAGATCACCAGAACTGAGCCATCTGGGGAGATCACATCCCCTGACTATGAATCTGGACAGTACTCCATAAACTCAGCCAGTATGATTTATATCGTTGTGAGTTAAACTATCTCTGCTTTCTATAATTCCTGTCCACCTAAACCGTCTCCAAACTGACCGATTCCTGGCCATTTGTAAGAATGTAATATTTTGCGCGGTCTGTTGTCTATTATGCAGATGGTAGAAGAATTATTAAGAAAAGAGACACCTTATGCAGATCACGGTAGAGTATAACATGTAATAAGGAGTTATAATTTCCACTCTTCATTTTCTGACACCAATATTATCCTGAAGGAATTTAAGCATATTTACTGTTTATGTGGCAACGCTGGAAATATTGCGCCTAAATTGTTCAAAGCTAGCCTTGTCTTTAATTTCAAAGGGCCAACCTGGAGCTACGATTACATTAACGTTTGACGCATTCGATATGGAAGCTCTAGATGGTACCAGGTGTTGGGACTACGTTCAGGTCAACAAGGATGACCCGCGATACGGAGGCGAGAAGTATTGTGGAAACCAAATACCAGCCCCAATCGTAGCAACAGAAAGCATTATGATCTGGTTCTACTCCGACGAAACAAATACCGACAAGGGATTCAGGGCCCATTTTACCATTGATCTACCACTAACCGAAGCACCTGTCGTAACTACCAGAGCACCAACCACACCTGTCGTAATTACCGCAGCACCAACCACACCTGTCGTAACTACCAAAGCACCAACCATACCTGTAGTAACTACCGCAGCACCAACCACACCTGTAGTAACTACCGCAGCACCAACCACACCTGCAGTAACTACCAAAGCACCAACCTCACCTGCAGTAACTACCAAAGCACCAACCGAAGCACCAACCACACCTGTCGTAACTACCAAAGCACCAACCGAAGCACCAACAAGTGAAGGTATACCAAAGACTTCTTGTTCTCTTTTGATCATGGATGCCGAAACTTGTCAATAATATTGTATAGAGTATAATAGGTACACCCTCTTAGACCGGTCAGATATGACGCAGTAAACCGTCGGAAAAAACGTCGGAAAAAACGTTAACAAAAACATGTACTCTTAATAGAGTGCTTGAGCCCAGGTATGTGTCGGTACAACAATTCTCAAATTACACAATGGGGGAGTGCCTATGCCAAACAAATCATGTACCACTAGATTGCTGACAAAATCGTTGCTTTCTGATCATTTATTTTCAATATTTGATCAGGTAATCTAAAATAGAGAATGGAGCACACTAATAGTATGTGCGAGTTTGAAATCGAATGACAAGGAATAATTATATTCACACTGCTAAACCGAAAGATTATTAGCCAATCGGGATAAGCTAATTTTGTGTTTGGTGTGTTGTCGGTGTGATTATTATATACGTGTGTTCGTATATATATTTATATATAAATGTGAAGCATATTATTGACATCATCATCATTATCGTTATTATTATTATTATTATTGTTCTTGTTGTTGTTATCATTATTATGGAAATATTTGAGGGTGTCCTTTTACAAGGGGGTGGGGCGGTTGGGCAATCCCACACTAAATGTATTCCCATACACCCACAGCCCTGTCTTATGAAACATTTACGATTAATCGTAAGTCATCCAATTAATCGTAAACTTTCACAAATCTTTCTCTTTAGTACAGAGCAGCGATCGGTTTGAATCACATGCAATTGTTTATAAGGCGAGGCACATAAGTACATTTATAAAATTACCATTGTTCATTTTCATTTTTTCCCTCAGCACCACTGAGTATCTTAACATCCCCAAACTACCCGAATGCTTACAATGCGTGGCAAAAGAAAGTCTACCGCCTTACTACTGTTGTAGGCAAAAAGATTTATCTAAAGATCGATGACATGGAGATTGAGGAGGGCAGTAATGGATGTAACTATGACGTCCTTATCGTCGATCTCGGAGGTACTGACGAGGTTTTGAAAACACGGTAAATAAATCAATTTTAAAGGGATAGTTGAGTTCTGTTGCAGAGGGCGCTACACAAAATAATTTTTTGTGAGATAATGAAAAACTGAGTGTCAAATTTGAAAGAACATAATACTTAAATGACAAAATCATCTTTGTTTGATCAAAATCGGTTCAGAGACGGCTGAAATATAACGATTTCTAATACTCGTGTACCACCACAAATATTAGATATTTTGAAAAATTTGAAAAAACCGTTGAAAAAACCCGGAATAACGCCTTTTACGTCGTATTTCAGTCAATGCCGATGTTGGCTTTTTTGTTGGCATTTTTGTGTTATCCACAATTAGCCGGCTCATGTATTGTTATTTTTAATTAAATAATTAATTAACGGTCACCATGTTTTTTTGAAAGTGGAGCTGAATTGGTATGATCGTATTGGCTAAATTTCACACATTCTGGGGTCTAAAATTACCTTCATACCAACTTTAGGTTCTAAAAGGGCACTATAAATGTCATAGATAAGAATAAGAGCAATAACCATGCACTTTGAAGGCATTTGCGGTCTGAAAACAGAACTCAACTATCCCTTTAAATGCATTAAAGAATAATGATTGTCTCGCAAATGTTAGTCTAATTTGAACCGAGGCGGTTAGATTTTCTCGATATTAGAAAAAACAATATAATAATTATATGCAATATTTTATCCAAATGTAAAATCACTTCCCTTCCTCACTTATAAATAATGATATAATGGGAAAGTTGAATTGAGAGGGGCATTGCGCAATGATATAACGTATGACATCGTATTTTGGTGGTATATTTCAGACTGTGTGGAACCAGGACTAACGTTGGTCCATTCGAATCCGTGTCGAACCAAATGATCCTGACACTCATCACCGATGGATACGAAGAGAGGAAAGGCTTCAAGGCATCCTACAAGAGTATCACAGAATCCACATGCGGTGGAACCTTCGGTGGGGAGTCCGGTATAGTCGAGTCCCTCAACTACCCCATACACTACCCCAACCAGATACTCTGTGATTACATCATTCAGGTAGAACCAGGAAAGGTCATTATGTTGACATTCAATGACTTGGACGTGGAAAATGGAGCTGATTATGCTTGCCAGTATGACTGCCTAAAGGTGATTCAACTGAACCAAAATGACGAGGAAGAGACACTATTAAGGTATGTAACTTACGTACAAACAAACATACTAACGTAGCTAGCTGAATAGCTAACGAACGAGCTGTAAGTAACTAAACGTATCAAGGGAATCTAACCACTCGGACAACTACTCCCACCCCTCCCTCTCGGACACTAACCAGTCGGACAACTACTCCCATCAATCCCTCCCTGTCGGACACTAACCACTCGGACAACTACTCTCACCCCTCCCTCTCGGACACTAACCAGTCGGACAACCTCTCCCACCCCTCCCTCTCTCTCGGAGATTAACTACTCGGACAACTACTCCCACCCCTCCCTCTCAGACACTAACCACTCGGACAATTACTCCCACCCCTCCCTCTCGGACACTAACCAGTCGGACAACTACTCCCACCCCTCCCTCCCTCTCGGACACTAACCACTCGAGCAACTACTCCCACCCCTCCCTCTCGGACACTTACCACTCGGACAACTACTCCCACCCCTCCCTCTCGGACACTAACAACTCGGACAACTACTCCCACCCCTCCCTCTCGGACACTAACTACCCGGACAACTACTCCCACCCCTCCCTCCCTCTCGGACACTAACCACTCGGACAACTACTCCCACCCCTTCCTACCGGACACTAACAACTCGGACAACTACTCCCACCCCTCCCTCTCGGACACTAACTACTCGGACAACTACTCCCACCCCTCCCTCCCTCTCGGACACTAACCACTCGGACAACTACTCCCACCCCTCCCTCTCGGACACTAACCAGTCGGACAACTACTCCCACTTCTCCCTCTCGGACACTAACAAATCGGACAACTACTCCCACCCCTCCCTCCCTCTCGGACACTAACCACTAGGACAACTACTCCCACCCCTCCCTCTCGGACACTTTCCACTCGGACAACTACTCCCACCCCTCCCTCTCGGTCACTAACAACTCGGTCAACTACTCCCATCTATCCCTCCCTCTCAGACACTACCTACTCGGACAACCTCCCCCCCCCCCCCTCCCCCTCCGTCTCGGACACTATAACCACTATAACCACCAGACAACCAATCCCGTTTACAACATTACTGATACCTCAGTCATACCACCAGACCGATTCCAAACCGACACATTTTAGGCCATGCTAATGTAATTGTTGGTTCGGTCTGTTGTCGATCTGGGGGTGTTTCATCAAGCCCTAATTTTTTTCTTTTGAAATCGGAATCATTTTTCGTTGATGAAACACCCTCCTGGTGTCGGTTTCGTTCGTACGACTGAGGTATGAATTTACTAGAAGTCTTGAGATCAATCCAGATAGATCCGGATCAATTGCAAATTTATATATTTTTTTTATTCAAGACCCATATTCTCATCTTTTGATTGTTGCCATGATAGTCATAAATAATCACTGTCAACTGATCGAGAACTATAATGGATGGAAATTTCACACTGAAGGGCTTAATATTATTGATTAACAGATTTATACATCATACAAATTGTAATTGAATTTCGATAAGGAGATCCACAAAGCAGTACACTCTATTTTATATTATTCTATATTTATAATGCAGCCTGGAAGGGGCGTCTCCACCATCCCCAATTGTATCTCAGACCAACCAGCTCACTCTTCGCTTATCATCTGATGCGTATGTTGGAGGCAAAGGTTTTCAGGTTTCATATCTTGCTATCTAATTCCTCAGTCACATCTTCAAATCGACTCCAAACTGACTCTAAACCGACCATGCGGTCGGTCTGTTCTCGGTGTGGAGTCGGTCTCCCTGGTGTGACTATAGGGTATTGATAAACATGGACATAATAACGAGCAGACTTTCATCATTTCTTCGTAACTGTTTCACGATTAATTGTTTAAGCTAAATTATATTTGAAATTCTATTCTATTCTACCTTTTGAGGGCATTTAGATGTTTAAGAAGAAGATTATAAAGGTGATTGATCCTTCATTATAACATTACTCTGAGTGGAAGAGGAAACAAAGTATTGAACAAAATGACACAAATATAGTGTTAAAAAAAAAAGCTTTAAATCTTTTTAGAAGTCAAGGACAAATAATTATCATGAAGAAACTCCAAGCGGAAATTCAGCCATGTTTGATATCATAAACGGAGACCAATCCTTAGATTTATTGTGTAAATCACTTTTAAATTTATTTAAATATACCAGTACTAAATTCGTGATGGAACACATATATTTCACATGGTGTTTTAAAGATAACATATTATTATACCCTCTTATGTAAAATATAATCACTCTATCATAAAATTAAGAATGATAATAATGTTGTAGTAGTTCTATATAAATATACAAAATATGTCGGGTTCTCCTTGAATGACGTCACATACGCCCGCGTTGCCAAATGGGAGATCCCCTATCACTATAGTGCTCATTACTTTCAAAAAATTACTTTCGACTGTCTTATCCCATACATGTCTTTTCCTTGAATTCAATTCCTCTTCCAAATTTTTGCCGTAAGATAGTATTGTGTCCTCTATTCACTCTAAACCATGACAAATTGTAAATTTTACCCCAGAGTGGGCAGATTAAAAAATATGGCTATTATTTAGAGTGTGTATTCATTTCCTGTTTAATTATCTGTTTGTCGTACTTAGTTTCTAATATAAGTAGTCATGCCATTTGTTGGTGAATTAAGTTACAGGTCATCAGAATCAATGTAATAATAGCGAGTATTGAATAAATAGTTATTGAATGAAAATATCTTTTGTCTATTGGTATTCATTCGTCTGCTGTTTGGACATTTTTCTATGTATGGCTTGCGTTTTGCTCATAATACAGTTCGTTTGTTCATGCAGGGACATGGAAACCAATTTTCTACCATATTCACATTATCCTCAGTCGATAAGAGCAGCATTCTAAATGGTGGAAATAGTAATCTTTACAATAACTTCACTTTTTCTGTACATGCCCTCTCAAATAATTGCCTCGATTTTCGTCGGTTCGAATTAGTGTTCCAATAGGGCTAAAGTTCGATCATTGTTAAACTCGTAATCCGTTGTGTTCACTATTCTTTAGCGGCGGAGATTATTTTTCACTTTGATCTACGTTATGGTAATTATTCCATTGAAATCGGCGCAATGCAGCTATCAAATTTAGTCTATGAGATTTTAGTGTTCATTGTTGTTTGAAATAACAATGCCTGTAGAATCATAAGGTCATGCCCGTATTGAATATGTAGGGCGGAACCAACACCAACATTTATATGATATTTAGATGAATAACAAAGATTTAGACAAATTTAATGCGATTTTAAAGAAATAGTCTAGCATGAAAAAGAATTATAAATTTATATCAGTGATTATTCACAGGCGCGGTTCGAGATTTTGTTTGTGTGTGTGTGTGTGTGTGTGAGGGTGTGTGCGCGTGTGTATGTGTATGTGCGTGATCTTGTGTGTGTTTGTTTGTGTGTTTGTGTGAAGGGGGCGGGTGCTTAAGGGGAGATTGAGGGTTCTGGTATTCATTTTGTACATTTAATTCAATTCAATACAAATGCAGGGATGCCAGTAAAACTTGATTAGAGGGCCTGAAAATCACCTAAAATGAGCTAATTTGTACACACAAACAAATCCTAAACTATAGCCTGAAAATAAACCGCCAGGGCCTGAATTCAGGCTTTTGCCCGAAAACTGCATCCCTGCAAATATTATTGATTATTATCTAAACAAATAGAATCTTTCTTAAATTTTCATAAAGGATAACAGATTTAAAATTATATTGTAACATATAGATATTTGAGTGCAAAAGTCATAAATTGTTACATGTGCCTTGCTCAAATTCATTTATAATCAAGAATTGTTAGGGAAGGGTGGGGGTATTGAGCCCCAAACCCAGTCTAGAACCGCTATATACTTATTATACATGTGGTTTCGCTCTTCCATATATCCATGTATTACAAAAGTACTGTTTCTTTTAGATAAATTTATAAAAAAGTATTGTTTTATCATACAGTCATCTGCGATATAGCAATGGTATACCTTTTGGTGAATGAGGAAAATATTTAGGATGTGATAAAGAATGCGTGCAAGATCAAGCGAGAGGGGCAACGAAAAGGGAAGATAGACTATGATGGGCGTAAAGTGGGTTAAGCTATAAAGGGGGAACATATTATGTGATGTGATTGTGTTGGTGAGTGGTGTGGGGGAGGGGGCTCGGTCGTACTCGGTGAATGTAATGCGAATTAAACCCAGCTAGTAGGGTGAGCGAACGGGAAGTGGTCCTATTTCCTTTTTTCTTCTTGCAATTCAATGGATGGGATGGGGGTAGGGGACATGCCCCCCCCCCTATAGCTAGCAGGGGCGGATCTAGCTTTTTGCTAAGGGGGGGGGGTTGACCCAATGACGATGCGAAGCAATGTCCACGAGCCGCACAGCGGCGAGGCGATTTTTTTTTTTTTTTTTTTTTTTTTTTGGGGGGGGGTCTATTTTGAACCCCCGGAAGTGATGTTTTCCTGGCATCTACTAACACAATGGAGAACATAAAAAGCATTGCACGATAACGTCTTTTTAAATCAAGTAACAGTTTAATACAGAGTTATATCCAAAATTATCATCATGTGTTTGGTTAAGTTACCAGATGAGTTGAATATCTTCTCACAATATTTGCACTTGAAAGGTTTCTCTCCAGTGTGCGTTCTTTCTTTGTGGTCTAACTCTAACCACTTGGTCGGATCTCTCTTTGGGGAAATCAATGACTGGTTAACATTTCAGTGAGTCTATATAATAGACTGAGCACACAGTCATGTATCATGAATTTTAGCCAAACAGGATGGAGCTGCAGAAGAGTCGCCTTGGGTTAGCCGTGACGAAGCGCTTGACCACCTCTGCCGTGTCTAGCTGTGCTGCTTGGCGCTTGGCTGTAGTGGACGGCCATCAAGGTGAGGCCCCCAGCCTCTCCTCCGTCGTGGTGGATCGCAGGTATGTCTTCACATGTCTGAGGGCACTGAATGACCGCTCAGCCTCGCAGGACCCGATTGGTGACGTGCAGCCAACCAAGATCAGCTCCCTGATGTTGGGGAAGATGTCAGCATCAGCTAGTGGCAGGGTGTCGATCAGGTTGTCAGGGACGTCGCCTTTCTGACAGTGTGCCGTGCAGAAATACCAACATTGCAAAGGCTTGAGACAGTGGTCCATCAGAATATTGTCTCTGTTCAAGGCGCATCACAAATTGTTTGTTTGTGAAATTGTACTCAATTCAGCTTTCAGGCTGCTATGTACTTTTTTATTCAATAAACTATTTTCAATTCAAATGTTATTAAAATTCACATTGTATTAATTAGTGCAGATACCTGGCTGTGTCAGCTGGAGTATTTGCACGGTGTGTCTGGTGCTTGGCTCTTCTAGGGACCGTGATCTCTCCCCCAACATCAGCAGTAATCGTCTCGGCCTCTGTACACCAGTTCCTCCAGACCGAGTCGAAGTCCGCTCTCTGTCTTCTCACCTCATCAATTGCTGTGTCGATGAGGTTGTAGGCGGCAACCACATCAGCATATCTCTTCTGGAGTTTGGTGCTCAGGCCTTTCACCGTATCCAGGCCATTGACCAGGAAGACCAGGGCTATGATGTTGCGGCCATTCCTGAGAGAGGTCATGAATCCCTGAGCCCTGGTATGGGTTTCAGCATCCCAGTCCCATGATGACTGGATCTCTGCATATTCCCATGGTTGCACCATGGCGTGCACGCATGTGAATACGTACTCATAAAGAGTACGGAACGTTTCCAGACAGTCGTGCCTCTCTGTCCATCTCGTTTTGCAGAGCCCTTTGAGAGTTTTAACGCGGCTTTCTGGTGCATAGGTAGCGAGTACCGTTTCCAGGAAGCGTTGTCGTTTCGGAGACAGATGGAAGAAGAGATGGATCTCATTGATCACGTCGATCAGGTTGCGTAGTTCTTGTACTTTGCATGATTTGCCAATGGCCAAGCTCAGAACATGTGAGCGGCAATGCGTGTACAGCGCCAGTGGGTTCTTCTCTTTGATCGCGGCCTGGGCTCCTCTTCTGTAACCAGCCATTGCAGACGCTCCATCATATGACTGCCCACGCATATCCTGTACATCAAGGCCATGCTTGTCGAGAAGGCTTAAGATGGCTTCGGCAATCCTCTCACCAGTCGCCCTCTGCAGATGAAGAAAGTCCAGGAACACTTCCCTGACGTGAGGCTTCCTATCAGTGACATCCACAAACCTCAAGCATAGTGACAGTATTTCTTGATTTCCGTGCGGATCGGTCACCTCGTCAGCCATGACGCTGAAGTATTTCACGTGCTTCAGAGGTGCCATGATGGTGTCACGCAGGCAGTCCGCAGTGATAGTGATGATCTCGTTCTGTATTGTTTTTGATGTGTACTGTTGGTTCTTCTTTCCCTGCTCCAAATGTTCCCGGAGGATCGGGTCACATTTTGGCAGCGTGCTCTAGAATTGCATTGAAGACTCCTCGGTTGGTGAGCGGGTCTGCCGTTTTGTCATCTCTGTGACCACGTAACGGTAGTGCCTGCATGCCACACAGCTTGACGGTATCTACAATCACTGAGAGGATGTGCCTGTTCTTATCGGAGAGCGCCTGGCCCTTTCTGTCGATAATGGTGTCAATTCTGGCTTCAGGGTTGGTGTATGTGGCCAGAAATGCCTTTCCCATCATCATTGCATCATGGTGGTATTTGTGTGCGTCGTGGTTTCTGAGACAGCCCTCTTTGCCCTTGGCCTTGCTGAAATTCTTGAATGGGGTCTTCACCAGGGTTCCAAGCACTCCTTTGACCAACTTGGCTTTGAACAAGACGCAGTACTTGCAGTAGCCTCCACCTTGTGAAGGGGAGTATGACAGCCACTCATAGTCTTTGAGCCATGACTCTTGGAAGCTGAGCGGGATTCGCTTGCCCTTCTTTGTGACCTCATATGTTACAAACTCTCTTCCTTGGTAGCTGTGTGTCAAGTAGTGATAGCGATCACTGTCAGTGACAACAGACGACTGCCCAGTCACCAACAACCCAATGTCCCACTGGTATGGTAGCTCTGTTCCTGTAGCTGCCCTAGTGCTGCCAGCCTTGGTTGGGTCACTCTGGGGTACTGAACCACTGTCTTGAGGGGTATTAGTGTGATCAGTGACAGTGGGGGAGGTCCCATCACCAGGAATGTCCAAGTGCAGGTGCAGTTCAGTTACAGTGCATGCAGCGGCGACAGTATTAGACTGAGGCTGAGAGTGAGAGACAGAATCAGGTGTCAGACTAGGTGAAGTGTCATGGCTAGTATGTGCAGCTTGCTCAACGCCACCACCAGAAGACGCATATCTACAAAGTATAAAATAAATTGTAACTGCCACTGTAGTACAGAAGTACCGTAGATCAGGCATTTAAGACTATTATTAAAGCTATATAGGCTTCTATAGTAATGTACCACGATGTTCTGTACTTCTGGCAGTAGGATACGCCAGTATTATCTATAGGCAGGCTATAGTTCTCGGTGAGTACTAGGAACTAAACTGCTTGGAAGCTATTATCACCGACCGAGTCACAAAATCATGAATTCTAAGAAAAGAATAAGTCACATTGTATTCACAGTTGGGATACCATGTACAGTACGTACTGTGCAATTGTATTTTCAAGTTTCAAGTTCAAGTTTCAAGTTTATTTCTTCCACATTTTACAAAAAATATAGACATACATAAAATGATATAAAATAAAAATTATACAATAGGCCTACATGTAGTATATTATATGAGCACGTCTCAATGATTCTCAATTCATAAAATAGATTAAGAAGAATGTGAGGAAGGAAAGCCTCGGTCACAAATGCCATTACGAACTGCTACGAACGCCGTACGAACGATTTTCAGACAATGGAAATTCGGGAAGACAATTGAAAAACAGGGAGATTCGTACGAAATTATCGTTCGTACGGACCTTTGTGACCGTAGCATTACTTGTATATTATAGGTTCCTGGTAAAATAAGTATTGTAGATGAAAAAGCCGTAGCAGTAGAGAAAGACGTAATTAAGACGGGCGAATTTAAACACAATGGAATATAAGGGAGTTTGTACACAAAATAATGCATTAGCTCCAATACCCAGAGTCACCCGTCGTCCCGGTTCAAATGCATAGTCAAAATGCGTATAGTCACGCAGGTGCGAAATGCTTTCACTTCACTTCGCACGTGCGAATTACGCATATATTTATAATACGCACTTCACTTCGCATTTGCATTCGCCTGTCAAAATACAATTACACAGTACTGTAGGCCTACCTGAAAAAGTCTTTCACTGATGTTTGCTTTCTCTTTTTGGGGGCACTTTCCATGGTTCTTTTCTGATGTAGGCCTACTACAGTCTAATACATATAGCTAGATATTAAAGAAAACACGTGTGGCCTAGTTAGTATCTCGCCAATGTGATGCGTAGCAACGTCCACGAGCCGCGTAGCGGCGAGGCGATTTCTCTCCAGTGTGCGCTTTTTTTTTTTTTTTTTTTTTTTTTGGCGGCCCAAGGGGGGGGGGGGGGGTTAAACCCCCTACCCCCCCCCCCCCCCCCCCGTAGATCCGCGCCTGGGATTCAGTGATTATTCACAGGCGCGGTTCGAGATTGTGTGTGTTTTTGTGTGTGTGAATAAGACAGACAGACACAGAAAGAAAAAGTGAATAGAGTGATGAGTGAGGAAACTGTACAAGAGATGCATGGTTTTGGGAGTTTTTTGTTGTTGTTGAATGACTCGGAAAGGGCGGCGTTGCAATAATAGTCAACAAAATAATGAGTGTTGTGTCCTTAATTTTCAAAGAAATGTGCAATTCAGAAAGAGCGGTTTTACATGAGTTGTATGAGGACTGTTAATCCACCTGTATGTGAATATAGTGCCTTATTATAAGATGTCAGACCAAACGGCGTTGAGGCAGGACGTTTAGTGTTTTGGGCCGAACGGGAAAGACTGGGTGCAGGCGGAATGTTCTCCCTACCCCTTTCCTTTCTCTTTAACTCTCTCTCTCTTTCTTTCTTTCTCTCCCATCCCTCTATCTCTCTCTCTCCCCCATCTATTTTTGTTTTCTCTCTCTCTCTTTGTTTGTACTCTCAAGCTTCGCAATGAGAATAGTTACGTTGATGGTGTTTGGGCGGAAAGGAAAGGGGGTAGGGTGGGGTTTGAACGTACCGGGGAGTGTGGGAAGGTGCATTCTCAAGTCAGGCGGGAAATTTAAAATGAATGGAAATTGGGTCCCAGTGATGCAAAGCTTGGGGTGAGTCGTAGCTGATGTCTTTAAGGGAGCTCCAGGGGAGGGAGTGAGGGTGGTGTGGTAAAACAAAAATGGAGGGGGTAGCGGCGCCTGTCGTCTGTTAGCTCCATTCAATTATTTCTTTCTTCATTTAGACCTATACCTGACAGAGTACCTATTGTTCTCAAGTATATTGGATGCTCTGTTTCTAGTGTAATTAAGATTGCAGAGCCACGAATTATCTACTGCTTTTGTCCTAAAATCAAAGACAAGCATCAGTGGGCCTGGTCAGCACTCGGAGGGGAGACTGCCTCTCATTAAAAATCATGATTTATTAAATTTTTGTTGGTGTCTTTTTGAAATAGAGAATCCCTTTTGGTTGAAACTTTAGAGGGAAACCCAACCTTGATTGCAAACTACTCCAGAGGAAAGGGGAAATCTGAAAAGCAGACTTGAAAAAATTTGAATAAAACCAGACAAAGAATTTTTGAAAGCTGTAATCACTATAAGTATGGGCTCTTCAAATTGGCTGAATTTGTTATATCTATTATGTGGCGGACAAATTTCCTATTTTGTTTAACACAAAATTGAGTGCAACTTTAATTTGTTGTTGTTGTATGTCTCAGGATGATCTTTTCTCTTTAAAGAACCCATGATAATATTCTTTCTTTCAATAATATGTTTTAAGCAGTGGCCCAAGGGAGAAGGCGCTTAAAAGAAAAACAGAAATTAATGGTATTTTTGTACACGACAAACGTGAGATTTATCCGCGACTACGTCACAATCCACTGACCCAGAGCCATCTATAAACAGAGTTTGGCCAGGCCGGTTCGAGTTAGACACAATATGGTGACTACTGCTTTGTTGGGCAAGCACAAAACAAAAGAATATACGCCATGTTGTGACCCAGTGAAACCAAGTTGGCCAAACTATGTGTATAGGTGGCTTTGTACTGACCTAACTGATAATTTGAGATTCGCATAGTCTTAGTGATACACACTGTACCATATTTCAAACATTCATAACTATCTCTTTGTTGATCAGATACGTTTTCAGACTTTCGCCCTTCTGTGTTTCTTATTTTTTCTGCTTTAATGTATACAAATGAACTTATTATAAGGGTTACATTGCCCATTAATTAATTAATTCTCTTTCAGTTCCATTGAGAGCGTACTAAATATGACATACCGTAATGTTTAAAAAATAATCATATCAATTAATGTTACATAATTATGACAGTGTTTTTTTGTTGTTGATATCCTTAAAGCAGGGGCGTAAATCCCGGGGGGATAGGGGGGTGCAGCCCCCCCCCCCCTCGCTTGAAGGAGGGGGGATGGCCTGTACAAATACCCCCCCCCCTGAGATTACAAACAAAAAAAGGAAGAAGAAGAAGAAAAAAAATGTGATTGTTTCAATGTCAGCATAATGCATGAGAAATTAGTTTTTTTATTTTTATGTATGTATAACTGTATAGCCTACACGTATACAGTATGACACGATCATTAAGAGTAGTTGCGCGACGTGCGCGAACATGCACTTCATAAACTTCAGAATAACTTTCGTTATTTTGCAAGGTATTATTATAGCCCAGACGTAAAGTGCGCCAGCGCGCGAGCGCTTAAAAAGTGCAATCATGTACAGTAGATGCCCGGCTCCCCCCCCCCCCCACTCAGTGTTATTTAGGGTACGCGTATGCTCGTTCCCTCCCTTTGAAAGCACCCCTCCCTATCTCAGGACTGCCAACATTTCTGAATCCCCCTTTCGCCGGCTTTTCGCTGGCTTTTCCTGCCTTGGAGACCCCCCCCCCCCAAAAAAAAAAAAAAAAAAAAAAAAAAAATCCCAACACTGCTAAATGTACCACCCCTCCCCCCCCCCCCACTTTCAGGTGAGCTCTAGTCGATCGAGGAGGACTGGGGGGCCAATGTTTTTACTTTTCAAAATGAAATAATCCTGAATGAGCTTTCAAAGCTAGCATGAATTTCAGGAATTTGAACCCGGGATTTGATCAATTTTTCTATGATATTCAAGATATTTTATAACCCCCTTTTTACATTTCTCAGGAGTCCAAAGAGAGAGAGAAAAAAAACCACTCCCTTTTTAAAAAAATCTCCGGGTGAAAAGTCAAATAGGCCTACACCCCTTTTTTGCGAAAAAGTACCCCTTTCCTGGAGATTTTAGGAACGCGCATGCGGTCCCTCCGACCCCGGAGTGGGGGGGGGGGGGGGGTACATGAAGACTGAAGTTCCAGACCTGGCGTGTTCAAGACTTACAGTGGCCGTTTTTTTTTCTCTCAGTTATTTCAAGGTAAGCCTGTACACGTTCTTATTATTTTTATATTTGAGAAAGGATTTGGCTGAGGAAATTAAAGAATTCATTAGATTTAATTAATAAACACAGTACATGTATCATTATATGAATTCCAGAAACATTTTTTAAGAGGTGTGAAAACTGTGAACGCATCTGATTGAGAGTGATACTCGGTGGTTGTCATTTGTTCACACCTAAAACTTAAGGGATGAATGAATTGAATTGAATTTAGATAAATAGGGCTTAATAAGAGTCGAAAACGGTGCAACAAATCGTCTTCTTTCTATAATAATTAAATCAAACGTCTAAGCTTTTCGCGCTTTGCGCGGGAGAGGGGAAACTGAATTCAGACAAGGATTAAGAGTCGAGAACAGTACACCCAATCGTCTGCCTTCTCTAATAATTTAAGGAAACGTCAAGGCTTCCGCGCTTCGCGCGAGAGGGAGAAACTGAATTCAGATAAATACGGTTATTAAGATTCGAAAACGGTACATCGAATCGTCTGTTTTTTTCTAATAATTTAAGGAAACGTCACAGCTTCCGCGCTTTGCGCGAGAGGGGGAAACTGAATTCAGATAAATAGGGCTTAAAGGTAAAGACCAGTATTGGTAACGCCCCAATTTCAAAAAATGAAATGCAAGCTCTCATTACCAATCATGTGAAAGAATATGTTTTGACTAATACATGATGATATCAAATTTCCCGGGAAACCGCCTACTAATTCATATATTTGGTAAATTTTGTTCTCTCATGGTCGTATGAGAGATATAGGGTAGTCCCGTATACATCTTTCTGTGTATAGTGCTTGTAACTTTACGAAGAATGGGCCAAATTTCTTATCATTTTGATGATTCCAGAACCTTGCAGATGCTAGATGCTAGATGATCAACCTTTTCTGATCGATTCCACAACGTTTCTTTTACAATGCAATCGCATGACCATTACTGGTCTTTACCTTTAATAAGAGTCGAAAACGGTGCAACGAATCGTCTTCTTTCTATAATAATTAAATCTAACGTCTAAGCTTTTCGCGCTTCGCGCGGGTAGGGGAAAACTGAATTCAGACGAGAATAAAGAGTCGAGAACAGTACACCCAATCTTCTGCGTTCTCTATAATTTAAGGAAACGTCAAGGCTTCCGCGCTTCGCGCGAGAGGGGGAAACTGAATTCAGATAAAGATTAAGAGTCGAGCACGGTTTAACAAATCGTCTACTTTCTCTGATAATTCAATGATATGTCAAAGCTTCCGCGCTTTGCGCGGGAGAGAGAGGGAGAAACTGAATTCATACAAGGATTAAGAGTCGAGCACGGTTCAACAAATTGTCTACTTTCTCTAATAATTTAATGAAACGCCAAAACTTCCGCGCGGAAAGGGGGGGGGGGGGCCGGGGGGGACTGAATTCAGACAACTATTAACAGTCGAGAACGGTACAGCAAATCGTCTTCTTTTTATAATAATTTAATGAAACGACAAAGCTTTCAGGCTTCGCGTGGGAGGGGGGGGGGAATTCATTCAGATAAGGGTTAACAGTCGAGAACGGTACAATAAATCGTCTTATTTTCCTAATAATTTGAGGAAACGTCTAAGCATCAGCGGTAGGCCTATCACCCACACCCTCCTAATGAGCGCGCTTCGCGCGCTCTTTGAGTGATTCGCCTGCTCACTACCGCCCCTCCCTAATATGAGATCCTAGCTCCGCGCCTGCATTAAAATATATAGCTATGATACTGACCAAGTTGACGAAATAATTCGTATATGTATGTCGTCGAGGAAAACGACCATTTGCGCATACGCAAGTACTATAGATAGTCCGTAGGAAAAACAATTTAGCCTTCGGCCCCGGGTATATAGGGTTAAATTTGTAAATATTGGGACATTCAATTTTGTCGGTGTGTGCGTGTGTGTTGTGTGTTTGTGCGTGCGCGATCGCGCGCGCTTGCGTAAATTAGTGTGGGCGTGTGCTCGTGCTAGTATGTGATGGCTATCGCCGATCATTCCCCCCCCCCCCTCCACTCCTCGGTACGGATTTACGCCCCTACGGGGCGCCCCTGCCTTTAAAGAGTATTTATTTGGTGCCTCAGATTAGTCCAATCGGAGAGCTGGATTGGGTCCCAGGTGAATTTTAGAGAGGCATTAGTTACTGGCTCAAAACATGGACCTAACAAAAACCTAAAATGCAGGGCGACAAATATAAAACTTGGTTTGGCTTATTTCATGCGACTGGGCCAAGAAATGCCAGTCCAAAACGTGATAGTTTTGAAATTATTTTAAACCTAGAATTCCTTTTGAAATAAACCGAAGTTTTCAATGATTCATCGTCTTTCTCTAATTTGTGCATTTTGTTGTCTATCTTTCATCCATCCTTTTAGATCTTAGATTTTTGTCTGCCCCTTCTGTTCCCGTGGTAGCGCCTAGCTTCATTCATTATCAGCAAAGTGCACGTAATTAAAATCGATATCTTGATTGAAACTGCAGATCACATTACAATAAAACGTAAATGTATTCTCTCATTGGCTAAAAAGTTTTAAAGGGGTGTGGTTTAAAGTGAGCTCCTTCCCCCGACCTTTGCTCTACACCTGATGCAAAGTCCTGAACCAGCGAACCGACGCAACTTTGCACACCGACATACATAAGGCCTAAAATAAAAACTTGTTGCATTGCCCTTTGGGTGCCAAAACATGGGTCGGTCGGTCGCAAAAGTTTTTTTTTTTTTTTTAGTTTTTTTTTGTCGCCCTCTTTGGGCCAATATTTCTCAGTTTTTAATGCTTTAATACATGTGCTTCAGCGTCATCATTCCATTGTGAATGACATCTTGTTCACCTCATAATTATCAATGGTTTGCACGAGTGAGAATTTAGGAATAATTTGATTTCATGCATTTATATCCCATTTAAACAAACAAAATACATATATTTTTATTCATTAATTTAGAAAAAAAACGGTTGAAAAAAAAAAAAAATTAAATGTCGACCGTAGATTTTCAGATTTTTGAGTCGGTCGCAAAGGGCAATCGAAAAAGTTTTTATTTTAGTCCTAAGTATGCTGAAGAAGCGGGGTTTTATCTGACGAATTTCGTATGCGATCAGCTGTTCGGAGCTCAGCGGCAGTACGGAACAGGAGGAGCGAGATTGTGCTTGATTTGGATTTGGATTTTCGGGAGCCAGCTTCTATTCTACTGCAGCTGCATGAGAACTGATTTACCAGACGAGCTAAATCCATTTGGTAAGTTAAAAGAAGTTTCCTCTTTTTGATTAATGAGACCAGGGGGGTGTTTCACAAAGATTCTAAGTCGAACTTAACTCTTAGTTGGACTTAAATATTATGGAGAGCCATTTGTAGCCTTATTTTGAAATATATTCAAAAGCAAAAATCCAAGTATTTTAGACTTTTTATAAATTCCACATCAAGAACATAAAATCTTCTCGATAATAGAAAATATGAATGATTTGAATCAACATTTTATGCCTTTTAAAACAACTTTTACAAAATATTTTCATAGATGCTAACGGCTTTCCATAATTTTTAAGTCCAACTTAGAGATAAGTCCAACTTAGGATCTTTGTGAAACACCCCCCCCCCCCTTCCAGGTGAGATTTGACGAATGGTTTGACTAGATCTACTATCCCTGAGACTAAGACTGACTGAATTAAAGCTCATTGATACCCAGTCGCTCCAAGGATACCGACAATCTGATGGACCACAGCCCCACATCTCAGACCGGACAACAATTCGCATTACCCCGAAGGAAATAATAGATCGGTCTGGGGTCGGTGTAGACCGAAAATTTCGGTCTCTTTCGTTCGTTAGCCTCTGATTTGAATAGGGTCAGACCCGAACGAAAGAGACAGAAAATTTCGGTCTAGAGTCGGTGTGGAGCATGGAGCCAGTTGTGTTGGTGTGATTAAGGCAACAAGACTTTCTAGATTTAGTCCTTGACAAGAAAACAGATCAAGTCTAGATCTATTGACTTCTGCTTCTGGGTCTCATTGTTTGTTAATCGAGTCTCAGTTGTAGGGAAATGTGATGAAACATTTCCATCCTTGTACTTCTATGCATGATACAGCCTCTATCATCTTACGACCAGCTTCAGATCGCGATCGGGAACCCTGGCTTATCACTTGGGGGTGTTTCACAAAGATTCTGAGTGAAACTAAACTCTAAGTTGGACTTAAATATTATGGAGAGCCATTTGTAGCCTTGTAATGAAATATATTCAAAAGCAAAAATTCAAGTATTTTAGACTTTTCATCAATTCCACATCAAGAACATGAAATCTCCTATGATAATAGAAAATATGAATGATTTGAATCAACATTTTATGCCTTTTAAAATAACTTTTATTAAATATTTCCAATGATGCTAACGGCTTTCAATAGTTTTTACTGAAGTCCAACTTAGAGATAAGTTCAACTTAGGATCTTTGTGAAACACTCCCTGGACTCTGGAGAAGGGGTGTAACTGTCGGAACTCCATACTCTATACGCCTGCATATGTACGTTCCATACTCTTATAGCAACCCATTTGAGAAGCATTGTACGTCACGATGTAAAACTACGGCAAAGTTAGCCTGTTTTTATCGTTAAGTTACTACTTGGTCTGCCCATATTATTTGGTCTGCACAGTGGTAAGCAATTAAACATGTGTAATTTGATTGGATTGTAGTATCAGTGTTTGTGACGTAGGTTTCGTCATTTAACTATAAATACCACAGACTATTTGATGATAATGAGAATGTAGCATGCCATTTTGCCCATGTTATAATATGGCGTTATTCAGAACTGTAGAGGGCGAAGTACATTCGCACTCACTTTCAATGAATACATATTAATACATAACTCACAAGATAAGATGTTTATATTTAATCTTCAATCTTTTTGCTCAGACATACGTGTTTATTATAAGAGCATGAAGTTTAGGTACGTTACTTTATATTACATTGTGGTTGGTTATGATACATGTACCGTATTTAGTAGTTTATGCTTGACACGAATGCTACTTTTGCAAACTCATAATGATAACAAGGTATTTGTTTAGTAAGCACTGTGCTTTCTATAAGATGGGTACCTGCTCGCAATAGTTAATTGCTTGTCATTTATTATTAAGTTTGCGATGTTATTTCCGCACATTTGCATGGTTTGGGCCAGAATGTTAAGGTCAAGTTAGACACCTAATACCAAAGTTGAAAGGTTATAACAGGACATCAATTGATATACTTTTCTTTGGCTTTGTTTTATAGTTCTTACGGCAACATCTTACGGCAACATGTAAAGCGACTTCGTACTTCCAAGTTGATGGCTAAATCAGCTAAATCGGCGTCATCTATCAAGTTAACGGCTTATTCGATATTCGAGAGTGAGATTGAAAGCCTGTAAAAACTTTCTTCAAGGAATGATGACAATAAAGGAAGCATGATTAAAGTGCCCGTATACAAGACCTGTGGCTGTATTCATTTATGTGGTGTAAACGTGTCAATATCGAGAGGGGCAGGCACAAGGGTATTACACCCATCAGTGATCCACAACCATTGTGATTTGGTACCCATCCTTGGATGTCGGCTGTCAACATGAATCTGTATTAATGCATGTGTGGTTCAATTATGACTGTGTAAGCCTGTGTAGAAATAATATTATTGAAATAAATACATAGTGTGTAATTGTAAGAAAGGCCCATTTCCATTCTCCATAGGCGGTGGATTCTCCATAGTCACGTTGTACTCTGATAGGTACAGCTTAGCCAATATTATGATAAAACTATACAATATACATCAGTTACTGGTGCAAGTGTGCAAATTTTATTTTATTTTCTTATAAACTAATTCTTATGATCTTTAAATTCAAGTTCATTGTGATAATTTTTAATGGGAGGGGGTTGTCGGACCAACGATGCAGACAAGTTGGCCAAGAAGAATTTCAAACATCCTCAAGTATTCACATTTTTCCTCTTAAAATTTGCACACAGAAATATCCCTCATACCCCCACTAGAAATGCCCCTGTTAGTGTATATTTATAGTAAAACATTAATGTATTGGAACTCTAATAAAACTTCTACCACATTTACATAACTTTTATTCAAACTTCCAAGATATCCATATTAAAGGTAATACAAAGTTTTGGTATGGGGTCATGAATTTGGTTCAAATGAACATATTGGAAGCATATGCGATCCTACAATATTCAGTGATCGTTGTCGCGGTTAAAATCGAGTCTAAAGTTATGAAATTGTAAATAATAAACTCTTTATGTTGTATATAGCTCCCTCTCAAGGTCAAGATTTAATCAAGCTATAAAACAATATTTCTTGATTAAAATCGATCGATTAGCTATTCCTGTTTAGAAATTATATATTACAACTGCATATTGTGAAATTTTCATGGTCGCAGCTACCATTGTACGGCCGTAGGCGCAATTTGAAATTGTTATATTTAATTTTTCTCGAAAGCAAGAGTGTTTCAGGGGGCTAAATTTTCGAGTGCTGATAATTCATTCATAGGGGCATCCAAATATATGAAAATTGTAAATAATCACTACGCAAATTTTTAAAATTTCCCCAAACTTTGACTTACCTTTAAGTTAAGTATTCGCAAAATGAATTAAAAATATGGAAGACTCGTAAATCATGATGATGATGGCCAACCATCATGACCATGCTACGGTGAATAAAGATTGATTTTAAATTTCGCAATTATCTACTTATCAATGATATAAATATTCATAACAGTATTACGTCTCTGTGCAGACGAGTTTATGAGTACAAAGTATAAGTGTGTATTTGCAACACGATGATGTCAAATAATTACAGAAGGCCCATATTGTATTTGGTGTCAATCGTAGTATTACCCCAGGGTAATAAATCACACAAATACGGGGACATCCCCATATATAGTAAGTTTAGCCAAAATAAGTTGTATTACCCACACATAGCCTACATGTATTTATAAAATATTTAGTATTGTACACCAATTTTCCACCTACCTTTATATAAACTCATTAATGAAGGTATAGGGGGCATGTCCCCTACCCCCACCACACCCATTGAATTGCAAGTAGAAAAAAGGAAATAGGACCACTTCCCGTTAGCTCACCCTAGTAATAGCCGGCTTTAATTCGCATTACATTCACCGAGTACGACCGAGCCCCCTCCCCGCACCACTCACCAACACAATCACATCACCTGATGATTCAGCCTTTTCACACACAGCTAAAATTCTATAAACATGATTAGTTTAAAAGGCTTTAAACTAATCACCTGTACATACGACATCATTCACACACAGAAATTTCGTTGCGATCGTTAATCGTTTCGTGATTAACTACTGTTTGTAAAATGCGCAGTAGTATCTATCTTCTCTTTTCGTTGCCCCTCTCGATTAATTTTGCACTCATTCTTTATCACATCTTAAATATTTTCCTCATTCACCAAAATGTATACTATTGCTATATCGCAGATGACTGTATGATAAAACAATACTTTTTTATAAATTAATCTTAAAAAAACAGTAGTTTTGTAAAAGATGCATATATTTTAAGAAATAGGGGAAACAAAACAGTGTGTACAATTTTTATATATGGCACAACTTATTTGTAATCATTAAACGATGTGATTAACAATTAATTTTACTTTTGTTTGCGTCTTCATTATGTTTATGTGTTCAGTCGGGTGTTCATTCCAGTGAACGATGAAGAAGTGAAATTGTTAGGTGATTAGAAAATCCTAGAGATTTTGTAGATTGCAATGGAAGACTTTTAATATTGCAAGCTACTGACGTTTTCGATTAATCTGAGAACTTTCCCGTGTAAGCGTTTTAAGCCTACCAGTGTGCTATGAACAGCAAACTGGCTGAATCACTCGAAGGCCTATATAAATAGGCCTAATATATAAAACATTCGAATCTAGCGGACCTTTTTCTTTCTTACTTTGATGGAAATTTTCATCCAATTTTAGATAGGGGAACTGATTATGTGTATGCAGTTCGTCAATCGCTTGTATTTATCCTGAATAGTGATTGTCAACAGCGCCATCTGTCTTTATTTCGCCGTTTTCGTAAATGTCAGAACTCTTGTATTCAAATTAAAGAGCGAAACCACATAGGTTCTAGACTGGGTTTGGGGCTAAATACCCCACCCTTCCCTTACAATTCTTAATTATAAATGAATTTGAGCAAGGCACATGTAACAATGTATGACTTTTGCACTCAAATATCTATATGTTACAATATAATTTTAAATTTGTTATCCGTTATGAAAATTTAAGAAAGATTATATTTGTTTAGATTATAATCAATAATATTTGCAGGGATGCAGTTTTCGGGCAAAAGCCTGAATTCAGGCCCTGGCGGTTTATTCTCAGGCTATAGTTTAGGATTTGTTTGTGTGTACAAAAAAGCTCATCTTAGGTGATTTCAGGCCCTCTGATCAAGTTTTACTGGCATCCCTGCATTTGTATTGAATTGAATTAAATGTACAAAATGAATACCAGAACCCTCAATCTCCCCTAAAGCCCCAACAAGCTCCCCAAAGCAACCGCCCCTACACACAAACACACAAACACACACACACACACAAAAACGCACATACACATACACGCACACACACCCACACTCACGCACGCAGCACGCACGCACTCTTTCTCTCTCTCTCTCTCTCTTCCCCCTCTCTCTCTCTCTCCCTCCCTCCCTCTCCCTTTCCACGCTCTCGATATCCCACTTTCTCTCCCTCTCCGTTTCTCTTGCGTATTCAAACCTCACCCACTTTCAGGCTTTGTCCGTCCGTCTCAATCATGGTATTCCTCCCTGTTCATTTCCACCAAGATTTGTAGAAAATGTTGACCTCTTTTTCAAAACATTGCTAGTTCAGATCTTCCACGATGTTTATGCAGATGTATACCACCCCCTCCCTCCCTCCTCTCCTCCGAAATCAAAAGAAGTTTTGGGGATAAAAAAATAAATAAATAGAAAGGATCCAGGATGGCATCTCACTATACCATGCAAAGTGATAAAGCCGTTTGATTATTATATTGATTGGAATATCATTATTGTTATTATGAATATTCAGTAGTGGATTGGGGGAAAGGGAGGATGCATAGCCCCCCCCCCCCCCCCCCCACTCCCTGGAGTCCCTGTCATGGCGAAAACGTGTGCCTGGCAATTTACTTAACCAATTGCTTGCTTGTTTGAAATTGTGGACCCAACATATGCCACAACGTAGAACATTAAATCCTGAATCTACCCCTATGCCACACCATTGATGTGCAAGCACTAGAAAGCACTATGACGTTATCTGAGATCCGAATAAAAAGCAGTTAGGCCTATACTTCGGAAGGGAACTTCCCTCTTATAGGAATGTGATTCAAGGGGATAGATGGGGAACAGTAATGGACTAATTAGTGAAAGGGAATTAATCATAAGAAAGGAATGGATTTTGAAAGTCGAGATCACTAATAATGAGGTTTTTAATCCATCTCGTTCCCCAACGATCTAGGTAATGGTTTATATCAACTGTTTAGAGGCGCTCTTTTAAATAGGGGACGCATCGATTCGAATATAGCTTTTGTTGGCCGATCACTACGTCTTAATAAAACAAGTTATTTTGTTTGTTTTTTAAGTAGTGTTGTTTAAGAATGCATGTTATTAAGTATATGCATACTATGTTGGGTTGTTTGTTCGCCATGTTTGTCTATCAGTATGCCTGATTGACTTGCCATTGGATTGTCCTGTTTTTGTTTTTGTTTGGTTTGTGTCGTTTTGTGTCGTTTTGTCTCGTATTGTTTATTTGTGTGGTTGTTTGCTTGTTTTGCTCTCTCGCCCCTCCCTTTAATTAAATTTCAATAAATTATTAGAGAAAGAAGACGATTCGTTGTACCTTTCTCGAATCTTAATCCTTGTCTAAATTCAGTTTCTTTTGACGTTTCATTAAACTATTAGAGAAAGAAGACGATTCGTTGTACCGTTCTCGACTATTAATCCTTGCTTGAATCAAGTTCCCCTTCCTCCGCGCGTAACGCGGAAGCTCTGACGTTTCATAACGTTATTAAAGAAAGAATACGATTCGTTGTGCCATTCTCGACTCTCAATCCTTGTCTGAATTCAGTTCCCCCCCCCCCTCCCGCGCAAAGCGCGGAAAGCTTTGACGTTTCATTAAATTATTAGAGAAAGAAGACGATTCGTTGTACCGTTCTCGACTCTTAATCCTTTTTTTTCTACGTCCTCTTCCTTTTTTTTTTGGGGGGGGGGGCACCGCCCCCAACGCTCCCCTGGCTACGCCGTTGTATAAGTTAGATATGGACATATGGACTAACTCATTCACTAAATCAATCAATGATGATCAATTTAATTCATTTTGATATGGACTTAATTCAACTTCAGCAATTTTAATGATTCATTTATAATGATAATAATAATATTCCAGTTTTATATAGCGCGTAAAGTCATCTACGATGTCTCAAAGCGCTTTACAGATATACTATTAACCTGGTCATTGGATTCAATACTTGCCCGCACACACTGTGTGCACAATCTCCACTCCCTGGGGAGCATTTCAGCCTGGCGTTACTTGACGCTCAAAAAACTGTTTGACCAACAATAACGGTCACATCTATACCGGGTACCCACCTGGAGAGGATCAAGCACAGGTGCTTGCTTTCAATTTCATAATTGAATCGTATCGTGTATCTCTCATATTTCTCGGAATGAAATGTAAGGAGTAACATGCCAATGGGCAACAGGGAAGAATTTTCGCTTTTGTGAAACCTCTACCATATGCCATTCCTTATTTAAACTGTATCTTTTATCTATTGATTTGTATAATACGAGTTGAATTTTTATAGCCAAATAATAATAATAATTTAATTAAATGGCAACCACCTGGCATGTCTGGTATAGATTTTATATCTAGGTTATTGACAGAGAATGTTAACAATCTTTATTTTAAAAACCAAGTCACACTTTCCTGTGTTTGTGAGAATTAATTGATTTCCCTAAATTATATTTTTGTTGTTTACAAAGACTATTTCAAATCGTTGATTGTTAACCAGCAGTTAGCAGAGCATAAACATAATCAAATTATTTTTGATAATGATTAGAATTAAAGGATGGAAACCAAATCTTTAAAGACAAATTAAGAATAAAAACCCATTGCTAGACATGTGCATCGGATCCTTTTTTATATTTTAATCTTATTAGTTTTAAAGCAAAATGTAGTATAATGATTACAGTTAGCCTACCTCCTTGTTAAGTTATAAATTTTCTACGAATAAAGAACAAATGAAAATATGAAATATCTGTTTCAGGGTTGTTGTTGTTGTTTTTTCTTCTTCGTCTTTGATGCAGGTCTATGGTATTGTATCGAGTATCAAGGTTTGTCGATTTTTTTTTGAATTAGATAAAACATATGCTGTAAAATCAAAGAGTTTACTACCGTCGATTATTAAGATCAGTGGTGCAGATGAGCAAAATGACAGATCACAATTTCGACATCTGACATCTCTGTCCATAAAACATGGACCTCTAAAAATTGGTACAACCATGCAGTCAAAATCTTAGTTATTTGGAACAGAAGGCAAGACTTTTCCTTAAGGCTTGTTTAGTGCTTATTTTGTTTTTAAGTGTTTTCAACACACATTTTTTCAGATTAATAAGTTTGCTACTGTGGCGAAGCGTGGATCCAGGCAATCATTGAGGGGGCACTGTGTTCTAACACATTGAATGAGATGCCAATGTATATGTCTCATTATGTTCCTCTCAAGCTCGTTTACCTCTCCTCTATTTTTTCTTTCTCTTCCCTCTCCCTATCATTTTCGCAAATCAATCAGGGGTACTACCTTTCTGCTACGCTAATTTAACATGATTATGGACAAACAGGGATGCACTGTTAATATTTGCAATGTGAATGTTTGGTCATGTAATTAAAATGTGTTCAGTTATTTACTTATTAAAGTAGGCAAATAATTTTTACGAAATGAAAATTGGAAGTAATTTATTGCAAAACAAGGATGATAAGTAGGTATATATTCGACAGGTATAATTTTGTATAAATAGACCAAGCACTAGGAATAGAATCCCATAGCACTTCTTATTCACCTGAATATCTATCAGTTGAATACTACGATGAAGAGAGCCTTTGCAACAAGCGTCTTGTTGACCTGTTTGGTTGCCGGGATACTCGGCAAGCCATTAACTAAGGAGTCAGAAAAGGTATCCATTGGGACACAGCTTTGTTTATAATTAAATGATTAAGTTATACCTCTCTAATAAGAAAATGGAAATCAGTTCAACTGTTTTCTAGATTTTTGTTTCTGTAAAACATTTTCGTGTGACACGATTCCTTTTTCTGATTAGTTTTTAGAATTTGTCAAGTTTTAGCCCATTCTGTCGATGATCAACGTCTGGCGCATACAGTATTTTCAAACTATTTCCATGTTAAGATAATGTCCATGGCACTCGAAGCGTCATTTTTATTGCGTTATTATCTACTATATGATATCGAACAATCAACGACGCGACGTTTAAAATTGTGTATTCGCTTAAGTAACGCATTTACTTTTAAATGGTACGTCAAGTACCACGCCAGTCACTGACGCAGTCAACTCGCATTACAATGTTCTATGTTGCATTACACGTTCTATGTTACATCACGATCTAGGAACGTCCCATGAGGAAGCTGGAATTCAACGGACAAGTCGTTGACGTGCCCGTTGCAGAGAAATTGGCTGACCCGTTCTCAAGCAGGATACCTGGTGATGAACAGAAGACGGATATGATCCTGAACGAAGAACAGAAAGAATATATTCGACAGCAGAAAGAGGAACACATAGATGGACGAACCAAGAGGAAGGCCGTAAGGGATGTTTTGAAAAGATGGACCAAAGTCGGTGGGGACGTCATTGTGCCATTCACCATGGATAGCCCAGGTAAGTTCGAGTTTCGACTAAGACCATATATTTTCCGTTTCTTAATTCCAATCCAAGTAACCTACTCTTACTTATATAGTGGCCATTGTCATATCCAAAGCCCATCACACACTATACGATTCAACTGCGATTCTATTTTCGGGATTTAAACATGTTCGATCTTCAGGATAGAGGTTCATTGCGATAATACGAATGTTTAAAATTACAATCCTTGTGTGGAGTAAAGGACATTTTAGCGTCAAATCGTAGACAATCGAATGACAGGTCTGACGTCACTACGTGCCTGCAAGCTCAGTGTAAAAACAAATGCCTACCTTCCTCGTTTGCAGATGGACCCCTCCCCCCACCCCCCAAAAAACAACAACAACAACAACAACAACAACAACAACAAAAACAGGGAAAAAACGAGAAACAAGGGAAACGCTCTCGGCGGTCTCGCCTGCATAACGCAATTCAATATGATAAACCAGAACGTCAATGACGTAGCGCTTATCCGCATCTCGCAACAACAAATATCGTAAATTTTATGTGGTACACTTTTGAACTGGTCAAAATATATAAATTTGATGCCCTGGAAGGGACATAATTTCATTTCATTTGCATAAAGTACCGTAAATAATCAATGGAGCAAAATCTCACAATTCTGTGTAAAAGTTTAGTGTTCCAAATTTAGCTCTACCAGATAAGGCAAACCAAATCAAAATCGGTCAAGAAATGAGGGAAAAGAAGCAACTTTTGTTATTTTTTGAATAAATTTGCATAAATTACCATAATTAATTAATGAAGAACAATTTCAAAATTCTGTGGAGAAGTTTAATGTACCAAAGTTAGCTCTACGATATAAAATGTACCAAAGTTAGCTCTACGATATAAAGCAAACCAAAACAAAATCGGTCGAGAAATGAAGGAGAAGAAGCCTTTTTTTGTGATTTCGAATAAATTTGCATAAATTAGCATAGATAATGAATTTCACGATTCTGTGTAGAAATTTGAAATCCCCCTCCTAGCCCTATCATATGAAACAATCAGAATCAAAATCGGTTGAAAAATAAAGAAGAAGAAGCATTTTGAAAATCATGATGTTGATGCCACAACAAAGTCTAAGTTTGTTGACCTTAAATTGCCTTTGACCTTAACTTAGTGACCTGAAATTCTACTCACATGATTGGGGAGACTTGATAACCTTATAGTCTAAGTTTCATTGACTAAGAAATTATACTTTTAAAATTATATCAAAAATTCAAAAACTTAACCTTAGGTTAAGTTTTCGATGATGATGCTACAACATAGTCTAAGTCTGTTGACCTGAAATGACCTTTGACCTTGACTTTGTGATCTGAAATTCTACTCACATGATTGGGGATACTTGATTACCTTATAATCAAGGTTTCATTAACTAAGAACTTATACTTTAAAAATTCAAAAACTTAACCTTAGGTTAAGTTTTTGATGTTGACGCCGCCGCCGTCGCCGCCGTCGCCATCACCGGAAAAGCGGCGCCTATGTCTCGCTTTTTGCTACGCAGGCGAGACAAAAACGAGAAAGAAATATTTTCTAGCTCACAATTTTCAAAACAATCGCAACTAATGTCGAAAACTAATCTAAGCGATTTCAATGGCCTTGCGAATCACGTTTTGAAATGTGTGAACAGAACAATCACATAATAATCCAAACATGATTGGTAGGGGGTATGCAATGTCTTCTAGAGTTGATTTCTCGAAAGTCTTTGCAACCTCAAAACACTATTGATCTAACGTGAGAAGTAATACGCAAGATTCGGCAGCTCAAATAATTTTGGACACCCCCCCCCCCCAATCCGGCCCTCCTCCCCCTATGTATCAGGAATATATAACATTGCCTTCACCTGATGATTTTTGTAATGTGAAACTAAACGTTATTAATAACAATTTCATTCATTGTGCATTAGCGACTTTTTAGATGATTATGATATTGTATTACATTTTCAACCCAAATCATAAATTCTTTGCATATTTCCTTTATCATGATACTCGTTATAGCTGATGATATACCATATATCTACGATGCAATGGATCATTGGTCGACTAAGACATGTGTGAAGTTTGAAACTTACTCTTCGGATCGTTCCTCAACACTGGGTCACAACCAGTGGCTTCGTTTCCATAAGGCGGATGGGTAAGAAGCGAAATTTGCTTTTCTCTCTCACTAAACTGAACATATAAGGGTGTCGATTGAGGATGGGAAGGGACGGGTCGAGAAGCATTTCTAATTATATCCGGCATCAACAATTTACTGTTTGTGATGGTGTGTCCGTGTGCACGTGATTGAATGAGGGTGGATGTATGTTTGTTTTGATTAGTTTTACAATATTTGTTATTATCATTTGCTTGTTTGTTTATTTTTGTACAGGGCCCCATTCTCACAAGCTTTGCTTATCTTGGGGTCCTTCCGATTTTGCTGATCATTTGTTACGTATTGTTTACTTTGAATTTTAATGGAAAATAAATGAAATTAATTGAATTGAATTGGTTTTTAATTGGTTGAAAGTGTGTCACATGATAAAAAAGTTAATACATTTTTTCCAGAGCCGTTAATATAACCTCAACTTAGTACTATTTACGGCTGGGCGATTAATACATTTTATTAAAATTGTAAAATGTCAACATGTTTTTTTTAAATTTTATTTTAATCAACAATATTTTTTTGTTGAAAATTTTGTTGAAGCAGGATATAAAACAAATAAACCCTGCCTTATTTTCGAACTCCTGGTTGAAACTATCAAGACAGTATATATTTATATACTTTATCCAACATTATAATTTAGTTCAATAAAGTGATTGTACCATCGTCGGCACTCGAAAGTTTGAAGAAGAAAACAAAATCAATTAAACATATTGTTTGCTTGTTAGCATTGATTTTCTTCAACTTTGTCGTCAGTGTACTTTTCTTACCACTGGTGGCAGATTTTGATTTTATTTTATTTGATGTTTATTTATTCCATTACATCAACATATTTTACATTTACAAGCATAAGCTAGTCTAAGAAAATTCATGAAGCGCTTAATGTAGAATTAAATTTTCAACAGATCTTCTTTTTTTTAAATTGGTGCTTTTCCTTCATGTTTTCATAATAAAAACAAGAAATCAACTCCGAAAAAATGGGGCATTCTCCCAAAGGTAATTAACAAAAATTAAACAAACATTTTTTGTTGAAATTCGAGGAAAATATCAGACTTTTGACGACCTGTCCAAAATGAATACATTTCTTCGATTTCAGGTGCTGGTCATACGTCGGTAGGCAACCAACAAGCCAGATGCAACCACAGAATATATCAATTGGAACTGGGTGTTTACAGGTAACTTAAGCTATGGTCACATTACCTTAAAGTAGCCTGCTCGGCGGCCGGGCGGCGAGTTTTGACCCAATTTTGCCCAGGCCCCGAGCGGCGGCCGCCAGGGCACCGCTTGTTTTAAGGGCATCGCTCGGTCGCTGCTCAAGTTTAAAATTCGGGCGACGCCTGCTCACTTTCACTCGCCGGCCTTTCACGTGCCTGGGCGGTCGCCGTCCGGGGACAGACTTATTAGAGCGTTCGCCGTCGACCGATTTAGGTAAAAAACCTAAGCCGCTAGCTAAGTCAAAGGCTGCTGAGTGTTCGCCGCCCAGTGGCCGCTGGGAAATCAGTCGGTCACTGGGCGGCGAGTTCAGCAACCTTTGACCTAGCGGCTTTGATTTTTGACCTAAATCGCTCGACGGCGAACGCCCGATTAGGTTGGTGTCCGGGCCGCCCGGGCACCGAGCGTATTTTGGCGCTCCGCCGATCACCGGCCAGTTGCCGGGCAATTTTCTTAAAATTAGCCGGTGGCCGGTGGGAGACCGCTCTTACCGGTCGGTCACTGCCGGGACGCCGCCCGGAGAAGCTCTCCAACTTCGCCCAGTTTTGACCTTAAATCGACCGGCGACCGACGGGAAATCGACAGGGCACTGCCCAGGCATCGCTGGGGCTCTACAGCCTGCTCGACTTCTCCAAAAAATCGTTGGGCAACCTAAATTCCAACGGCGACCGAGCAGTCTACTAATCGGTCGGTCGCTGCTCTGATTTGTGACCATAGCTTTACATGGAAGGGCGAATCCCTACTTGCATGGGATGTTTGGATATGCATGGAGGTGGTTCTAGGACAATCACCCCCTGGGCAATCACCCCCCGGAAAATTACCCCCCGGAAAACAACCCTCAAAGGACAATTACCCCCCAGAAAATTACCCCCCGGAGAATTACCCCCCGAGGACAATTACCCCCCGAGGACAACTACCCCCGATGACAATTACCTCCGAGGACAATTACCCCCCGAGGACAATTACCCCCTAGGACAATTACCCCCCGATGACAACTACCCCCGATGAGAATTACCTCCGAGGACAATTACCCCCCGAGGAATATTCCCCCCGATGACAATTACCCCCGAGGACAATTACCCCCGTGGTCAATAAGGATTCAATAGCAAAAGACGATCTGACACATTAAGAGATGGCTACGAGCCCATAAGATCCCCTGCATGAACCCATATTCTTTCAAGGAGAAAAAAAGGAGAAGACATTTTCAAACTGGTTAAAAAGTAGTTTGTAATCCACTCACTAGAAACTATTTAAAGTACTAACACCTTGCCGCCGAATGTACATAAATAAAAAGTGATATATTCGGTCATGACCTTGATACACGAATATGAGGATATTCGGGCCTCTCGTTGCCCTTATTTGCCTTTCTGTCAAAATATTGTCAGCGAGCGAGGAAGGAAGACACTTTAGTATCTTCAAAATGTTATTTTCTCATGTAATTACATATTTTAACCGTTTCTGGTATTTGATTTTTTTTTTACAAAATCAACGTTTTCCAAATCGTTCTCTTGCGGCACCCCGGTTGAAAAACGCTGTGCTGAGTTACAAAATCGAATGAGATGAATTACCAGAGAGCGGGTATTTATTTTCTTTTGACATCGCACCGTACATATAACTTGAAAGCAATTTCTATTTCAAAATAATTCAACGTACACGAAAACATATTATACTTCAGCAAGTTCAGCATGACAACAGAAATAAATAGATAACGTGAAGAAAACCTTTATTATGGATCGTGGCATGGATGAGGGCCCATTATACATACAAAGACAAATACACGATCAGCTGATTAAAAAAGTTACAAAGGATGCATTAAGGAAATCTTACATCCTAATTTCTTAGTTGTGCCATCGATGGTGAGAGAGGCTGAAACGCGTACTCATCTGCGCGCAATGTATTGTTCAATTTCTAAGAAATGTAATTTCTGTTCTTTACTCGGTAGCAAAACTACAGAGGAATAAGGCAACCTCCACCCCCCATATCGAATTGAATAATTTGAAAAGACTGAATAACAAAGAAAATGAAGGTTTATGCAATTTTCTGTAAATAGCAATTTGGAGAGAAGCTTGCGTTATACGTCACAGTGTTATAAATTCCTCGGGGGTGATTGTCATTGGGGGTAGTTGTCCTCCGTGGGTTATTGTCTGTCCTCGGGGGGGGGGTAGTTGTCCTCAGGGGTAGTGTTCCTTGGGGATAGTTGTCCTCGAGGGTAATAATAATAATAATAACGTTTTATTGACCCAGGGTAGCCACTTCAGTTATGAAACTGCTCTTCCAGCGGGCCCTGCATAACATAATATGTTATCATACTACCCTTCTCCAATCAAATATGCTGAGCGCCTAGCTAGAAGGCAGAAGGACCCATTGTTGTAAGTCTTTGGTATGACTCGGCCGGGGTTCGAACCCACGACCTCCCGTTCATGAGGCGGGCGCTCTAACCATTGGTCAACCATACCCAGTAGTGTCCATGGGGGTAATTGTCCTCGGGGGGTAGTTGTCCTCGGGGGTAATTGTCCTCGGGGGTAGATGTCCTCTGGGGGTTATTGTCCTCGGGGGTAGGTCCTCGGGGGGTAATTGTCCCCGGGGGTAGTTGTCCTCGGGGGGTAATTTTCCGGGGGGTAATTGTCCTTGGGGGGTAATTGTCCTCGGGGGGTAATTCTCCGGGAGGTAATTTTCCGGGGGGTAATCGTCCTACGGGGGTAGTTTTCCGGGGGGTAATTCTCCGGGGGGTGATTGCCCAGGGGGTAATTGTCCTGGTACGCATGGAGGTATACCCTAGTTACACCAACGAGACAGGCACAAGACCCACAACAGACCGACTATTCAAAGGATAACAAGTTATTTTCTTGACTGGTCAAACATCGGTCGGTTTGGCGGTGTAACTGGGGTATGCTTCCTATTTTCATATTAGATGAATAACATATTACTAGAGCAAATGCTGTAACTTAAGGGGGGTTAGCCGATGGGCTCGAGGATTGCAAAAAACATAAGTGGGACAATAATGGTTTTGCTCCCTTCTTCAAACTCAAGATATGAAGCGGTTGAAAGGTTGTAACTAGAAGACCATAGGAACGAAACATCTGTATAAAGCGAGGGGGAGGTAGGTCCGGGCTACTTTCAAGTTATTTAATTTTCCTTTAGATTCAAACTCAAAGTAAAATTAGCATCTAATCCGAAAGATACCGGTACAAAATAATGACACGCTGTCTGTTATGGGGTATCATTGAACTTGAAGACGCGTAAAGACATTATTTTGCACTTGTTTTCAGTTGGGAACCATCGCTCATGAGATCGGGCACGCAATGGGATTCGAACATGAGCAGTCGAGACCAGACCGCGACGACCATGTCGAAATTTTTTTGACCAACATCGAGACAGATCAACAACACAATTTTGACAAGGAGTCACTTGAAGACGTTATGGCTAGCGAAGTAGTCAAATATGATCTCACATCTGTCATGCATTACGGACCATATGTAAGTATAGTCTCCGGATATTTGCATGCATTAAAAAATCTCCATCCTTTTATTTTACAAAAGAATGATTTTGTTAATATAAATTAATATATTTTTTTAATAATTTGTATATATTGGTGACGTTCGAAAACATGGTTCTAGGTTACCTAATTGCCTCCCGATGGCCAATAAGAACAATAGCTCGTAAGAACGTTTCGTGAAGCTTCAATTTCTCTGAGATTTGGCAAGACTAAATGATTGTCTTAGGCCATCGGTCGACTGGCCGGATTTCCTAATAGTTGAAAACTGCTGCAATCTGAGGAACCTCGGAAAACCAAGGAAATTTGAGGCGAGCATCGACTCTCCTTGGTAAAACCATGGACCTACCACTGCTCTTATATTTTGGAGCCTGCAAGCGGCTAATATGGGGGGGGGGGGGTACCCGTACCTGAGCATGCTTTGGTATGTCTGGTACTTTGGGAGGCCTTATGGGGGCATCGTCAGAGGTGAACAAGAGAACACAGATATCGAGTGGGGGAAGGGTGGGGAAGGGTGTATACAGTATAGGAAGTGGTCCTTATTCATATATTGACTTCCTACTTTCTCTTTCTCTCCTCATCTCTGTTCTTAGTTTTGTTTTGTTTTTTGTTTATTTTACCATTCAATTTGGGACATAATATGTACGGGGACCTAGGAGTGAGGGTGCTAAGAAGCTTCATTTCCCATCAATAAGTAGGTTATATAGGGGCAGCAGCTTAGAGAGAAAGGGCGCAATAAGGCGTGATAATTTGTCCACCTTTTCGCATGCTTGTCAGTATTTTAAAAGAAAAAGGCATCCTTTAGCACCTCAATGAAAGAGTCGCTCTGAGATATGCCCTTTTCCAAAAGCACTGGTGAATTCCGGCTACTAATTGATATATTTGGTAAATTATTATATCTATCCGGACTTGATGAATATAGTGTAGTCACATATACATCTTTCTGTTTACAGTGCTTGTAACTCTACCAAGACTGGGCCAAATTTCTTATCGTTTGATGATTCAAGAACCTTGCAGTACACCAATACTTGCTAGATGATCAATCTTTTCTGATCGATTCCACAACGTTTCTTTCACAATGCAATCGCATAACCAGAACTGGTCTATACCTTTAAAATGGGTAGTACGTATCTTGAAATCAAAATGTATATCTTGGTTTTCATCTTCTTTTTAAATACACCTGTATTGGTATAATCAAAACATCTCAAGGACTATACTCCGGGAGTCCGGGTTAATATCAATCATTTATATCGCCACACAGGGATTCGCCATCGATGACAACATACCGACGTTGGTAACAAAACGACCATTCGACATGCAGTACATCGGTCAAAGGTCTGGTCTCAGTTTCTACGATGTCAAATTAGCAAACTATATCTACAACTGTAACTCTACTTGTGGTGACCCCCTTCTTGACTGCGCCAACGGAGGCTTTGTAGACAAAACATGCACATGTCAATGCCACTCTGCTTGGACGGGGGCGCTCTGCAACGAAAAATCACATGTACCCGAAACAGGTGAGTTGCGTAATACTATTTAGTAGTACGCTGGGGGTACAGTTTCGCCTTTTGCCGAGGGGGAGGGGGGGGGGGGGGGGAGGGGCGGTGACGCAATTTACCCGTATATCAAATCTCAGGTGTCTAAATTTAGCAACAAAAATAACAATACAGATGACAATAACAGAACCAACAACAAAATGATTTATCAAAGACGGGTGTTATTTTCTCATCTTATAATTAAATAAACCAAAATTCTGTATTTAGAAAAAATATTCAGGCACCTATATGCTTGAATTTTGATTAAAACAAAAGAAAAAAACTGAACACCAGCCTTCTCGTCTCGTAATTACCTTCAATATGTCGCTCGGGCCAGCAATATTACAAAAGAATAACGTTGTGGGCCACTGAATATTTAATACATACCCATGCTTCACCTGGGGGAGGGGAGGGGGTAATATTTTTACAATAATCTCCCCATTCATGGATAAGTTTTATACTTCTTTATTCTTGTTTGATGTAATGATGATTTTTTTTTTCCAATTCAAAATTGATGACAGGTAACTCGAGCGAGCGAATCGAACTAGTAGATCCTGATGCTTTTATTCACATCGGTAGACATTGATACAGGATTATTATTTTGATTTTTTGGGGTAAAATAATCATTTCAGGTCTTCTTTTTTTTTTCTTCATAATAGTATAAACATATTCACTTTTGAGCATTTGCCTCCATTTCTGGAGGGATATACATGGTTTTCTAACATTTTGTTTTATTTGTAAACGATAACTTAATAGATAAATAAAAATATGAAGAAGTCTCTTTTTAGCTGTTTTCTTTTTAAATTCTTTTCCAACAAAATTTTTGTAAATAGTAAAGAGTGCATAATTCAAAATAATATCAACATCTTTTTCCTTCTTTGAATTAAAATCAATACCAAACAATAAATGACATGGTTTGAAATTAAAATTAGACATGAAATATTTCTTTATAGTCCTTTCAACTTCATTCCCCAACATATTGACTTCCTTACACAAAAAGAACATGTGCCTAAAATCACCTGTTTGATTACAATAATAACATTTATCATTGGCATTAACTTTCCATTTAAACAAATGATATGGTATTGCTAAAAAATTATATACATGAATATGACATTGAAATTAATAAGTAAGCTGTCTTTTATACTTTTTAACTTAAATAACCAAACATCTGACCATACAGGTATATATTCAATTTCCAAAGTATTACGCCAAAATTCCTCCGTTCTAGATTTTTTCGATTTTTGTTTTAATTAACTCTTGATATATTATTTTAACTGTCAGTTTGATACAGGATTATGAATCCACTTAATTACAACATAATGAGGACTGATCATGTTATTATAGTCTTTAAAACAAATCATTAGTCGATGACCAGGCATATGTTCCTGCGACAATTATTTCCGGAGTTATTGACAGTTTTAAAGTAAGGTTTACCGTGTTGGGTCCAAGGTTGACGTGAAAAATTCGGATAGTTTAGGAAATTGACGCGGATTATATGTCGTCCAAACTATTAGTCTTCGTTATATACCTCACTTAAAAAATTCAGCCATCTGATTGGTCGAAATTGGAGTCGTGATTTTAGCCATGCCCGTAAAGAAACGAAAATGCCCAAACCGGTTAATAGTCCAAGAGTGAGATTCCTGTTACCATGCAAATAAAATTTGCTGCGATACCCATTGGTTTACGTGTTAAAATGTTCCTTGAGCGAGCGCGGACACCATACAGTGCTTTTTTGTCTGCGATTCCCAACTGATCGAAAATTTCAGTCATTTTTCCAGCAAAGATAAATAGACAGTTTCTCAGATTTTCCGTGATGTTTTAACCAATCTTTTCGAAAACTTGCACCTCTTGCCACGACCCAGAGGCGCGCCTGGGTCATGGCAGGATGTGAGTGCGTTCTCTTGAGCCTATAAAAAGCCAGGCCTCTCGAAGCAGCCGATATCTCTATACTAATGAACAAGGTTCATAGCGGGAGTGGTATCTTCACTTCTATCCTTCGTGTTAACCAACCCCTGCATAAATGTTTCACCATGAGCCATTATTCTTTTCTATAAAATTGTATTAATCAAACCCCGACCATGATGCGTCATATTATATAATGTCAACTTAACATTCTCTTTCTCTCTGCTCGTTCGAAAAGGAATATACTGTTTTTATTTTTCTCTCTCCTTCTCTCTCTTTCTCTCTCTCTATCTCTCGCAAAGTTACTGAGATCACCAGAACTGAGCCATCTGGGGAGATCACATCCCCTGACTATGATTCTGGACAGTACTCTGTAAACTCAGCCAGCATGATTTATATCGTTGTGAGTTAAACTATCTCTGCTTTCTTTAATTCCTGTCCACCAACCCGACTCTAAACCATCTCCAAACTGACCGATTCCTAGCCATTTGTAAGAATGTAATATTTTGCGGTCTGTTGTCTATTATGCAGATGGTAGAAGAATTATAGAGTAGAGTATAACATGTAATAAGGAGTTATAATTTCCACTCTTTATTTTCTAACACAAAAATTGTCGTGAAGGAATTTAAGCATATTTACTGTTTATGAGGCAACGCTGGAAATATTACAACTAAATTGTTAATAGCTAGCCTTGTCTTTAATTTCAAAGGGCCAACCTGGAGCTACGATTACATTAACGTTTGACGCATTCGATATGGAAGCTCTAGACGGTGGCAGGTGTTGGGACTACGTTCAGGTCAACAAGGATGACCCGCGATACGGAGGCGAGAAGTATTGTGGAAACCAAATACCAGCCCCAATCGTAGCGAAAGATAACATTATGATCTGGTTCTACTCCGACGAAACAAATACCGGCAAGGGATTCAGGGCCAATTTTACCATTGATCAACCACTAACCGAAGCACCTGTCGTAACCACCAGAGCACAAACCACACCTGTCGTAACTACTAAAGCACCAACCACACCTGCCGTAACTACCAAAGCACCAACCACACCTGTCGTAACTACTAAAGCACCAACCACACCTGTAGTAACTACCAAGGCACCAACCACACCTGCCGTAACTACCAAAGCACCAACCACACCTGTCGTAACTACTAAAGCACCAACCACACCTGTCGTAACTACCAAAGCACCAACCACACCTGTGGTAACTACCAAAGCACCAACCACACCTGCAGTAACTACCAAAGCACCAACCACACCTGCCGTAACTACCAAAGCACCAACCACACCTGTAGTAACTACTAAAGCACCAACCACACCTGTAGTAACTACCAAGGCACCAACCACACCTGCCGTAACTACCAAAGCACCAACCACACCTGTCGTAACTACTAAAGCACCAACCACACCTGCCGTAACTACCAAAGCACCAACCACACCTGTCGTAACTACCAAAGCACCAACCATATCTGCAGTAACTACCAAAGCACCAACCACACCTGCCGTAACTACCAAAGCACCAACCTCACCTGCAGTAACTACCAAAGCACCAACCACACCTGCCGTAACTACCGTAGCACCAACCTCACCTGCAGTAACTACCAACGCACCAACCGAAGCACCAACAAGTGAAGGTATACCAAAGACTTCTTGTTCTCCTTTGATCATGGATGCTGAAACTTGTCAATTATATAGAGTATTTTGTTTTTTGTGTGTACATTTTTAGGATCATCTACTATAAGTTTCTGTAAATTCTTTGATGATCCAACCACTTCGTAATTTCCTTTAGTGTATTTTCCATTTTAGTGGTTTATCTATGTTTGCCAGAAACTATTGTATTCTTTGCCTTTGTATGTTTTTATGAAAGTGGTGAATAAATTCAATTCAAAGTATAATAGGTACACCCTCTTAGACCGGTCAGATATGACGCGGTAAACCGTCGAAAAAACGAAGGAAAAAACACCGCGTTAAGAAAAAACATGTACTCTTTATAGAGTGCTTGAGCCCAGGTATGTGTCGGTATACAACAATTCTCAAATTACACAATGGGGGAATGCCTGTGCCAAACAAAATCATGTGTACCACTAGATTGCTGACAAAATCGTTGCTTTCTGATCATTTATTTTTCAATAGTTGATCAGGTAATCTAAAATAGAGAATGGAGCACATTAATAGTATGTGTGAGTTTGAAATCGAATGACAAGGAATAATTATATTCACACTGCTAATCCGAAAAATTATTAGCCAATCGGGATAAGGTAATTTTGTATTAGGTGTGTTGTCGTGTGATTATTATATATACGTGTGTTCGTATATATATTTATATATAAATGTGAAGCATAATAAAATGGACATCATCATCATTATCGATATTATCATTATTATTATTATTGTTCTTGTTGTTATCAGGGGCGGCGATCCCGGGGGAACGGGGGGTACACGCCCCCCCCCCCTCGATTTGTGTAGGGGAGGATCGTCCCCCCCAGAAAATTTAAAAAAGTGCAAAAAATAATGTACAGCAAATACTGACTAAAGACTGCAACAGACTATTAGGCTTTGGAGGGCCCAAGAGTGCAGCGTTTAGACAAATAAAGAAGCAAAAATCTTCTGGCTCGGAAGCTATGCTCCCTCGCATGATATACTTTATAATTTTCAAGTAAATATTGTAGAAAAGTGAAGTGTGAAAAAAAAAGTATATTGTTTCTTTTCATACTATAGTTTTCCTAAGAAATATAATTTTGTAATACATCAAAACTTCAAAACCTGTGAGGGGGTAGTTACTTTCGTCACCTTTACCCCTCTGGTTCCCTATGCTCACTCACTCGGGCTTGGGACAGTCCCCCCCCCCCCCGATAAAATTCAAACGTGGTTTATTTCTAATTCGATACCAGTGACTAATTTACAAATGTTGCTGAAATGGCATGATTTTCTCTGAGCTTCCGCCCCCTGGACCCCACCAGGGCCCTAAGCAGGCCACTGGAAGCTCATCTGACCATATTCAAAAGCCTTAACCTCCCAGAGCTTCCGGGGGCTCCGCCCCCTACACCCCACCAAGGGCACTAAGGCGACCCCTGGATGATCATCTGATCGTAAGTTAATGCCTAAAAACGCTGAGCATTTGGGGGCTTAGCCCCCTGGACCCCACTCCGATTAGTGACCTGCATGCAAGTGTCACAAATAAGGTATCAAAATATGCTCATCTGACCCTCATTAAATGCCTAAAAACTCTGAGCTTCATGGGTCTCCGCCCCTTGACCCCCGCCGGGGCTTTGCCCTGGACCCCACGCCAATTTACGAGCCACTTGCTTTGCTCTATTTGATCACAAATACTTTAGCCCCCCCCCCCCTCCCACTTTGAAAAACGTTCCGCGAGGCCTGCATGTAACATGTTAGAGCGGTGATGATTCTGAATTTTTTCTCCCCCCCCCCCAACAAAAAAAGGTTTTTGCTCATTACCTCACGATCCCTCGTTCCTCGCGTTTCGTCCCCCCCCCCCCCGGTCATGAAAAGAAATCGCCGCCCCTGGTTGTTATCATTATTATGGAAACATTTTAGGGTGTCCTTTTACAAGGGGGTGGGGCGGTTGGGCAATCCGACACTAAATGTATTCCCATACATCCACAGCCCTGTCCTATGAAACATTTACGATTAAGCGTAAGTCATCCAATCAATCGTAAACTTTCACAAATATTTCTCTTTAGTACAGAGCAGCGATAGGTTTGAATCACATGCAATTGTTTATAAGGAGAGGCACAGAAGTACATTTATAAAATTACCATTGTTCATTTTCATTTTCCCCCTCAGCACCACTGAGTACCTTAACATCCCCAAACTACCCGAATGCTTACAATGCGTGGCAAAAGGAAGTCTACTGCCTAACTACTGCTGTAGGCAAAAAGATTTATCTAAAGATCGATGATATGGAGATTGAGGAGGGCAGTAATGGATGTAACTATGACTACCTTATCGTGAATCTCGGAGGTACTGACGAGGTTTTGAAAACACGGTAAATAAATCAATTTTAAATGCATTAAAGAATAATGATTGTCTCGCAAATGTTAGTCTAATTTGAATTAGATTTAGATTTTCTCGATATTAGAAAAAACAACATAGTAAATGCAATATTTTATCCAAACGTAAAATCACTTCCCTTCCTCACTTAAATATATATTAATGATATAATGGCAATGTTGAATTGAGAGGGCATTGCGCAATGATATAACGTATGACATCGTATTTTGGTGGTATATTTCAGACTGTGTGGAACCAGGACTAACGTTGGTCCATTCGAATCCGTGTTGAACACAATGAAGCTGACATTCATCACCGATAGATACGTAGAGAGGAAAGGCTTCAAGGCATCCTACAAGAGTATCACAGAATCCACATGCGGTGGAACCTTCGGTGGGGAGTCCGGTATAGTCGAGTCCCTCAACTACCCCATACACTACCCCAACCAGATACTCTGTGATTACGTCATTCAGGTAGAACCAGGAAAGGTCATTAGGTTGACATTCAATGATTTGGACGTGGAACGTGGAGCTCATTATGCTTGCCAGTATGACTGCCTAAAAGTGATTCAACTGAACCAATATGACCAAGAAGAGACACTATTGAGGTATGTAACTTACGTACACACAAAGATACTAACGGAGCTAGCTGAATAGCTAACGAACGAGCTGTATAACTAACTAAATAAATTAGCTTTCTAACGCGCTAACTAACGAACGAACTAACTTCAGTAGCGTATCAAGGGAATCTAACCACTCGGACAACTACTCCCACCCTCCCTCTCGGACACTAACAACTCGGACAACTACTCCCACCCCTCCCTCTCGGACACTAACAACTCGGACAACTACTCCCAACCATCCCTCCCTCTCGGACACTAACAACTCGGACAACTACTCCCTACCATCCCTCCCTCTCGTACACTTACCAGTCGGACAACTACTCCCACCCCTCCCTTCCTCTCGAAGATTAAATACACAGACAACTACTCCCACACCTCCCTCTCGGACACTTAAACCACTCGGACAACTACTCCCACCCCTTCGTCTCGGACACTAACAACTTGGATAACTACTCCTACCCCTCCCTCTCGGACACTAACCACTCGGACAACTACTCACACCCCTCCCTCTCGGACACTAACAACTCGGATAACTACTCCCACCCCTCCCTCTCGGACACTTACCACTCGGACAACTAATCCCGTCCCTCGATCCCTCTCCGACACTTACCACTCAAACAACTACTCCCGTCCCTCCCTCTCGGACACTAACCACTCGGACAACTACTCCAGTCCCTCCCTCTCGGACACTAACAACTCGGACAACTAATCCCGTCCCTCCCTCTCGGACACTAACAACTCGGACAACTACTCCTACCCTTCCCTCTCGGACACTATCCACTCGGACAACTACTCCCACCCCTCCCTCCCTCTCGGACACTAACAACTCGGACAACTACTCCCACCCCTCCCTCCCTCTCGGACACTAACAACTCGGACAACTACTCCCTACCATCCCTCCCTCTCGTACACTTACCAGTCGGACAACTACTCCCACCCCTCCCTTCCTCTCGAAGATTAAATACACAGACAACTACTCCCACACCTCCCTCTCGGACACTTAAACCACTCGGACAACTACTCCCACCCCTTCGTCTCGGACACTAACAACTCGGATAACTACTCCTACCCCTCCCTCTCGGACACTAACCACTCGGACAACTACTCACACCCCTCCCTCTCGGACACTAACAACTCGGATAACTACTCCCACCCCTCCCTCTCGGACACTTACCACTCGGACAACTAATCCCACCCCTCCCTCTCGGACACTTACCACTCGGACAACTAATCCCGTCCCTCGATCCCTCTCCGACACTTACCACTCGGACAACTACTCCCGTCCCTCCCTCTCGGACACTAACCACTCGGACAACTACTCCAGTCCCTCCCTCTCGGACACTAACAACTCGGACAACTAATCCCGTCCCTCCCTCTCGGACACTAACAACTCGGACAACTACTCCTACCCCTCCCTCTCGGACACTAACAACTCGGACAACTACTCCTACCCCTCCCTCTCGGACACTATCCACTCGGACAACTACTCCCACCCCTCCCGCTCGGACACTCTCCACTCGGACAACTACTCCCACCCCTCCCACTCGGACACTAACCACTCGGACAACTACTCCCAACCATCCCTCCCTCTCGTACACTTACCAGTCGGACAATTACTCCCACCACTCCCTTCCTCTCGGACACTAACCACTTGGACAACTACTCCTACCCAGGCGCGGATCCAGGATTTCTTAGGGGGGGGGGGGGGGCAAAATTTGAAATTATACAAATGTAATAACGCCCACAAATGTAATAACACCCACAAATGTAATAACACTTACCCACAAATGTAATAATTTCACCCACAAATGTAATAATTTTGAATCGCCCACAAATGTAATAATGACTTTACCCACAAATGTAATAATGAATTTACCCATAAATGTAATAAATTTGAAGTGATATTTTGTCGAATTTGTTCAAAACTAAAACCCTGTAATAAAGCATGGGTATAGCGCAGTCTTTACTCCAGACCCGGTTATTTCAAAAAATTAAAAAATCTTCAAAACTAAGACCCCATAATTCTTTTCCTGTAGAATAACATGAGAATCGAGCGTAGTCTTTCCTCCAGACCCGTTTATTCAAAAGTTTTAAAAAACAAAAAAACAAAACAAAACAAAACAAAACAAAGAAAAAACCTTTTAAACTAAGACCCCTCCATCTTCCAAATTAAGATCCGGTAATCATTCAGACTTGTTCTTGTTTATATATCTGCTTGAGTGTTTCAGAAGTAGGGAAACTGTAATATAAATGTGTTTTGTTTGTATTTGCCTTTGAATAAATTTCGTTCTGATGAATTCACACCGTGTACCGCGTACCAATTGGTAGTCTTCAGTATAAGTACTTGATACGTTCATCACATGAAGAAAGGTAATTCATTCACGCACTCATAAAAATATAACATCGCAATCCAACGTTTCAATGTCACTAATAGCGTACATATATATATGTATATATATATATATATATATGTTACATATTGTGAACATATGTCATAATTACATGCATAAAACAATCAGCGTCAATATTTAAATACATTTAAGGTCACTTATTTGATTACTTTTTTTTCTACGAACATTGAATTCCAGGATATTTGTGGGCGTTAGAATATTTACATGATTAAAAAATCGTCGACCGTCAACGAACCATCGAATCGGTCCCTCCTCTGTGTGTTATATATATGGACCATTTTGACTGATTCGTCAGTTCGTGTGACCGCCGACCAATCATTTATTTGTGACGTGTTGTATCCACATATGCAATAATGTAATTTATTTTTAAATGAAAAAAAAAGAGGAATAAGATGGTTGGTCTTAGTTTCGAAGATTTGTTTAAATTTCTATTTCTTTTGAAATAACCGGGTCTGGAGGAAAGACTACGCTCTTTATCCATGTTTTTCCACAGGAATGAGATGGTGAGGTCTTAGTTTGAAGATTTTTTTTTTTTTTAAATAACCGAGTCTGAAGTAAAGACTACGCTCTTATCCCATGCTTTATTACCGGGTCTGAATTTGGAAGATGGAGGTCTTAGTTTAATTTTTTTTGTTTGTTACCTTTTGAATAACCGGGTCTGGAGGAAAGACTACGCTCAATACTAATGTTCTTCCACAGGAATAAGATGATGAGGTCTTAGTTTTGAAGATTTTTAAAAAGTTTTGAAATAATCGGGTCTGGAGGAAAGACCATAGTCTATACCCTTGTTATTCCACAGGAATGAGATGGTGAGGTCTCAGTTTGAAGATTTTTTTTTTTTTTAAATAACCGAGTCTGAAGTAAATACTACGCTCTAATCCCATGCTTTATTACCGGGTCTTAATTTGGAAGATGGAGGGGTCTTAGGTAGTTAGTTTAAAAGGTTTTGTTTTGTTTTGTTTTGTTTTTTGTTTTTTGTTAACTTTTGAATAACCAGGTCTGGAGGAAAGACTACGCTCAATACTCATGTTCTTCCACAGGAATAAGATGATGGGGTCTTAGTTTTGAAGATTTTTAAAAAGTTTTGAAATAACCGGGTCTGGAAGAAAAACTACGCTCTCAACCCATGCTTTAAGATGGTGGGGTCTTAGTTTAAACGTTTTTTTTATTTTTTTTACTTTTGAATAACCGGGTCTGGAGGAAAGACTACGCTCAATTCTCATGTTAGCCCACAGGAAAAGGATTATAGGGTCTCAGTTTTGAAGATTTTTTAAATGTTTGAAATAACCGTGTCTGGAGTAAATTGACAAATTTTGCGAAAATTTGCGAAAACAGAACGGAAATGACGGACGTGGGTAGTATGTAGCGGGGATGTTAAACGGATGTTCATCGGAAGCCTAGCGGATGAAAGCGGATGGAAGTGGATGACAGCTTTGAATATTTTATATACGAGATGCATACGCTTACATCCTTTCTATTTCCGTACTACTAACGATGTATAGACGTTCCGTGTACCTTATCTTTCCTCCCTCTTTCCGTTTTTAGCTGCAGCGGATGTGAGTTGCGAGGATGCCCAGAGGATGCAGAGAGGATACAGCGGGCGTTTAACGGATGATAACGGACATAGAACGTTTGTTGCTCGTATTTGTCGCGGATTTACATCGTACACGGCGGAAGTTCATCCGTTCTAAAAGTTTTGTGCAGCTCAAAACTTTTTGCGCGGATGAAATCACAGTGGACGGATGCTCGATGGATAGAGCGTATGAAACACGTATGCAATGAGTACACAACGGAAGCATAGCGTTTTCCAACGGATGGCAAGATTTTGTTACGCTTTACATCCTCTTTGCATCCGTAAGTGCAGTGGGACCGGGCCTTTAGTTTGGAACAAATTCGACAAAATATCCATTCAAATTTATTACATTTGTGGGTAAAGTCATTATTACAATTTTGTGGGTGATTTAAAATTATTACATTTGTGGGTAAAGTGGTTATTACATTTGTGGGTGAAATTATTACATTTGTGGGTAAAGTGTTATTGCATTTGTGGTGCATCATTACATTTGTGGGCGTTATTACATTTGTGGGTGTAACAACCCCCCGTACGCCAGCGTTCAGGGGCTCATGAGCTTCTCACCCTATAACAAAAAACAGACACGCTTTCCCATTCTCTCACAATATGTCCACGATATGCGCGCGCTATTATAAAAACCTCCATTGATAAATATAGGTAGCATGCGCAATGTTTAGAAAATTTAATTCCTGTTAACCTTCCTTTTCTTTGAATAGAATTGTATACGTCATTTAATTTAAGGTTTTTATTATTGTTATGTTCTTTTTTTTTTTTGAGGGGGGGGGGGGGCGTTTTTTTTTTTTTTTTTTGGGGGGGGGGGCAAAAATGCGTTTTGCCCCCCCCCCCCTGGACCCACTTCCGGCGCCTATGACTCCCACCCCTCCCTCTCGGACACTAACTCCTCGGACAATTACACCCAACCCTACCTCCGTTTCGGACACAATCTACTCTGACGAATCCCGTGTACAACTGATAGCTGAGTCATACCACCAGACCGATTCCAAACCGACAAATTTTAGGCCATTGCTAATGTAATTGTTGGTTCGGTTTGTTGTAGATCTGGGGTTGCTTCATCAAGCCTTAAATATTTTTGTTCAAATCGGAATCATTTTTCGTTTATGAAACACCCTCCTGGTGTCGGTTTCGTTCGTACGACTGAGGTATGAATTTACCAGAAGTCTTGAGATCAATTCAGATAGATCCGGATCAATTGCAACTTTATATTTTTTTGTATTCAAGACCCATATTCTCATCTTTTGATTGGTGCCATGATAGTCATAAATAATCACTGTCAACTGATCGAGAACTATAACGGACGGAAATTTCACACTGAAGCGCTTAGTTGATTAACAGATTTATACATTGTAAAAATTGTAATTGAACTTCGATAAGGAGCTCCACAAAGCAGTACATTCAGGCATAATTACACTCTATTTTGTATTATTCTATATTTATGATGCAGCCTGGAGGGGGCGTTTCCACCATTCCCAATTGTGTCTCGGACCAACCAGCTCACTCTTCGCTTATCATCTGATGCGTATGTTGGAGGCAAAGGTTTTCAGGTTTCATATCTTGCTATCTAATTCCTCAGTCACATCTTCAAATCGACTTCAAACTGACTCTTAACCGACCATGCGGTCGGTCTGTTTTCGGTGTGGAGTCGCTGGTGTGACTATAGGGTATTGATAAACATGGACATAATAACGAGCAGACTTTCATCATTTCTTCCTAACTGTTGAACGATTAATTGTTTAAGCTAAATCATATTTGAAATTCTATTCTATACTACCTTTTGAGGGTATTTAGATATTTAAGAAGAAGATTGTAATTATTGCTAATATAAAGGGGATTGGTCCTTCATTATAACATTAGTCTGAGTGGAAGAGGAAACAAAGTATTGAACAAAATGACAACAAAAAAATATTTAAAAAAGAGCTTTAAATCTTTTTAAAAGTCAAGGACAAATTATTATCATGAAGAAACTCTGGTCGGAAATTCAGCCATGTGTGATATCATGAACGGAGACCAATCCTTAGATTAATTGGGTAATTCATTGTCAAATTTATTTAAATACCCCCATACTAAATTCGTGATGGAACACATATTTTACATGATGTTTTAAAGATAACATATTGTTCTACCCTCTTATGTAAAATAAATTCACTCCATCATGAAATTAAGAACGATAATAATGTTGTAGTAGTTCTATATAAATGGACAAAATATGTCGGGTTCTCCTTGAATGACGTCACATACGCCCGCGTTGCCAAATGGGAGATCCCCATCACTATATAGTGCTCATTAAATACAAAAAAGATACTTTCGACTGTCTTATCCGATATATGTTTTTCCTTGAATTTAATTCCTTTTCAACATTTTACGTCGTAAGATAGTATTGTGTCCTCTTTACACTCTAGACCATGGCAAATTGTAAATTTTATCCCAGAGTGGGCAGATTAAAAATTACACGACAAATTGCACGTTCCTTTTTTTTTTACCCAATATTAGCTATTATCTAGAGTGTTTATTAATTTCTTGATTAATTATCTATTTGTCGTACTTAGTTTCTATCATAATTAGTAATGTCATTTGCTTGTTGGTGAATTAATTTACAGGTCATCAGAATCAATGTAATAATAGCGAGTATTGAATAAATAATAATTGAATGAAAATATCTTTGTCTAATGGTATTCATTCGTCCGCTGTTTGTGACATTTTCTATATATCGCTTGCGTTTTGCTCATGATACAGTTCTTTGTTCATGCAGGGACATGGTAACCAATTTTCTACCATATTCATATTATCTAAATGATGGAAATAGTAATCTTAACAATAACTTCACTTTTTCTGTCCATGCCCTCTCAAATAATTGCCTCGATTTTCGTCGGTTCGAATAAGTGTTCCAATATGGCTAAATTTTGATCATCGTTAAAGATAAACTTGAGTTTTTGTTAAAAAAAAGATAATGAATTCTCACAGAATCAAACGATTCATTTCTCACATTTTCTTTCACAATACAATCGCATTACTGGAACTCATCTTTATCTTTAAACTCGTATTCCGTTTTGTTCAGTATTCTTTAGCGGCGGAGATTACTTTTCTCTTTGATCTACGTTATGGTAATATAAATTATTCCATTGAAATCGGCGCAATGCAGCTATCAAATTTAGACTATGAGATTTTAGTGTTCATCGTTGTTTGAAATAACAATGCCTGTAGAATCATAAGGTCATGCCCATATTGAATATGTAGGGCGGAACCAACACCGACATTTATACGATATTTAGATGAATAACAACATTAACGAGATTTAGAAATGCGATTTTGTAGAATAGTCTCGCATGAAAAGGAATTATAAATTTACATCAGTGGTTATTCACAGGCGCAGTTCGAGATTTGTGTGTGTGCGTGTGTGTTGTTCGTGCGTTTGTGTTGCGTGCACGTATGCGTGTGTGTGTGAGTGTGTGTGTGCGTGTGTGTGCGTGTGTTGTATTGTGTTGTTTATAAGTGGAGGGGTGCTTTGGGGAGCTTGTTGGGGCTTTAGGGGAGATTGAGGGTTCTTGTATTCATTCTGTACATTTTGTATATTTCAATTCAATTCAATTCAAATGCAGGGATGCCAGTAAGAATTCGAGTTCGAGTTCAAGTTCAATTTAAACAAAACCACACAAAACATGATATAATCTTTAACATAAAAAGAGACTGGTAATAGTACATTTTATATCATACTTCTCCGTCGTCATTACATGAGATCCCGCCAAGCGCATGGGCAGTCAATTCGCCGCGCAAATGATTTTTACCATGCAGGAAAGAAACTTTCCCTCAAATTTTCATAACAGATAACAAATTTTTAAATTATCTTGTAACATAGATATTTGAGTGCAAAAGTCAAAAATTGTCACATGTGTCTTGCTCAAATTCATTTATAATTAAGAATTGTAAGGGGAGGGTTGGGTATTGATCCCCAAACCCAGTCTAGAACCTATGTGGTTTCGCTCTTTAATTTGAATACAAGAGATCTGACATTTACGAAAACGGCGAAATAAAGACAGATGGCGCTGTCGACAATCACTATTCAGGATAAATACAAGCGATTGACGAACTGCATGCACATAATCAGTTCCCCAATTTAAAAAATGGATGAAAATTTGGTTTTCCATGAAAGTAAGAAAGAAAAAAGTCAGGTTTGTGTTAGGTTCATGTTTTGAGCCAGTAACTAAGGCCATGTAAAAAAAAATTATGTTTAGCGACCCCGCCCACTTCTTTTTTTGGGGCCGTCTCTTTTTTTTTTAATTTTTTTTTTTTTTTTTTTTTTTAAAGAAAAAACACATGAAAAACATAGTGTAAAATGATCCATTTCTGATTTAAAAAAAAAAAAAAAAAGTTCCGGTGGCCGTCTTGAAAAATGGCCTGACTGTCAAGGAAAATGTACCGATCAGCCATTTTGAGCGGCCATTTTTGATAAAATTACTCTCTCTCTCTCTCTCTCTCGCCTTTTCTCCCTCCCTCCCTCCCCCCCCCTCTCTCTCTCTCGCCTTTTTGTTTCTCTCTCTCTCTCTCTCTCTTCCCTCTCTCCCTCCCCCTCTCTCTCTCGCCTTTTCTCTCTCTCTCTCTCTCTCTCTTTCTCTTTCCCTCCCTCCACCTCGCTCTCTCTCGCCTTTCTCTTTCTCTCTCTCTCTCCCTCCCTCCCTCCCCTTCTCTCCCTCCCTCCCTTCCTCCCTCCCTCCCTTCCTACCTCCCTCCCCCTCTCCCTCCCCCTCCCTCCCTCCCCTCTCTCTCCACGCTCTCGATATCCCACTTTCTCTCCCTCTCTGTTTCTCTTGCGTGCATGTATTTCAAACCCATTCGTCTTCCCTCAACCACTTTCAGACTGTGTCCGTCCGTCTGAATCATTGTATCCCTCCCTGTTCATTTCCACCTAGATTTGTGGAAAATGTTGACCTCTTTTTAAAACATTGCTAGTTCAGATCTTCCACGATGTTAATGCACATGTTTTGTTTTCTTCTTTGCCCCATCAGAGGATTTATTGATTATATATACGCGGTTACATTCAAAGATACAATACTACCAATCAAATTTACATAATCACAAAAACATTATTATTGTCATAACAGAGAATTGAAATTAAATTTTGCTTTGCAAAGAAATTGAATCATAATTAACATAACAATTATACTGATAATTTTCTTTCCCTCTCTTTTTTTTTCTTCTTTTCTTAAATAACACATAACAGTTCTTTTGGTAAAAGCTTTTTGGTCATCTTTATGTTTGATTTACTTTCGAATCTTTTTAATAGTTCTCTATGGAAAATTTGTTTAGAAGCAACTTTTTTTGTCTATCCCAGTTATATTTCGTTTAACAATCAATTTATAAATGGTCCAAAATGCTATTGTAAAGAATAAAGTACACTGACTTTCACAATCTATTTTGAGCAGGTGTTGGATACTGAACGTCAGTATCTTTCCTTTTACATATCTCGTAATATTTCTTTCAGATGTTTAATGAAGGGCTCAATTAGTTTGCATTCGATAAATGCGTGATTTATATCCTCTTTTATATTACATTTTGGGCATACATCGTCACTGGATATTCCCCATTTGAAAAGATTAACTCTTACTGGCAATAGATTATACAGTCATTTCAAGTTAAACTCTCGTAATTTGCTTTCTCTTATTTTGTGCAAGATTACGCTTGAATACCGTTCACCAATCAATATCTACATTAAGTTTTTTTTTCTTCAATAAAGGCAACATGTGTTAGTTAATACAGTTCTCGAAGGAATGAGTTTATAGAAACGATTGCTACTTATATCAGTAACATGTTTTACCTTATTTGCAACCAACAGATAAAGAACTTTGTTTTCATTTTCTTGTCTAGTATAATCATGCATGAATTCTTCTTGTAAAGTATTGACCCATACAGGTGGTAACGCTTGTTTAAGTCTTGCATAGTCAAACATTGCATTGCATTTTCGTTTGGGATGCACCTGCGATTTAATATATTCTGTTAACCGAAAGCCATCTCTCGTAAAAAGGTTTCCTAAAAATACTAGACCACTGTCGTACCAGCCTTTATAAAATAGCGACTGATTATCATACACCACATGTTTGTTGTGCCAATGATAATCTGATCTGAAACTTCCACCGGTTCATTTATAGATATACAAACATCTTTCACTGTAGTGCAGTATCTAATAATTTCCAATGCCTTTAAGATTACGTAAAATGACGGAATTTTCTTTTGAACTAGAATATCATTAGGTGTGTTTATATTATGAGAGCAGTTCAACAGGGGGCCATTTCTCGAAACCGTCATAACTACAAGATCAACGACATATCGCCACTGTCGCGCAACTTGTCAGCAAAGTGTTTCACGAAACCGTCTTTGCCAAGATGAGCGACAACTTCCGCGACAAGTGAGTTATCACTCCTCCAAACCCGTCATTTTTTGTTTTAATCGCTATAAAGCGCCACCACAAGTCAGTTTGTTGCTATTCTAAGGGCCGCGACATGTATGATTAGTTTCTATATAATTTTGAGAAAAATATAAATGAGTTCTGGACGCAGTTCTCTTCGATGCTCACCCGTTGTTGTGTATTACGAGCCGGACTTTGTTGCGTGAAAAGTACCCCTTTACCAGAAATTTTGGGAACATAAATGGGTCCCTCCGTTCCTGGAGTGGGGGCCGGAGATGCTCATTTTTTATAAAGCATGAATCCCATATAAGCATTGATCTACCACGGCTCATGTCTGTCACTTGTCTGTCATTTTAGCTCCAATAGTATTCGATAGGTGACCTCCTCATTGCCTTATTGGTCATATTTCATTGACTTTCTATTTGTATTCATTTGGGCAGGGATTGGGGGGGGGGGTGAAACCGAATAACCCATGTACGTTTAGGTTTATATGGAAAGGCTTAAAAGATATATTGTGGACGTTTCTTAGGAATTTCGAAATTTAATTCACATTGTCTTCTTCCATTCAAACCATAATTAGTGTAAGCAAACCAAATTAGGTCTACCCTTTTTAATTGAAAACAGCAATGTATTTTTTTTATCATTTTCCTTTCTGGAAGTGATTTTTTTTTTAAGAAGAGCGATTATCTATCGCGAAGGAAACTTTGGAATTGAAAAAAACAAAAGAAAAAATAAATTGAAAGTACTACATCATTTTTATGCCTCACTGTTGCAAGACTGATTTTGAATATGACGGATGAAGGGCGAGAAGATCTCCTGAATGTGACATATGGCTGAGGGAGGAGAGAGAGGGGGGACGATCGCCAGGGGTAGGAGGTAGAAACGAGAGAGAGAATGGTATTGGGAAGGAAAAAGAGAGACTATATAATGAGCGAAAGGAAGAGAAACAGTAAGAGAGAGAGAGAGAGAACGGGCACGCGATAAGATAGAGATAGTGTTATGTTAGATCAGAGAAACGTGGAGATGAAATGAAAATGTAAAAGAGTGATAATACAAAATATACAGAAATTTTAAAAAAGCTGAATATGAACATTAAATCATAAATCATTATTGTAACATATAAATAAAATAGATAAGAATGTTACACACCGTTGTCCATAGTCGATCCATAGTCTTTCAATGGATACCATCATACCTTAGGGGTTTATGTGCATTATTTTTCTCTCTCTAATAAATTCTTCCAAATTATATTTACAATATCAATTCAATTAGATAACGAGTATTTACGAGACCCTAAAATATAAACTGGCTGAGAAAAGGTATTTTGCCTAAAATTCCTAGTCACAGTAAACAAATAAGTAAGTATTGATAAACTATCACATTACGATATCCTTCAACTAACCTTTGAATCAACTGTCGATAAAAACACTCACTGGCTTTTCTTCAACCTAAAAATCTTTACAAAAATATGCAAATTTCTTGATGATCTACATTTGATAATGACACTATTTTGTATTTATTTTAGGAGAATATATATGTATATATCTCTTATTGAACAATTTTAGCCCCAAAACTTGTTTTGGGTTATTCGGGATAAATCTAATGGATCGTGACAAAGACTATGTTCTTTAGCTGATAGTATCGCGTTAAAGATATGACTGTCATGGAGTTTGTTTTTTTCTCTTTGCCTCTTAGAGGTTTGTTTGTTTGTTTATTTTATTTTAGCACGGTAGCATACTTCAGCCAATGGCTGTTCTTCAGTATGGCCGTGCATATAAAAAGCAATCACAATTTTACAAAGAAACATACATATAAATATAGATTAACATGATTTACATACAAAGTTAAATAAAAACATACACATATATATAAACAAATAGGTTAGAAGGCGAGAAATCAAAAACAAGCCCTAATTTAGAAAAGAATACGAACAGAAAAAAACACATATAATATTATTTTTTTAAAGAAGAAAAACAAATCAGTTGTTTTGTTTGCTATTAAAAGTCAAACATGACATTACAAATAGTATATTATAAACTGCTTTTGAAAGTATAGTAAGTTTGTTTATATTTAGTTTCTACCGGTAATTCATTCCATAGTTTTGCACCATAATAACTTAGACTTTTCTTTTTGAAGCAGGTTTTGATTCTTGGTAAAGTAAATATACGAGGAGCATTTCTTAAGCTATAGGAATTGTATTTAAAATTAAATTTACTTAAAAGATAATCCGGGGTTGATTGGTCTGCAATTTTATACATTATACATAGAACATGGTTTTTACGTCTCTCAACTAGGGTATCCAAACATAAATTTTCATACAAAAGTCTAGTTGAGTATCTATTTTCCACTCTTATTACTGTTTTAAGTAATCTATTTTGTAGAATTTGTAGTTTTTTAATATTTTGTTTCTTCATATTATTCCAAACAACATCACAATAATCTAATTTACTTTGAGCAATTGACTTATAAAAAAGTAATGCCGTTTTTTGCGAGATGCAATGTCTTATTCTTTTTAACAAATACAAATTCTTCACAGTACTTTTACACAAATGTTTCACATGTTTATCCCAATCTAACGAGTTATCAAGGTATACCCCAAGGTATTTACACACAGTAACATGGTTCAGTTTTTTGTTATCAATAAAAACATCTACATTTTTTCCACGAATTCTTTTTTTAGATCCAATTAGCATTGTTTCACATTTCTTTGTATTTAGTGCCAACCGATTACATGAAAGCCAATCAGAAATATTCCGTAAGTCTTGATTCAAATAATTTTCAATATCTTGTACAGTATTACTAGCATAATAAATGCAGGTATCGTCGGCATATAATGAAACAACACAATTTTTAAGACAGTTTGGTAAGTCGTTGATAAAGATTAAAAATAATAATGGCCCTAAATTCGACCCTTGTGGTACTCCACATTTAATTATCTGCGGAGATGACTGAACACCATTTACGACAGTGAATTGTGCTCGATTGCTCAAGTAATTACGAAACCATTTACATGCATGCTGATCTAATCCATTAAGACGCAGTTTATTCAACAATACCGAGTGGTCTACGGTATCGAAAGCTTTCTGTAAGTCAATTGTTACCATTCCAATCATCTCCCCTTTATCCATACTATGTAACCAGTCTTCCGTGACGTTCAAAAGTGCACTTAGCGTAGAATGATGGGGTCTGAACCCTGATTGATTCACATTGATAATATTATTGTCATTCAAAAATGTATACAACTGATTAAAAACAAGTTTTTCTACAATTTTTGTTATAACAGGTAGTATGGATATTGGGCGGTAATTGGTCATGTCTGTTCTTTTTCCACTTTTGTATATGGGTATAACTCTAGCAGATTTTAAGCTCAATGGAACCTCACCAGTTGTAAGTGACAAATTAATTAAATACACCAACGGCTTCAATATAAATTCAACGACTGGTTTCAACAGCGTTACTGATAAATTATCATTTCCACATGCTTTCTTATCGGGAATCGTCATCAATACTTCTCTAACATTCTGATCACTTACTGACTGAAGACGAAATGTTGCAGGCGTAATATGTACAAATTGTTCATGATCATCATAATTATAATTCTCACATCTCTGTTCTTGAATTGATACTCCAATATCTACGAAAAAATTATTAAATCTATTTGCAATTTCTTCTCTATTTTGCAGTATGCCATTATGGTCTTCTATAACAATATTATTTTCATTATCTTTCTTACTCGGCATAAGAGTTTTCAATGATTTCCAAATTTGTTTAGAGTTTCCTTTGCTTACTTCAACACTCTTTACAATAAAATCAGCCTTTGCTTTACGAATTTTCTTAGTGACTTGATTTCTTAAACATTTATATTCAGTCCAGTCATCATCTTTTTTATATTTGATTGCTTTTTTCTTTTGAAAGTTTCTTTCACGAATAAAATCCAATATTTCTGATGTCATCCAGGGGGATTCTTGTTTTCTTATTCTCCGTTTCTTGAGAGGCGCATGTTTTTCAGTAATAACCATCAATCTTTCTATAAAGGTATCGTATGCATTATTCATATCTTTACATTGTTGAATATCATCCCAATTAATCTGTTTTACATCTGCAATGTAAGCATTTACATCAAAATGTTTAAAATCACGCAATAATTTATACTTATGACAACTATTTTGTTTAGTATTACGTTTTTTCCCCCATGTACAATATACAAGATAGTGGTCACTCATACTTATAGGTAATACTCCAGATTTATCAATTTTTTCATGTCTGTTTGTTATTATCAAGTCCAATATAGAAGCAGTATCTTTTGTGACTCTTGTGGGAGTATCAATAATTTGGGACAAATTAAAACTATCAACAATTTCTAACAGTTTGTTTGTTTGCCAGGATCTTGTTTCGGGCTGCATATTACAATTTATGTCACCAAGTATTACATAATCACAATTCATATCATCAAGTTTTTGTAATACATTTCGAAATTTCTCAAACACTTGGACACCAGAGTTAGGTGGTCTGTACCAAACAATACAAATAACATTTTTCATATGCGAGAACTGCAATTCAACAGTCAATAGTTCTAGACCATTTTCCGTCAAATCTTCACGTATTACATAATTTAAATCAGTTTTAATGTATGCTGCAACACCTCCACCATGTCTATCTCTGTCCTTGCGTACAATATTATATCCACTTATCTTCAGTTCAGAGTCATGTATCAAGTCACTGATATGTGTTTCACTCAAAGCAAAAATATCTGGTTGAGTTTTCGCGTGTAATATTCTCAGTTCATCAATATTCTTCATAACAGATGTACAGTTCAGATGGATTAATTTCAGTCCTTTATAATTAGATATCTGTTTTATTTCTTCTTCTATATCTGATTCTGTAGTGTCAATATTATTCGAACTGCCATTAATGATAATACTTGCATCTGGGTCAGTGTACGAGAAATCACTGTTGCCTTGATGTTCATTGTCATCAAATGGGAGTTCTTTGAAGGCGCAAACATCACAAATCCAGTCACTATCTGATTCAAAAGCACTTTGGTTCGATGTATTACAACTAAGATGGCACCATGAGGAACAAATTACGCATAATAATGCGTTTTGGTTTTTCTTTACTGTTCTTTCACATATTATGCACGGATAACGGATAGGCATTTTAATTAATATGCCATAAAAACATTACAATGTAATTAATCGTGACTAACCAAGGCGATCGATGTCCCTCAGGTTCTGGATGATCACCCGCTTTCTCTCCGTGGCAGTGATGGCGAAGATTTTCCCATCTTGTGTCCACGTCCATGCGATGGCGCGGGACTTCCTGGCCGCGTATAGCAGCTGTTGTCGTTCGCCTGTCAGGTCCTCGTTGATGAAGATCGACGTCCCTTTCAGCTTCGACCTCGCCTCGTACACCTTCTGCCTCATGTTGTAGGTGGAGAACTTCACAAAAGTTTCCAAAATCAAAGGGAATAAAAAAAGGAAGAAACCTTGGATCGATTCAACGTTATTAAAAAAGATTCGGAAGAAAAATAAATTATTTAAGAAATATCGTGAAAATCCAAACCTTAATACCAAGAAGAAATATGCACAGATAAGAAATGTTGTTAATAAGTCGTTAAAGAACGCTCGGAAAAGGTTTTACGAACATAAATTTCAGGAATCTAGTGGTAATCTAAAAAAGACATGGAACATTATTAAAGAGGTACTTGGTAGTAAAAAGAATAATTTGCCTAACTTTGTATATGATAATGGGAACACTGTATGCGGGAATAAGAATATAGGAAATAGTTTTAATCAGTTTTTTATAAAAATTGGATTATTAATAAATGATTCCGGAAATCACCTTAATAACAATGATTATACCAAATTCTTACTGCAGAAATGTTCTAAATCATTGTTTTTTAAACCTGTTACTGAAAATGAAATAATTGAAGTTACTAACAAAATCAAATGTAGCAGTAGTTGTGGTATTGACAATTTGAGTCCGGTAGTCATTAAGAAAATAATAGTACTTATTTTGCAACCATTATGCCATATTTTAAACTTATCCTTGTCTTCTGGTATTGTTCCTTCTAAGTTTAAAATTTCTAAAGTGATCCCTATATACAAAAAAGATAACCTACATAATGTTTCTAACTATCGCCCCATTTCACTACTCCCATTCTTTTCAAAGATCTTAGAAAGAATTGTGTATAATCGATTATACGATTTCCTTTTTAGTAATCATCTTTTAAATGATTATCAGTTTGGCTTTTTAAAAAATGTATCTACCGAAATGGCTTTGATTAACCTGCATGATTATATAATTAATGCATTGAATAAGAAACTTCATACTGTTGGAATATTTTTAGACTTAAGTAAGGCGTTTGATTGCATCGACTATACCATATTATTACATAAACTGCAATTTTATGGAATAAGGGGTCTTCCTCTACTCTGGTTTAAAAACTACTTATCTAGCCGTGTACAATATGTTTCTTACAATAATGTTTTATCCGAGCCTTTAAATGTTATATGCGGTGTGCCCCAGGGATCTATACTTGGGCCACTTTTATTCTTGATATTTGTTAATGATCTTCCAAACTGTTCAAATAAGTTGAGATTTGTACTCTTTGCGGATGACACCAACATTTTAGTTTCTCATGATTCTTTACAATCTTTGAATAATATTCTCAACTTTGAATTGCAGAAGGTATCTGAATGGTTTTATTATAACAAATTATCCTTAAATACGGACAAATCAAATTATATATATTTTTATGTTAAAAATACAAAAAAAAATAACATAGAATTATTGGATATAAAAATGAATAATCAAGTTATAAAGCGTGTAAGTCACACACAATTCTTAGGCGTCTTGATTGATGAAAAGCTTACATGGAATAACCATATAACAGATGTAACAAACAAAGTATCCAGAAATGTTGGTGTCATCCGCAAACTTAGCAATTTCTTCCCTCAACGTATTCTTATTACTTTGTATAATACCTTAGTCTTGCCTTATTTATCTTATTGTAATGTAGTGTGGGTGAACACATATCCAACAAAATTACAACCATTGTATTTATTACAGAAAAGAGCTCTTCGTATATGTTCATTTTCTTGGAGACAAGCCCATACTAAAGAATTATTTGTTAAATTTAATGTTCTCACTGTGTTTCAACTCAACTCTTACTACTGTTCAATATTACTTTTTAAACATAAGCAGAATATGCTCCATAAATCATTATCATCAATGCTCACTTCTAATACAACTGTTCATGACCATAATACAAGAAGCAGAAATAAATATCATCTATGGACTGTTAATAAAAATTACTCACTATTCTCTTTTAGACATCATGCTCCTGTTATCTGGAATAATCTGCCACTAGAAATAAAATCACTTAACTCAATGAATACCTTTAAAAGAAAACTCAAATCGTTCTTAATCACAAGTGTGTGAAATTTTAAATTGTTGATTTTACTGTCTTGTATTGTCCTGTGGTGGGTTTGTGCGGTTATGTATTTTTTAAATAAATTATGTCATATTTTCATAATTGTTTATTCCTTTATAGTACTTTATTATCTTTTATTTTTTTAAATATTATATTGAATGTTCAAATGAAACGTATTTTACCTTCATCAAGGGTGGTCGTCTCGACAAATCCACATGGTTTTTTATGGCCACCCAATTCCAATAATCTTATGTTGTTATCTGATGTATCACTTTATAGTTTTATAATTTTACCTTATTTTGTATTATTGATCGACTTATACTCTTATTCTGTCATGATTGTATTCTGTTTTGTATATTTTATTGGAATTGAATAAACTGAACTTGAACAATGACGCTCTTGTCCTTTGTGATGCCGTTGAAGTTCCGGTTCCTCGGCGTGATCCGATGGCTGCGGTCGATGTCGCCAGGAGAAAGCTCGATGTTGAGACGGTCTCGAGCTAAGTCACACACCAGCTCGTCAGTGTTTTCTCCCTGGGTCTCCTTGATGCCAAAGAACCTCATGCAAATTTCTTGATGATCTACATTTGATAATGACACTATTTTGTTTATTCAATATTCAAACAATAACATAATTTTGCTTACAATTTAGCAAATCAATGGAAAATCAATGATACACAAATTATTTATTTAAATATAACTAAGCAAGTTCGCAGGAAATTTCATATTTTGTACTTTCAAATGTTCGTTTATTTCTATTCTGTTAGTCATTTCTCTCTTAAATAAATAAAGCAAAATCAAATCTCTATTATCTTACCCATACTTATTACGAAAAATAATCATTTTATAAATCGACCAAAAAGCAATCGTCATTATCAAATCGATTTCGGTTTGCGAATTCATTTTGAGTAATAAAACAATATCTATCTCTATTCTAAGATTGAAAGCACGTAAAACTAAGTCCTTTAAATATTCAAAGAAGCCGCCTTACGTGAAATGAAAGCATGAAGCACATCTTCAGTCTTTTTGCATTCTAAACAAAGGTCATCGTTTGAGAGACCCCACTTGAACAGATTTTTACGAACTGGTAGCATATTATATAAAAGCTTGAAATTTAATTCACGTAGACGAAATTCTTTAATCCCTATCAAATTCCTATTCTCTAATAAATTCTTCCAAATTATATTTACAATATCAATTCAATTAGATAACGAGTATTTACGAGACCCTAAAATATAAACTGGCTGAGAAAAGGTATTTTGCCTAAAATTCCTCGTCACAGTAAACAAATAGGTACGTATTGATAAACTATCACATTACGGTATCCTTCAACTAAACTTTTAATCAACTGTCGATAAAAACACTCACTGGCTTTTCTTCAACTTAAAAATCTTTACAAAAATAGGCACATGTCTTGATGATCTACATTTGATAATGACACTATTTTGTATTTATTTTAGGAGAATATATATGTATTTATCTCTTTTCGAACAATTTTAGCCCCAAAACTTGTTTTGGGTTATTCGGGATAAATTTAATGGATCGTGACAAAGATTATGTTCTTTAGCTGATAGTATCGCGCCAAAGATATGACTGTCATGGAGTTGGTTTCATGAAACGGGCCCCAGTAAATTGATGCCTCCCAATAAGTTAAAACAGTAAGAAAACAATATATTCCACGTTCCATTACTCTCTTTGAAAAATCTACCCAACCATTTCAGTCGGAAGCTGAACAATTGCCTTTGTATGTCAAGTATCTTTATACCTCCTTTACTGTAGTCTTCCATTAGAGAAGTCTTTTTGATTTTTCTGTTTTCCCACTCAAAATAAATTTGAATAAAATGCCTTCTATCATCTTCAAAAAGTTTGGAGGGATGGAATCAACCATGATCAAGTGAGTAACTTGGCTAAGTGCTAGACTTTTCAGTACCGTGACTCTTCCAAAAATGATTAAGCTTCTTTGTTGTCCAGCTATCAAGAATTGTCCTCAATTCTATCAACTTCTGCTCCCAGTCCATCTTTAGAGCTTTGTTATTATTAAAACATATAAAATGACCTGAATATCTACTAGGCTTGTGGGTCCATTTCAGATCATGTTTCTCTAAATTCCAACTTCTATCAGTGTCTCCTAACCATATCATGACTGTCATGGAGAAGTGATGTTGAAATACCCTCTTCTGTTCAGGCTTCTACCAGGATCATCTCGTGACGATACAATGGAGTTCCTTAAAAAGAAAATGTTGGATCTGGGTGTGCAGAAGGTTGACGAACTGAACTGCTTCCGGGTGATGAATGGCCATCTCTACTGGGAGATGATGCACCCAACACGGCCTCTCGCGGGTTTCGATTTGGCGCTGGAGGAGTTTCTGTTCAGAGAAAGACTGGAATCGGCTGTCAAGTCTCTTGCCTGCAAGACCGAAGAACATTGTGATATCAGTTATCCAGAAATCGCAGTGAATGTGCAGGATGTCGAGGTATCACCTTTAACCATGGCAACGGAACATGTTCAAAATTGTGAAAACCCGAGAAACACGAGATACCAGTGTACAGGAATTTATTTGGGGAATAATTTAAGCAGAACTATCCACCGTTACCATGGCAACACAGAAAGTTTTAAGGAGAATGAAAGCTTGCCAGTGGGACAATGCTTTGGTACTGATGTAAACAGTACTGGAGAAGGGTTCCAGGATTTCAAAGTAGAAAAAAGTATTGATCACACTGATGAATTTCAGAATGAATGTCGGGCCATTACATTTCATACCGTAAAAGAAAATTCAAATTTTAATGAAATGGGGGAAAACAATAAACATTGCCTACACGATGGAGTAGATTCGTCCGTGAAGAACAAAATTGATTGGAACTGTCAAACTTTACCCTATTACCATGGTAACCAGCAATTTAACGTCACTTGTTCTGTTTTCCACAATGTAAATCAAAGCGGGCTTAACGCCTTTCAATCATGATCAGTAGATTCAACTTTGACCTTTTGCACGTTCTCGTTCTCGTGATAGTTTGCTTCAATAAAAGATGAAGAAGTCGGGAAAGGACACTGGTTATGTGGGTTTCGGAACTGTCATCCAAAAAGAAAAAAAAACAAGAAAGTGCTTCAAAACTGTTTTTTCCTGTCTTCGCTGTTAGGGCATATGTCCTTTATAATATGCCTTATAACCATGTAATTGGTATACCCTGTAGAAGAAATCAAAGTATTGGACAGTGCCAAGAGAATGAGAGGGTAAACAGAGGATGATAATAGTCTGTGTGGGAGAAGAATTGTTTCCCCTCTCCTATTTAGGAGACATTGATGAGACAAAATTACAATATTTAAATTAGTTTTCCGTCTTGTATACCCTATTGCAGTATTTTGTATACCATGTACAGTAGTTAAATTTTTTGAATATATTAAAGGTATTACAAAGTTTTGGGAAATTTTGAAAAATGGGTGGATAGTGATTCTTTACAATTTTGATATATTTGGATACCCCTGTGGATATATTAAAAACACCAGAAATTTTAGCCCCTAAAACACTTCTGCTTTCGAGAAAAATTGAATATAAAGATTTACCGGTGCTCCCGGTAAATTTTGATAAATTTCAAATAGCTCCTACGGCCGTACAATGGTAGCTGCGAACATGACAATTTCAGAGTATGTAGTTGTGGTATATAATTTCCGAACGACAATAGCTAATCGGTCGATTTTAGTCAATAAGCGTTGTTTTATAGCTTAATTAATATCTTGACCTTGAGAGGGAGCTATTCAACATAAAATGTTTATTATTTACAATTTCATAACTTTAGAGTCGATTTCGACCGCGACAACGATCACTGAATATTGTTGGATCGTATATGCTTCCAATATATTCATTTGAACCAAATTCATGACCCCATACCAAAACTTTGTATTACCTTTAATGTTTTCCCATAGATGTATAAAAACTCACTGATTATTAAGTTAACTGTCGAATAATAGTCAAGAATCATGAGAATTAATAATAATATTTATCCTTTGCAATAGGTACAATAGGTATAATAGGTATAATAGGTATATTATTAGGATCTCTATCCAGTAGTGCCGTGTTTGTGTCATCGAACTGGATCGACCAAATCAATTGATTCATAATACATATATATATATATATATATATATATATATAATATCTTTCCCGTAACATGACAGTAATTTTAATAGTTTCATACTTTTAATTAAATGTAATGTTAATTGTTATTGTATAATTGTTTTAAATGGGGGCACGCTACAAGAGTCCTATCTCGCACCCCGGGGCAACGTGTCTGACACGGCCGGTTGTAGCAACTACTCCGAAGATCAAGATTTAATCTTGATCTAAGGAGACACGAACGAACGATCATGACTGTCTTTTCTTTATTTATTCTTGGACCAGCTACTTCGCCAAACTGATTCAGTTCATGTAAAATTCCCTTTAATGAAGTTTCATCCGGAACAAAAAATAACGTATCGTCGGCATATTGCAATAACTTTAGGTTAAAGTCATACCCGACCATTTATATTAGTTTACTATTGCTATTTGTTCTCACTTTGTTTGTCATGAGCTCGGCAGCAGAGCTGACAATGGACATCCTTGTCGCATGCCTCTTTCAGCATCAAAACATTTGGAAATCCAACCATTAACCAATACCGAACATGAAATATTTGTATATAGGACAGAGATCCATTTGCGAAATGACTCACCAAAGTTAAACTTTTCTAGACATGAGTCAAGAAATTGTATATCTAAGACATCGAATGCTTTAGTAAAATCTACTAGCATAATTGCTCCAGTTTGACCATTTTTAGTAAAATATTCAATGATGTCTTTTGTCAACCTTACATTACTGGCTGCCAAACGACCTTTTATATAACCTGTCTGATTGTCCATGTACAATCTATCCAATGACTTTCTGTACCCTTGCAGCTAAAACCGCTGCCATTATTTTATAGTCATAATTAAGCAAAGTGATTGGTCTCCAGTTTTTAAAATCGTGAGAATCACCTTTCTTATACAACAATGTAATGAGACCTTTCTGTTGTGTGTTCGACATCATACCTGTTACATAACACTCATTCAAAGCTTCAATAACCAATGTTTTTATCTGTGACCAAAACACCTGATAGAATTCAATAGAGATTCCGTCTGATCATGGTGTCTTATTTTTCTTTATTGCTGATACTGCACGTTTATATTCCTCTTCGGTAATTAATCCATCACACAATACTTTGTTTTCGTTAGATAATTGATTAATATTTTGAAAACCAATATAATTGCTCATATTCTTGGTATCATGCTTTTCTTTTTTATACAAATTTGAATAGTACTTTACAACCTCTTCCATAATCTCTTCATTTTTGCTAACGATTCGACTATCATTTCCACGTTTTAATTGTGAAATTTCCTTTTTCTTTGCATTACTCTTTTCTAAACCCCAAAAGACTTCGTACTTCTCTCTCCTTCTTTCATCTACCTAATACGAGCTCTGATTGCAGGTCCTCTAGATTCATGTCTATAGATCTTCTCTAACCTCTCCTTTGTATCGGTGTCCTCTTTTTCTACTTTTTTATCAGGTATACTGACATCAATTTGTCTTTCAAGTTCACACAATTTCTTGTCTAATGAAAGCTTATCATTTTTCCTATCGAGTGCTTTTGTTCTACAGAATTGTTGTGAAAATTCACGAATTCTAATCTTGAACATTTCCCACCTTTTTTGTGAGGATGAGTAATCATCTTCACAAAAGGAATAGAAAATTTCGGAAACTTTCATTTTGTAATTTACATCATCTAAGATGTCGGTATTCATTTTCCAATACCCTGGTCCTCTTTCATTTTGTATGATACAAAATTTAAGTGTTATAGCATTGTGATCAGTTCTAATGCCAGGTCGGATATCAGTACATGATGTTTTTATCTTAAATTGTTTAGTTACAAGCCAAAAATCTAATCTCGAAGCCCTATTGAGAGATATGTTTCTCCATGTGTACTGCTTGATATCTAAATGCATTAGTCTCCAGACATCGCATAGAGCATATATTTTAACAACATTTTTGAGATTTACGGGTGTCTTGTGATATCTGTTTTACTGCAATAGTTTGTACATTTAATGTATCATTGAAAAGGATTTAAACTCCTTGTGAGTGATTGGTTCAATGAGCAAAAATACATGGACCATGCCATTCACTTCTGTATGTTATTTCAGCCAAAAAACAAAAATATTGATACATCTTGTATAGAAATAAGTATCAACCAACAAATAATATCGATAGTAAATTCTTCAAATTTTTAGGAGTAAGAATTGACAACAAACTGACTTGGAAAGAACATGTACATTATGTATCATGTCAAATATCTAAAGCTATTGGTGCAATGAACAGAATTAAACAAATTGTACCTTTAAATATTCTTCTTAATCTGTATAATACCATGATTCTACTCTTAACTACTGTAATATAGTGTGGGAGATTGTGCCAAAACTAATTTAAATAGAATTTTAATTCTTCAGAAAAGGGCAATACGAATTATATTTAACTTACATCCTTTCTCCCACACTGCTCCTATATTTAAAAAACATGGTATATTAACAATTTATGATATACATAAGCAACAGATTGGTATCTTTATGTTTTCTTACTCTAAACATATACTTCCAAAGTTTGTAGATGATTGTTTATTTGTAATAGAAATGTGACTCATTATGAAACTCGTCAATCAGTTCTTTTCCACATGCCAATGTTTACTTATGATCTCTCTTGAACAGCAATTATTTATTCCGGACCAAAATTATGGAACAAATTGCCCAATGAACTTCAAATTTGCCCAACAGTATCAATTTTCAAAAAAAAGCTGAAGAAATATCTCGTAAATGAATGTGTATGACTAGGATTATTTTTTTACATAAATCCCTTTCCTTTTCTTTTTCTTGTTGTAATGGATTTGTCTGGTTTAATTCTGTATATTGATGCCTTGTGTTATTTTAATCTCTGTACTTCTATCTCGTTTTTAGTACATTTAAGAAACTTTTTATGTAAATGTTAGTATATCTGGGAATATCCTTGATAGGCCATTGGCATTTGTTTTTTCCCACCACATTATGATTTAAATTGAAGATGTTTCATTTTAACGTTTGTTAATGTATATATATGCATATAAATTGTACTTGTGTTTTTTTAATTCAGATGTGGAAATAAAACTTGAACTTCTTACAATTGTTTCAATATCTCTAGACCAGTATGTTTCTTGAAGGAAGAGAATGCAGATATATAAGACCACCCCTCCCTCCCTCCCCTCCTCTAAAATAAAAAGAAGTTTTTTTGGGTTTAAAAAAAAATAGGCAGGATGCAGGATGGCATGTCACAATACCATGCAAAGTGATAAAGCCGTTTGATGATGGTCAGTTTGCTTTAAAACTTAACTGAGATTTATTAAACATCTTATTAAATTGATTTGAATATCATTATTGTTATTATGAATATCAAGTAGCGGATTGGGGGAGGGGAGGATGCATAGCCCCCCCCCCCACAACATGTGCCACAATGTAGAAAATTAAATCCTGAATCCACCACTGTGCTATACCAATAATGTGCAAGCGCTAAAAAGTACTTTGACGTTATCTGAGAAAAAAAGCAGTTATAAGGGAACTTCCCTCTTATAGGAATGTTATTCAAGGGGATATATGGGGGAACAGTCAGGGACTAATTTGTGAAAATTTTTGGGAATTAATATATAGTAAGAAAGAAATGGATTTAGAAAGTCGAGATCACTAATAATGAGGTTTTTAATTTATTTCGTTCCCCAACGACCAAGGTAATGGTTTATATCAACTGTTAGGTGGCGCTCTTTTAAATAAGGGACACATCGATACGAGTATAGCTTTTGTTGGACGATCATAACTTCTTCATAAAACAATTTTGGAATTTTTGGTTTTTTAAGTTGTGTTGTTTAAGAATGCATGTAATTAATATATTTACTATGATGGTTTGTTTGTTCGTATGTTTGTCTATCAGTATGCCTGATTGACTTGCCATTGGATTTTCCTGTTTTTGTTTCGTTTTGGTTTGTTTCGTTTTGTCTCGTATTATTTATTTGTGTGGTTGTTTGCTTGTTTTGCTCTCTCGCTCTTTCTCTTAATTGTAAACAAGTATGTTCCCTTTATGGTTTTTCGGTCTCTTATTTCACCGATTTCAGTCTACTTAAGATTATGATATTATTATTATAATTATTGTTGTTATTAGTATTATGAATGTTATTATTATTCTATCAATATTATTAGTAGTATTAGTTATAATAGTAGTAGTATTAGTAGGCCTAGTAGTAGTGGTAGTAGTAGTATTAGTAGTAGTAGCAACATTAGTAGTAGAAGTAGTAGTAGTAGTAGTAGAAGTAGTAGTAGTCAGTGGCGGATCCAGTAGTAGTAGAAGTAGAAGTCAATGGCGGATCCCCCCTGGGATAAAAACGTGTAAAACCATGTTAATTTCACCTTTTTGTGGATATGCCCCCCCCCCCCTGGCGCTCATGGGGGGGGGGGGGTGTGCGATTTTTCAAATTTTCGAGGGCCCAAAAAAAAATTGTGCTCACTACCCCCCCACGTGTTATCAGTGTCTGTGGTATGATGTAGGTGATCGAGCATTTGCTTGTGCAGCCCCAAAACACCTTAATATCTTTGATTAAAAATTGAAAATTTAAGCATATCAGGAGCTCTTGTAGCGCATTAGAATATATACTTGATGTTGGTACCTCAAAAAAGTAAAAATCTTTGAGTGACTCGTTTTCCCCAACAGACGGTAGTGTTATGAAAACCGTTAGGAAAACGCAAACTGAAAAATTCCATTTAAGAAATCCAAAAACCGCATTGGCTCTCAAATCCATAAAGCAAGGCTCCCACCAGGAAGCTGTAATGAATGGAGTTACCGTCTCGAAAGAATTTTCCGAGGGAAAAATATTTAAGATTAACCTGGCTTAAAAAAAAAGAAATGTAACCCTCTCCAGCCATCGTTTCCATCAACAGCTGTCCATATCAATGCACAGTCCCTCTCTGGCATTCCAAATAGTACGAAATGTTACGCAACGCCATCTGCTTCCCTAAGTTCTATATTCACTCTTTTGCAAAAATATGCAAGCATCGAGCTTTGAAGCCATGCGAGGCACCGACAAATTAAGTCATGTTCAGTGAAGATGTATTTAGATATATAACATATGAAATGCAGAATTCACAACATATGACCAATGCAACTTTCTATTAGTCATCAAATGCCTGTTCCGTTCTCGGATAGCTCTACTGAACACATAGCCATGTCAACCAGCGAAATCGACCAAGGAAATCATGAGTAAGAGCGAATGAAAGGTTTACATCATCATGATTTTCTCATCTAATTATTGACATTTTCCGAAAATATCCGAAATTTGTACATAGCTAGGAAGGTAGTCCAAAGGTTTATCTTCCTAAAGAACTAAATGAAATTGTGTTTTATGTTTGCGCATTTATTGATTTAGGGCTAGAAGTTGTCAAGTTTTCACCACTATTCACCCCTAGTACGGGCCGGCAAAGCAAAAGCCGCCGTGCTCGCTGGGCTGGGGTGTGTGGAAAAGGAGGACTTAGTGTTACTAGGGAGCTGTACGGTTTCGGAGGGGGGTTAAGGGGATTATGGTAGGGGAAACAAAAGACGCGCGGTGCCAAGGATGACTTCAAAGGGGCCTCTTGGACGGAATCTCCATTAATTACAGCTTCCTGCTCCCACTTAGCCGAGTTGGAGCCTCGAGTTGTGGCGAGCTGGCGCGATCTTATGGCAAGCAATTTTATCATTAAAACATACTTCTTGATATCAAGAATTCAATTCTTCATATCACGAAATCGAATTCCTGATATCACGAAATCGAATTCTTGATATCAAGAATTACCATTGCTTTACAACATAAAATTATTTATTGATAACAAGAATTGATTTATTGATATCAATTAATAATAAAACGGCTTGCCATAAGATCGCGCCAGCTCGCCACAACTCGAGGTTCTAACTCGGCTAAAAAACAGTAAAGGAGTAAACATGGTTTGTATTTTTAATCCAAAAGAACGTAAAAATAATAAAAACCTGAATTAAATCACATATACAATTCCATTCAAAGAAAAAGGAAAGTTCACAGGAATCAAATTTCATAAACATTGCGCATGCCACCTATACGGTATTTATCAATGGAGGTCTCTATAATAGCGATACGCGCATATCGTGGACATTTTGTGCGAGAATGGGAAAGCGTGTCCGTTTTTTTGTCAAAGGGGTGAGAAGACATGAGCCCCTGAACGCTGGCGTACTGATGGGGGGGGGGGGGTGATGTATTTCTTATTCGAAACAAGTGATTTACAAATGTTGATGTTGTGACATGATTTTCCAGCATTTTTTCTTCATTTTTTTTGGTAAGTCATACCTTTTTATGCGTCTGTTGGAAAATAACAAATTCCCAAATTACAGTCAGTGGCTGGGCTTGAGCCCCCTCCCCCCCTCTCCTTTTTGAAAAAGTATGTTAAAGAGAAAAAGAAAGAAAGACGGAGAAAAAAATAAGTGACCTGCCAATGTCACAAATAAGGTATAAAAAATGCTCATCTGACCGTAATTAAATGCTTAAAACCCCAGAGCTTACGGGGGCTCCGCCCCCGGACCCCACCAAGGGACCTAAGGCGGGCCCCTGGATGCTCATCTGACCGTTATTTAATACCTAAAACCCCTGAGCTTCCAGGGGCTCTGCCCCCTGGACCCCACCAAGGGCCCTAAGGCGGGCCCCTGGATGCTCTTCTGACCGTAATTAAATACCTAAAACCCCTGAGCTTTCGGAAGCTCTGCCCCCTGGACCCCACCAAGGGCCCTAAGGCGGGCCCCTGGATGCTCATCTGACCGTAATTAAATACCTAAAACCCCTGAGCTTTCGGAAGCTTTTCCCCCCTGGACCCCACCACGGGCCCTAAGGCAGGCCCCTGGATGCTCATCTGACCGTAATTAAATACCTAAAACCCCTGAGCTTCCGGGGGCTCTGCCGCCGGGACCACACCAAGGGCCCTAAGACGGCCCCTGGATGCTCATCTGACCGTAGTTAAATATTAAAACCTCTGAGCTTCTGGGGGCTCAGCCCCTTGACCCCCTGCCGAGGCTCATGCCCTGGACCCCACGCCAATTTACGCTCTACCTGATCGATAATACTCCACTTTGAAAAACGTTCCGCGGGACCTGCATGTAACGTGCTAGACTGGTGGTGATGCAGATTTTTCGTCTGCCCCCCCCCTTCTGAACTTTTTTTCTCATTACGTCACTGCCCCTGGAATGTGAGCCCCCTGGAATGTTTGCCCCCCCCCCCCCCAATCCCAAACTGCTTCCGGTGCGCCTGTGTACACTGACTGTATATTCAACAATAATGTGTAATCGTCCATGACCTAGCATCGTATATCCATTCATGAATGAACCTGCATTAAATCAGCAGATGTATGATCTTTATTGTATTATTACCAACGCTCCTTCTCTCCCCTTTTCTTTTCTTCTCTGCAAGTCACACTCTCTTTTATTTTTATTGTTGTATCTAAGTTGAGGGCTGCGGGCACGTCAAGCTACTTTGCTTATTTCTGTAGCCCTCCTGCATCTAATGTATGTTAATTGTGCATTCAATATATTTGTTTAATATCGTTATTTTCTGTATAAAATTATATACACTTAAAATATTGTATCAAACCATATTATGTTCATGAAAATGTATGATGAAAAAGAAGGAAAAAAAATGATGCAGAAACCAATTAATCAAATCAAATCAAATCAAAAATAATATTCAGATTTCCAATAAAAAATATCTTGATAATCAGACAGGCGATCGGCTTGTAAAAGTCATGGGGTTCCTGATTGACCTAAAGGTTTATAATTACCATTGCAGCATGAGCTAATTACAGGAGTTTGTTTCAGCATCTGAGACAAAGTTACCCAATCCCTTTAAGGACATGAAAATAAAAAAAAGAGGGGGAAAAATCTGGACTCGTGTGTTCCCATTCTCGCATACGTTTTGACAGCCATAAAATGCACCTGACTTTTACATATTTTAATCTTAAATTTTTCGGCAACCTCCACCCCCGTCCTGGTAAAAATTACTGGACACACAACTGATTGACTTTCAGACAATGTATGAGATTATATTTTTGTTTAAGTCTGACAATTCGTTTAAAAATAACTGTAGAAGTGAGGAAGCATGGTCAACTATGGAAAAATGTTATCCTAACATTTAGAAGTATGAAGCGTCGCTGTGGCTTAGTTAGTAAAAGCGCCTGTCTAGTAAACAGGAGATCCCCGGTTCAAATCCAGGCAGTGCCTTCTGTGTCAGTATCCATGATAATAGAATTAATCATTGACTTTACATACTTTATTCTTTTCTTGTCATTGTCCTACCAATGCAAAGCAAAGTCACTTCTATCAATGCCTAATGTCTGCGTCACATATCCAACGGTCGCCGAATTTCAAACCCGCCAGGAAGTCGAGCGCATTTTTCGCTTGAAATCTACCCTGTCACAATTATTGGACGGGCCTCGGGAGGTGCTCTTTGAACAACCATCATTAAACAAACGGTAGTCGGGCGGCATAAGGGCGGGCGCCGTGCGACCAGTTTTGGTCAACGATCAATAGGTCAATAGGTCAATATAGGTCGGGCAGTAATCGAGCAGACACCGGCCGTATTCCTGGCGAAAATGCACTTTGGGGCTCGCAGGGAAGTCTGGCGGTTAAATGGGCCGTCACATATCCAATACGTAGCCAGTCGGACTTCTCTGCAAGCTAAAACGGGCATTTTTGCCAGGAATACGGCCGGTGTCTGCTCGATTACTGCGGGCACATCCGTATTTTGTAGGGGTCGGCTGACGATCGCAGGGCACCGAAACCTCCTCCTAATTCAGCGATTTTCTAATGGCGAATTTTGAGGTCGTATAACTCGTAAACTGGTCTCGCCTGTAGACTGCTCGGGCATCGGCGAACATTCGATCGATATTCGGGCGGCAATCCGACGATGTTGGGCTTTAAAATACGGACGGAGGTCGGCAGAGCTGCCCGGCCGCCACACGGGCTCCCTACGTTTCTCAAACGACCCCCATCCGTATCCCGCGCGACTTTTACGAAGTCCATGTCTCAGGCTTCCTTTACCCCACTTCCGAGTAGGGCTGGAGTGACCATTTCCTTCCGATCGAAACGAGACAAACGAACATGGTTGGATTATAACATCCCACCCTTCCACCTACCACCTAGCTACTCCCCCCTACTCCCTCTCTTTTTGGGTTGCCCCACCCCCAAACTTGGTGCTGTTGACTTGGCAGCGCACCCGTCGAATGGCAACGCAGATCTAAGGCCAAAATGAGCCTATAAAAAGGGTGGCATTTTGGAGACCCCCGTCCCTCGATGTCAGCTCCTATATTATTTTCGAGCTGACAAAACTTTTGCGAACTATGAATGAAAATCTATGTTTAAATCACAATCAATACCACAAAAAAAGACACGAACAAAAATATATCAGATGCGATTTATTGGTGAAATCATTGAAAATGTTGGTGTAGGCCTATTAAACCAGAGTCCACTTTAAGATTTAAAAAATAAATAAAGAAAGAACAAAACGAAAAAATAGCATTCCACTTTTTATTGTAAATGAACCACAGTCATTTTGTGTTTAATCTGCAATAAAATTGTATAGAACTACGATGGCACAATACGAGTTACACCTCATAATACAGTGTGAGTCAAAAAAAAGTTTACACCTAGAAAATTGCTGATTATTTTTAAAATCATCTATAAACAGTAAATCATTATACATCTTATGAAAGAGTGTTTTATCCCGAATCATTTGGTATCATTTTTGTGTAGTATGTGTTAACGCTTTGATGAACAGGAGGCATTGTTTGCGTGAGTGCAAAATTCGACTTGCGCCAGAGTTGCTTATGTGATGTTTGAATAAAACAATTGGGATTTTGGTATTAATTCGGTCTTTGCAGATCCAAATAACATCCCTAACAAAATGAATCATACCACACATATCAAATATCGAATATCAAATTATCAACAAGCATGTTGTGCGCGCGCGCGTGTGTGTGTGTGTGTGTGTGTGTGTGTGTGAGTGACTTTGCTTCTGCAAAAAGCATATGTAATGCATTTCATTTGATACATTCAATTCATTCTCTCTCTCCGCTAATCCGAACATAATACATACTGTAGGCATCACTTTGGCGCAATTCGATTTTTGCACTCTCTCAAACAATGCCTGTTCATCCAAGCGTGATCAAATACCACACACAAGTGATACCAAATGATTCGGGATAACACACTCTTTCATAAGATGTATAATAATTTACTGTTCATAGACGATTTTACAAATAATTAGCAATTTTCTAGGTGTAAACTTTTTTTTTACTCACATGGTATTATGTATACATATTATTATCTGCCGTCTTCATGTAGATGTATTATATTTATTATTGTTTTTTAAAGTTAGAGCCATTTAATTATAAATAACAATGCATATATAGCTGTATATTGATTTAAACGGTATTTGTATTATTAAATTTACAGTATATAGGTTAGATATGGACATATGGACTAACTTATTCACTAAATCAATTAATGATGATCATCTTAATTCATTTTGATATGGACTTAATTCAACTTCAGCAATTTGAATGATTCATTATTTTATAATGATAATAATAATATTCCACTTGTATATAGCGCTTAAAGTCATCTACGATGTCTCTAAGCGCTTTACAGATATAATATTACCCCGGTCATTGGATTCAATACTTGCCCGCATACACTGTGTGCACAATCTCCACTCCCTGGAGAGCATTTCAGCCAGGCGTTACTTGACGCTCAATGACGGTCGCATCCTACCAGGTACCCACCTAACTGGAGAGGGACGAGCACAGGATATTTGCTTGCTTTCAATTTTATAATTGAATCGTATCGTGTATCGTGCAATATCTCTCAAATTTCTCGGATTGAAATGTGAGGAGTAACATGCCAATTGGCCACAGGGAAGAATTGTCGCTTTTGTGAAACCTCTACCATATGCCATTCCTTATTTACACTGTATCTTTTATCTATTGATTTGTATAATACGAGTTGAATTTTTATAGCCTAATAATAATAATAATTTAATCAAATGGCAACCACCTGGCATGTCTGGTATAGATTTTATATATAGGTTATTGACAGAGAATGTTAGCAATCTTTATTCAAAAACTAAGTCAAACTTTCCTGTGTTTGTGAGAATTAATTAATTTTCCTAAATTATATTTTTTTGTTGTTTACAAAGACTATTTCAAATCGGTGATTGGTAACCAGCTGTTAGCAGAGCATAAAATAATCAAATTATTTTTAATAGAGATTAGAATTAAAGGATGGAAACCAAAACAAAAAGGAGGGGATCTTCAAAGACAAATTAAGAACGAAAACGCATTGCCAGACATGTGTATCGGATCCTTTTTTGATTTTTTACAAACAAATATTGAAAAGATTATCTTTTATTCTAGTATATTTTAGAGCAAAATATAGTATAATGGAGAACACATTTAATGATTGGTTACAATTAGCCTACCTCCTTTTTAATTTATATTTTTTCTACGAATAAAGAACAAATGAAAATATGAAATATGTGTTTCAGGGTTGTTGTTGTTGTTGTTGTTGTTGTTGTTGTTGTTGTTGTTTTTTCTTTTTTCTTTGATGCAGGTCTATGGTATTGTATCGAGTATCAAGGTTTGTCGATTTTTGTTTGAATTAGATAAAATATATGCTGTAAAATCAAAAAGGTTTACTACCGTCGATTATCAAGATCAGTTGTGCAGATGATCAAAATGACAGATCGCAATTTCGACATCTGACATCTCTGTCCCTTAAACATGGACCTCTAAAATTGGTACAACCATGCAATAAAAATCTTAGTTATTTGGAACAGAAGGCAAGACTTTTCCTTAAAGTGCGGGTTCATAGAAAATCACAAATATGGCAAATAGCGTATTACTAGAAACTGGTAAGCTAACAGATAGCCATCATGCAAGTTTTAGATCAACTACATATCGGGTGGTTTATAAAAATACAAATATAACAACCTCCATAGCATCTGGGAAATGCAAGAGATTCGCCGGAAAAATAATGATGTTTTAATGCCATCACAATATGAACCAACCCTGCCCGAGCAGACGACATCCCATAAAGAATTAACATGATTGAAATACTTTTATTTCTCAAATTATAATGAGTTTAGTGTATATAAATGTGATGGAATTTTACACCATTCAAAAAGGGATATGACCCCCATTCTAATAACTAAATTCTTTTTTTTTGTAAATACACAGGATATGGGTTAATGAACAATCAAAGAAACCACACTTTCAAATTAAAAAAACTCCGGAATGATAGCATGGACGTCATTTGTTCCCTCTTGAAACGCCGAACATGCCGCGGTGTATGCAGCTGAAAATACAATGGCGTCTTATTTTGTTTACAAGCGACGGATTCCCTTTTTTATCCTTGTATTTTTCATCAAAATAATACCATGCACGGGGTTTAGAGTGAGGCAATAGATTAAACATTTCGCCTGAGGGTATTGAAGTAAGAGAAATAGCTGAAGAAAAGATGACAAAACAGGCACTGAAATAGTGTGAGATGTCATGGGACATCGTCTGCTTGTGCACATCATGTTCAACATGTGACGTCATACCTCAGCAGCGACCGGTGAGCTTTTCAGGTGCTTTGGCGGGGCTGTATCGCCTTTTGTAATTGTTAATAATCATTACTTCGAATGTTTCCAAGCATTTGCTTTTGATAACCTTGGCCAATCAAAGTGTCACCTTTGCAATGATGACATTAAAGTTAGTTTTTAAATCAATAAACCTTCTCTTTCAGGCTTATTTTGTTTTTAAATGTTTTCAACACACATTTGTCAGATTAATAAGTTTGCTACTGTGGCGAAGCGTGGATCCAGGCAATCATTGAGGGGGCACTGTGTTCTAACACATTGAATGAGATGCCAATGTATATGTCTTATTATGTTCCTCTCAAGCTCGTTTACCTCTCCTCTATTCTTTCTTTCTCTTCCCTCTCCCTATCATTTTCGCAAATCAATCAGGGCCACTACCTTCTGCTACGATAATTTAACATGATTATAGACAAACAGGGATGCACTGTTAATATTTGCAATGTGAATGTTTGGTCACGTAATTAAAATGTGTTCAATTATTTACTTATTAAAGTAGGCAAATCATTTTTACGAAATGAAAGTGGGAAGTAATTTATTGCAAAACAAGGATGATAAGTAGGCCTATATTCGACAGGTATAATTTTGTATAAATAGACCAAGCACTAGGAATAGAATCCCATAGCACTTCTTATTCACCTGAATATCTATCAGTTGAACACTAAGATGAAGAGAGCCTTTGCATCAAGCGTCTTGTTGACCTGTTTGGTTGCCGGGATACTCGGCAAGCCATTAACTAAGGAGTCAGAAAAGGTATCCATTGGGACACAGCTTCGTTTATAATTTAATGATTAAGATATACCTCTCGAATAAGAAAATGGAAATCAGTTATCAACTGTTTTCTAGATTTTTGTTTCTGTAAAACATTTTCGTGTGACACGATTCCTTTTTCTGGTTAGTTTTTAGAATTTGTCAAGTTTTAGCCCATTCTGTCGATGATCAACGTATGGCGCATACAGTATTTTCAAACTATTTCCATGTTATTAAGCTAATGTCCATGGCACACGAAGCGTCATTTCTATTGCGTTATTATCTACCATAATCGAACAGTCAACGACGCGACGTTTAAAATTGTGTATTCGCTTAAATAACGCGTTTACCTTTAACATTACAATGTTCTATGTTGCATCACGATCTAGGAACGTCCCATGAGGAAGGTGGAATTCAACGGACAAGTCTATAATGTGCCCGTTCAAGAGAAATTGGCTGACCCGTTCTCAAGCAGGATACCTGGTGATGAACAGAAGACGGATATGATCCTGAACGAAGAACAGAAAGAATATATTCGACAGCAGAAAGAGGAACACATAGATGGACGAACCAAGAGGAAGGCCGTGAGGGATGTTTTGAAAAGATGGACCAAAGTCGGTGGGGACGTCATTGTGCCATTCACCATGGATAGCCCAGGTAAATTCGAGTTTCGACTACGACGCGTCTTAAACTAAACAACAACAAAAACAACAACAACAACAACTAAACCATTTATTTTCCATTTCTTAATTCTAATCCAAGTAACCTACCCCTACTAATATGGTGGCCATTGTCAAACCCGAAGCCCATCACACACTATACGATTCAACTGCGATTCTATTTTCGGAAGAAAAAGAAATCGCGATTACATTGTGGGATTTAAACATATCCGATCTTCAGGATTAAATTGAATTGAACTGAATTTAGCGTCAAATCGTAGACAATCGAATGACAGGTATGACGTCACTACGTGCCTGTGCATGCAAGCTTTTAGAAGCAAATGGCTACCTTCCTCGTTTGTAAATGGACCCGACCCCCCAACAACAACCAGAAAAAACAGGGGGAACGAGAAAAAAAGATTTCTAGCTCACAATTTTCAAAACGATCGCAACTAATGTCGGAAACTAATCTAAGTGATTTCAATAGCCTTGCGAGTCACCTTTTGAAATGTGTGAACAGAACAATCACATAATTATTACGTAATCCAAACATGATTGGTAGAGGGTATGTAATGTCTTCTCGAGTTGATTTCTCGAAAGTCTTTGCAATCGTGTTAACAGACCCTCAAAACACTTATTGATCTAACGTGAGAAGTAATACGCAAGGTTCGGCAGCTCAAGAAATTTGGACACCCCCCGCCCCCCCCCCTCCCCCCCCCCCCCTCCGACCATCCTCCCCCTATGTATCAGGATTATATAACATTGCCTTCTCCTGATGTTTTTTGCATTGTGAAACTAAACATTATTAGTAACAACTTTGTATGCGGACATTCATTGTGCAATAGCGACTTTTTAGATGCTTATGATATTGTATCACAGTTTCAACTCAAATCATAAATTCTTTGTATATTTCGTTTATCATGATACTCGTTATAGCTAATGATGTACCATATATCTACGATGCAATGGATCATTGGTCGACTAAGACATGTGTGAAGTTTGAAACTTACTCTTCGGATCGTTCCTCAACACTGGGTCACAACCAGTGGCTTCGTTTCCATAAGGCGGATGGGTAAGAAGCGACATTTGCTTTTCTCTCTCACTAAACTGAACATAAGGGTGTCGATGGAGGATGCGAAAGGACGGGTCGAGTAGGATTTCTAATTGTATCCGGCATCAACAATTTATTGGTTTTTGATTGGTTGAAAGTGTGTCACAGATAAAAAATAAACACATTATTTTTCCAAGCCGTTAATATAACCTCAACTTAAAGTACTATTTACGGCTTTAATCAACAATATTTGTTCTTTGAAGAAAAAAAGAAAGATTTTTGAAGCAGGATTTAAGACAAATATACCCTGCCTTCCTTTGAGCTCCTGGTTTAAACTATCAAGACGGTAGCCTTCATTTCAATTTAGTTGGCAAATGTCTAGTTTATTTATTTTTTTTTTTATTTTTTTTTTTTTAATTTTTTTTTTTTGGGGGGGGGGCAAATAAAGTGCTTGTACCCTCATCGGCAATCGACAGTTTGAAGAAAAAAAATCAAAGTAACTTATGTTTTGCTTGTTGGCATTGATTTCCTTTAACTTTGCCGTCAATGTACTTCTCTTACCACTGGTGGCAAATTTTGATTTGATTTGATGTGATTTTATATTCATTTATTCCATTACATCAACATATTTACATTTACAATCTTATAACTTTAAATGTATGGTGATGACATGGTGTATGCAAAAGCATAAGCTAGAAAAGTCCGAGAAAATTCATGCAGTGCCTAATGTAGATTTCATTTTTAATCGGTGCTTTTTCTTGATGTCTTCATAATAAAACATGAAATCAACTCCGAAAAAATGGAGCATTCTCCCAAAGGTAATTAACACAAATTAAACAGACATTTTTTTGTTAAAAATCGAGGAAAATATCAGACTTTTGACGACCTGTCCGAAAATGAATACATTTCTTCAATTTCAGGTGCTGGTCATACGTCGGTAGGCAACCTACATACGAGAGGCAACCACAGCCTATATCAATTGGAACTGGGTGTTTACAGGTAAATTACATGGAAAGGCGAATCCCGTACTTGCATGGGATTGTTTGGATATACATGGATGTATACCCTAGTTACACCAACGAGACAGGCACAAGACCCACAACAGGCCGACTATTCAAAGGATAAAAAGTCATTTTCTTGAATGGTGAAAAATCGGTCGGTTTGGCGGTGTAACTGGGGTATGCTTCCCATTTTCATATTAGATAAATAACATGTTACTAGAGCAAATACTGTAAATTAGGGGGGGAGGGGGGGTGGTTAGCCGGTGGGCTCGAGGATTGCAAAAAACATAAGTGGGACAATGATAGTTTTGCTCCCTTCTTCAAACTCAAGAGATGAAGCGGTTGAAAGGTTGTAAATGGAATAATAATAATAATAATAATAATAATAATAATAATAATAATAATAATAATAGCCTAATAGTCCACTCCAAATTTTATTAAACCGAAACTGCCCAATTGATCGTGAACCTGGCAGCCACTGAGCAGCGCCAGATCGACGTTGCTCTATCCCTTATTGTTGAAGGCCAAACAAGGTAGCAACAACTCCCATCTTTTAACGTCTTTTGGTATGACGCAGCCGGGGTTCGAACCCAAGACCTCCCGGTTGTGAGGCGGACGCTCTATTGACTGAGCCAACACTGTATATAGCGAGGGGGAGGTAGGTTTAGGGGCTACTTTCAAGTTTCGATGTATTTAATTTCCCCTCAGATTAAAAAAAAAAAATCCGCCTCAAACTCTCGGTAAAATAAGCATCTAATCAGAAAGATACCGGTACAAATAATGAAATGCTGTCAGTTACTATTTTCCTATTGTAACCCTACTGTTATACCATATTAAGGAATAATTTTTAAACAAAATACCTACTTCAGATTAGAGCATATAAGAAAAGGCAGGGTATGTAAGAAGAAAGAGAGAAGAAGAAGAAGAAGAAGAAGAAAGAATATTAAAAAGTATATTTATCATGATCATGTATATTATATTAAATGTATACTAAAAAAGGGCCCTCTGATTGTCAATTATATGTTGTTCCTATGTTCATATGTTGAATAAAGATTGTTCATGTAAATATAAACAATTATCCTATATGGACACAATAAAGAAATGAAATGAAATGAAATGAAATGTTATGGGGTATCATTGAACTTGAAGACGCTCAAAGACATTATTTTGCACTTGTTTTTAGTTGGGAACCATCGCTCATGAGATCGGGCACGCAATGGGATTTCAACATGAGCAGTCGAGACCAGACCGCGACGACCATGTCGAAGTTTTTTGGACCAACATCGAAACAGATCAACAACACAATTTTGACAAGGAGTCACTTGAAGACGTTATGGCTAGCGAAGTAGTCAAATATGATCTCAAATCTGTCATGCATTACGGAGCATACGTAAGTACATAGTCTCCGCATATTTACAGGCATTAAAAAAAAAAATCCATCCTTTTATTTCACAAAAGAGTGATTTTGTGACTATAAACATTTAACAAATATTTTGTATATATCGGTGACGTTCGAAAAACTTGTTTCTAGTTTACCTAAGTGCCTCCCGACGGCCAATAAGAACAATAGCTCGTAAGACCGTTTCGTGAAGCTTCAATTTCTCTGAGTTTGGGCAATTAGACTGATGGTCATTGGTCGACTGGCCGAATTTCCTAATAGTTGAATACTGCCTCGACTCTCCTTGGTTTTTACCAGGTTCCTCAGATTGCAGCAGTTAAAGAGAATTTCTCCCTTTCAACCTGGCCTGATTTTCATCGGATGCATCCGGACGCATCCGATAAAACGGCCAGTATAGTGCTTCTATCGGAGTCACACCGATGAAAAGACCGATTGAATTTTCTTTATGTAAACAAAGGTGAAACCACCGCTTTCCCTGCATATCCTTTTCATACTGCTGGTTAAATTCACTCGCTGTGGCGAGCCCTTGCCGGAAGTGAGGAATTATTGCGCAATTATTAAGCCCGCGTCCCATCTAGCTAGCATGTGCATGTTTTACAAAAAGTCGACAAACACAGCTGGTTACGATAAAACGCGCGTACATTGCGACCTTTTCATATTTTCGTCGGACTTTTAATCGGTGTTTTCACCCGAACGCATTCACAGTGGCCGATTCATCTGTGTGACACCGATAGAAAGAGAATTTCACCGGCTCTTGAGCAGGAGAATTTAATCGCCTATTTCTCTTCTTTTCATCTGCTATTCTATCGGCCTTTTCTCCTCTGTACCATTCATAGTGGCCGTTTCATCGGATGCGTCCAGATGCATCCGATGAAAATCAGGCCAGTTTGAAAGGGGTATTAAGGCCATCGGTCGACTGGCCGGATTTCCTAATAGTTGAAAACTGCTGCAATCTGAGGAACCTCGGAAAACCAAGGAGATTAGAGGCGAGCATCGACTCTCTTTGGTAAAATCATGGACCTACCACTGCATATAGCTCCGTTTAGTCTCATTTCACAACGCCCCCTATCGTCAGAGTCAACAGCCTAACATGTTAGCCTATGGAATTTTAATGTTACCAACAACAAAAAATCGTTTCAAATTCATTTTTTTTGTTTAAACGAAGCTCTTTCATTGGAACCCTCATGTCCCATTGAATTTTGAAAGTTAACCCACCGTCATTTGATCAAAATAGGTTGCAACCTCGTCATTGCCTATAATTCACATGTGAAACAAGTCGAACTTTGGACTCAGTTTGCCAAGCGATTTTAAAATTATAGGTCAAGCACACGGAGGATAAGAAGCATGAATTATCATAGATCACTTCTGCTTGGTTCATTATGTCCATTTCATCCAACCCCCCACCGTAATTTTTCCACTTAGTAAAAGCCAACATTTTGCCGAGGTAAGCAAACACATGAATATTCATGATCACCTGGGACTATTCGATTATTTACAGAGGGGTGCAATTGTGCACCACATCAAATTCCCCTACTTTAAGTCAAGTATTTCATTGTTTTATGTAGTTTGGTAGGTTTATTTTAATAACTGTTTAATTATCAGATATCAATGATAGTTTAAAGATTGTATTTTATATTTAACAAAGCAATCTCACATACAAATTCACTACCAAGTGTAGTCTAATCCGCCGATTGTTGTCTGCTATATACGTGCAGTGGGCGAAAATGAGACAACCGGAGCAATATATGCTCTTATATGTTGGAGCCTGCAAGAGGGTTATATGGGGGAGGGGATGGGGGTACCCGTACTTGAGCATACGTTGGTGTGTCTGGTACTTTGGTATAGGGGCATCGTCAGAGTTAAACGAGAGAACAAAGATATCGAGTGGGGGAAGAGTGTGGAAGGTTGCATATAGAGTACCGAAGCTGTGACGTCATAAAAATATATTTAAAAAAAATTGTATTTCTCAATTTTTTCTTCATTTTCCGAAAAAGCATCAAAAATAATGTCCAAATGTCGAAAACCAATTGAATATGTTAAGTATTGGCTGAGATGTGACCATTTGAACAAAAATTATTCCTATAGGAACTCAGTGTTATATGCTCTGGCTCCTAACCATTTATTCAGATGGTCATATCTCAGCCAATACTTAACATATTCAATTGGTTTCCGACCTTTGTACATTATTTTGTATGCTTTTTTGGAAAATGAAGAAAAAAAAAATGAAAAATTCTAAAAATAGATTTTTGATGACGTCACACTTCACCACTTTATTAGGAAGTGTTCCTTTTTCATATATTGACCTCCCATTTTCTCTTTCTCTCCTCATCTCTGTTTCTTTGATTTGTTTGGTTTTTTGTTTATTTCATCAATCAATTGGGGCCATAATATGTACGGGGACCTAGGAGTGAGGGTGCTAAGAAGCTTCTCTTCCCATCAATAAGTAGGTTATATAGGGAGCTGCAGCTTAGAGAGAAAGGGCACCATAAAGGCGTGATAATTTGTCCACCTTTTCGCATGCTTGTCAGTATTTTGAAAGAAAAAGGCATCCTTCAGCACCTCAACGAAAGATTCGCTCTGAGATAGCCTATATCAGTATATGCCTTTTTCCAACAGCACTGGTGAATTTCGCCTTCTAATTGATATATTTGGTAAATTAGTATATCTATCCGGACTTGATAAATATAACGTAGTCCCATATACATATTTCTGTTTACAGTGCTTGTAACTCTACCAAGACTGGGCCAAATTTCCTATCATTTTGATGATTACAGAACCTTGGAATACACACTAATACTTGCTAGATTATCATCATTTTCTGATCGATTCCACAACGTTTCTTTCACAATGCATTCGCATGACCAGAACTGGTCTATACCTTTAAAATGGATATTACATCTTGAAATCAAAATGTATATCTTGGTTTTCATCTTCTTTTAAAATACACCTGTATTAGTATATTCAAAACATCTCAAGGACTATACTCCGGGTTAATATCAGTCATTTATATCGCCACACAGGGATTCGCCATCGATGACAACATACCGACGTTGGTAACAAAACGACCATTCGACATGTGGTACCTCGGTCAAAGGTCTGGTCTCAGTTTCTACGATGTCAAATTAGCAAACTATATCTACAACTGTAATTCTACTTGTGACCCCCTTCTTGACTGCGCCAACGGAGGCTTTGTAGACAAAACATGCACATGCCAATGCCCCCCTGCTTGGACGGGGGCGCTCTGTAACGAACAATTAAATGTACCCGAAACAGGTGAGTTTAGTAATACTATTTAGCAGTACCCTGTGTACAGTTTCGCCTTTTGCCGAGGGGGAGCGGGGGGGGGGGGGGGGGCGGTGACGCATTTTACCCGTATATCAAATCTCAGTTGTCTAAATTTGGCAACAACAACAGCAATAAAGATGACAATAACAGAAACAACAACAAAATGATTTATCAAAGAACGGGTGTTATCTTCTCATCTTATAATTAAATAAGCCAAAATTATGTTGGGCTATTTAGGAAAGATATTCAGGCACCTAATAATATGCCTGAATTTGGAATTAAAACAAAAGAACAAAAAACTAATCACTAGCCTTCTCGCCTCGTAATTATCTTCAATTGGTCGCTCGGGCCAGCAATATTACAAAAGAATAACGTGGTGGGCCACTTAATATTACATACCCATGTTTCACCTGGGGTGGGGGGGGGGGGTGGTGGAATATTTTCACAATAATCTCCTCACTCATGGATAAGTTTTATACTTCTTTATTCTTATTTGATGTAATGATGATTTTGTTTGTTTCAATTCTAAAGTGATGACAGATAATTCGAGCGAGCGAATCGAACTAGTAGATCTTGATGTTTTTATTCACATCAGCAGACATTGATACAGGATTATGAATCCACTTAATATCAACATAAAGAGAACTGATAATGTCATTAAAGTCTTTAAAACGAATCATTAGTCGATGACCAAGCATTTGTTTCTGCGACAATTATTTCCGGATTTATTGACAGGTTTAGGGTTAGGTTTACCGTGTTTGGTCCAAGGTTGACGTGAATAATTCGGCTAGCTTACGAAATTGACGCTGATCAAAATGTCGTCCAAACAATTAATCTTCATTAAATACCTCACTTAAGAAATCCAGCTATCTGATTGTTCGAAATTGGAGTCGTGATTTTGGCCATTCCCGTAAAAAAACGAAAATACCTAAACCTGTTAATATGTCCAAGAGTGAGATCCCTCAAAATTCCGGTTACCATGCAAATAGTTAAATTTTGCAGCGATACCCATTGGTTAACGTGTTAAACTGTTCTTTGAGCGTGCGCGGATACCATCAAGAGCTTTTTGTATGCGATTCCCAACTGATCAAAAATTCCAGTCACTTTCCAGCAAAGATAAATAGACAGCTTCTCAGATTTTCCGCGATGTTTTAACCACTCTTTTCGAGAACTTGCACCTCTTGCTATGACCCAGAGGCGCGCCAGGGTGTGAGCGCGTTCTCTTGAGCCTATAAAAAGCCAAGCCTCTCGAGGCAGCCGATATCTCTATTCTAATAACAAGGTTCATATCGGACAGGTATCTTCACTTCTATCCTTCGTGTTGTTCAACCCCTGCATATACATGTACATAAATGTTTCACCATGAGCCATCATATTGCTCCGGTTGTCTCATGTTCGCTCGCTGGACCATTGCCAGCACAAACGTAGCTAGTCGACGTCGATACCAAACTAGAATGTTCGACTTTGTTGCAGGGTGTATGTCATTTGGTATGATGTGTGCGCCGGTTGTGCGGAAATGGTGTGTTGGGGAGGGGAAGTGAGAGTGTTCGTGTGTGTGGCAATTGTATGTGTGTCAACAATTAAAGACTAATAAATGACAGATGGCTAATCATAATTGTTTACATCACAGTCCACAGATAAATGTGCCTTAAACGTATATAGCAGACGGCGATCGGCAGATCAGACAACACTTGATAGTGATTTTGTATTTGAGATTGCTTTGCTAAATATAAAATACAATAGTGTGTGTGTGTGTGTGTGTGTGTGTATTGGGTTTTTACAGACGGGTATCAATCAGATTTGATTATTTACGTCTGGGGACCGACCTTTAAACGTCACCATCCAAAATACGTGACTCAGCTTCGAACCTGCGTCCTTGGCTGAATTAGTTTTTAACTTCCACTGTTACTGTTAGCTGGCGCAACGCCACAACGCCTTGTTTGTTTGTTTGTTTTTATTTCCGAAATCCATATATACATACAAGTTTTAAAAACATACATATAAAACACATTTCAAACGATAAGAAAGTAAGTAAATGTGTAAAGTATAGACAAACAGTTGGATAGCCCATTTCAGAACCATTTTCAAAATGGTCGTTCCCCCTAACCTCACCACCCCCGACACTGCCAACCCCTCCCGCTACCCCTTCCCAAGTCCTGCAGTGTATATTATCTCTATCTATAAAATTGTATTAATCAAACCCCGACCATGATGCCTCATATTATATTATGTCAACTTAACATTCTCTTTCTCTCTGCTTGTTCGAAAGGGAATATACTGTTTTTATTTTTTCGCTCTCCTTCTCTCTCTCTCTCTCTCTCTCTCTCAAAGTTACTGAGATCACCAGAACTGAGCCATCTGGGGAGATCACATCCCCTGACTATGAATCTGGACAGTACCCCATAAACTCAGGAAGCATGATTTATATCGTTGTGAGTTAAACTATCTCTGCTTTCTTCCTGCCCACCACCCGATTCTGAACCGTCTCCAAACTGACCGATTCCTGGCCATTTGTAAGAGTGTAATATTTTGCGCGGTCTGTTGTTGTCTATTATGCAGATGGTATAGAAGAATTGTTTAGAAAAGAGGCACTTAATGCAGATCACAGTAGAGTATAACATGTAATGAGGAGTTATAATTTCCACTCTTCATTTTCTAACACAAAAATTATCCTGAAGGAATTTAAGCATATTTACTGTTTATGTGGCAAAGCTGGAAATATTACGACTAAATTGTTGAAAGCTAGCCTTGTCTTTAATTTCAAAGGGCAAACCTGGAGCTACGATTACATTAACGTTTGACGCATTTGATATGGAAGCTCTAGACGGTGGCTGGTGTTGGGACTACGTTCAGGTCAACAAGGATGACCCGCGATACGGAGGCGAGAAGTATTGTGGAAACCAAATACCAGCCCCAATCGTAGCAAAAGATAACATTATGATCTGGTTCTACTCCGACGAAACAAATACCGGCAAGGGATTCAGGGCCCATTTTACCATTGATCAACCACTAACCGAAGCACCTGTCGTAACTACCAGAGCACCAACCACACCTGTCGTAACTACTAAAGCACCAACCACACCTGCCGTAACTACCAAAGCACCAACCACACCTGTAGTAACTACTAAAGCACCAACCACACCTGTAGTAACTACCAAGGCACCAACCACACCTGTAGTAACTACCAAGGCACCAACCACACCTGTAGTAACTACCAAGGCACCAACCACACCTGTCGTAACTACCAAAGCACCAACCACACCTGTAGTAGCTACCAAAGCACCAATCACACCTATAGTAACTACCAAAGCACCAACCACACCTGTCGTAACTACCAAAGCACCAACCGAAGTACCAACAAGTGAAGGTATACAAAAGAGTTCTTGTTCTCTTTTTATTATGTATGCCGAAACTTGTCAATTGTAAAGATATAATAGATACACCCTCTGAGGTATAACGCGGTAAACCGTCGGAAAAACGAAGGAAAAAACGCCGCGTTAAAAAAAATGAATGGCAACTGCGAGCAACAAAAGTGACAAAATGTCCTACGCGTATTCACTGAGATCTGTGTTAAAAGATATAGAAAATTTTAAAACATATTTCACTATTACACGCCATTATGATTTGTTTAATTGCCGCGATTTCCGCTGCATATCTGAACGAGGCTTCAGAATTCTAGATACTGGATTATCTTCCTATTTATGAAGAATAACAATTCTACTGAATTGCTTCCTGGGATTTCCAAAATGGTCTTTAAAATGTAAATCCTGAAATACAAGTACATGTTCCCTTTAAAGAATGCTTGGGCCCAGGTGTGTGTCGGTACAACACTTCTCAAATTACACAACGGGGGAATGCCTGTGCCAAACAAATCATGTGTACCACTAGATTGCTGACAAAATCTTTGCTTTCTAATCAATTATTTTCAATATTTGATTAGGTAATCTAAAATAGAGGATGGAGCACACTAATCTTATGTGCGAGTTTGAAATCAAATGACAAGAAGGAATAATTGTTTTCCCACTGCTAAACCGAAAAAATTATTAGCAATCGGGATAAGGTAATTTTGTGTTTGGTGTGTTGTCGGTGTGATTATTATATAAGTGTGTTCATATATATATTTATACATAAATGTGAAGCATAATATTTACATCATCATCATTATCATTATTATTATTATTATTTTGTTATCATTTTTATTATTATTATTATTATTATTGTTCTTCTTCTTGTTGTTATCATTATTATGGAAATATTTGAGGGTGTCCTTTTACAAGGGGGTGAGGCGGTAAGGCAATCCGACACTAAATGTATTCCCATACATCCACACAGTGGTGGATCCAGGGGGGGACAGGTTAAACACGTCAATTTTACTTTTTTCGAGAGCCCCCTCCCCCCCCCCCTCATCTGCCCCTGCATCCACAGCCCTATCTTATCTAACATTTACGATTAATCGTAAGTCATCCAATCAATCATTAGCTTTCACAAATCTTTCTCTTTAGTACAGAGCAGCGATCGGTTTGAATCATAAGGCGAGGCTCAGAAGTACATTTATACAATTACCATCGTTCCTTTTTTATTTTTTTCCCCTCAGCACCACTGAGTACCTTAACTTCCCCAAACTACCCGAATGCTTACAATGCCCGGGACAGGAAAGTCTACCGCTTAACTACTGCTGTACATATTATTGACATCATCATCATTATCGTTATTATTATTAGGTGATACGTAACGAAGTCAACGTATCACCTTTTGATTTCGTCAAGATTGTTATTTATTATTATTATTATTCTTCCTCGAATTTGTTCGCAGGATATCTCAAGACTGAATGAAGCCATAATCATGAATCTTTCAATGATGATAGATCTTAGTCTAACTTAGAACTGCGTGACTTTTCAAAGACTCAAAGTCATCGTGACGTCATCCACACGCCATTTTGTGAAAATCAACTTATGATCATATCTTCATAACAGAAAGCCATTTCTCATTCATATTTGTCATGATCAAGGTCAATATTTGTCGGGTCAATTTCAGATCAATAAATGCGCGCAAAAATGCGCGTACGCGTAGATGCGCGCGTTAATGCGCGCGTAAAATTTAAAATTGCTCAAAATCGTCTTAAATTTTTTTGGCATACGTTTCAGGCCATTATAAGCATTTCATAAAAAATCGCGCAAAACACGCATTTTTGGACGTTTTCGTTCGTCACGGCCGAACGAAAAATAATTCCTCCGCAAAAACTTTTGACAGGATATTCCTCATAATTTTCCGAACAATTTGATACCAAGTTTATCTCTTTATCACTATTAATAACGGAATGAGCGTCCGTTCAAGATAACCGTCCGCACGCGCGATTTTTGTATTACATAGCGTATATGGGCAAAAACATGCCCATAAAAAGTCCATTGATATGAATAAGGACTGCCAATTTGTTTTCCATATTTAGATAGAGTATGAGTCGAAGGTATGATTTCATATCTCATTTAATTGGCCATTAAGTACATCTTAACGTCACCATAATGGCCTTGGAAGTCAAAAATACAAAAATGCATATTATGACGTCATTATGTTTATGGAAAATGTAGTGTATTTCTCTTAATATTCATCGATTCTCTTCTAGATTTTAATATGTTGTAGCCGAGGCAATCGTCTTCGAGATCAGTCTCCACCAATTTTCATTTAAATGATGTCATCATAGTAAAAAATTCAATTAAAGGCCACATGTCAAAATTTTCGTCATTTGCGTGTTATGTCTATGGAGGGTGAATTTCGTTCACATTATGAATCTACATCACATCAATCTTTCAGCACTATCTCGCTCATTTGTGCTTTCTTCTCTCCCAAATTTGGGTATGTTATAGCTGAGACCATGGGCTATAAAAACGGGTGACTTTGTTTTTTAATCAGATGTTGGGATCATGTTAAAATTTTCGATCGAAAGTTGAAATTGCAAATTTTGAAGGAATCATTAGGTGATACGTAACGAAGTCAACGTATCACCTTTTGATTTCGTCAAGATTGTTATCAGGTGGGCTGTATCTAATACAGACCACCTTATATTTTTGTTAAAATCGCCTTTATTATTTTTATTTATTTATCAGGTGGGCTGTATCTAATACAGACCACCTTATATTTTTGTTAAAATCGCCTTTATTTATTATCAGGTGGGCTGTATCTAATACAGACCACCTTATATTTTTGTTAAAATTGCCTTTATTATTTATTTATTATTTATTTTTCTTATTTTGACCCACTTTTTTGTTAACCAGATAACTTTGAAATGGTTCAATCAAATACCTTGAAATTTAGCACACATATGTATAGGCATATGGACAAATCGCGGTAAGGTTTTCAACCTTGACCTTAACTGATGACGTCATCTAGGCGCCATTTTGTGAAATTTTCTGAAAATAAACTCATGATCATATCTTCATAACCAAAAGTTATTTCTTATTCATATTTATCATGATGAAGGTCAATATCAGTTCGGTCAGTTTCAGGTCAAAAAATGCGCACGTGCGCGTACGTCCGCGCGTCAGTGCGCGCGCAAATTTTCAAAATGCTCAAAATCGTCTCAAATTTATTTTGCATACGTTTCAGGTCATTTTAAGCATTTTATAAAAAAATCGCGCGTACGAGCATGCGCGCGCGTTTTCGCGCGTAACACCATTAAAAAACATAGAATCGCCATTTTTTTTTCTTTCATGATATTTCTCATATTTTTTCAAGGAATTGGATTCCATGTTTATCTGTTTATGACCATTAATAACAAGATGAGCGTAAATTCAAGATAAATGTCAGTGCGCGCGAGGTCTTTTAATACATAGCATATATGGGCAAAAACATGCATATACAAAATCCGTTATAGCTCTTTGGAATGCACCGGGATCCTCAATTTTTTTCATATTAAGATAGAGTATGAGTCGGAAATATGATTCCATGTCTAGTTTGGCCATTAAGTGTATCGTGACATCATCACAATGGCCTTGGAACTCAAAATACGAATTTGCATATTATGACGTCAGCATATTTATGTAAAATTGATTGTATCTCTGTAAATATTGATCAACTTTCTTCAAAATTTCGATATGTTGTAGCTAAGACAATTCTCTACAAGCGCAGTAATCACCATTTTTCATTTTGATGACGTCATCATAGTGAAAATTTTGATTAAAGGCCTCATGTCAAAAACTTCATAATTTGCGTGTTATGCCTATAGAAGGTGAATTTAGTTCACGTTATGAATCTACATGATATTGTCTTTTAAGAATTTGTAAGCAGTATGTCGCTTATTTTTGCTCTATTTTGTCTCAAATGTTAGTTGACCAGCCCACCTATACTTGTTCCAAACAAGTATTATATGTCTAGTCAGGTGGGCTGTATCTAATACAGACCACCTTATATTTTTGTTAAAATCGCCTTTATTATTTATTTATCAGGTGGGCTGTATCTAATACAGACCACCTTATATTTTTGTTAAAATCGCCTTTATTATTTATTCTTTATTATTTATTTTTCTTATTTCGACCCACTTTTTTGTTAGCAAAATAACTTTGAAATGGTTCAATCAAATGCTTTGATATTTGGCACACATATGTATAGGCATATGGACAAAACACAGTAAGGTTTTCAACCTTGACCTTGACTGATGACGTCATCTAGGCGCCATTTTGTGAAATTTTCTGAAAATAAACTCATGATCATATCTTCATAACCAAAAGGTATTTCTCATTCATATTTTTCATGATCAAGGTCAATATCAGTCCAGTCAATTTCAGGTCAAAAAACGCGCGCCTGCGCGTTCGTCCGCGCGTCAGTGCGCGCGCAAAATTTGTAAATGCTCAAAATCGTCTCAAATTTTGTTTGCATACGTTTCAGGTCATTTTAAGCATTTTATAAAAAATCGCGCGTACCAGCATGCGCGCGCGTTTTCGCGCGTAACACCATTACAAAACATAGAATCGCCATTTTTTTTTCTTTCATGATATTTCTCATATTTTTTCAAGGAATTTGATACCATGTTTATCTCTTTATGACCATTATTAACAAGATGAGCGTAAATTCAAGATAAATGTCAGTGCGCGCGAGCTCTTTTAATACATAGCATATATGGGCAAAAACATGCCTATACAAAATCCGTTATAGCTCTTTGGAATGCACCGGGATCCTCAATTTTCTTTCATTTTTAGATAGAGTATGAGTCGGAAATATGATTCCATGTCTCATTTGGCCATTAAGTGTATCGTGACATCATCACAATGGCCTTGGAACTCAAAATACGAATTTGCATAATATGACGTCAGCATATTTATGTAAAATTGATTGTATCTCTGTAAATATTGATTAATTTTCTTCAAAATTTCGATATGTTTTAGCTAAGACAATTCTCTACAAGCGCAGTAATAACCATTTTTCATTTTGATGACGTCATCATAGTGAAAATTTTGATTAAAGGCCTCATGTCAAAAACTTCATAATTTGCGTGTTATGCCTATAGAAGGTGAATTTAGTTCACGTTATGAATCTACATGATATTGTTTTTTAAGAATTTGTAAGCAGTATGTCGCTTATTTTTGCTCTATTTTGTCTCAAATTTTAGTTGACCAGCCCACCTATACTTGTTCCAAACAAGTATTATATGTCTAGTTTATTTTTCTTATTTCTACCCACTTTTTTGTTAACAAGATATCTTGAATATGGTTCAATCAAATGCCTTAAAATTTGGCACACATATGTATAGGCATATGGACAAAACACGGTAAGGTTTTCAACCTTGACCTTGACTGATGACGTCATCTAGGCGCCATTTTGTGAAATTTTCTGAAAATCAACTCATGATCATATCTTCATAACCAAAAGGTATTTCTCATTCATATTTATTATGATCAAGGTCAATATCAATCCGGTCAATTTCATGTCAAAAAACGCGCGCACGCGCGTACGTCCGCGCGTCATTGCGCGCGCAAAATTTGTAAATGCTCAAAATCGTCTCAAATTTATTTTGCATACGTTCTAGGTCATTTTAAGCATTTTATAAAAAATCGCGCGTACGAGCATGCGCGCGCGTTTTCGCGCGTAACACCATTACAAAACATAGAATCGCCATTTTTTTTTCTTTCATGATATTTCTCATATTTTTTCAAGGAATTTGATACCATGTTTATCTCTTTATGACCATTATGAACAAGATGAGCGTAAATTCAAGATAAATGTCAGTGCGCGCGAGCTCTTTTAATACATAGCATATATTGGCAAAAACATGCCTATACAAAATCCGTTATAGCTCTTTGGAATGCACCGGGATCCTCAATTATTTTTCATATTTAGATAGAGTATGAGTCGGAAATATGATTTCATGTCTCATTTGGCCATTAAGTGTATCGTGACATCATCACAATGGCCTTGGAACTCAAAATACGAATTTGCATATTATGACGTCAGCATATTTATGTAAAATTGATTGTATCTCTGTAAATATTGATCAATTTTCTTCAAAATTTCGATATGTTGTAGCTAAGACAATTCTCTACAAGCGCAGTAATAACCATTTTTCATTTTGATGACGTCATCATAGTGAAAATTTTGATTAAAGGCCTCATGTCAAAAACTACATAATTTGCGTGTTATGCCTATAGAAGGTGAATTTAGTTCACGTTATGAATCTACATGATATTTTTTTTAAGAATTTGTAAGCAGTATGTCGCTTATTTTTGCTCTATTTTGTCTCAAGTTTTAGTTGACCAGCCCACCTATACTTGTTCCAAACAAGTATTATATGTCTAGTTTATTTTTCTTATTTCGACCCACTTTTTTGTTAGCAAGATAACTTAAAAATGGTTGAATGAAATACCTTGAAATTTGGCACATATATTTATAGGCATATGGAGAAAACACAGTAAGGTTTTCAACCTTGACCTTGACTGATGACGTCATCTAGGCGCCATTTTGTGAAATTTTCTGAAAATAAACTCATGATCATATCTTCATAACCAAAAGGTATTTCTCATTCATATTTATCATGATCAAGGTCAATATCAGTCCGGTCAATTTCAGGTAAAAAAACGGGCGCGTGCGCGTACGTCCGCGCGTCAATGCGCGCGCAAAATTTTTAAATGCTCAAAATCGTCTCAAATTTATTTTGCATACGTTTCAGGTCATTTTAGGCATTTTATAAAAAATCGCGCGTACGAGCATGCGCGCGCGTTTTCGCGCGTAACACCATTAAAAAACATAGAATCGCCATTTTTTTTTCTTTCATGATATTTCTCATATTTTTTCAAGGAATTTGATTCCATGTTTATCTCTTTATGACCATTATTAACAAGATGAACGTAAATTCAAGATAAATGTCAGTGCGCGCGAGGTCTTTTAATACATAGCATATATGGGCAAAAACATGCCTATACAAAATCCGTTATAGCTCTTTGGAATGCACCGGGATCCTCAATTTTTTTTCATATTAAGATAGAGTATGAGTCGGAAATATGATTCCATGTCTCATTTGGCCATTAAGTGTATCGTGACATCATCACAATGGCCTTGGAACTCAAAATACGAATTTGCATATTATGACGTCAGCATATTTATGTAAAATTGATTGTATCTCTGTAAATATTGATCAATTTTCTTCAAAATTTCGATATGTTGTAGCTAAGACAATTCTCTACAAGCGCAGTAATAACCATTTTTCATTTTGATGACGTCATCATAGTGAAAATTTTGATTAAAGGCCTCATGTCAAAAACTTCATAATTTGCGTGTTATGCCTATAGAAGGTGAATTTAGTTCACGTTATGAATCTACATGATATTATCTTTTAAGAATTTGTAAGCAGTATGTCGCTTATTTTTGCTCTATTTTGTCTCAAATGTTAGTTGACCAGCCCACCTATACTTGTTCCAAACAAGTATTATATGTCTAGTTTATTATTATTATTATTCTTCCTCGAATTTGTTCGCAGGATATCTCAAGACTGAATGAAGCCATAATCATGAATCTTTCAATGATGATAGATCTTAGTCTAACTTAGAACTGCGTGACTTTTCAAAGACTCAAAGTCATCGTGACGTCATCCACACGCCATTTTGTGAAAATCAACTTATGATCATATCTTCATAACAGAAAGCCATTTCTCATTCATATTTGTCATGATCAAGGTCAATATTTGTCGGGTCAATTTCAGATCAATAAATGCGCGCAAAAATGCGCGTACGCGTAGATGCGCGCGTTAATGCGCGCGTAAAATTTAAAATTGCTCAAAATCGTCTTAAATTTTTTTGGCATACGTTTCAGGCCATTATAAGCATTTCATAAAAAATCGCGCAAAACACGCATTTTTGGACGTTTTCGTTCGTCACGGCCGAACGAAAAATAATTCCTCCGCAAAAACTTTTGACAGGATATTCCTCATAATTTTCCGAACAATTTGATACCAAGTTTATCTCTTTATCACTATTAATAACGGAATGAGCGTCCGTTCAAGATAACCGTCCGCACGCGCGATTTTTGTATTACATAGCGTATATGGGCAAAAACATGCCCATAAAAAGTCCATTGATATGAATAAGGACTGCCAATTTGTTTTCCATATTTAGATAGAGTATGAGTCGAAGGTATGATTTCATATCTCATTTGGCCATTAAGTACATCTTAACGTCACCATAATGGCCTTGGAAGTCAAAAATACAAAAATGCATATTATGACGTCATTATGTTTATGGAAAATGTAGTGTATTTCTCTTAATATTCATCGATTCTCTTCTAGATTTTAATATGTTGTAGCCGAGGCAATCGTCTTCGAGATCAGTCTCCACCAATTTTCATTTAAATGATGTCATCATAGTAAAAAATTCAATTAAAGGCCACATGTCAAAATTTTCGTCATTTGCGTGTTATGTCTATGGAGGGTGAATTTCGTTCACATTATGAATCTACATCACATCAATCTTTCAGCACTATCTCGCTCATTTGTGCTTTCTTCTCTCCCAAATTTGGGTATGTTATAGCTGAGACCATGGGCTATAAAAACGGGTGACTTTGTTTTTTAATCAGATGTTGGGATCATGTTAAAATTTTCGATCGAAAGTTGAAATTGCAAATTTTGAAGGAATCATTAGGTGATACGTAACGAAGTCAACGTATCACCTTTTGATTTCGTCAAGATTGTTATTAGGTGATACGTAACGAAGTCAACGTATCACCTTTTGATTTCGTCAAGATTGTTATTTATTATCAGGTGGGCTGTATCTATACAGACCACCTTATAATTTTGTTAAAATTGCCTTTATTATTATTTTTATTATTTATTTATTTTATTTCTAACCACTTTTTTGTTCACAAGATAACTTGATAATGGCTCAATCAAATGCCTTGAAATTTAGCACACATATGTATAGGCATATGGACAAAACACAGTAAGGTTTTCAATCTTGACCTTGACTGATGACGTCATCTAGGCGCCATTTTGTGAAATTTTCTGAAAATCATCTCATGATCATATCTTCAAAACCAAAAGGTATTTCTTATTCATATTTATCATGATCAAGGTCAATATCCATCCGGTCAATTTCATGTCAAAAAACGCGCGCGTGCGCGTACGTCCGCGCGTCAGTGCGCGCGCAAAAAAATTAAATGCTCAAAATCGTCTCAAATTTATTTTGCATACGTTTCAGGTCATTTTAAGCATTTTATAAAAAATCGCGCGTACGAGCATGCGCGCGCGTTTTCGCGCGTAACACCATTACACAACATAGAATCGCCATTTTTTTTTCTTTCATGATATTTCTCATATTTTTTCAAGGAATTTGATTCCATGTTTATCTCTTTATGACCATTATTAACAAGATGAGCGTAAATTCAAGATAAATGTCAGTGCGCGAGAGGTCTTTTAATACATAGCATATATGGGCAAAAACATGCCTATACAAAATCCGTTATAGCTCTTTGGAATGCACCGGGATCCTCAATTTTTTTTCATATTAAGATAGAGTATGAGTCGGAAATATGATTCCATGTCTCATTTGGCCATTAAGTGTATCGTGACATCATCACAATGGCCTTGGAACTCAAAATACAAATTTGCATATTATGACGTCAGCATATTTATGTAAAATTGATTGTATCTCTGTAAATATTGATCAATTTTCTTCAAAATTTCGATATGTTGTAGCTAAGACAATTCTCTACAAGAGCAGTAATAACCATTTTTCATTTTGATGACGTCATTATAGTGAAAATTTTGATTAAAGGCCTCATGTCAAAAACTTCATAATTTGCGTGTTATGCCTATAGAAGTTGAATTTAGTTCACGTTATGAATCTACATGATATTGTTTTTTAAGAATTTGTAAGCAGTATGTCGCTTATTTTTGCTCTATTTTATCTCAAATTTTAGTTGACCAGCCCACCTATACTTGTTCCAAACAAGTATTATATGTCTAGTTTATTATTATTCTTCCTCGAATTTGTTCGCAGGATATCTCAAGACTGAATAAAGCCATAATCATGAATCTTTCAATGATGATAGATCTTAGTCTAACTTAGAACTGCGTGACTTTTCAAAGACTCAAAATCATCGTGACGTCATCCAGACGCCATTTTGTGAAAATCAACTTATGATCATATCTTCATAACAGAAAGCCATTTCTCATTCATATTTGTCATGATCAAGGTCAATATTTGTCCGGTCAATTTCAGATCAATAAATGCGCGCAAAAATGCGCGTACGCGTAGGTGCGCGCGTTAATGCGCGCGTAAAATTTAAAATTGCTCAAAATCGTCTTAAATTTTTTTTGCATACGTTTTAGGCCATTATAAGCATTCATAAAAAATCGCGCAAAACACGCATTTTTGCGCGTTTTCGTTCGTCACGGCCGAACGAAAAATAATTCCTCAGCAAAAACTTTTGACAGGATATTCCTCATAATTTTCCGAACAATTTGATACCAAGTTTATCTCTTTATCATTATTAATAACGGAATGAGCGTCCGTTCAAGATAACCGTCCGCACGCGCGATTTTTGTAATACATAACATATACGGGCAAAAACATGCCCATAAAAAGTCCATTGATATGAATAAGGACTGCCAATTTGTTTTCCATATTTAGATAGAGTATGAGTCGAAGGTATGATTTCATATCTCATTTGGCCATTAAGTACATCTTAACGTCACCATAATGGCCTTGGAAGTCAAAAATACAAAAATGCATATTATGACGTCATTATGTTTATGGAAAATGTAGTGTATTTCTCTTAATATTCATCGATTCTCTTCTAGATTTTAATATGTTGTAGCCGAGGCAATCGTCTTCGAGATCAGTCTCCACCAATTTTCATTTAAATGATGTCATCATAGTAAAAAATTCAATTAAAGGCCACATGTCAAAATTTTCGTCATTTGCGTGTTATGTCTATGGAGGGTGAATTTCGTTCACATTATGAATCTACATCACATCAATCTTTCAGCACTATCTCGCTCATTTGTGCTTTCTTCTCTCCCAAATTTGGGTATGTTATAGCTGAGACCATGGGCTATAAAAACGGGTGACTTTGTTTTTTAATCAGATGTTGGGATCATGTTAAAATTTTCGATCGAAAGTTGAAATTGCAAATTTTGAAGGAATCATTAGGTGATACGTAACGAAGTCAACGTATCACCTTTTGATTTCGTCAAGATTGTTATTAGGTGATACGTACGAAGTCTACGTATCACCTATTGATTTCGTCAAGATTTTTATTTATTATTTATTTATTATTTATTATTCTTCCTCGATTTTGTTCGCAGGATATCTCAAGATTGAATAAAGCCATTGTCATGAAATTTTCAATGATGATAGACCTTAGTCTAACTTAGAACTGCGTGACTTTTCAAAGACTCAAAATTATCGTGACGTCATCCAGGCGCCATTTTGTGAAAATCAACTTATGATCATATCTTCATAACGGAAAGTAATTTTTCATTCATATTTAGCACGAATTAGATCGATATCCGTCCGGTCAATTTCAGGTCAAGAAATGCGCGCAAAAATGCGCGTACGCTTTTGTCCGCGCGTTTACGCGCGCGAAATTTTTTAAAATGCTCCAAATCATCCCAAATTTTTTTTACATACGTTTCAGGCCATATAGAGCATTTGATAAAAAAATTACGCACACGTGCATGCGCGCGCGTTTTCGCGCGTACTTGCATTTTGCAACATAGAATCGCCGATTTTTTTCTGTCATCATATTTGGTACATTTTTCCAAGCATTTTGATAACTTGTTCACCTTTTATTAACGCAATGAGCGTCCGTCAAAGTTGACAGCACGCGCGGATTTGCGTTATCTTTATCTACAATACATGGGCAAAAACATGCCTATATAAAATTCATTGTAACTCTTTAGAATAGATAGAAACTCCTAATATTTTTTTCATATTTGGATAGATTATGAGTTGGAGATATCATTTCATGTCTCATTTGATCCTCAATTAACTCATGACGTCATCATAATGGCCTCCAAACTCAAAATTTCAATTTGCATATTATGACGTAATCATATTTTTGGAAAATTGATTGTATCTCTGTAAATATCGATCAATTTTCTTTCAGATTTTGATATGTTCTAGCTGAGACAATTTTCTACAAATTCAGTGTTCACAATTTTAATTTTTGACAAAAGTATCATGGTGTATTTTTGCGATTAAAGGAGGCATGTCAATTTTTCACATTTTGCGTGTATTCTCTATGGGACATGACTTTTTCTCAAAACTGGATTCTACACTCCTGTCTTTCGCGAGCAAAATCTCCGTTGTTTTATCTTTGTTTTCGCTGAGCTTCGGATATGTTGTTGCTGAGACAATGGGCTACCATAAGTGTGTCCTTTATTTTTCGATTAGATGCCGGGATCATGCTCATATTTCACTTGCAAAGTAGGATTTTAGAATTCCATTTCCCGTTTACGTGTAATCGCTATGGGAGATGTTTTGGTATATCGGTAACGCACTTGACTTCCAACCTCGAGATCCCTGGTTCGAGTCCGGGTGTCTCCAACAATTTTTTGCTTCACTTTTTTTTTCCTTTTGACCTTCATTGTACCATCTCCTTTGATTATTTAAACACGTAGAATCGCAAATAATGTCATAAATAACCCTTTTTACTTTATTATTACCCTATTTTCACTTAATCCATTACTTTTTGCGTGTAATCCCTATGGGAGATGACTTTTTCTCAAATCTGGAGTCTACATTCCTGTCTTTTGCGAGCAATATCGCCGTTATTTCTGCTTGGATTTTGTTGATTTTTGAGTATGTTGTAGCTGAGACTATATGCTATCTAAATCATCTCTCATCTTTTCAATAAGATGTCATGATCGCGCTCATGATCATGATCATGATCATCATGATCATCATTATCATAATGATGATAATCATTTATCAATTACATTTTCATTTCTTTGAATAAGATAAAATCGTCAAAAGGTGTTCTTCATGATGTAAATTAGAGTCAAATGTGTAACTGGTTACTGCACAGGGTCAAAGGTCATATATCGTTTCAATCTATCTTCCCTAGATCCATGATGATCAAGGAGACACAATTTAATCTTGACATATGAATAGATCATAATGAGAGAAGCATATAAATGGGAGAAGCATTTTACAAAATAATATATCGTGTAATGCATTATTCTTTATGTAAACCATTATCATACGTATCACCTAATTCGTCTAAGTGACGAATTAAAGTCTAGTTATTATTATTATTATTATTGTTCTTGTTGTTGTTATCATTATTATGGAAATATTTGAGGGTGTCCTTTTACAAGGGGGTGGGGCGGTTGGGCAATCCCACACTAAATGTATTCCCATACACCCACAGCCCTGTCTTATGAAACATTTACGATTAATCGTAAGTCATCCAATTAATCGTGAACTTTCACAAATCTTTCTCTTTAGTACAGAGCAGCGATCGGTTTGAATCACATGCAATTGTTTATAAGGCGAGGCACATAAGTACATTTATAAAATTACCATTGTTCATTTTCATTTTTTCCCTCAGCACCACTGAGTACCTTAACATCCCCAAACTACCCGAATGCTTACAATGCGTGGCAAAAGAAAGTCTACCGCCTTACTACTGTTGTAGGCAAAAAGATTTATCTAAAGATCGATGATATGGAGATTGAGGAGGGCAGTAATGGATGTAACTATGACTACCTTATCGTGAATCTCGGAGGTACTGACGAGGTTTTGAAAACACGGTAAATAAATCAATTTCAAATGCATTTAAGAATAATGATTGTCTCGCAAATGTTAGTCTAATTTGAACCGAGGCGGTTAGATTTTCTCGATATTAGAAGGAAAAAAAATGCAATATTTTATCACTTCCCTTCCTCACTTAAATATATAATAATGATATAATAGCAAAGTTGAATTGAGAGGGGCATTGTGCAATGATATAACGTATGACATCGTATTTTGGTGGTATATTTCAGACTGTGTGGAACCAGGACTAACGTTGGTCAATTCGTATCCGTGTTGAACACAATGAAGCTGACATTCATCACCGATAGATACGTAGAGAGGAAAGGCTTCAAGGCATCCTACAAGAGTATCACAGAATCCACATGCGGTGGAACCTTCGGTGGGGAGTCCGGTATAGTCGAGTCCCTCAACTACCCCATACACTACCCCAACCAGATACTCTGTGATTACGTCATTCAGGTAGAACCAGGAAACGTCATTAGGTTGACATTCAATGATTTGGACGTGGAATATGGAGCTAATTATCTTTGCGAGTATGACTGCCTAAAGGTGATTCAACTGAACCAAAATGACCAGGAAGAGACTCTATTGAGGTATGTTACTTACGTACAAACAAACACACAAACGTAGCCTCGGTCACAAATACCCTTACGGGCTGCTACGAACGCCGTACGAACGATTTTCAGACCATTTCGTAAGATCTTCTTAAGAAGACCGTACGAAACCAGCGTTCGTAGACCGTTCGTAAGATCGCAGATTGGTCGATGGTCTTGTCCAAGATTTTTTTTAACACCGTACGAAACCCTCTCTTCGTAAGGCGGCCGTACGAACGCCGTAAATACATCGTAAGAACCACGCAAGATCTTCGTACATTTCGTAGGGTCGAGGGACAATTCTAGAAGCTTCAAATTATTACGATGACCGTAAGAACGCCTTAAGTTGTTCACAGAGGGCTTTTACGGTGTTCGTAAGAACGCCTTAAAAGCCGAGATTCTTATGGCCTTCGTACGAACGACTCCTGGCGTTCGTAAGGTGTACGTACACAATTTATGCACATTTTTAGTTTTAGCTGGAAAGCTAAGCGCCAAGGCACTCGCCCCCCCCCCCCCCCCCAACCCAAAAAGTGGGGGGAGGGGGGGGGCAAAACGCGTTTTCGCCCCCCTCCCTCTCCCCCCAAAAAGAAAAGAAGTAAAGGAGTGAAGATGGTTTGTATTAATTTTGTAACCTAAAAGAACATAACAATAATACAAAATCTGAATTAAATCACATATAAAATTCCATTCAAAGAAAACGAAAGTTTAAAGGAATCACACTTTTTAAAACATTCCGCATGCCACCTATATTCAATGGAGGTTTTTATAATAGCGATACGGGCATATCGTCAAAATATATTGTGAGAGGATGGGAAAGCATTTGTGTTTTTTGTTATAGGGGTGAGAATACATGAGCCCCTGAATGCTGGCGTACTGGTAGGGGGGGGGGAGTGATTTACAAATGTTACTGAAATGACATGATTTTCCGGTATTTTTTCTCAATTTTTTTTGTAAGTCATACCTGTTTATGCGTTTGTGGAAAATTAGAAATTTCCAAATTTACAGTCGGTTGAAAAATATGCTTATTTAAAGCCTTCATGTCAGGGCCTGCAGAACAGCTGGGCTAGGGGGCTCGAGCCCCCCTCATTTTTTGAAAAAGTATGTTACAGAGAAAAAGAAAGAAAGAGAGAAAAAAGAAGTGACCTGCCAATGTCACAAATGAGGTATCAAAATATGCTGATCTGACCGTAATTAAATGCCTAATTAAAACCCCAGAGCTTAGAGGGACTCGGCCCTCGGACCCCACTAAGGGCCCTTAGGCGGTCCCCTGGATGCTCATCTGACCGTAATTAAATACCTAAAACCCCTGAGCTTCCGGGGGCTCTGCCCCTGGAACCGACTAAGGGCCCTAAGGCTGGGCCCTAAGGCTGGCCCCTGGATGCTCATCTGACAGTAGTTAAATATCTAAAACCTCTGAGCTTCCACCCTGGACTCCCCGCCAATTAGTGACATGCATGTCACAAATAAGGTATCTAAATATGCTTATCTGACCGTAATTAAATGCCTAATTAAAACCCCAGAGCTTACAGGGGTTCCGCCCCTGGACCCCACTAAGGGCCCTTAGGCGGTCCCCTGTGTGCTCATCTGACCGTAGTTAAATATCTTAAACCTCTGAGCTTCCGTGGTCTCTGCCCCCTGGACTCACCGCCTATTAGTGACATGCCAGTGTCACAAATAAGGTTTCTAAATATGCTCATCTGACCGTAATGTAATGCCTAAAAAGCCTGAGCTTCCGGGGGCTCAGCCCCTTGACCCCTTTGCCGGGGCTCAGGCCCTGGACCCCACGCCAATTTACGTGAAAGAGTGGTAGTGATGCTGTTTTTCTTCTGCACCCCCTGCCTTCCAAACTTTTTGGCTCATTACGCCATTGCCCCTGGAAGGTGAGCCCTCTGGAAGTTGTGCCACCCCCCCCCCCCCGATAGCGATGAAGATGAGGTCATAGGGAAACTAAGAAAGGAGAAGTATGACTTTGATGCCACCACAGAGCAAAAACTTGTTGACTTCTTCGGTGAACATGACTGCTTTTATAATAAAGGAAGTAACAGATATGCTAACAGTAAGTTCAAGAAACACTTGATGGAGTTGCAGTTGCAGTTGTAGACTTGTATTCTTCTTGGCAATACTGCCATCGTGAAATATCAAACTTTCAACAGTCATAGAATTTTCGACAGTATACGGCAGCGCTTTTTTTGCAACCCGACCAAATATGTTTTTTTAAATCGTAAGATTTTCTTACGAATCACTTTAAAATGCCGTGAGTTACACGTACGAAAACCTTGCGAAAACAAAGACTCGTAAGATTGGCGTAAGTCTGACGTAAGAAGAACTCAAGACGTTCTTACGAAAAACGTACGAACTCTAGGGCCATTATATAACCGAAAATCACTTCGTTTCTCAAGAAGGTCTTGAGTTGTTCTTGCGAATTAAACGGCGTTAGTACGAACTCCGTAAGAAGGACGTAAGAAACTATGCCCCATCTACGAATCTCTACGAACCTTGAAATTCGTAGGAACGGAGATTCGTACGAACGCATCGTTCGTACGAACATTTGTGACCGTAGCACGAACGAGCTGTATTACTTACTAAATTAGCTTTCTAACGCGTTATCTAACGAACGAACTAACTTCAGTAGCGTACCATGGGATTATGACGCCTGGGCAAACTCCAAAACAGCTCAAAAATACAATTCAGATCTTCTCGCATTTCCTCGAAATTGGTAAACGAATTTTGTTTGAAAACTAAACAATTAGTTGTGGGAGCAATTCGACAGAGCAGAAGTAATGTTAGCTTAAAAAGAATTCACCCCCTCTCGGACACTAACCACTAGGACAACTACTCCCACCCCTCCCTCCCTCTCGTACACTAACCACTCGGACAACTACTCCCACCCCTCCCTCCCTTTCGGACACCAACCACTCGGACAACTACTCCCATCCCTCCCTCTCTGACACTAACCACTCGGACAACTACTCCCATCCCTCCCTCTCTGACACTAACCACTCGGACAACTACTCCCATCCCTCCCTCTCTGACACTAACCACTCGGACAACTACTCCCATCCCTCCCTCTCTGACACTAACCACTCGGACAACTACTCCCATCCCTCCCTTTCGGACACTAACAACTCGGAAAACTACTCACACCCCTCCCTCTCGGACACTAACTAATCGGACGAATCCCCGTGTACCAGACCGATTCCAAACCGACAAATTTTAGGCCATTGCTAATGTAATTGTTGGTTCGGTCTGTTGTCGATCACCGGGTTTCATCAAGCCTTAATTTTTTTTCTCAAATCGGAATCATTTTTCGATGATGAAACACCCTTTCTGGTGTCGGTTTCGTTCGTAAGACTGAGTTGTGAATTTACCAGAAGTCTTAAGATCAATCCAGAAAGATCCGGATCTTATCTTCAAGACCCATATTCTCATCTTTTGATTGGTGTCATGAAAGTCATAATTAACCACTGCAACTGATTGAGAACTATAATGGAAGGAAATTTCACACTGAAGCGCTTAATTGATTAACAGATTGATACATCATAAAAATTGTGATTGAATTTCGATAAGGAGATCCACAAAGCAGTACACTCTATTTTATATTATTCTATATTTATAATGCAGCCTGGACGGGGCGTCTCCACCATCCCCAATTGTGTCTCGGACCAACCAGCTCACTCTTCGCTTATCATCTGATGCGTATGTTGGAGGCAAAGGTTTTCAGGTTTCATATCTTGCTATCTAATTCCTCAGTCACATCTTCAAATCGACTCCAAACTGACTCTAAACCGACCGGTTTTTACTCCATCATTATGACCATGCGGTCGGTCTGTTCTCGGTGTGGAGTCGGTCTCGTGGGTGTGACTATAGGTTATTGATACACATGGACATAATAACGAGCAGACTTCATCATTTCTTCTTAACTGTTTCACGATTAATTGTTTAAGCTAAATTATATTTGAAATTCTATTCTGAACTACCTTATGAGGGCATTGAGATATTTCAGAAGAAGAGAATATTGCTACTTTAAAGAGGATTGATCCTTCATTATAACATTAGTCTGAGTGGAAGAGGAAACAAAGTATTGAACAAAATGACAAAAATATAGTATTTAAAAAAAAAGCTTTAAATCTTTTTAGAAGTCAAGGACAAATAATTATCATGACGAAACTCCGAGCGGAAATTCATCCATGTTTGATATCATAAACGGAGACCAATCCTTATATTTATTGTGTAAATCATTTTCAAATTTATTTAGATATCCCAATACTAAAATTCGTGATGGAACACATATATTTCACATGGTGTTTTAAAGATAACATATTGTTATACCCTCTTATGTAAAATATAATCACTCTATCATAAAATTAAAAATGATAATAATGTTGTAGTAGTTTTTTATAAATATACAAAATATGTCGGGTTCTCCTTGAATGACGTCACATACGCCCGCGTTGCTAAATGGGAGATCCCCTATCACTATAGTGCTCATTACTTTCAAAAAATTACTTTCCACTGTCTTATCCCATACATGTCTTTTCCTTGAATTCAATTCCTCTTCAATATTTTACGCCGTAAGATAGTATTGTGTCCTCTATTCACTCTAAACCATGACAAATTGTAAATTTTACCCCAGAGTGGGCAGATTAAAAAATATGGCTATTATTTAGAGTGTGTATTGATTTCCTGTTTAATCATCTGTTTGTCGTACTTAGTTTCTAATATAAGTAGTCATGCCATTTTTTGGTGAATTAAGTTACAGGTCATCAGAATCAATGTAATAATAGCGAGTATTGAATAAATAGTTATTGAATGAAAATATCTTTTGTCTATTGGTATTTCTTCGTCTGCTGTTTGGACATTTTTCTATGTATGGCTTGCGTTTTGCTCATGATACAGTTCGTTTGTTCATGCAGGGACATAGAAACCAATTTTCTACCATATTTACATTATCCTCAGTTGATAAGAGCAGCATTCTAAATGGTGGAAATATATAGTAATCTTTACAATAACTTCACTTTTTCTGTACATGCCCTCTCGAATAATTGCCTCGATTTTCGTCGGTTCGAATTAGTGTTCCAATAGGGCTAAATTTCGATCATTGTTAAACTCGTAATCCGTTTTGTACACTATACTTTAGCGGCGGAGATTATTTTTCTCTGTGATCTACGTTATGGTAATATAAATTATTCCATTGAAATCGGCGCAATGCAGCTATCAAATTTAGACTATGAGATTTTAGTGTTCATCGTTGTTTGAAATAACAATGCCTGTAGAATCATAAGGTCATGCCCAAATTGAATATGTAGGGCGGAACCAACACCAACATTTATACGATATTTAGATGAATAACAAAGATTTAGAAAAATTTATGCGATTTTAAAGAATAGTCTAGCATGAAAAAGAATTATAAATTTATATCAGTGATTATTCACAGGCTCGGTTCGAGATTTTGTTTGTTTGTTTGTGTGTGTGTGTGTGTGTGTGTGCGTGTGTGCGTGCGTGCGTGTGTGGGTGTGTGCGCGTGCGCGCGTGTGTGTGTGTGTATGTGCGTGTTTTGTTTGTGTGTGCGTGTGTGCGTGTGTATGTTTGTGTGTAGGGGGCGGGTGCTTTGGGGAGCTTGTTGGGGCTTTAGGGGAGATTGAGGGTTCTGGTATTCATTTTGTACATTTTGTACATTCAATCCAATTCAAATGCAGGGATGCCAGTAAAACTTGATCAGAGGGCCTGAAAATCACCTAAAATGAGCTATATTGTACACACAAACAAATCCTAAACTATAGCCTGAGAATAAACCGCCAGGGCCTGAATTCAGGCTTTTGCCCGAAAACTGCATCCCTGCAAATATTATTGATTATAATCTAAACAAATATAATCTTTCTTAAATTTTCATAACGGATAACAAATTTAAAATTACATTGTAACATATAGATATTTGAGTGCAAAAGTCATACATTGTTACATGTGCCTTGCTCAAATTCATTTATAATTAAGAATTGTAAGGGAAGGGTGGGGTATTTAGCCCCAAATCCAGTCTAGAACCTATGTGGTTTCGCTCTTTAATTTGAATACAAGAGATCTGACATTTACGAAAACGGCGAAATAAAGACAGATGGCGCTGTTGACAATCACTATTCAGGATAAATACAAGCGATTGACGAACTGCATGCACATATTAGTTCCCCATCTAAAAATGGATGAAAATTTGATTTCCATCAAAGTAAGAAAGAAAAAGGTCCACTAGATTCGAATATTTTATTTCAGGCCTATCTATATACGCCTTCGAGTGATTCAGCCAGTTTGCTGTTCAAAACGCTTATACGGGAAAGTTCTCAGATTAATCCAAAACGTCAGTAGCCGGCAAGATTAAATGTCTTCCATTGCAATCTACAAAGTCTCTAGCATTTTTCTAATCACCTACAAATTTCACTTCTTCATCGTTCATTGGAATGAAGACCCGACTGAACACATAAACATAATGAAGACGCAAACGAAAGTAAAATTAAATGTTAATCACATCGTTTAACATATATACAAATTGTACACAGTGTGTTTTTACCTATTTCTTAAAATATATGCATGTATTACAAAATTACTGTTTCTTTTAGATCAATAATTATAGAAAAGTATTGTTTTATCATACAGTCATCTATATAGCAATGGTATACATTATGGTGAATGAGGAAAATATTTAAGATGTGATAAAGAATGCGTGCAACATCAAGCGAGAGGGGCAACGAAAAGAGAAGATAGACTATGAGGGGCGTAAAGTGGGTTAAGCTATAAAGGGGAACATTTGTATCGTCGGCTGATGTGATTGTGTTGGTGAGTGGTGTGGGGGAGGGTGAGCGAACGGGAAGTGGTCCTATTTCCTTTTTTCTTCTTGCAATTCGATGGGTGGGGTGGGGGTAGGGGACATGCCCCCCCCCCCCCCCCGCCACTATACCTTCAACAATGAGCTTTTATAAAGGTGGGTGGAAAAATTGGTGGGCAATACTAAACATTTTATAAATACATGTAGGCTATGTGTGGATAATACAAAATATTTTGGCTAAACTTACTATACAGTGTGAGCAAAAAAAAGTTTACACCTAGAAAATTGCTAATTTTTTTAAAAATCATCTATGGACAGTAAATTATTATACATCTTATAAAAGTGTGTTTTATCCCAAATCATTTGTGTGTGGTAACTGGTAAGTGTTCACACTTGATATACTGGAGACATTGTTTAAGAGAGTGCGAAAATTGACTTGCGCCAAAGTGATGTTTGAATAAAACAATTGGGATTTGGGTATTAATTCAGTCTTTGCAGATCCAAATAACATCAATCCCTAACAAAATTAATCATCGAAAATAATATCGCTAGTGATATTCGTTTGTCTCGCAATGTGGTCAATAAGGAATCTAAAAGATCACGACGTTTCGTATGCTACTGCAATACTTCGTCAGGTGATAAAAACTGTTGTAAGCAAGGGTCTTTTATACTTTACGGGAGGACCGTAAAGCGGTCTAAAATACGTAGATGACACCTTCATCATAGTTCCCATCTCTGAAACAGATAAGCTACTTAAACACATGAATAGCCTTGAACCAACCATCCAGTTCACATCAGAGATAGAGTGTGAAGGGAAGATAGCATTCTTAGACACTCTAGTTCATAGACACGACAACCATAGGCTCTCCACCTCAGTCTATAGGAAGCCTACCCACACAGACCAGTACATAGCGTTTGACTCTCACCATCCCATATCGGTGAAGAGAGGTCTAGTGAAATGTCTATTTGACAGAGCTTCACGCATTGTGACAAGTCCACAACAGCCATGCACAGAACGGACCCGTGTTCGCAGTGCCCTGAGTCTCAACGGTTACCCACGCCGTTTTATACACAATACCAAGAATAGATCGTCGGAACCCAGGGATCAGAAGGTATACAAGACTTTTACAGTCTTGCCGTACATTGATGGGGTCTCCCAACAACTCAAGCGCCGCCTAGAGAGCCATGGCATTCGAACGGTTTTCAGATCAGATACCACCCTACGTCAACAACTTACACGCCCCAAGGATCCAATTCCTCCACATAGACGGGACGGCATTGTGTACAACATCCCTTGTAAAGGATGTGATAGATCCTACATCGGTGAAACTGCCCGTCCGATAAAAGAAAGAATCACTGAGCATAAGAGGGACGTCAGACTCCGTCGAACTGACAACTCAGCCGTAGCCGAACATGCTTGGGACAACCAGCATCAACCAGACTGGGACGGGGTTCAGTGCCTTTCCCAAGAACGGCATTGGTATACACGGAGGGTAAAAGAAGCTATCAATATCCGTCTCAATCCTAATAATTTCAACAGAGACAACGGGATCGATATCCCCGAATTTTGGATGCGGACGATACGCCGCCATGACACTCGCCGTCCTGCCAGCCAACAACGGTCGATTCCATTCAGCAGACGGCCCGAGCCAGCGGCCCGTTGATTGGTCGAGTACCGTATGCGTCGGCCAATAGGCCTGGTGCATCAGCCGAACCAGCGGCCGAACCAGCGGCCTTGGTGATTGGTCGATCACCGTGTGCGTCGACCAATAGGCATTGGGCGTTATTGTTCCAATTATCGATCGAATTTTAGACCGCTTTACGGTCCTCCCGTAAAGTATAAAAGACCCTTGCTTACAACAGTTTTTATCACCTGACGAAGTATTGCAGTAGCATACGAAACGTCGTGATCTTTTAGATTCCTTATTGACCACATTGCGAGACAAACGAATATCACTAGCGATATTATTTTCGATACTATATCCGCAATGAGTAATATATTTAGCATTAAAATTAATCATGCCTCACATATCAAATACTTAAGAACATTTGTGCGCGCATGTGTGTGTGCGTGTGTGTGTGACTTTATTTCTGCAAAAAGCGAATGCAAGGCATCGCATCGCAAACAATGCCTCCAGTTCATCCAAGCGTGAACACATACCACACAAAAATATTACCAAACGATTTTTGATATAACACTCTTTCAAAAAACATGTATGATAATCTTTCGTTCATAGCTGACTTTTAAAATAAATGACAATTTTCTGAGTGTAAATTTTTTTTCTGACTCACACGGTATATGGGGTGTCCCCTTTTAACGAAATACGTATTTGTGTGACTTATTAGTATTACCCTTATAACATGGTCTTCTGTAATTATTTAACATCATTGTTGTACTCATAAACTCGTCTGCACAGAGACGTAATACTGTTATGAAGATTTACATCATTGATCAGTAGATAATTGCGATTTTTAATCAATTTTCAATTCACCGTAGCATGGTCATGATGGCTGGCCATCATCATCATATTTACGAGTCTTTCATATTTTTAATTTATTTTGCAAATACTAAACTTAAACATGAACTTAATGAGAGGTATTGATGTTTTACATTATATTGATAACTTTATAACAAAATAATAACTAGAACTAATTGGTGTGCAATATTAAAGGTTTTATAAGTACATGCGTGAGTAACATATATTATTTTGGTAAACTTACTGTATGGGGGATAATAGCAAGTTGAAATAAAGCTCAAATTCGATTCAAATCGTATCAAATATGAGAAAAACTCATGTGATGAAGAGAGAGGCAAGCGAAACTCAGTATAATTTCAGATTTTGTGTAAATATACGACATTATATGATTTATAATTAATATTAGAATAATCTCTTGTCATCGTGTTGCAGATAAAATAAAATCGTAATATTTCCATTGGATACTGCCTTAATGAAGCATGTTCAACATTCAATTCACTTAGTGAAATGATCCACAGATCAGCCAAGTGGGTAATTTTTGTTATCGTCAATATACGTTCTGTAACCAACAGTACCAATATTAATCATAACAGTAGTTCCGTAATTACATACTTCAATGCATATACTATCAAGTAAAAGGAAAAACATAAACATAGAACAAGCCGATTAGCTACATTATATTATAGACCCCCCACCCCCACCTACAAAAAAAAACACACGATGGAAATAACAATTGCGTTACAGCAAATATGGCAAAATACTACAGAGGAAGATAATCACAATTCAAGGGTGAATTAGAGGTTTTAAATGTTGATATTAATTTCATCCTCAAACTCATCTAGATTGCGATAATAATAAATCAAATTTAACAAATTGAATTATGATTATTGTGATGGATGGAAGACACAATATGACAATAAACCTACGTGTAGGATATAATAGTTTAGAATCACACTTGATTTATATCTTGATAGTATATTGGTGTCAAACTTTTCTAATTCAAGCTTCAGTGAAACACAAAGAAGATAAACGATGCTACATATACAGGTTTTGGTAAATCTCATAACTTGGCGTAAATGATTTGTCTTCTCAGCAAATCTTTCTTTATGTCAGCAACACTCAGCGAACCTGTGTTCGACAAGGAGATAAATCATAACATGAAAAAGTATGGAGTGAACAATGTCGTGTAAAGTCCAAAAGTTCAACAATCTGGAACGATTTCACGGGCCTCGAATGTATTAATGGTCCGATATCAGCACTGCTTTATATCCTACGCAACTCTTGTAACTGAGTGTTAAATCTGTATTCTTTATAGTACATGTATTTGGTTCTATCAGCATTTCGGAATGGTGAATACGTTAATGAAGAATTTGCCGACTAAATGAATAGATTATTTCACAATTTTGATTTCATGTCATACAGCGATAAGGAGTAGGCGTATGGCAGAAAACTGGTGATGAAAACAAGTAACAATTAAGCAAGGCAGTGTCGAAATCGATTAAACACACTTTGACCTTTCAATATTCTTGATTACTTTATAATCTTTACAATCAAATATACTGTAAAACTATTTCATGATTAACACACTCTGTACTCTTACCTGTCAATGCCATGGCTACGCTAAATTCAATCTTCAGAATTTCCAGCATTTTGCAGACGCCCGCTGTGCCCTGTAATAAAACGGAATGACAAAGATAATTTTCTTTCGAAATATAATTTTAGTAAGAAACATCATCAAACTCAAATGCAAGATTGATAATGATTTACATGCAGGACGTGGCTAGAGTATTGTGTATGGTTGGGACGTGGTGCTGAAAGAATACCAGAAGGGGGGGGGGGGAATTAAAAAAAATCAAATTTGCAATTACAACCAGGATTTGCCGAGATATTTTTTTAATTTATGTCACATCATTTTTATATATATATCCCATTTATGAATAAGACGAGAACATTAAGAGAGTGAGTGAAAGAGAGAGAGAGAGGGAAAGAGAGAGAACGATTTATTTTTGTTTCTTCTTCTTCTTTAGGGAGTAGTTTTCTGGAGATGCTAGTTGCATATGAGTGATTGTCCTAGGGGTAGTTGTCCCAGGGAGTATTTATTCGTGAGGTATTATCCAGGGGTACCATTGTCATAGAGCGTATCTGTCCTAATCTGGCGTCGAAATGACACTTACATCATAGTTGAGAGCCCAGAGAGCTGGTCGACCTATGAAGACGGCTCGTGCTCCTAGCGCTAGTGCTTTAAGGATATCAGTTCCCGATCGAACACCACCATCGAAGAAGACTTCTACACCAGAACCTCGGATTGCACTGGCTACCTCGTCTAGAACATCGATCTGAACGGTCACAGAGTTTGGGGCAAGGCAGGGAGAAATTAATTTGTTTCATTAGTGAAAATTGTATCTTTCACTATCCGAAGGCACCGGGACTCAACAGGTCAGGAAAGATGGTCAAATGAAATATGATCACAATTTACTGAAGATCCGTCACTAACAAAATCAAACATGTCATTTTATTGTCATATCATTTAATAACATTTAACCAGAAAACTAAAATTAGTGTTGTTCCGATAATTCAACACAACGTTTGCACAGTTATTTTGTATTCGCCTTTTGCAAAAGATATAATTTTCTCACAAAGACTATACTAAGACCTCAAAAATCGCTGACGCCGTCCTACTTTGTCCTGCTTGTTTGTAACTTTAAAGGTATTATTGAACAGTTAAAGGTGAAGTCCACCCTGACATAAAATTTTTTTTTTTTTATAGAAGCAGAATAGAATTAGAGAAAAAATTCAGTGAAAGTTTGAGAAAAAACGGACGACAAATAAGAAAGTTATGAATCATTGAAAAATCATGAAAATCTTAGAATCTTTGAGACATAATGGCAATGCGGTCAGAAAGGGACCAAATGGTGATGACATGCCTTCATAACTCACCACTGGTCTGAATGACAGAATGACCCAAAATCTCAATTTCCCTGAATGTTAAAGGAATAGTAGATCTATCTTATATGGGGAGCATGAAAGAACATGTTATCCGTGATATATGATCGAGATAGGCATGAAGTAAATATATCTTTTGATCAAAATGGAATTTAATGAAATTTCTTGCATTCACCAAAGTTGAAATTGTGAGGCTGCTGAGGCAGTGACATGATATTCAGAGACCGTGTTGCCAATTTGAATCATAGATTTGAAGTATTTAGTGAAAACTTATGGATAAAAAAAATCCATAACTTATATTGTCCGATTTTGATCAAACCATATCACTGATCTTTTCTTCTCATTTTTCTCTTTGTATTAAAACAAACTTATTATTGTTTTAACAGGAAAGGATGTGAAATATATAAGTATGAAAAGTCTACAGCTAAAGAAGACAAGAAAGAAGAAAAAGCAGAAGAAATAATTCTTGTGACTTTACCGATGCAGGGACACCGTCTAATTGTCTTCCTCCATGATTAGACACCACTACACCAGCTACTCCACGAGATACAGCTTCTCGGGCATCGGCCGCTAGAGAGGGGAAAGGTCGAGGTTGTAACGTAACTCACAACTATTTATTGTCATCACTAGAGCCTCTTAAAGAAAGGGGGTGGGAGTTATTGGATAAACTTGAAGCAACCCCGCCAAAAGGGTTTGTAATAATACCTCAGTAACACAGACGAAACCGGCGCGAGATCGAACACACCGAACAATCATGAAGAATAACCAAGAAGGTCGGCGTGGCGGTGTGCGTGAGTTATAAACAACCAATAAAAAATGTCCTCTGATTTTCGAATATGGTGATAAGGTTTGCTCGAAAAAAGGTCGACAAAAAAAAAATCAAGCAATCCAATAAAAGTGAAAGTGACCATTCAAAAAAGGAACACACTAAAGGTTTCCACAGCAGATGATCAGGCTCAAATTTTTTTTAAAAGTCTAAATATTACACGTCCGCTTAATGCGCAACCAGGTTGTAGGACGCGTGGTATTTTTTAGTTAGGGAAGAAGTGCCACTTTAAAGCGATTATATAAAACATTGCAACTGATAAATTTAAGTAAAAACAAAGTGCATTGATAATAACTTTTATTTCATTCTATTAAGACCTCGAGTTTTCATGTTGATTATTGTGAATGTTGGCTACTTGTATATTAGTCCTCGGAGAGGTTCGACTCAGATTTCAATACACAATCCCCGCCCCCCCCCCCCCACTTAGAGGTCGGAATGACCGCATGCGTGTTGCCAAAATGTCCGGTAAAGGGGTACTTTTCGTGCGACAAAGTCCGGCCCGAGAATTGTAAAAAAAAGGGGTGTATTTGACTTTTCACCCGGAGATTTCTTTAAAAAGGGGGTGTTTTTCTTTTTTCTCTCATCTCTTTGGACTCCTGAGAAATTATTCCGAATTTAGGGGGGTACATTGAGCATTTTCCTGATTTAGGGGGGTCTCCAAGGCAGGAAAAGCCCGTGAAAAGCCCGCGAAAGGGGGGATCGGAAATGTTGGCAGTCCTCAGATAGGGGGTGCTTTCAAAAAGAGGGTACGAGCATATGCGTACCCTAAATAACACTGAGTGGGGGGGGGGGGGGCCGGGACACAATCATACCATTAAGAATGCCTTTGACGACAATTGGTAGTGAGGAGATGCTTCTGATCCATCCTATGTCGTCCCAGCTGACGGTATCATCGATCTGAGTGTTCACATACTTCGGAAAATTGTCGTTGTTGGTCCCATTCTCAATCTGCAACTGTAGGGGAAAGCTCTGTAACCTGCCATGAATTCAAGTTCAATTCAGAATATAATCATAAACTAGGGTTTCGGCATTTGATATTGCTTTGATTGAAATCGCTTTATCAAAAAGGATCGTCATTGTAGCGTTACTTAAAAAGCAAAAAGCCAACTCGAACATTATATAATACAGGATATGACATTTATAAGAAATTGATGTTTCGAATTCGAATTTTCAGAATCATAAAAACCGAAATCAACTAACAAAAGACGAGAAATATATTTGTTATGGAAAGAGAGTCAGGAAAAGATCACGGAAGAAAAGAGCTTAATCCGGATCTATGTTGAGGAACAAGAACACTCTAATATAACATCCTAGATTGACTAGCATGCAGTCTTGAGTTTAATGTCGTGTTTACTGGCTCTCATGTGCAAGTAAACAAAAATCCTGGCGTATTCGTTCGTACCTGAATTTTGACGGCAGAGCAAATTCGTTCCTCAACGCCCTGAGTCTTCTTCCCAATACAGGCGTATCACCAGAAATGAATATGGCTTTGTAGCCCGCCCTCTCCGCTCGTTCAATGATTTTCCGGGTGATTGACCTGTCCCTGAAGATGTGAACGTGAAACCAGCGCAGACCATTGCCTGATGCTTCTGCCACTTCCTCTATTGTGCTGGTTGTCCAAGCACTCAGGACCATGCCGGTTCCCATGGCAGTGGCGGCTATATCCAGGTTTTAATAACAGGAATTATATATATATATATATATGTGTTCTCCGGAAATAGCTGAACGATGGCTAGATCTGATATTTATGATCTAGTGATTCACTGGAGCTTGATAATCTTATAGCGTTACGTGAATGCTGTTAACTTTCATAATGTGATCTTATATTTTTTGTCAAGGTCAACGGTCAAATGAAAAGGAAATGTCATTTGAATACTTTCAATTTACTGTTTGAAAAGTATGAACTATGATTTACGTACAAAATGATACAACGGTTTTATTTCTGCTTACTTTTCCGTTACTCCAACTTCTTGGAAATCTTTAACCCAATAAACCTTTTTTTCATGATGAGCCTACAAACTGTGATTAACTTAGCCTAATTAACTGGAGCTCCAGGATTCAAGCTCTTAATTGAAATGAAAATTGATTGGGTTTATGATGATTTTTGCTATTCTCTTAATTACAGAAATCATGGTAACTTTATATCAAGGAGAACGAGAATCGACGCAACTAAAATCAGTGGACTTACTTAACTAACTAATGCCAATGGCACATAAGGCGTCATTTCGCTAATCGATGCAAGCGCCAGTAATTAAAAAATGCACCGTTTATTCTTGTTTTTCATTGATATTTTGTCCGGCATTTTGTTAGATGTCACTTTCACATAACCATCAAAGACGACAGGCGCGTAAGCAGGGGGGTTGGGGGTTGAACCCCCCCCTCCCCCCCCCTTTAACTTTTATTTTTATTTTTATGAAAAATATATAAATATATATATTTTTTTAATTGTGGTAATGGGTGACCAAAAAAGCTGACCTTACCCCCCCCCCCCCCCCCCAACGAAACGAAATATCGATCGGCCAAAATGTTCAAATTTTGAGACACACACACAACAAAAAGAACGTCCTCTTCCCCCCCCCCCCCCCCCCCACTCGATGGACAAGGGGGGTGGTGCAAGTTTAACCGTGCCCTTGTAGCTACGTCACTGTTCTTACCTCTTGCCATAGCCACCTCTCCCTCTGGATGTGCCATCATCTGCATGGCTGTAGGAGCGATGCCAATCGGGAAAGGTACCTTCTGTCCAAGGATGGTGGTGGAGATATCACGTGATGATACATCTCGTAGAATGTAGGACTGTAAACGGATTCTGTGACCATGGTGAAATCAAAAATAAGGGATGAAAATAATGACGATAATGACGGCGACGATGGTCACGATGAAACGATGGTCATGATTTGTTTTCTTCTCTTTGCCGCATCAGAGGATAATTGATTACATGGTTACATTCAAAGATACAATACTACAAATCAAATTTACATGATCACAAAAACATTATTATTGTCATAACAAAGCAATTGAATCATAATTAACATAAAAATTATACTGATAGTTTTGTTTCCCTCTCTCTTTGTTTTCTCCTTTATTTTTCTTTTCTTAAATAACACCTAACAGTTCTTTTGGTGGTAATGATAGTAACAATGAAGGGAGGTGTTACGATGATAATCATGGTCGTGACGATGGTCATGTCGATGATGATGGAAACAATGATGATGATATTGATGATGGTCACGATGTAGTTCGCGGTAACATTATCACAGTAACTAAGGGTATGACGTTCATTACGATGAAGAGAATATTTGTGACAAAATCGATGAGAAAGAGGGGCAGAATGAGGAGTAGAATTGATGATGTGGTTGTGGTGGTAGTAACGATAGAATGTTGATATCTTCACTTAGGTCCATTTGAAGATAATAAAAAGTCCATCCTCGCTCCAATTCTCTCGCACGCAACATTTAGAAACAGGATGATTTTAGGCAGCCGATTGCCTGAATGCCTCCATATTATTATGTGAGTGCCCCAATATCCTTCTATTTGACAGCGAGGTACCCCAATACTGTATATCTCTGGTAATTGGCCGAGGGTAATTATCCAGGGGTAATTGTATAGCACCATTCATGTACATTCCTCGGCGTTGATTACAATATATATATATATATATATATATATATATATATATTTTCAAAACCATATTAAAATGGTCATTTCGGGGCTCGCTCGCAAATTGTACAACCAAATATGTCCACATGACTGTGTTCATAATGACAAGTGCCAGAGTGATGCAAAGTGAATTTTCTGTGATCAATTGGGATTGAGACGACCCGAATATTTGTTCTTCTTAAAAGGGAAACGTGACTTAAAAAAGTGGTTGAAAAGCAATAATCTAGTAGTCAAAAGACGGGTGCCCCCCCCCCCTCCATGACTGAGCCCACACTACGCCACTAGCTCTAATCAATCGTCATTTTGCAGTCTCTTTTCTCTTATGTACATAGCTCCGATTAATATCAATTCTGTATAAGACGAGGCCCAGAAAAGTCAAAAAAGTGTTGTGTTAGGACATCATGGGCAAATATTGATCTAAACGCACGTTTAAACATGCAGTGACGAGTGACGATACACATACAAAAGCATATTCGCGTGAACAGCACTATCATTTAGGTAGATGAAGATAAAACATGGGAGTATCACGCTGCAATAAAACTACAGTCATACGACCCGACATACTCCCCCGTATATTCCTCGTCTGCAATAAGATAAACGACCATTCTACGATTGACAGGGCAAGGTAGGATAGGCGCGTATTCAGGGGGTGGGACGGTGGGGCGGTCGCCCCCCCAAAAAAAAAAAAAAAAAAAAAAATCAAAAATCAAAAATCTAAAAAAATCAAAACTTCCGCGCTTCGCCCGGGAGGAAAGAAAAACTGAATTCAGACATGAGTCGAAAACGTTACAACGAATCGTCTTCTTTCTCTAATAATTTAATGAAACGTCGAAGCTTCCGCTCCCTGAACCAACCCCCTAGGGAGCGCGCTTCGCACGCTTTGTGTGCTCAATACCCCCCCCCCCCCTCCCCTAAAATAAAATCCTAGCTACGCGCTTGGGTAGAGACAATTTTAGTATTAGGCTAATATTAACACACCTACTGTCTGGGCTTGCATACTGTTTCACGAAACTGTCATAAGTACAAATTAGTCGACATCTTATTGAAACACGTTTTAGATTAATTTAACACACGCATTTTAATGAGTTGTCGGCGAACCTAAACGGTGTGCAAGCCTAGGCAGTAGGCGTGTTTATGTTTAACATTCTTTACCATTTGCTCTCTAGCGTATATCCTTGATACTTTATTTACAATCTTATTGATAATTGTATAATGGAAATGAATATTTTTATTCGTAGACCTTTCCATGACAAATTTGGGGTATCAAGTTGATAGAGCAATAATAATAATAATAATCTGGATTCATGAAGTAACAGGTATATACAACAGTGCAGATTTGCCTGTATAGCGTATAGATCTAGGTATTGTGTTAATAACAGATGTTTCAAGCTAGGTTGAAATCACAGATACCGAATATACATTTAGCTCACGGTGTACGACATAATTTTCTAAATCAATACGTACGAAAATGTGTCAAGCCTCTACACAATATGCTCTGTAGCATCTAGTTCCGTAAGAGGGTAGCCATTTCGGGTGATCAGATCTGCGTTTTTATACTAGTGTACAGGAAATGGATAGAAGAGTAAAGCCGTGAAACACTGCCCAGAAGGGAGGGTGCAAAAGTTCACCAAGCTCCATGCAATTCAAGGAAGATAGTTCAACAAAATTTCATACAATTCAATTTGAAATAAATTATAGTTTCAATGAAGGAAGTGGCTAGCCGATTTAATCATGTTCTTGAGGTTAAGCAGGTGAATTTATGAATATACCGTGTGTCTCAAAAAAAACGTAACACTTTTGAAATGGTTGCCAAATTGAGCATATATAATTTTATGAAAAAATGTCTATATGTATGGAAAGCTAAAGGACCAACCTTTCATATGATATGAAAAAATTAAAAAAAAATCATGCTTCGATGGACAGTGTTCACTTAAGTTAGAGGTATGAAAATGGGCCTGCGCAGGATTTTTCCTTCCAATTTTGGACAGGTAAATTACTTGTAACTTACAAAATAAGGTCGATATGAGATATTCATGATCGATGGATCAAAAGGATATTTTGAATCAAAAGGATATTTTGAATACCTCGAATTCTGGTATTTTCAATGCATAATGAATGATGTACTTAGCTATTACATGTTTGGGTCATTCATAAAACCTGAATAAAATGTGATTGATGATCCACCAAACTTACGGAAGAAAACTGATAAAGAAAAGGCAAGGGGTAGGTGATGGGATGGGAAAAGGTTGTGGGGGGGAGGAGAGTGGGTTGCATAATGTCAATTATGATTTTGAATACGGTATTTCAATTTAACATTTTCCCATTCTTCCTTCATCCTGTTCACATCTACCAGATCAATGATACAATAAGATGGGAGTGGAAGTTGGTGTGTGTGTGTGTGTGTGTGTGTGGCAGGGGTGGTGTTTGGGGATTGATAAATGACAGAGAGAAAGGACTGGTATTCAAAACATCCTTTTAACTCTTAATCCATCGATCATGAATATCTCATATCAAACTTATTTTGTATGCTAAAAGTAACTTACCTGTCCAAAATTGGAAGGAAAAATCCTGCGCAGGCCCATTTTCATACCTCTAACTTAAGTGAACACTGTTCATCGAAGCATGATTTTTTTTTCAATTTTTTCATATCATATGAAAGGTTGGTCCTTTAGCTTTCCATACATATCAACATTTTTTCATAAAATTATATATGCTCAATTTGGCAACCATTTCAAAAGTGTTACGTTTTTTTTGAGACACACGGTATATCGCACTTCCTGGGTCTTAAAGGTAATACAAAGTTTTGGTATGGGGTCATGAATTTGGTTCAAATGATTATATTGGAAGCATATGCGATCCTACAATATTCATTGATCGTTGTTGCGGTTGAAATCGAGTCTAAAGTTATGAAATTGTAAATAATAAACTCTTTATGTTGTATAGCTCCCTCTCAAGGCCACTATATTAATTAAGCTATAAAACAATGTTTCTTGACTAAAATCAACCGATTAGCTATTCCCGTTTGAAAATTATATATCACAACTACATATTCTGAAGTTTCCATGGTCGCAGCTACTATTGTACGGCCGTAGGCGCTATTTAAAATTTATCAAAATTTACCGGGAGCACCGGTAAATTTTTATATTCAATTTTTTTCGAAAGCAGTAGTGTTATAGGGGCTAATTTTTCGAGTGCTTATAATACATCCACAGGGGCATCCAAATATATCAAAATTGTAAAGAATCACTATCCACCCAATTTTCAAAATTTCCCAAAACTTTGTATTACCTTTAATACTTTCCAGTCTGAACGATTAAAACAGATCTACATTACAAAATAATGACCATGACTGTCCATTTACCGTTTGAAAGCCTCTTGATTGTCTCTCACACTCTGTTCAGTATCTGACCCTCCTGCATAGTAATCAAAGACATCTCTGGACATGTTCGTCTTGGCATATTCCTCAAAGTCCCTTAAACATACCACATTGGGCTTGCATTGTGGATGACGAGTCGACTCACTTTCCTCTTCTGTTTTGTTCTGGCATGGCGGCAATCTACATACCACATTGTCCGGATCTCGAATCGTATTTGAATCCATGGTAATTACTGCACTGATTTGTAATCTACGCAGACGGTCTGCTTATAGTTATAGTTCCCTCTACACCGCTCTACACAGTCATGCAGATGTGAAGATGAATTGACATTAACCTCGATCAAACTCGTTCGTCAATGCGAACAAAATAGTCTCCTATTGACCTTGCTACAGATGAGTTCACCAAAGGTCTACCATGTGTGCGCGATCTGAATGCGTGGCCGTGGGACTGTTGTTCAGGCTCGGCTACACCCAAAGGTAAATAGCCTAGTTGTTTTGGCAGCTAGTGTGCGGCTCGCGTGTGCGGTTCAAGTGCAAGCCGCGAATCACACGAGTTTATTTTTGCAACTTTTGCAATGACATATTTATTTTATGGAAGCTTAAAAGTGCCATTCAGATGATCATATGACAAGATCCAAGATCTTATCATGTCGACATCTTTTAGAACAGATGATAAGATGACAAGATCTAGGATCTCATCATGTCGACATTTTTTTAGAACAGATGATCAGATGACAAGATCTAGGATCTCATCATGTCGACATCCTTTAGAAAAGATGATCAGATGACAAGATCCCGGATCTCATCATGTCGACATCCTTTAGAAGAGATGATCAGATGACAAGATCCCGGATTTCACCATGTCGACATCCTTTAGAAGAGATGATCAGATGACAAGATCCCGGATCTCAACATGTCGACATCCTTCAAAACAGATGATCAGATGACAAGATCTAGGATCTCATCATGTCAACATCCTTCAAAACAGATGATCAGATGACAAGATCGAGGATCTCATCATGTCGACATCCTTTAGAAGAGATAATAAGATGACGAGATCCCGGTTCTCTTCATGTCCACATCCTTTAGAACAGATGATCAGATGACAAGATCTAGGATCTCATCATGTCGACATCCTTTAGAACAGATGATCAGATGACAAGATCTAGGATCTCATCATGTCGACATCCTTCAAAACAGATGATCAGATGACAAGATCTAGTATCTCATCATGTCGACATCTTTTAGAAGAGATGACCAGATGACAATGCCATGCGCTAGAGCTATAGTGCATTATTGCATGCATGCGCACGTGCACGACGTGCGCGCATGTTCGTTTTCAAACATCAGATCTCGACATGATGTGATCTTGGATCTTGTCATCTGATCATCTGTTCTAAAGGATATCGACATGATGAGATCCGGGATCTTGTCATCTGACCATCTATTCTGAAGGATGTCGACATGATGAGATCCGGGATCTTGTCATCTGATCATCTCTTCTAAAAGATGTCGACATGATGAGATCGTAGATCTTGTCATCTGTTCTAAAAGGATGTCGACATGATGAGATCCTAGATCTTGTCATCTGATCATCTTTTCTAAAGGATGTCGACATGATGAGATCATAGATCTTGTCATCAGATCATCTGTTTTGAAGGATGTCGACATGATGAGATCCTAGATCTTGTCATCTGATTATCTGTTTTGAAGGATGTTGACATGATGAGATCATATAGATCTTGTCATCAGATCATCTGTTTTGAAGGATGTCGACATGATGAGATCCTAGATCTTGACATCTGATCATCTTTTTTACAGTATGTCGACATGATGAGATGAATTATCTCGACATCTGGGTGGCACTTTTAAGCTGCCATAGAATCCATATTAATTGTTGATAATATAATAATTGCTACTCAAGTAAGAATAAAGAAGTTTGTGCATACACTTTTGTAGGCCAAATAGTATTTTTGACAGAGAAGGTAAAATTGAAATAGGGCTGTAATTCTAAAAGTATAACGATCGTCTTTTTTTATATAAACAGGAACAATTCTAGCAATCTTTAGTTTATCTGGAACAATGGCAGGAGCCAAGGATTGATTGAAAATGTGTGTGACTGGTTTAAAATGACAGAGCTAATAGAATCAAACCCACATATATGAGCTGTTTTTTTTTTTTACAAATTTCAATAATTTTACTTTCATTTATAGATGTTAGATATAGGGAAACAGCACCATGATTTGTCAGATAATCTTTAAAATCAGAGGATACATAACTATAGTCTTGGAGCAATGAAGTATTACTGTGGTACATTAATTAATGAAATGATTGTTAAATTCTTTTGCAATTTGTTGCGGATCATTGACACATTTATCATCATGTATAAAATACTTAGGAAGAGAACTTGTTGATTTTCTCAGTAAATTATTAAAAGCAGACCAAGTGCCTTTAACATTAATATGCATAAATGTATTCTTCAATTTGTTAGATTAATACAATTTTTTAGCATGCCGTAAAATTTGGTTCATTTTGTTCCTTAACAAAAGACTTAACTCCGTTTCGTTGACAATCAGCCGTAGACGAAAGACTTCATGCATGGCTGATTGTCCACGAAACGGAGTCTTTTGTCAATTTTGCTTGTTACTACGGCAGGGAGCCAGTGAAAACGAATTCGTTTTGATAAAATTATGGAAATGCAAGCACTACTTTAAACAAACAGAACTTTGTCATTCCTTGCTCATTTTTCATGATTGAGGTGTCATATGAAAGGGCAGAAACTCAACTTTTTAGAAATGTGATTTTCTCTTTGAAATTCAGATACCGCCCGCCAAATGCCTTTTTGGTTCCCTCTCTTCATATTCATTTGAATCACTCATGCATGAAATATGCATCATATAAATTGCATTAAATGAAAGAAGAGAATCTAAGCTTTCCAAATATGTGTCATTTATTAATTATAAATGTGACTAAGTTATGATAAAACATCGATAGTTCTCGGTTTCGTTTTTTTCTAGGACGCACTGTATATCGTAAGTGTTTATCGAATGCATTAAGGAACTTTTATAAAAACAAGTCATACGACTCATTCACATCAGAGCAACGATATATTGAGGACCAATCTGTATCATGCAGTTCTGAAATCAATGCATAAATGCTATCATTTGTCATTTTGAGGGATAACATTTGAGTATTTAATACTTTATTTACATTACATTCAATTTGAGAAAGACGAAAACTAGGCAGGTGGTCAGAAATGTCCACACACAAACTTTCACTATCAACTGTAGAATTCATAAAATTGGTAAATATATTATCACTTAAGGAAGCAGTATTGACAGTAATACGAGTAGGACTTTTTATGAGGGGTATGAGGCCGTAGGAAGAATTGATACTTAAAAATGATACTAATGTATAAGTTAGAATGTTCACATTACAGCTTACAAAACATAATCATAACATTTCAAGAAATCATTAATATTACCACTTGGCTTTCTGTATATTATATAACATCAACTGTAGTTTTGTGTGGCAATTATTTATGATATCAATCAACATAGATAATATATATAAAATCATTCATCTCATTCTCATTACAAATGTATTTCAACTAATTTGATACAAAAAGCTACACCTCCTCGACCAAAATATTTGTTGGAATTCAAAAATGTATGACCTTCTAGCTCAAAAGGTAAAAGTGGTATAAGTAGTCCACGTTTCAAACACTGCAATAATTGAAAATGAAATTTGAATTGATACAAATTCAGAAGAAAAAAAAATAAAAAAAAAAATAAAAAAAAAAAAACTTTACGTTAAACTCATTTGGTGTATTAGAGCAAGAATTTGTATTCAGTAAATTTTAGAAATTCAAATCTTGCATGATCAATATCAACTAAAGGATTCATAACTATATCAAATAATATTCATATTTTCCAATGCATCAGGGTATAGATCATATTGTATATACATGAATACTGACTGCTGAAGTTACAGTACTTAAGAGTATACATTTGATCCTGTTCCTCTGACATACATCTAATTATACAAAAATGAAGAAAAAATTACATACTTTGTAAAAAAAAAAAAAAAAGATACAACAGTTATTAAAAACAGTGCATTAAAATAGACAAGAGAAATATCCGAAAATATTCACTAATCATAAAACCAAAGTCCAGTTGGGAGGATAAAACAAATAACTGTGTGTCATCTATCCAGGTAAAAGTTATCATTATCCTTCGTATCTCTGCTTTTCTCGTCATTTAATCTTTGTTATGAATGACTTTAATGCCCACATTTTTATCTTCGAACAAGGCAAAGATGCGACCGTCTGAACTCCACACATTTTGAACCGTGGAACAAGCTTTTGCATGTTTAAGTAGTTCCTGGTTACTAGACGTGAGGTCCTCAGATTATTAAATTATTTTGACGTTTCTTTACTTTTACTTTACTTTATCAGCCGTTGTCAATCCACTGCAGGATGAAGGCCTCAGCATGATGTTTCCAAATGCCTCTGTTCAGCGCCTGTTGGTGCCAATTTGTCTGTCCCCAGAACTGTTGCAGCTCGTCTCGCCATCTTTTTCTTTGACGTCCCCTGTTTCGTTTTCCCTCGTATGGTGTCCAATGAGTGATTGCTGAGCTCCAGCGATTGTCTTTCCTGCGGCTGATGTGGCCTGCCCAATTCCATTTCCTTCTTTTCACTGTTTTAAGGATGTCCTGGACTTTTGTTTGTTCCCTGATCCATTTGTTTGTTTTTCTGTCTTTGTATGTGATGCTTAGAATACTTCTTTCCATGTTGTGTTGCGAGGCTGCTAGCTTTCTTTCCATTTTTGAAGTTAGCGTCCATGTTTCTGCAGCGTATGAGATTGCTGGGATGATGCATTGGTTATATACCTTCTTTTTCAGGCATAATGGAAGTTTGCCTTTCATGATGGTGCTGTATCTGCCAAAGGCTCGCCATCCAGCTTTGATTCTTCTTCTTATTTCGTTGTCTTGATTTTTGTCTTGGAGGGAGAAACGTTGTCCTAGGTAAATATACTCCTCTACTTGCTCCATTTTGGTACCGTTCACTTGGATTTGTTTTGGATCTTTGGCTGATCCTGCCATGACTTTAGTCTTCTTCATGTTCATTTTGAGGCCTGAAAGTCGGCTTGCATCGTCCAGTTCTTGTAGCATTATTTCGAGGTCGTTTAAGTTGTGAGATATGATGACAATATCGTCTGCAAATCTTAAGTGAGTCATGTTTTCCCCGTTTATGTTGATTCCCTTTGATGACCAGTCTAATGTTTTGAAGATGCTCTCTATAGAGCAAGCAGGCAAGCAGTGAAGGCAAGCAGTGAAGAATTTTGGCGAGCCGGTGTCTCCCTGTCGAACTCCCTTTCTTATCATGATTTTGTTGCTGGCCTTGTGCATTCTGACAGTGTTGTAGCAGTCTGAATAAATGTCTTTAAGGATTTTGATGTATGTATTGTTGATTCCTTGGTCTTGAAGTGCCTTCAGTACTGCGTAGGTTTCTACGGAATCAAATGCCTTTTCATAGTCTACGAATGCTACGCATAGGGGGATGTTGAACTCTTGGCATTTTTCTTTCAGTTGATTAATGGTGTGGATGTGGTCCATAGTTGAGAAACCCCTTCTGAAGCCTGCCTGCTCCCTAGGTTGGTTGTTATCAAGGATTTTCTCTAGCCGGTTGGTGATGATTTTTGTGTACAGCTTATACAGGTTTGAGAGGAGGCTGATGGGTCTGTAGTTCTTTAGATCTCGCTTGTCCCCCTTTTTGTGCAGAATTATCATTGTGGCTTCTTTCCATTGATGTGGTATTCTCCTCGTTTGCATACATACATTGTAAAGTTTGGCTAGTTCCTCAGTTATTGTGTCTCCTCCTTCTTTGATTGTGTCTATAAGTATGCTGTCTGGGCCTGGTGACTTCCCTCTCTTCATTTGATTTATTGCATGTTGAACCTCCCAATCAGTTACAACTGGGATCTCTTCTTGTGGTTCTCCTGGATCTTCTGTCTCTTTATTGCTATTGTATAGTTGTTCATAAAACTCTTCAATTCTTTGAAGTATCTGGTCCTGATCTGTGATTTCTTGACGTTTCAGTCTGCGCCTATTCCTAAGGATCTCCTACCTTTTCTTGTACGTTTTAAAGGGCCACTCTAACATAGCCTTTCAAAACATGAATACACCTCTACTTATTAATATTCAAGCCTCTGATTTTTCAGAAATTTTTAAACTGACCAAAAAATGATAAAAACCATCCATACGGTCACGTGGCTTGATGACGCATTTGACGTCATTGCGGGCATGTCCGATTTGTCCTACAACTATAAAAGGAAAAATTTCATGGTAATTCATAATTAGGAATGACGAAATTGCAAGAAACGTACTGAGATTATCAAGTGCATATTATTTTTCGGATAAATGTCGGGTACTTGAATGCAATGTTGTAGCGCTTTTGTGTATTTTTTCATATAATAACAGCTAATTTTCATATTATGGGGGGGGGGGGGGGCGGTGTGAGATGGTTGATGTTCACCCTTTACAGTTTCACCCAAGCATTTCCCAGGGTGTAAACTACTACTTTTCAATATGCAAACAATGATAGTCAGGTATTTACTCGTCATAAAAGAGGGACCTGGATAGATGAATAAAGAAACAAATAACTGAATGGGGCTCAACGTCCAGGCTCGAGTGTCTTCGTTCAGGCGCGGATCCAGGATTTCTTAGGGGAGGGGTCCCAACTTTTTTTTTGTTTTGCTCCCGAAAATTTGAAAATCGCGCCGCCCGAAAAGTCGCTCAGTTGGGGAGGAGGGGGGGGGGGGGGGGGGTAGTGAGCACATTTTTTGTTTTGTCCTCGAAAATTTAAAATTTGCACCCCCCCCCCCCCCCTTGGGCGTCAGGGGGGGCCCAACCCCCCAAAAAGGTAAAAATCACGTGTTTTAACATGATTTTAAGGGGGGTGTGGGCCGGGCCCCCGCCCCCCCCCCCCCCTCCTGGATCCGCCACTGTCTTCGTTGACTAATAGGTGGCTGTTCTCGGGTATGCAGACTAGAAAGGTTTGTTTATGTTGAATTCAGAATTATTTCGCAATCAGTCAAATTTGACTATTATTGACTATTATATTATAATTAACTGATCTCTCTTTTTTAAATTTTGTTATTCATTGGTGTCCCTGCATTTGTTGTCAGGGTTTTCGTTGTTATTATTATTATTATTATATGTCAGGTTACCAAATCCTGTCCTTTCCTATTCGGCACCATCCTGACAAACCCGCTCGTATGAAACAATGGTTTCTCAGACATTTTTAAGCCCCCTATTATAATGTATCTTTTGTTTCCTTGAATTACAGTGGGATGCTTTGGTAAATCTTCTAAATTAAAGCTGAGAATCGCAACAAAAACAGTCAATCAGAAACCTCAATCAGTCTATTCTACAATAAACTAATTATCAAAGTTAACTCCAAGTGAGTAGCTAAATGAGAGCTAGAATTATATTTTAAAAATGTCTTTAGTGGTTGAAGTTCTGTAGTACTCTGTTTGTTTTTTACTACAGATTACTCTCTACAGAACATTCATACACAGCACATTTTATACAACTTTACTGGGGGTGACATGCTGTCGAGTAATAGCAATTTCAATTGCTTTTGTCACCCCTGACCAGCAGATTGTATCCTTCTCTCTCTCCTCTCCACTTTCCTAAAACTGTTTGCATGCATTATGAAATTTCTATGTATTATCCGATTGTTATACTCATTGTATGTTTCTGATTGGTCAAATAAATAATAATAATAATAATTTACTGATCAGATGATAGAAAATGGACAAGTCCAAAATAATAAAATAGCCTGAGGGAGAAAGAGAACCAATAGAAATGATTGAGAAGTATGGACGAAAGAATAGAAATCACTGACAATTGAGTGAGTAAGCAGAAATCTAGGTCCTCAAGTACAATGAAGAAAAGGACAAAAGAAACAATGTTTGAATAAAAAAAAACAATTTAGGGAATGGAAACAGGGAAGCGTATGGAAAGCTAAATGTGAGAATTAATGAACAACATAAGAAAAAGAAAATTTTACCGTCTTACACTTTCAATAGCCTTGAATGTGAAAGACCTTTAGTATTCCCCATGCAACTTGATTATCGTCGGACGAAAGGAATGAACAAACAGGAGATACATGATAAATGACGGGCCCACTCTGCCTAATGTTAATTTGCGTTTTTCCTTTCAGAAATACAACTTTAGGTCGTTTGGCAACCAAGAGCAACTGCTCTCCCCTCTCACAGTTAAGGCCCACTATAAGGATGGGTTAAAGAGAGCCATTCTTCTCTCTGGGCATTTGCGTTCTGCATGTGGGGCTTAACATGAATCAGAGGTGATATATCAGGAAATGATCAAATTAGGTCTTCTCAAATTCTCTGTATCTATCTCATTCCTTTACTGTCTGTCTTGCTCTCCATCCCTCCTCTCTCTCTAACATTAATAAATGACAGATGTTAACATCAACATCCATTATATCTGTTTTGTTTTATTGGTCTCACTGCAGTTCATTAAATGAACTATTCATGGAGAGACATTATAATTCAGTCACCTGGCGTCACACATCACTTACATAATCACATTATGATCATCATAACATATCATTATTCAAATAAAAACTCTCAGGAATATATCTCCATTAAAATTCAAAATATCTGAACCCTAACATATAGCAACAACACACATAAATGATAGATGTACTTTGTGAACATGGGGAACAGATAATAAATGCAGAAGAAACGTTGCTTGGCATACAAAAAAGTGTAGGTAACATTTACACTTGATCATAGAGTTTTCAAAGATTTGAATTATTCTTACGTCATGGTACATAAATGAATTTTTGACATATTATAGCATATTTTCAAAGTACAGAATGTCATTTGACAGAATTGTATTGCTTGTTTCTAAAGCAAAGAATGAAATAAGGCATGTATTAGATCATGGTCTACTTGAATATCAATAAAATATATAATATTTCAAATTTAACACATCTTGTCATGAGGTAATTTCGGGAGGGAACTTCCAAAAATAGATAAACACAACTTTCATTTTGTGACACATGGCAGTAAGTCATATACTCATAAAATCCATCATTAGTGAATTTAATCTGGCTTCACATATCCTTGTTTCATTCCACTGAATAACTTCAGTCAATCATCCATTTTATTTTGGGTGTTTTTATTTTTGGGAACAATTTCTGAATTTTCCCAATAGTGAATGAAAACATTGATAATACTGTGTAAGTGATATCTAAAGACTAAAGAGATTCACAAATTTTGATTTCCGATTCAAATTATATTCACAAATGAACACTTAAGCTAGCCCTTTATAGGTCAACCTAACAAACAACAACATGTATATATATTCACAAGATAAATGAAGACAAATGATTCACATTGAAAATAATCTTTTTTTGGTCATTAATCTTCTTTCAACACTTAAACAAACTTATAATATGATATCTGTGATTATTAGTGGATTCATCATGAATGTATGTCAAATGGATACATATACTTTACCTGATACAAGAACATTATCACAATCTTGAAGTGGTGTGATTTAAAGTAGGCATTGCCAGAGTGTCTGTTTGTATTGCACCACAGTTACTTCCACTAAACAAATTGGATTTCCCTTTTAATACTACTACTACTTATTACTAATGGTTCTAATAATCAAATCTTACACACTGCTGGGACTGCATCTTATTCAGGATTGGTTGGAGTATAACAATAGATGGAAGAGTGATCAAAGAAATACAATTTTGAGAAATTTCGCTCAGAACATGTATCCTTTGAAGTGGTTTAATAGTATGCGCATTAAGGCAATTCCATGCAATGTCTCCTGTATGATATGTCTTTCTTCCACAAAGTTCATCCTCAAATAAAGAATCTCTTGATATGACCATTGAATAAAGGTGTTTTATAGTATCAGTACCATTAGTTAAAGTCAAATCAATGATTTTTCATTCATGGATGTAATGTATGGATGTAATGTATGGCAAAATGATGTAAGGGACACATTGCAGGGAATCACCTTAAAGACCTGTTGGTAGTACACATTGCAGGATTGAAGGTTCATTAACCTACTTTGGGGGGGGGGGGGGAACTTGCAGATGGTTTGAATCCCATCCACAACCACTCCTGCATCATCTCATAATATCAGCAGGAATAACATCTAAGTTTAAATTCCTTATAAACTTACATAATATGGTTGACTGAACACGTGTAGTAAAAAAATATAATCTTTCATTAGTATATACGGTCGGAATATATGATCACCAGGTTAACTCTATTATAGTTTTGAAGATGTATAAGAAGGTGGTTGTCTCCTAACGAGTCTTCTGGTGATTTCTGAAATAGATGTGGTGCCTTGAAAATGAAACAAATGAAACAAAACAAAAGAAAACAATGTTAATAGATGACTATATTTATACAATCTTTTGCCAAAACTCATAAAATAATGCATTTAAACGATTACATTTAAATGAATAAATACATAATCATATATATGTTTAATCTTAAACTGGAGAGAAAGGGATTAATACATTATAGATTTTTAAAGCAGAGTTGTAGACAGCATTTAGTGATTTTTCTCTGGAGTCTAGTTTTAAGCATAGTTTCCATGGGCCACTTGTTAAACTTTTGAGAGTTTAGATGTCACATATAAACTTGACTCCAGTGGGAGTTAAGCATTGCCTAAAAATTTGAACAGGCCTTTTTTTTTCTTCTTTTTGTTACATTTGTTATTTCATTTTTCTTCTTGATCTTCAACGTCTATTTCACTAGAGTTTATGTTGTATTGTCATTCACCCTTTCTCAATGAAATCACCTATTTCAAAGATGTTATCTAAAAATATCTGAAACTTTATTGTGTTGAACAACAACAAAAAAACATTCAGAGTTGGGAGACGAAAGTGTCAAATTGCTTGACAAAGACCATGCTTTGTGAACAATATGAAGAATTAAACAAAATAAATGTTCATCATTTGGGGAAAGAGCAATATGTGCAAAACTAGAATTTGTTCATTAAATGCGAGGTATATAAAATAACGAGCAGCTCCAAGTTGATGAAAAGTAGAGGGGTACTATTCCCCCAAATAGGGCATTTTTGTCCATGAAAAGAAAAGTGTTACCTGTAAGAGCCATGGCAAGACTGAATTCATCCTTCAAGATCTCCAGCATTCTTTTCACTCCTGCTTCACCCTGGATATTATATGATGGATATGGAGAGAAGAGAAGAGAGAGAGACATGGAAAGAGATAGACAGAAAGAAAGAAAAAGACAGACAGATTAAAACAAGATACGGGGTAGGGGTTATAAATAAGTTGTGTAAAGACAAAAAGATTAAGTAAAATTTGGAAGAGAGAGAGAGAGAGAGAGAAAGAATATAGAAAATTGATAAAAGAATATAATAAAATACTACAAGCACTTAAAGATAAATTGTTCCATCTTTCTCGTTTAACTACTTCAGATGTAGCATGATAACTATTATCACAGTCTTAGCCCATCTGTGACACTATAATGATTTCACATAATAACCAATATCAGCATGAATAATGGTAGCATAGTCCAATGTTTTGATTGCTTGCTTATACAAAGGTCATGCTTTGTACCTCAGCAAAAGACTTATAACTTGGGGCAAAGTATTTATTAAATTTATATTAGCTTTTCAGAGAAAATTGCACAGCCGAGGGCTATATCTCATCAAAGATATAGGATTACAATTACAATTGCATCAGGGATTTAGGTTAGGTTAAGGGTTAGGTATAGTGTATGGTCAAGGTTTAAAGTTAAGAATTTGTTTAATGTAAGTAGGATATTGACTGTGGAGCTATTGCTGCCAGAGCATTTGTTATAAGAGTGCACTTACATTACAAGTCAACGCCCACAATGCTGGTCGACCAACAAACACTGCCCTCGCTCCTAGGGCTATTGCCTTGAGAACATCTGTCCCAGTCCTGACTCCTCCATCAAGATAAACCTCTAATCCAGTGCCTTTCAAAGCATCAGCAACCTCAGGCAAGGCATCAATCTATTCAAAATGTAACAAGAAACATTTCATGAAGTATCAGCTGTGTAATCTCAAATGTGATGATTAAATGTTGGTCTGCATTTTCTGGGTTGTTGCTTTACAACCCAAAGACAGTTAACAGTGAAAGAGGTTGAGGTGGAAAATAAAAGTACACCACAATTAGGTTTGATGGTAATCCGCCCATCGGTTATAATGATAATGCGATCACAAGCTATTTTTGCATACATAATGAGCCCAATGACCTTTGACCCAAAATCTAATCAGTTCATTGGCTCAGCGAGATATAAACATGTCTGATTTTGATGGTAAATTGTCAATCGGTTCTAATGATATTGTGATCACTTTCACTAAAGCTAAAATCAATCCCCTGAATCAACAGCTTAGCTCATCTGGATTTAAAAAAAACGGACAAAACTCTTATCTTCTTAAATTTGATGGTCACTAGGACATTTTCATCATGTAGCCAAATTTAATTCATATGTCTATGTGAAGTGCCATGAAATGAATGATTTCATTCACATTTTACAAATAATTGTATTTCAATAGTTAGAATGCATATTGCAAATATTATATGCTGCTACGTATGGAAATCAATAATGTTTGTTTTACCTAGCAACAAATAATGTTTGCAATTCATACCCTGACTATTGAAATAAAACTTTTTGTAACAGGCAAAAGAAATATTTTGTTTCAAGGCACTTCACATTGAATATGCTTTCAATTTGGTTACATTAGGAAAATGGTCAATATGAAGAAGATTTTGAGTGAACTTACTGTAGAAGGAACCCCATCCAGCTGTCTTGCTCCATGGTTAGATACCACCACACCAGCTAAATTATGTGCTGCAGCTTCCCTAGCATCCTCAGCTTTACAACGGTAGAAAACAAAAGTAACAAAATACAGAGATAAGTCAACTTCACGGGAAGGGAAGTATTAACAAAGATAGTCTATTTTCGTTATACTACTGCTTCTGTATAGAACTGCAAAATTACTGTCACTGATAATCGTTTAACCTTAAAATAAAGGATGATAGCTGATTTCTATCTGAGATTCAAATGTGTTTGTAAATATTAATGTAATGCCAGTTCTTTAATCCTTCTGATAGTGTGAAGGAATGATAAAATCCAAATTATGCATACTACCACATTTATAAATTAATTTATAAAAAATAAGATTTATTATAAAAGGAACTAATCACGGACAAATTTTGTTCTACAGTATATGTTGGAATTCTATTGCTGATAAACTTTATTCAACTTTATTCAAAGTTATCACTTTTAATTATTACTTCCGTTAGATAATATCGCCTTCACTCAAATGCGCGTTCATGGAAATCAACTCTGAGTTAAGGGTCTGGATAAAAATTAATTTTGTTCTCCTTATGCCCTTTAATACGCTTTAAAATGTCTCATATTCTTCTTCTTTTTTTTGGAGGGGGGATGAGGGGTAATTTTGTGTCTCTCTTCTCTTCTCCAAGATAATCTGCCTCCTTCAAAACTGAAGATTATTGCAGATGCCATATACTCGGCATGATTTGGAGTGTGCAGTTGGACCATTATACCAGGGTTCTCCTATGATATACAAGTTATTTTTTTTGTAATTGGTCCTCTTTAACAACAAAAAACCCAACTCATATACCTGTGAGGACACCTTTGAGTACGATTGGAAGTGATGTGATAGTTTTGAGCCATTCAATGTGCTTCCAGCTTAGTGAAGGATCAATCAATGATGCTACATACTCTGATAGACCAGAGCTGGATGATCCCTGTACCCCACCCCGGTTTGTCTTCAGGGTGAAGTTGGCTAATCTGTTTGATGGTATCAAGGCAATGAGAAATAAAGATTATACAATTTATTAACTATATAAAAAGTGCAAAATACATGTGTTATGGAAAATCTGTTCCTGTTCAATGGTTAAATAATGTTATAAGAGGTGATTTCATCTTGCTGTCATGCACTGAACAATACAATGAAATAAATACACAGCTTAGGGAGAAGACAGATGAATGCTCCACTTTATTCAGCAGTTATTATTGGATAAATTATTATTGAAAGATCTGTATTTCACTTTACTTCTCAAATTCAGTGGACTACAACACTGCCAACATCAAGTACCAACTCTGTACATTGTAGGTGTATATCTGATTTGGTTATTGTTGGTAACTTGTAATTCTATGAATAATGCTATCGAAGTCATGATAATAAACTTGTAATTTCCACAATCTACCAGAAAGTACTTCAAACTATGTTCCATTAATTAAAGAGTCGAAATTAAGAACTTACACCCACATTCAACACAATGCAGTTGATAAATAGGGAGAATAAGTACACTCTTGTCTCATTAAGTAATCTCCATATATACATACATGTAGTACTGTTGTAAACCGAAAGTACTGTTGTAAACAAATATTTTGTACAAATAAAGAACAGAAGCTATTAAACTTTCATGTTTGTATCAGATCATGAACATGATTTACAACATATTACTTTGCACAGGATATGCACTTTGAAACCATTAAGTCTTTTCAAAAAGGTGAATATCAATTTTCAAAATCAATAGCACATACCATGCACTATTAAACAAGTACGGTATATCATTTAGCAATAACCAGTCTCATAAAAAAAGACGGAACATGACTCTTTGCTAGACATTTTGGGCAATCAGAAAACATGATTTGCTTTACACAATAAGGCCTATAAAAAAAATGTTGTATTGCCTTTGCGACTGACCCCAAAATTTTAAAATCTACGGTCAGCTTTTTAATTTTTTTTTTTTTTTTTACTGTTTTTTAGACAAAAATGTTTAATGAATAACAAAATGAAAAATACCAGCCCAAAGAGGGAGAAAAAGAAAAAAGATTTCTGACCGATTAGGCATTTTTAATAAGTTATTGACAGAAAGTCCACTTTAAACAGTTCCTCAACAACAAGGTGCTGCACAAATCTATGTATCCTACTGTACCTGTACGGCTCCGGCAAGGAAAACTTGTTCCTCATATCAGCCAGTCTCTTTCCCAACATGGGTGTATCCACCGTCACAAAAATGGCCTTATAGCCCGCCTTCTCAGCCCGCTTGACGAGATCTCTAGTGACGTCCCTGTCCCTGTAGACATAGAGCTGGAACCATCTCAAACCGTTCCCTGAAGCCTCAGCCACCTCTTCAATGCTACGGGTAGACCATGAACTAAGGATCATACCTGTGCCCATCGCTGTAGACGCTGTGATGGGGTTTAGATTGTCAAGAAGAGATAAAATATCTAGGGTTTAAATAAATTAGTAATCAGTAGAGATACTGAAATACGTTTATTATCAATACAATGATTTTCAGGCAAAAAGCTAATATAATCCACATATTGAGGAAAAGTTATTTTTTTAACCAGCAGTTACAAGGAAGGCTTTCTTTGTTAACTTTGTTAACTGTAATTAAAAGAACATTTTTGTTCATACATTTAGATTCAATTGATTATGCAATGTGGACTCAAAACGCACAAGTTATGAAGGTTTGGAGATATAGTACATAGAATATTGCATTGTTAAGCACTCTTTAAAGTATCATCTCATTTTCATCATCATGATAATTTTTGTTTAAATTGTGAAAATTTTGAGTAGCTTTAGAATGAAGTTTGATCGTACCACGTGCTGTTGCCACTTCTCCATCAGGATGGGCCATTCTCTGCATAGCTGTAGGTGCTATGGCAATAGGATAAGGGAGCCTCTGACCCAACACAGTCGTTGACATATCACGCATAGACACATCTCGAAGAATACGAGGGTACAGTCTCAATCTTAGTGAAAAAATTGTTAAATTAAAGTTATGAATTCAAATAGGCATGTCTGAACACTTAATAAATGGTTAGCTGTCGTGTTTGGCATATGATTTTGCAAAACATAAGCACAAAAAGTAGCACTACATACTGGGAATATTTGCTTTCTATATGATCAACATATCTTTTGGAACAATTGATGAAATATCCTTGCATGTATATACGGTACTATGTTAATTATGTGAGTATGCCAAGCGTAAAAAGATATGACCACTAAACAATTTCTAAGTAACCAGATACTTGATAATCTATTACATAGATGTTTAAAAATTGATTTAAAATTTCAAAAGTAATGATGGAAACAAATTTCCTTCTGCAGTTTGAAAAAAATACTAGTAATACTTAACAGATTAACAAATCAAGGCCAGCTTTTCCCTTATACTTCATAGGCCTGTCCGATTTTTTTTTCTTCACTAAAACTCTACCATTCTATGCCTTTATTTGTAATACTGTGTATAACTAATTTAAACTGTTATTATGTCTGTCAATTATGGATAACGTCATCTTCCATTATGCGCAGTAGTAGTTTCAAAATATGGCTGCAACAATTTCAACACGGAGCTCAATTTCGACAAAGAAAATTCAGAAAAAAGACCCTTAAATGCATCTCTCTCTGTTGTTGTCCCTCCGCTTTTCGGAGATCAGCGAGTTTATCGCATTTGAAGTAGTAGGCAGCTGTAAATATGTTATAAAATCCTTAGTTGGAGGATATGGAGTGCAGGCGATGGGCATGAATTTTGTAAAGATAGTGAAGTGTCATCTTTAAAATAGAATCATTCACAGTGTGGGGAAGGGATGGATCATAAGGCAAGAGAATAGCGCAGGTCAGATTGGAGGGGTCCTGGCTGTTGAGCAGTGGTGTATTTGGTGCAGAGTCGAGGGCATTATGCAGGAGTCTACTGGCTCTGTCGATAAGGTCTTCCAGTAGGTTGACAGTAGTCGAGCAGGCAGCCACAACGTGAACTACGGTATCCTCCTCAAGATTGCAGACAGGACACTTTGCGTTGGTTGCTTTCTTAATCTTGGAGAGACGGGTTCGGGTGAGGTAGGTTGATGTGAGGAGCTGTGCTCTTATGGTCAGCGCCTGTCTGATTATTGTTGATGGAGGGTCTTTGGGATAGAGGTTCCTTGGGTTGATGGATTTTCCATGCCAGAATGCGAGGGACGACTTGGTGGCAGCTCCTTTCTGTGTAGCTTCCTCGAATGCAGCAGAGATTGAGTTCTTAACTCTGCGCTTCCAGGAGACGTAGGGAATGGGATTTGTAATAAGATCCTCAATGGTTGGAACCTTATACATAGCCAGGATACCTTTCAGGCTTTTTACTGAGGGAGTGCCGATGCTGAGGGCATGAAGAAAGGTTCGCCGTTCAAATCTGGTGGAGTCGAGGTCCAGTAGTTGACCAAGCAGCAGTAGCTTTTCTTGGCCATTTCGTTGGCTGATTGGTATGAGACCTGTTAGGAGGGATACACTTTCATCAGCAGCTATGACAGGAATGCCTAGGATACGCTTGAATAGATGGGTCTGTGCACGGTTTAGTTTGGATAACATCGAATTATTGAGGTGTAAGATAGATGTTCCGTAGAGCATCCTGGGGATGCAGTAGATGTTCCAAAGACAAACTGAGAGGAGAGGGACAAGACCTAGCGTATGGGCCCCTGCACCGCAGAGGTCGTAAAAGGCATTAAGACCCTTTGAGATGATGCAATCAGTCGGATCAGTCTGAGATGCTGACTTTGTGATCCCAAGATGAACGTGAGATTCTTTACGGGATATAGTGAGGTCACCCATTGTCCCTTCCTGTTGGCTGTCCGACTTACGAGCATTCATCACCACAACTGCACTCTTGGCGGGATTGATTTTGTAACGCCACTCTCTTGTATAAGCTTGGGTTGCCGTGATCATCTTTTGCAGCTGTGATGATGTGTTGCTGATCAAGGCGACATCGTCTGCAAGCACAATGACACCAGAGTAGCGGCCAATAATCTTGCACCCTAGCTGATGCATTTTGATGGTTCGTGTGACTCTTCCATCCCAGAGGACTTGGCTTTTCATTCCTTCATAGAGGTTACGAATGATGTGCTGGATGTCCTGATCAGCTTCGGAATTCCTTAGCTTATGGAGTAAGCCAAGGTGCCAAACTTTATCACAATGCTTTCTCTGCCGCGGCATCCAGGAAGAAAATGTACAAGGGTCTCTTTGAAGCTCCTGTGATCTCGATTGTGAGTTGAAGGCACAACGCAGTCAGTTGGCATGAGAAGCCCTTGCGGAAGCCGAACTGTAGTTGGTCGGGGATGTCTTTGAGGGACAGCTGCGCCTCGAGGCGAGGCCTGATGCAGGTTTCGAGCAGCTTTGTGAGTGTTGGAGTTAATGTGATGCCACGGTAGTTGCGAGGATCCTGAGTACTCTTTCCTTTGCCTTTGTGGTAAGTGGAACAGATGTAGTTTGGCCTAGGCCTAATCTTAGAGTATAAATACATTGGATATTCACATGCTTTCGCTAAAATTGACTATTTGGGGCAAAGTTTGCACAGGAGACCCTATGGAGTATGGTCAATAAGGTCGTCTAATTCTGTCTCTAAAGAGAGGACCAGACCCTACCAAAATAAGACTAAGAGGCTAACGAACGAAAGAAAGAGATAGAAATTTTCGGTCTAGAGTGGACTGGTTGGTTAACCAGACAGTTGATTTTTTATTACGAGACCCTAGCTACCCCTACTCGCCCGGGGAGGTGAGTTGGCTCAGTCAGTAAAGCGTCTGCCTGTCGAACCAAAGATCTTGGGTCGAATCCCACCCAGGCGGATGACTGAAGCCTGCGTTGTGTGTTAACGTGCCCCTTCCCTCATTTCATAGACATAGGCTATGTTAAGTGGAAAACACTCCGTCCCTCGGATAGGACGTTAAATGGAGGCCCCGTGTACTTCTACTTCTATGGTGATACTCATCAACGCCTGTTCAGCATCTAGATGAGGATAAAGCATAGAGTTGTATAATAATTATACAGCTCTATGCGGTACAGTTCCTGAAAAGGGAACTAAATTGTTTCAAGAGCCACCTTGAACTGCTCCAAAGAGGGCAGTTCAACGATGATTTGAGGTAGCTCGTCCCAGTCCTTAAGTGTCCTGGGGAAATAACTAAATTTGTAAGAGTCCATTGAAGAGCCTAGTCTCATATATCGTTGTTGTTGACTCCTCCTTGTAGTGCGCTGCCTCGGTTTGATGTACTCCGGTATTGGTATCGCAATTTTGTTATTTGCTATCTTGTAGAACATTGACAAACGTGCCCGTTTTCTTCTTTCTTCAAGTGTTGGGAGATTAAGTTGTTCTCGCATGGATGTTACACTGGCATCACGCTGGTAGTTTCCACAAATGAAACGAAGTGCACGTCTTTGGACCTTCTCGAGTTGGTCTATTTGATTCCGCTTATTGGGGTCCCATACTACCGAAGCATACTCTAGCTGGGACCGTACGAGAGAGATGTATGCCAGTTTTTTCACTTCTGTTGGACATTGTCTTCCGAGATTCCTCCGAATGAATCCAAGGGTCCTCGAGGCCTTGTTTGTGACCGCATCTACATGCGATTTCCAACTTAGACGATCATGTAGCTCGATTCCAAGATATGCTTTGCTGGCCACACCTAGAAGATCATCTCCCCTCATAGTATAGGTGTGCATTATGGGATGCCTCTTTCTGTGAATTCGCATTGAGTAGCATTTTTTGGCGTTGAATTGCATTTGCCAACGATTAGCCCACTCCAAGAGTCTGTCCATATCTGATTGAAGTTTTACTGTGTCATCTACAGATGCTATTCTCCGCATCAAGAGGCAATCGTCCGCAAATAATTTGATGGTAGAATCGACCTCGGCACCAATATCATTTATGAATAAGAGGAACATAAGAGGACCTAGAACTGTGCCCTGAGGCACTCCTGATGTGACATGAACCGACGTTGAAGCCTCTCCATCAACAACCACTCGTTGAGTCCTGGAAGTTAACCAAGTCGATATCCAGCTTAGGGTCACATCACGAATTCCGTAGTATTTCAGCTTACTTAAAAGCCGTTGATGAGCAACCTTGTCGAAGGCCTTGGAGAAGTCCAAAATCATTACATCTGTTTGATGGTTGTTATCTAAGGATCTGGATAGTTCTTCCACCGTAGTGATGAGTTGGGATTCAGTAGAATGCTTCTTGCGGAAACCATGTTGATACTTCACAAGTATATCATTTTCATCCAGATGTTCCATAATGGAGTGAAAGATCACATGTTCCATCAGTTTAGATGTGACACATGTTAGAGATATAGGTCTGTAATTCTCTGGTTTGCATTTATTTCCCTTTTTATAAACAGGTACAATATTAGCAATCAACCAGTCCTGTGGTAATTTGCCTGTGTCATAAGATTGAATGAATATGACACGAAGTATAGGGGCTATTTCCTTTGCATATACCTTCAAGATCCTGACAGGAATTAGATCTGGACCACATGCTTTATTTGAATTGAGAGATTTAAGCATTCTTTCAATCCCTTCCAACGTAAAAGTTATGTTTGACATCGACACATAAGGACTTGGTCCTTTGTCTGGTATTGCCTCTCCGGTTTCGTTTGTAAATACAGATTCATACTGATTATTGAGCGCCTCAGCTTTTGAAAGGTTGTCTGTTGCAAGTCCATAAGCTGTTTTTAAGGTGGGAATCGTACCCGAGTCCTTCTTCTTGCTGTTAACGAATTTCCAGAATCTTTTGTGTGATTGTTTTTCATCGTCACTGTCCGTAAATATTCCATTTATGTACTCCTCGTATGATTTTCTCATGCTAGCTTTGACAGCCTTTCTTATGTCTCGAAAATCCTGCCAGTATTGTTCAGTGTCAACTTTCTTTGCCTTGTTGTATAATCTTTTTTTCTTTCGAATTTGTCTCTTGATATCATTCGTCATCCATGGTACATCCTGCCATGATTGACAATTTTTTCTGCGGGATATGTATGTCCATCAAACGAAATAATTCACTTTTGAAGGTTTCCCAATTTAGATTTACCTCCCTATCGCCAGCAGATCTAATAAAGGAGTCCTTGAATTGTATAATGTCGTCACCCAAACCTTTCATATTGCCTTTTTTATAAACGTTGCGAGGTTTTTTGCGGGTGTATTTCAATGAGGTGGAAAGGTGAATCGACACTGCCTTGTGATCAGACATCCCAGGAACAATTTCAGATTTGGTGATTTGGTTTGGTATTGTAGTGAACGTGAGGTCCAAAATGTTCTTTTCTCTTGTAGCATCACATTGCATCTGTGAGAGCATGTTGTCATGGGTCATGTCAAGGAGAGTTTCATTGAGTCTTCTCCCGTATTGAGGTTTATTTTGTGCAGCATCTATTATAACAGTATTATTCTCCCAGTTAATATGTGGGGCGTTGAAATCCCCACATAAAATAATGTTCGGCAGTGTTGCTTTCTCCGTTAGCTTCTTGAGAGCATCGTTGAGATTCATTAGACTCGTAGGGTCGTCATTCGGTGGACGATAGAAGGATCCGATGTATAAGATTCGATTCCCAGCGAAGATGATTTTGGCCCAAATCGATTCACAGTCGGTGTCTAGGTTGTCCATTTCCATACCCAATAGATCCTTCCGTAATCCAATGAACACACCTCCACCATGTTCATTACGATCCTTCCTGAAAATGTTGTATGTTTGAGGGAAGACTTCGCTCGTAAAGTATTCTCCATTTAGATGTAGCTGTAGAGAAGAGTCACTACCTTAAAGGTAATACAAAGTTTTGGTATGGAGTCATGAATTTGGTTCAAATGAACATATTGGAAGCATATACGATCCTACAATATTCAGTGATCGTTGTCGCGGTCGATATCGACTCTACAGTTATGAAATTGTAAATAATATACACTTTATGTTGAATAGCTCCCTCTCAAGGTCAAGATATTAATTAAGCTATAAAACAATGTTTATTGACTAAAATTGAATGATTAGCTATTCTCGTTCGGAAATTATATACCACAGCTACATACTCTGATATTTTCATGGTCGCAGCTACCATTGTACGGCCGTAGGAGCTATTTGAAATTTATCAAAATTTACCGGGAGTACCGGTAAATTTTTATATTCAATTTTTCTCGAAAGCAGAAGTGTTTTAGGGGCTAAAATTTCTGGTGTTTTTAATACATCCACAGGGGCATCCAAATATATTAAAATTGTAAAGAATCAGTATCCACCCATTTTTCAAAATTTCCCAAAACTTTGTAATAGATCTACCTTTAATTTGCACGTTTTAGAACCCCTGCCCCCTGCACTATTCGTATAAGATTAAGAGTAGGTTAAAACTACATGTAGGTCTATACCCACCTGCAGTCTGCACACCCCAGTATTAAGTACGACAATACTCTGTAAAGAGGGATGTACTCAAATGGAAGGAGAAGAAGAGGAAGTACTATTAGGCCTAGACTATCTAGACCCTACTAATTTATTAATATACAAATTATTAGGTCTAGACTCTAGAGTCTAGTTACCTTTTAAATGCCTCTCGATTATCATCCAAAGTTTGTTCGTCATTCGCACCACTCCTGTAATAGTCAAGGGCATTCTTGGGGAGGTATGTGGTGGCAAAGTCCTCAAAATCCTGGAGACAAACCGCTACATCCATCATGAATTACCAATGTAGTCCTATAAAGTATAAATGTGAGATTACATGAAATAGATTTATAAACAAATGAAGGCCATACAGCTAGCGCTAGGGGGTGAAAGGGCGATCGATGGAGGGAGGGCCGCAGTGTAGAGTCTAGTCTTTTCCTAAGTTAAGGTAGAGTAGTTTTTTTTTTATTGGAAGTTTGAGATCTGCCGATTGCACTTATCCAAATTTTCAATGTTTTCTTTTCATTTATACAAGAAAGAAAAATTATTTAATAATTTTTTATTCCAGATTTATGCAGAATAAAGTTGCAAAAATGTAAAAGCAAAAGATAAATCAATACACCGGCCTGCGAGACAGACTAGTTGATCAAGGCCTTTAACTTTAACTTTAACTTGACTCCGATGTAAACCTCGCAGACAATCGACTAATTCTAGGCCAGTATAAGGTAATGCCGCATATTATGGATAAGAATATGAACGATAAGACTGTATATATTATCCTTTGAATGTGGTTGTGAAATTTGCTTCAAAGTCTGGGCGTATTAGACCTCAACTTCTCTTCTCTTTTTCAGCGCGATATTCAAATTTTTCGCTACGTATCGGACTAGCGGATGGCCAAGCGCGCGCCCCCCGACCCGCCGGCAGGCCAGGGTCCCGTCAGCTGGTCGGTGGCACACTTGCACACGTACACGTACAAACATGTGTAAACTCCAGTTAAGAAGTGTAGCTTGGCAAATACTGGTTAACGCCTTCTAGACCCTAGAATCTACATCTTTTTTTGGATAACTGCACATAAATTAACTCCAGGAAGCTCTGACACTGGCGCAGGTATCAGAGCTTCCTGGAGTTACCAGCAAATGAGCTTGAATAACGGTAGTCAGCGACTTAATTTTGACATGGCCAGCGTTAGACCGAATTTTCCGTCTCTTTCGTTCGTTAGCCTCTTATTGGGGTAGGGTCGGCCGGCTCTCTCTTTAGAGACGGAAACCGTCTAATCACATGTCCTTGATAACGCCACGACCAACTCTGGTCGTAGCGTTTTGCCCCCAAAATCCCCCTAAATGTCATTTTACCTCGTGTATATCCAAATGTAAATTAGGCCTAGGGTATAATAATTCGGTTCCACTTACTAACTTGCTTGAAATAATCCGTTTAATGGTCCCTTTTAAGGAAATTATGGGTCTAAATTGACAGCCGTGTTGAAAATCTTGCAAGTCGTGTTAAACTCTCGCTGCCGGAGTCATCTAAATCAATCTCATCCCTTCTAGTCTACGCCGAAGGCAAAATGATTATGAAGGAAAAACTGTGCGCCATCTACACGTTCGTAATGGCGTTATCACAGTTTTTCTTTCATAATCATTTTGCCTTCGGCGTAGACTAGAAGGGATGAGATTGATTTAGATGACTCCGGCAGCGAGAGTTTAACACGACTTGCAAGATTTTCAACACGGCTGTCAATTTAGACCCATAATTTCCTTAAAAGGGACCATTAAACGGATTATTTCAAGCAAGTTAGTAAGTGGAACCGAATTATTATACCCTAGGCCTAATTTACATTTGGATATACACGAGGTAAAATGACATTTAGGGGGATTTTGGGGGCAAAACGCTACGACCAGAGTTGGTCGTGGCGTTATCAAGGACATGTGATTAGACGGTTTCCGTCTCTAAAGAGAGAGCCGGCCGACCCTACCCCAATAAGAGGCTAACGAACGAAAGAGACGGAAAATTCGGTCTAGGCCAGCGTTAGACCGAAGTTTCTGTCTCTTTCGTTCGTGAGCCCCTGATTTGGGTAGGGCCGGCTCCTCTGATTTGGGTAGGAGCCGACCCTACCCAAATAAGAGGCTAACGAACGAAAGAAGGAAGGAAGGCCATTGACAGAGCCTTCTAAGTACCCCCGTGCCCTCTCTCTCTCTACTGATGCGTTTATGCCCAGAAGGGCCCTGCATCGTACACATCCACATCCACATCCAGATCCAGTTCCAGAAAGAGACAGAAACTTCGGTCTAGGTCAGCGTTCACGAAACAGACCAAAGTTCTCCCCACTCATGGTTTTCATGTATGTTGCACACACGTGATTGCTGCAGTCGCATCGTCCATATATAGGCCTAGTCGTATTAGAGGTGTCGTGGTCTAGTGGATACAGTGTATGTCACCGGACTGTGGATCACAAGGTCCGTGGTTCAAGTCCCGCCGCAGCACTAATGTCCTTTGGCAAGACATTTTTAGGGAATTTAATCACCTAAATAAAAGAAATAGAAATAGATTTCTTTCCTACCTTGTCTCGTAGAAACACCTGTTGAGTACAGATACTTGGAACATATATTATATCACAAGTAGTAGTTCAAATATTGCACAGCACCCGTAGAAAGAATATGTAAGACCATGTACAAAGTAATGACGCTTCTTCGCGAATTAAGTAAAGAAGAAGAAACTTATAATCTCTATAAAGTAATAAGGCCTCAGAACCGAGTAGAGAAACAAGCGAAGAAATAGGACAAGAATTAAGATGAAGCTGAATTAGCTTTGCTGTTGATCGATCGACTCTCTAGAATAGGTGTGCTCTATATGAACAGCTCAGGAGAAGTGATGAAAATAGGTGTGGCAAATAAAGCAAGCAAGTGTAATGTGCCTGTATAAGCTATACCACTAGGTGGTTGCACATCCCAACCCATAGGGTGTGGAATGTGCTTGCCAGAATAAGTATGTATGGCACTCTAGTAATGTAACAGGTGTCACTAAAGAAATGAGTGACAATGGAATAAAAGGCTAGACTTCAAGCCACACAATATAGACAAGACAATAATATATACAAATGCAAAGTTCTCCAAAGGTCAAGTCACTACAGTAGCTCCCCTCTAGATTTGTTGTCGAATGAAAAGTAGCAACAAATCGATGAGGAAATATAGACCTACATGCATGTTGACTTGAAAATATGAAAATAAGGCAATACTGTTGAAACACAGTAAGTTTAATATGCTTCACCCGATTTCGAAAAAGTCCACGAACCTCACTGGCCATCTAACTTGACGACCAGACCTGGTCCTTCGAATCTCGGGAGTGTTCTGCTTCAGTGCAGGATCCAATGCTAACGGTGCAGGATCCAGTGCTAACGGAGCAGGATCCAGTGCTAACGGAGCAGGATCCAATGCTAACGGAGCAGGATCCAATGCTAAGGTTGCAGGATCCGATGCTAAGTCTGCGGAGTTGGATTGCCGAGGGACTTGGATAGGTGGACCTTGATCCTTCCTAGATTGAGCAGGGAGATCTTGCTCCATGAAAGCTGGTTTAAGTCTCTCAACACTGACAGTTTCACGTTTACCATTGTAATCAATAGTAAAAAACTTGTCAGAGCGTTGAATGACTCGAAAAGGCCCCCTGTAAGGAGGTTGAAGGGGCCTCTTGACTGCATCAACCCTCAAAAAGACGTGGGATGAGGAATGCAACTCTGGGTGTACCTGTGTAGGGGTAGCTCGTTGCTTGCGAGTAGGGGTGGGATGTAATTCACGCATCAGTCTCTTCAGTCTGTGGGCGTAATTAGCTGGATCGCCAGCAGAGTCAGTCTGTGAAGGAGACACAAACTGGGCCGGTAGCATGACCGTAGTACCAAAAACGAGTTCTGCTGCGGAACATCCCAGATCAGACTTGATAGCTGTACGTATACCCAGCAATACCAAGGGAAGGACCTCAGTCCAACGGACTGTGTTATGCGCCTTGAGAGAGGCTTTGAGTTGCCTGTGAAAACGCTCAACAAGCCCATTGGCTGCCGGATGGTATGCTGTTGTGCGAATGCGTTTAGTGCCAAGAAGATTAGTGAGAGCAAGAAAGAGTGCTGACTCAAATTGTCTACCCCTGTCTGTTGTAAGAGTAGTTGGAGCACCAAACACCGCTACTCATCTGGCCACAAAAGTACGTGCTACAGTATCCGCAGTGATATCTGGGATAGGTATAGCTTCTGGCCATCTGGTGAAACGATCCACACAAGTAAGGAGGTACGTGTTACCCTCTGAAGTAGGAAGTGGGCCTACAAGATCGATGTGCACATGAGAGAAACGCGCATCAGGTGAGGTAAAAGTGCCAAGTGGAACTTTTGTGTGTTTATGCACCTTGCATCTCTGGCATTCAAGACATGTTCTGGCCCATTTCCTGATATCATGATTAATACCAGGCCAAACGAAACGTTCCGTGATGAGCTTTTGAGTGGCCCTGATCCCAGGATGGGATAGTCCTTGGAGGGCGTCAAAAATAGCTCGTCTGTGTTTGACTGGAACAAGGGGTCTAGCAACACCTGTCGAAACATCACATAGCATGGTAGTAAGAGAACCAGGAAGCGATATAGACTTGAGTTGAAGCGAGGAGTCTTGTACCTCACTATCATCCTCTTGATCTTTCGCAATGGCTGCAAAATCTATGACCGAGGATGAATCAACTCTGTCGATACACAGACGGGAGAGAGCGTCTGCTGCTGTGTTCTCCCTTCCTGCTATGTGGTGTATCTCAGATGTGTATTGGGATATGAAATCAAGCTGGCGGATTTCACGAGGTGAGTGTCGGTCAGGCTTTGAATTCAGAAGGTTGCGTGTTCGAATCACGTCGGGGTCACCAGTTTAGGGAATTTAATCACCTAAATAAAAGAAATAGAAATAGATTTCTTTCCTACCTTGTCTCGTAGAAACACCTGTTGAGTACAGATACTTGGAACATATATTATATCACAAGTAGTAGTTCAAATATTGCACAGCACCCGTAGAAAGAATATGTAAGACCATGTACAAAGTAATGATGCTTCTTCGCGAATTAAGTAAAGAAGAAGAAACTTATAATCTCTATAAAGTAATAAGGCCTCAGAACCGAGTAGAGAAACAAGCGAAGAAATAGGACAAGAATTAAGATGAAGCTGAATTAGCTTTGCTGTTGATCGATCGACTCTCTAGAATAGGTGTGCTCTATATGAACAGCTCAGGAGAAGTGATGAAAATAGGTGTGGCAAATAAAGCAAGCAAGTGTAATGTGCCTGTATAAGCTATACCACTAGGTGGTTGCACATCCCAACCCATAGGGTGTGGAATGTGCTTGCCAGAATAAGTATGTATGGCACTCTAGTAATGTAACAGGTGTCACTAAAGAAATGAGTGACAATGGAATAAAAGGCTAGACTTCAAGCCACACAATATAGACAAGACAATAATATATACAAATGCAAAGTTCTCCAAAGGTCAAGTCACTACACATTGATCTACATTTGCCACTCTCCACCCAGGTGTTAAATGGGTACCCGGTAGGATGCGAAAGCTAATGTGGTTAGATTAGCAAGTGTGCGCTTGTAAAAATGACGCCTGGCTGGAATGCTCCCCAGGGAGTGGAGAATGTGCATACATTGTGTGCGGGTAAGCCTGAATCCAATGACTGGGGTAATAATATACTTATCTGTAAAGCGCTTTGAGAGGGCCTCCAGTCCTGAAAAGCGCTATATAAGAACAAGCTATTATTAGTATTATTATTATTATACCTGAAATTTACTTTTACTTTTTTTAGAGTTTTTATAAATTAAATAATTCCACTCACAAGTCAAACTGAAAGTAGATTAGACTGTCTGTAGACTACATACATGTACAGTATACTGACTAGAGTCTAGATAGAACTGAACATGTACCATGCGTGAGTGAGTGCGTCTTTATTATGTAAATCTAACAAATCACAATCTAACTATTTTTATCTAGATTTTAAAAAGATCATCTATGCACATCTTCCTTTTATTTTCTTAGGGATTGCTTAGCTTAGCATGAGATGGCAAAGTCAAAGAGAAGATCTCTGAGAATATCGCTCACACCATGTTCACTCGGTGATAATGTTTCATCCGATGAGGAAGACCTGAATGAACTGTCTTTCTATGATGGGCCTCCCTGGCATCCTCCTAATGTCATATGTGATCAGCTTAATGAATCAGGAATCAGGTAATTTAATTCTTCACTCATTCTAGTTATTGAAGATTTCATGATGGGTTGATTTAGTGAATTTGTAGCAACTTTTCAAATCAACACCAGCTGAAAAAAGTAAATTCATGAGATAAAACAACTGCAACACCTATGACCTAACCCTAGTAAAAACTTTTCCCCAATACTAAGTAACTTGTGACAGCGGGTGGATAAGGCTTGTATGATTTCTTGTAAATTCATTTGCCATCTATCTACATGTAGTTTGTTGTTTGATTTGTTTATTGAGTTTGTGTTAAACTGAGTTTCAGATTTGTTTACTGATTCTTCTCTTTCATCTGTCATATTTTTAGAATCTGCTATGAAGGTTGGAATTGACTCAGTAATCAGTGTCAGAAACTGTATTGACATTGTAATGGCCCTTTATACACCTTCTGTTGAATTCCTTTCGGTCCATGTTCCATTCACAGGAGCAATGGTAACCCCGTCCAACCAAGAATTGTGGAAAATGTAGTGAAGCTCCTTGAAGAAGAATGTACTGTGCCATTTATTGCTCGCTATCGGAAGGAACAGACAGGCAACATGGAGGCAGCTGTTATCAGAGAGATCAAATCATCACTGGAAGAACTCAAGTATGTATATCAATGTTTGCTATTAATTGATAAACTGTACCTTCATTGTTGTAAATATCCAAGGAAAAAGTTTAATTTTTTAAACCATTGTTGTCATCTATCTTAAAAGTGCAAAGACTTATTTTTAGTTTGAGAAGTAAGAAGTATGAGAAGTAATACCAGTTCTGATCTATACCTGATTTTTTTGTATCATTGCCTAGATTAAGTTGTTCTGCAACACAAATATCTTAGAATCTGAAGCATGAACACTATGAATTATGACCTCTTGATTTTATCAATTAAGATGTCACATATTATTGAATATTTTTAGTATATTGATTTATTGTGATATATTCTCTCTGAATACAAGGGTTGTCCAAGAGAAAACTAAGTCTCACCTGGGAAAACTTGGAAAGGAGAAGAAACTGACCAAGGAACTAAGAGAATCCTTCTGCAACTCACACAGCATGATAGAGCTTGAACAACTGGTATGTAGAAGTAACTCTATCTGCTTTACTCTTATCATTTTGTCATTATCACTATACATCTACGTGTAATTGCTCTCCAATTAATAAAAGGATGGCAATTTACATCTCATTAGAATTGTTTGCAGATTAAGATGTCTTTAAAAAGTATGAACATTTTAAGCTCATAAGAAGTCTCTTCATGTAAGCATATTTTCTGAATTATTATTTTATCCTATTCTCTAACTGTTATCATTTCTCATTGGTATTGTCACTAGATCATGTTGAAACTAGTAGCTAGCTACTGAATATATAATAAAGAGATTTTGTATGTATAATAGATTATAATTTAATTTGATTAGTGTTAACAATACAATACTTTATGCATGCGTTTGGTTTTTATTTCAAGTTTGCTCCATTCAAGGCTGGAAGTAAGACCACATTGGCAGAGAGAGCAAGAAGAACTGGTTTGGAGCCCGCCGCAGAGAAGCTTCTAGGAGAGACAGCAGGTCTATTCAACATACAGAGCTTCATTCATCCTGACACAGAAGGTGAATAACAATAGCACAAGACAGTCACAAACCAAGTTAGCATCATTTTGCTTTGTCATAAGTAGAAGATTTGATATTGATGAGTTTCGTACACTTAAGTTTTTTTATCAATGTTATATAGCTCTATACGTAACAAGAAATTGTGTTCTGATGAAAAAGAATTCTAGATTTGAATGTCAATTCTTTTTGGAAAGGGTGATTTCCTATAACATAGGTCCTATCACATATGCTCTCATAGGACAGTTTCCTAAACTAACAAATTCATATCCGCAACCCTGGACTTAAGACTCTACCTAATCTTTACCTTAACCCTATCATTATATCTCTGACCAAATAAAGCCTGCAGCAAATTCCAGACATGAAAGATATGCATTTATGATTTCTTACCATCATGCTCTATTTGAAACCTGAAATACTTTGTGTATTTAGGTTGTAGGACAGCTGCTGAGGTGGAGAAGGGAGTGCAGCATATCATAGCAGAGGTAGTGTCTAAGGATAAGACAACAGTGGACTATCTCAGATCTTGGTGAGATTTGAAGCTCATTTATTTATGATTTGCATTTCTTTGTATTACTTTAGAATGATAGAATGTATAAAAGAGGTGTTCAAACTGATTGTTTCTTTAGATGTTCAGCAGTTTAAGGATATGATGTAACTTGTAGTGTTTCCTTACTAATGGTAGGTGAATTATACGCAAGATAAAAAAAAAGCATAAGATGAGGGGAGGGTGTAGGAGTGGGCCTTATCGACTTCTTTTTACATTACCCTTCCCGTTTCCTATTCTTTCTTCTTTTTTCTTTCATTTTATGATTTCAAAAATGTATTTATTCTGCAGTGTCCTCAATTTTTATATCAGGATCAGGAAAATGTCTTAAATATTGGCTCAGAGCAACACATTCTCGTCTTATATCTTGTAATTAATTCTCATCTACAGTGTAAAAGACATTCTCGTCTTATATCTTGTAATTAATTCTCATCTACAGTGTAAAAGACATTCTCGTCTTATATCTTGTAATTAATTCTCATCTACAGTGTAAAAGACATTCTCGTCTTATATCTTGTAATTAATTCTCATCTACAGTGTAAAAGATATTCTCGTCTTATATCTTGTAATTAATTCTCATCTACAGTGTAAAAGACATTCTCGTCTTATATCTTGTAATTAATTCTCATCTACAGTGTAAAACACATTCTCGTCTTATATCTTGTAATTAATTCTCATCTACAGTGTAAAACACATTCTCGTCTTATATCTTGTAATTAATTCTCATCTACAGTGTAAAACACATTCTCGTCTTATATCTTGTAATTAATTCTCATCTACAGTGTAAAAGACATTCTCGTCTTATATCTTGTAATTAATTCTCATCTACAGTGTAAAACACATTCTCGTCTTATATCTTGTAATTAATTCTCATCTACAGTGTAAAACACATTCTCGTCTTATATCTTGTAATTAATTCTCATGTACAGTGTAAAACACATTCTCGTCTTATATCTTGTTATTAATTCTCATCTACAGTGTAAAAGATATGAAACATCAGATCCTCTTGAGTGTAAGCAAGGCTGGGCAGGCCAGGAAAAAGACTAAGAAGGACCAGAAAGTGGACTTTGAAAAATTCCAGATGTACTTTGATGGAAAGTTTTCCATAATAACCATAAAACCACATCAGGTATACAAAAGAAATATTACTTTAAGTTCAAATTTATATTTTTAGATCAAATCTCTAGACATTGAAACTCCTGAAAGAGGAATAGAAACACACAAGTATAACAGCTATTGATTATCATGTATAAGTCCAATGCTGTAGATGATGTAGTTAAAACAAAGGTATTATGTACAAATCAAAGAAGAAAGAGTAGAAAGTCTGATGTCAATTAGACAATTACCAGTAGTCACAGTTTATACAAGAAGTGATATTTTACAAAAGGTATCTATCTTAAAGATGAACTTGAGTTCTGGTAATGCGATTGCATTGTGAAAGAAAAGGTGTGGAATGGATCAGAAAAGTTGATCATATAGCATGTAAGTAATGGTGTGTAATGCAAGGTTCTGGAGTCATCAAAATCATCATAAATTTGGCAGAGTCTTGGTAAAGTAACAATCACTTACACAGAAAGATGTATATGGGACAACACACATGGTGTCGGGGCTAGTACTACCCTGATTTCCTTATCTTTCTATGCTCATTACTCAGCCAGTATACATTTTCTTCCAAAATTGTTTGGCACATGACATTTATCTTGAACATTCAGTGTAAGTTTCGTTAGATTCTGTGAGAATTCATTTTCTTTTTTTAACCAGAACTCAAGTTCATCTTTAACTTTGATTAAAAGGGGGAAAAATGCATTTGACTTCTAAAAAAGAGAGGAAAAACTCTATTGAATGGTTCAGAGGAATGAAGAAGTGAAATTATTTTTTTCTTCTTTTAAGGCCTTTAAAATGTTAGTGAAGGTAGACTATTCAGTTGTTCAAAGTGGTTGTTTAATTTGAAATGAATTTATGTTATGTATGACTGTTAGGTGTGCTTGTATCTTCTTTCATATCTCATTGACATCATATTTTCAGGTGTTGGCCATAAATCGTGGCGAAGAGTTTAAAGCCTTAACCGTTAAGGTCACTCTACCAGATAGGCTCTCAAACCAGTTCATCAACTGGTGTAAAGTAAAATGGTGCTCCCATACACAACCCAACTCCTACTCCAGTAAAATCATGTGTATGGCAGTAGATGATGCATATAGTCGCCTCATGTCACCCATGATCCTCAGAGAGATAAGGTAAAGAAAATCATTCTCATCATATTTACAGAGGATATATGACTTTATGGTAAGAAGCAGGAGAGTCACAAACTACTTCTTTTATAAGTTTAAATGTTGCTAGCCATTGAGCATTGATTGTATTCAAGAATTATGATGTTATTTACACAGAGGTGATGTTCATACAAAAATGCAAAATTTCCTGCATTCCCAAAGTGTTTTATATTTCTCTAACCTTTATTTGATAGAGTTGGCCACTGAACATTAGCATAGCCTTTCTACACAAGATGATAAACACAGAGAATAGTGGTACTTCCTCATACTGAGCTATAATGGCAATGTCATCTGATGGATTTGTTGTAACTTTGGTCAATAGATGAAATTGACTTTGCTTAGCCATGTAAAGAAAAGTTGCTGCATTTCAAACGAAGGACACAACTTGCGTGATAAAACTCAAGGATTGATAACCTTTATTTTGCTAACATGACAGTCATATGAATGCTTACACATGTGTGGATTTTGATTTTGTCTCCTTTGATGCAGGTCCACATTGAATAAGACAGCAGAGAAGGCATCCATAGAAGTGTTCACCCAAAATCTTCATCGTCTACTCCTCACACCCCCGGTCAAAGGTCGGGTCATCCTGGGTGTTGACCCTGGATTCAAGAATGGCTGCAAGCTAGCCATGATATCAGCCACAGGTACAGTGAAATCTCTGATTATTTACCTGAAGTCATGTATGGAATATGTGAAATGTATGTATGTTGTGTACAATTAACAAGCTTTATATTGGTGTACAGTTGCAAACAAGCTCACTTTGCAATTTAGAGACATAGCTCATTCAGAGTTATTTTTGGAAGACCTAAAAGTGGAGACTCTTGATTTTTCTTTTGGAAGCAATTTCATATGCATTTTGGGGGTTGAACTTTTTCTGAGAATTGTTACTTTATGATGTGTTTTAACTCCAGTATAATTATGGCAAACTGGAAGGAAAAAAAGCTTCACACATTGTTGTGTTTATCGCAAAGCATTTACGTTTCAAACGTTTGATAACGTTTCAAACTAATGCTATCCTTAAGGAATCTATTTGTGTAGCAGTTATATGATAAAGCAAACTGTGATTTGTTCATGTTCTCTTCCCTTCATCTCTTGATCTAGGGGAGATCTTAACAACTAGTGTGAGCTTAATGCATACAGGCAACAAATACTATGAGAGAAACAAAGTGATTGACCTCATCCAGACATTCAAGTAAGATATATCTCACTTTACCTGCCAGTAAATAAGCACATGGGATATTGAATAAGGATATTGAATAAGCTTGATACAAAGGTAACTTTGATGACCTCTTGTGTGATGTCATACAAAATAATAGACCTTAAGTTTAACTATTTACTCTTGCAGAGCTGCCAACCAGTACAATTTTATCCTATGTTGTACAATTTTGTACAAAGTAATGACGACAGTACGATTTTCCTCAATAAAATATGATTTTCCACAAACAAACACACACACACAAACAAAATCTGAAAATTTGAAAGTGTTTGTGTATTTTGTGTGTGTGTGCCATTTTCTTGACCATTCTCTCCTGTAAAGTATCCTACAAGCATCTCACATCTGCAATTTGGGGGTGTTCATCAGCTCATCGAACACACCAGTCATGAAGAAATGATGCATATTCAACCAATGGTCCATACAAATACATTTACATGCCACTCAGTGGTTCATTGAATGATTATTCAAGACAAACTCTTGCATATTCAACAAATTGTTTGTAAAATGTACTCATGCATAATTCTTCAAAATGTCAACGAACACAGTCTAACAAAAAGAAAGAACTTGTCAATCAAACAAAGGATTTTTGTTTTGAAAATAGGATTTTTTTGGGGGGAAAAGAACAGGAATTTTGTTGAGTTTGGGTTGGCAGCTCTGCTCTTGCTGCTTTTGATGACCATGGGGATTGTTTTTGTAGACAGGTGGAATGTGTGGCCTCTTGTTTTTCTTGAGAATACAGAGCTATAGAAGGCATGCACTATAGACATATGAAGTGTATTAAAAGCAATTTTTTTTTTTATTAGCTTACTACACTTAAGCACCATGTATCTTTGAAGCAAAAGCCACAATTTCATTATTAATTTTGTTTGAATGCATGGTATAAAAACAGTAATTATGTACCAGTAAGTATTATTTGTAGAAGCCCTGAAAAGAATCTCCTGTGAATTCTATACTAGTAAATGAAAGGATTTAATGCTATTCGTGTGAACCTGTATAAGATAAAATATTGTTGCTTTTATCTTTTTTTGGACAAAATTTGGCACTAAGAAAGACTGTTCACTCAAAATTCTTGATAATCTAATATCACTCTCTCAAATATATAATTATAGATGTTGCACATAATGTTTTCTCTCCACCAGGTGTGAAACCATTGGCATAGGCAATGGAACAGCATGTCGTCAAACTGAGGAGTTTTTTTCAGAGGTCATCAGATCTGGTTCATTACAACCACTTCACGTCCAATATTGGTAAGAATCAGCATCAAGTCAAGACTAAGAGCTTTTTACAGCTTTTATTTTAATGCTTCAAAGAAATTTGGACTCTACCAAGAAGATGAACTAGTTTCATTGTATCTTTATACTTTCCACTGTTTTGTTTTTCAAGTTCATAAGAGAAAGAAAGTTCCATCTCAATAACAGACTCTTTCCTTTCATCATTCATACATTTGTCTGAAACATTTGTTATGAATGCATTTCATGAATATGCAATTAAATAAACCAGCCAAGTATGGTCTAAGTGTAGCAGTACAGATGTCTTTTTCATATTTTGGAATTATCTGAGTTTGTGTGGTGGTCAATGTGCATGATCCGTTAGATTATTTAAAGGTAAAGACCACTTTTGGAAATACCCCCCTCTCAAAAAATGAAATGGAAGCTTTTATTAACAATCATGTGGAAGAATATGTTTTGACTAATACGTGATGATTCAAATTTTGCCGAGAAACCGCCTACTAATTGATATACTTGGTAAAATATTATATCTATTTGGACCTGATAGATATCGCGCACGTGTTGCGTAGTCCCATATACATCTTTCTGTGTACAGTGCTTGTAACTTTACCAAGACTGGGCCAAATTTCTTGTCATTTTGATGGTTCCAGAACCTTGCAGTACACACCAATGCTTGATGATCAACCTTTTCTGATCGATTCCACAAATTTTCTTTCACAATGCAACCGCATAAACCCCTCATGCCGTAATACAGTTAGAAATATTTGTATGCATGTGTTTTTCCTACTGGTTTAATTTGAAGAAAAAAACACCATTTACAATTTGTTCTTAAAACTGTTCATCATCATTTATCCTCTAATATGACCTTGTAGAGATTTAAGAGTTACCTTTACACTAAAGAAAACACATCTCTTTGTACTTTCCTTGTGATAGCATTGTGAATGAAGATGGAGCTTCAATCTACAGTGTGTCACCTGAAGCTGAGAAAGAGATGCCAAACTTAGATCCGAACATTAGGAGTGCAGGTACATATCTTTTATGGGTCTAAACTTCTTTACAATGCTAATCAGTCAAAAGCAATTTACAAGAAGAATTTATGGCTTCTACATGTTGCATTGATATAAAAAGAAAGTAACATTCTGCCTCGTTCAAAAGAAGATTGGAAATAGAAATATTAAACTACATGTCTACAATGTACCTGTGGAAGCAAACTCACAGCATATTAAAATGGTATCTCTGTTGTGGCGTAGTGGATAAGTCGTCGGACTGTGAATCAAAGGGTCCGCTGTTCGAGTCCCGCCGCGGCACTAATGTCCTTTGGCAAGACATTAATCTACACTTGCCACTCTCCACCCAGGTGATAAATGGGTACCGGTAGTAAGGAATTCTGTAAATGCTGTGAGCATCAAAATCGGCAGCCTAGCATAGCCAGGTAATGTTGGAGCGCCTTGAGGACCTTGCAAGGTCGATATAAGAATCCAATATTATTATTATTATATTATCTCTTAACATTAAAGGAGAAATGGTCTTGAGAAATCAACCAAAATATGTGTATATTATGATTTTGTTTGATTGATGCCGGCTGGTGAAGACGGATGGTGATATAAGTTGATACAGTATTTCAATTTCATGTATAAATACCATGATTTTATATGAAGTGTGTTCTGATGAAAGTAAACCACATGTGAAATTATTTTGTGTTTACTTTAGTATCAATTGCTAGAAGACTTCAGGACCCCCTAGCTGAACTTGTCAAGATTGACCCCAAACACATTGGTGTCGGCATGTACCAGGTAACATTTTCACTTTTTTCATCAGTCATTGAATCAATGTTAATTTATTTTGAATATCACATACATGTTTATTTTATTTAAATAGATCGCAATGTTGCAAAGGATTACTGTAAGTTGATTGGTGCCATGTTGTTGTTATATTTCTCAAGAGTAATATGAGTTGAATAGAAAGTATTTTGTTTGAAGCAATTGGGCTCTTTGGCTCTTTCTTTGTTACCTTTGATAATATTTCTTAAGAGGAAATCCTGTAATTATGTAATTGTGTGCCAATGGTTCTATTTTACTCTTTCAGCATGATGTACCAGAAAGATTACTGAAGGCAGCATTAGGAGATGTGGTAGAGGAAAGTGTCAGTTTTGTTGGAGTGGATCTCAACATATGTTCAGAAGTTCTGCTCAAGTGAGTCAAACATTATCTTTTCATGGTATCAATTGTCTTGCTACATGTCATACTAAATCATTCTCAGTTACTCGTCTGGCTGATATGAGCTAATCATTGCGAGTCTTCTGGCTTTAGCCAAGCAGGTAAAGAGATGTAAAGCATGTAAAGGTGTGTATCAGATTTGATATTGATGTTTGGTCTTGGGTCTTGTCCCTGAAAACTGTCACCTATTGCTAAATTAATGCTACAAAAGGTTTTGCTCTTGGTCTTGGTTTTGGGACCCACAACTGAACTATGACACTACTAGATACATGTATATGACAAATAGATTTTTGTTTAATCTGTAAGCCTAACTAGGTTTAATTTGTTGTTATACTCATCCCTTTTTGTATTTGACCAAACTTATTAGAGCACCATATAGTTAGTTTTTCTCTTGGGAAAGGAGAATTAATAAGATGTCTTGCAGCTTGAACATATACCACTCCTACTAGAATTTTAAAATCACTATTTCTCTACCTTGATGTTGGCAGATGGGTATCAGGCATATCTGCATGTCTTGCTAAGAAGATAATATCTCATCGTCAGAGGTTTGGAGCATTCATCAATCGTCAGATGCTGCTAGATGTGAAAGGCCTAGGACCTAAGACCTTCAAACAGTGTGCTGGGTTTGTGAGAATCAATCCCACTGGTGGTGCTGAGGATACAAACTCAGATGAAGTAATAGTCATATCGACTAGGTAGGATATCATGAGTTATTTATTGTATTATATACTTTAAAAATGTCAGACTTACCGGTATTCTTTAGACTTATAATTATTTCATTCCCACAGGGACCTTCCAGTTCATGTAGGTCATGGGTTCAAATGTTTATTTGTATCATGAGATAATGAATACCTGGAGTGATGAGTCAAAAATTTACATTTTGTCCACTGTTTAAAAATTTGAAAAGGGGGCTTTTTAAATCAGAATATTCTGTCTTTTACCACATATTGGTAATACATTGAAACTATATAATAAGTAACATGGGGAAACCTTTTGTTATCAATCTGACATAAAGAAGGAATAAATATATTTCTTTTATTCATTTTGAGAAATGTTATGTTATGTATGTGCTGTAATGAATTTATGTTTTAAAATGATTTTTCTGTTTCAAGTGCACTTTAGAATATTTGACAAGTATTTGCAAATTCGATAATTGAGAAAATATTTGAACCAATCATTTTTCAGTGAAGATGAAGTGGATGTGAAACCATTAAAAAGAAAACGAGCCAAGACTACTGCAGGTCCATCTATAAAGAGAAGAAAGAAATCCGATGAACAAGAACCTCTTGATTCTACATGGATACATCCAGAAGCGTATGAAGAAACAAGGCAGTAAGTCAATCCTAGGGTGCTATCAGTTGCCATCTGTATTTGAAGTTTGTAACTAAAAGTGGTGTGATAAATTCTAAATGCTTCTCTTTGAGATTTGATAACATGAAGAGAGCTCACAGGGGACCTAATCCGTATATCAATCATAAAGTCTGATCTTAAAAGGGAACAGTCTTGAGAAAATCATACATGAAGATGAAGACACATGTCCTTGTAGTGTGAAGGATGATATCTGACACAGCAATTGTTATATAGCCCTTTTACACCAATGAAACAGACACCAGACACATGGCCTTGTAGTGTAAAAGATGATATCTCACACAGCAATTGTTATATACTCCTTTTACACCAATGAAACAGACACCAGACACATGGCCTTGTAGTGTGAAGGATGATATCTGACACAGCAATTGTTATATACTCCTTTTACACCAATGAAACAGACACTAGACACATGGCCTTGTAGTGTAAAAGATGATATCTCACACAGCAATTGTTATATACTCCTTTTACACCAATGAAACAGACACCAGACACATGGCCTTGTAGTGTGAAGGATGATATCTGACACAGCAATTGTTATATACTCCTTTTACACCAATGAAACAGACACCAGACACATGGCCTTGTAGTGTAAAAGATGATATCTTACACAGCAATTGTTATATACTCCTTTTACACCAATGAAACAGACACCAGACACATGGCCTTGTAGTGTGAAGGATGATATCTCACACAGCAATTGTTATATACTCCTTTTACACCAATGAAACAGACACCAGACACATGGCCTTGTAGTGTAAAAGATGATATCTCACACAGCAATTGTTATATACTCCTTTTACACCAATGAAACAGACACCAGACACATGGCCTTGTAGTGTAAAGGATGATATCTCACACAGCAATTGTTAAATACTCCTTTTACACCAATGAAACAGACACCAGACACATGGCCTTGTAGTGTGAAGGATGATATCTCACACAGCAATTGTTATATACTCCTTTTACACCAATGAAACAGACACCAGACACATGTCCTTGTAGTGTGAAGAATTATATCTCACACAGCAACTGTTATATACTCCTTTTACACCAATGAAACAGACACCAGACACATTTCCTTGTAGTGTGAAGAATGATATCTCACACAGCAATTGTTATATACTCCTTTTACACCAATGAAACAGACACCAGACACATGGCCTTGTAGTGTGAAGGATGATATCTCACACGGTAATTGTTATATACTCCTTTTACACCAATGAAACAGACACCAGACACATGGCCTTGTAGTGTGAAGGATGATATCTCACACAGTAATTGTTATATACTCCTTATACAATAATGAAACAGACACCAGACACATGGCCTTGTAGTGTGAAGGATGACATCTCACACAGCAATTGTTATATACTCCTTTTACACCAATGAAACAGACACCAGACACATGGCCTTGTAGTGTGAATGATGATATCTCACACAGTAATTGTTATATACTCCTTATACACCAATGAAACAGACACCAGACACATGGCCTTCTAGTGTGAAAGATGATATCTCACACAGCAATTGTTATAAACTCCTTTTACACCAATGAAACAGACACCAGACACATGGCCTTCTAGTGTGAAAGATGATATCTCACACAGCAATTGTTATAAACTCCTTTTACACCAATGAAACAGACACCAGACTGAAAATAGACAAAACAAAAAAATACACTATCCTGAAAGACCAAGATGTTGTTGGTTGTTAATTAGTTTAGAGTTAGTTTGATCATGTAACAGGAGTTTCTGACAAGGAAGAAATTGCAGAATTCTTAAGTGTAGATTATTCACAATAAATCTCCTTTCAATTGTTGATTAGTATATGAATGCTCTCATCTGCCTACAGTACAAAGTCCTCGTAATGTGTTGCATGTTTTGTTTCCATTCCTAAAGCAATCCCATTACTCACTCTGTTCTTCTGCCTCTACCATCCTAGAAGTCCCCAGAACCTGAATCACCCATCATGGGGATCATGCATTTGTGTATGTTGCACCAGTCCTATGAAACAAGCTGCCAAGTGACCTTCGAAACATTCAAATCCTAGAAAACTTTCAGAAACATGTTTAATTTGTTAAAAAGCTTTTGTGTACTCAGAGTTACAAATGATGTTATGTTGTTAAAATTCTGGAGATAAATTTGTGTATTTTGTCTTGTATAGCGCCTTGATTAAGTTATTAGATAAGTGAGCTTTATAAGTATTTATTATTATTATTATTGCTATTTCCTAGGCTGTTGAAGATGGCCTTTGCAAGTGGCAGAGATATCGGCAGTGAAAGCATCAGGGGTAAACTGGACAATCTGATTAAGTCGAGAGGTAAGATACTGGCAACATATATGTTTCTTGGTCATAAAGGAAATGTTATAACATTATTCATGTGAAGATCACCATTATTGATGGTGATGAAGAGAATGTATCTCAAGTTTTAGTAACTGGTTAAAATATCTGCAATCATTACTAAATTATTCAATTCTTAACATGATAAATGATATGAATATTTTATGTGTATCCATGCTTTGTACTTGAGACAATTCATGGTTAGATACAACTATAACATTTACTTTGATCATGCTCTTGACACTACAAGTTATTATTTGTACATTGTCTACATTACAATGAGTTGATATTTGACCTTATTTTCAGATAACTGAAAAATCAGATTTGGAATTTCAAAATATCTTTATACAGGCATCAATTTTGAAAGGTGATAGAGATTTCAAAACTTAAAAACATTGTACATGTATAAAGAGTCAAGTTTTAGGGAAGCAGAACTGAAATGGATCAAATTTTTAGTGAGTGAAGATTCTTTCACAAGTGATATATTTATCTTAGTAGCATGTTGATTGTTTAATTTGTTTAAAGTTCAATTTGAAATGCAAGATGTCTGTTCCGTTAAAGGGATCCAGTAACTTTGTCTCAGATCCTTAAACAAAATCCTTGATTGAGCTCATGCTGCAATCATAATTATAAACCTTTACGTCATTCAGGAATCCCATGACTTTTACAAGCCGATCGCCTGTCTGATTATCAAGATATTTATGGTTGGAAATCAAAATGAAATTTTGCGTTTGCCATACGGTTTTCATAACACTACGGTCTATTGGGGAAAATGATTATGGTAAAACCAATCACTCGAAGATTTTTACTTTTTTGAGGCACTTCATCTTCATTTTGAAGCACAATTTTGTTAGGGCTTCAATATTACACCATATCACAGACACTGATAACATGTGTATCTCAGATTTAACATTGTTAATTAACAATGCCTTTAAACTCTTGCTTCTACCAGGTAATGCTTCACTAGCAGGATGCATTGGGGTAGGTGAGCCCACGTTAGACTTAATCATCAATGGACTCAAACAACCAACAAACTATGACATTCGAGTTGGTAAGTCTAGTTGTACTCAAGTATTCATGTGTAGGTCTCAATGGAATGGAAATCTTCAGAATAATGTGAACAATTTAGGACTGGTTCTAAGTTTACCATAGGCATAGTGAGAAATAACTCAAGGTATCATATTCACAATTTGAAAATCATGTGTCGTAAATGATTGTTAAAGATTCAGGATTTCTTGATGATAAATTGGAACGATTTTGTTTCTTGTACTACATGTATATGTTTTACTAGGCTTCATTTAGTCGTTTTGTAACAACAAAAAATGTTTGAAAGCAAAGGCTACCACCATTTAACATCTCAAGTAAATATTGTGTCTGTTTGAATCATCCATATTGAGAAGACTCATTCCCTTTACTTTTCTTCTATCCAAAAACTTGTTGCATTATAGAATTTGATAAGCCACTCTTCAAGCAGGACATCATGTCGATAGATCAGATCATCCCAGGTATGCAACTCACTGGACGCGTCACCAATGCAGTACACTTTGGCGTTTTTGTGGACATTGGTGTAAAAGACAAAGGCTTGTGCCATAGGAATAACATGTTACATCATATCTTGAAGGGAAAGGTGTTAGGACCTGGAGATAAAGTAGACGTGGTGGTGACGAGCAAGAGGCTGACGGATAGAGGAAAGTGGAATATTAGCTTGAGGCTTGTAGGTGTAAGCTGAATGGTTTTTCTGTCTGTCTTTGTGTGTGTGGGTAGTTTTATGTGTGTCTGTCTCTCTCTCTCTCTCACTGTCTGTCATAATATGTTTCTCTGTCCCTATTTGTTTCTCTTGACTCATCTTGAACAAGGCTGATTTGTTTTTGTTGTTGTTGAGTCAAGTAGAGATATATATCAGAGTTATTACTGGAATAGTACCTCTCTGAATGTCAAATGTAATCCCCCCCCCCCCCCCAAACCAGTGATATCATTTCAAAGTGTTAACTGTCACTTTAAAGAATGATACATCTTACAGTACCACCAAGCTTACAAACGGGTATCACAACTTAAACTTGATTCATAGTTTTGTTGTTAATTTCCATGGCAATAGATTGATATCAAACTTCACAGGTGAAGTTCAGGAGAAAAAATTCTTCTGTTTCGTAGGCAACGATCATAAATACAGATATGCCAAAATATAAATTTAGTTAGTTAAGACCACCTATGGCACTTTAAGAGTTAAAGAAATAGTAAGGTAAAAATATACATTAATTAAGGAGCTATGTGTACTTTCTGCAAAATATTGTAATGCAATGACATTCCAGTATACATAAATCTTATTATTTTGAATGTTATGAAGTACCAAGTTGTCATATTCAATATATGTCAAAGGACAATTACATTTTCAATGTCATTCCCACTCATTTTTCTTAAATTGCCAAAAAGCAATCATTATTGTGTTTTCTCAAAGAATTTTACTATTGTTGGGCTATTTTGGAGGGAAAAAAGGGTGCTGCATTGTGATGTTACTGTACCATTATGTACCATCGAAATTTATTGTCAATAATGCTTTATGTATTATTATATGTACCTGGTACCTTTTTCATGTTCAGTATTTTTGTTCGTGTCAGCAGTTTTCATGTGAGCATACATCAAATATGGACTGAGCACACAATTTTGGATAGCTTATTTAAATGTTTGTCCTACAAAGATTATCTTATCATCTGTTGGATTTTGTATAGTTTTGGGTTAAAAGAAGAGAGAAGAGATAACATCCAACTCTTTTTTTTCTTTTTGTTCATATATGAAATGATGGTGATAGCCTAGTATTATTTGCAGAATTATCAGTCATGCCATGGTAACAGGTTATCTCATTAGATCAGGCGAAAAGGTTTGCTTTAGTTTCTTTTTATTTATTTTCTTCAGTTTCTGTTCTTGAAAAAAATCTGTAATTTTCAGAAAGAAATATGAAGAATTGTAAAAAGTGATTTAAAGAGAAGAGTTTAAAAGAAAAGCTCTAAATTCAACAGGTTATAAAAAAAGAAAACCAGTTTGAAAGTAGAGAAGTTGGTAGTATTTTTAACAAATGATTGTGCATCTTTACTTGTATATTAAAGCCTCATTTGTGCAATTGTATCCAATTGCATGAGGAGACAATCATATCCTTGTATATTGCAAAAGTAGATCAGTATTTTGCACAGAAAGTTATGAGAAATCAGGATATATCATGATTGCTATCAGTATCATTATGTTAATTTATTCAGATGCTTAACTCTTAAGCTGCCACCCATACAATGCACCCAGTGCCACAGTGCTAATCTCTATTGTGCCAGCAACAAAGCCCCTGCGTGCCAAGTTAATTTTAGGGTTGGTTCAAGTGCGTGTTTTTAAAATCTTTACTATGTTTGATCCACTATAACTTCTCATTCGTATGTTGTATAAACAAACATTGTACATGAGATTTGTAGGAAATTTCACCCTTTTTCCATTGATACCAATATCATTTCATGAATTTGTAATTTTGCTGAAGTAAATAAGCACTATCAGTGAGTTGTCGAACCAATCCAATGCGATGGGGAGGCATAATGATGATATCAAAAACAAATCTCTAAATTACTCGAGAAAATCCAATCTGACTGTTGTACACAAAGACGCGTAATCCAAAGCCGATAATCTGATGCACGCGACGGTACTTTCAATAGCGCTGCAAAAGCACTCAACACGGTGCAATGGGCATGAACAATAACTGTTATTACATCTGCGCGCTAGCGCGCACAAAGCACCGTAGCGGTGGCTCGCTAGCATGAACGTGGCTTTCAATCGATAGCACGCTCGCGTGCACATGGCACTATAACAATAGCGCGCTAGCAGTCTCATGGCAGTGTAAGAGTTAAGTGCCATTTCTTTGTTGTTAGTAAATCACTTATGTTATATATATTTGACATGATCAAGTCATAGTGATGTATATGTTACTGGAGGAAAATGTGCTCCTTTCTCTATTTCTGATAGGTGCTGAATATTAGTCTGTCTTGATTGCCAGGTTGCACGAGTTCAAATCGACCAATCAGCCTGTAAAATAGAAATATTTATTTTTTCAAATTAAAAGTAATTTCTGTTTAAAAGCATAATCTTTGTCATCATGTCCACTGTCTATATTTTGTATTTCATTGATCAAGGTGTTAGAAAGGTATTACCAAGGTATGTTTTTGTAAAACTTATTCATCAATGAATACTTATTAATTCAACCTTTATTTAAATTGACAGTTTTCACAGGAAAACCCATAGCCATAAATAATTCAGCCAAAGACTGACTGCAATCATTTTTTTTAAAATCAAGAAACCATCTCAATTCAATTCATTTCAAACAAACTTACTGACTTAGTAACTTATTTATTTAGTCAATTATTAATTCAATTTAATATCTATCATACAAATATGCTAAGAATGTTATGTTTATGGTGATGTGGATTGTGTGCAAGCGTGCGAGTGGATTCTGACAATGGCATTCTTCATAAAGTGTGTTGTGTGCCTCACGCATCACTTGACAAAGAAAAGATGTAAACATGTATCCTGTGTAGGAACATTGGGTCATCACCATGCAAATTTTAAGAGATGTGATTCATTAAATATCCAAGTACCTCTTTAACCCTTACTGTACTGGGCTATTTTGAGCACCCTCTGACTGGGGGGGGGGGGGGCCTGGGAGGCCCCCCCCCCCTATGATCTCGGCCGTCGATTGTCCGATGAACACGAAAATTTGCATGTTTGTATATATCTACGTAAGGAACAAGATGGTATAATTAGTTTTTTCCGAATATGCAAATTTTTGTCGTTAGCCTAATTAATTATGCAAAATGCGCTAATTTTATGCGTTTTACAGAAAACGTGTCAAACTCCACTTTTTGAATGTGATAACTCATTATTCATATGAAACTTCTTTTTTAACACAAAAAAGTTATTTTAATGTAATTAATAATGATAATTTATGCAAATTTTGATGCAATTTTTATTTTTTGTTTGTTTTTTTGATGACATGCGCATACTAATTGTTATGTAACGCCTTATAGGTATATCCGATTTCGACGAAAATGGTATCAAAATGTGCGTAAGACTTGAGGGAAAAAAGTCATGAAACGACAATTCAAAATTCCAAGCGGTTGCGGCGCAATCTCTGAAATGTCGAGGGGGGGGGGCCTCCCAGGCCCCCCCCCCCAGAACAGTAAGGGTTAATACCTGTTGCTTTTTATTATCAGAAGTTTGTAATAAGTATTCCATGACCTTTGACCTGTGCATCTTCAGATTACACTCAACACAACAACCCAAAATAATGTACACAAATAATGAGAAAATAGGCTTTTGTCGTCTTCATTGAAAGTGACGTAGAACATTTACCAAACAACTTGGTAAATTTAATTTGCTATATATAATATGAACAAATGATGAACACTCTCAAAAATGATATAAATACATGTACATGCAAAATGGTTCTTTAAGATACGATATGACATGGACAATGCTGTCTTTACATGGCTCTCTTTAGTGGTAACATTTGAGCTGACATACACCAACCTCTTTCTTTCTTACCACCATATAATTTCAACATTTATCCTTGATACTTTGGTGTAAAATAGTCAAACTTTAAAGAACCTTTCAGTTAGGAAAAACATGAATAAAACCATGGCTACTTCTCCTATTGAGCTGTACAAATTTCTGACAACCATAACAAAAAAAGTCTCTGTAAGTAGACATTGTGGCATGAATACTGGATTCCAAAAAAAAATGACTTGAAACGTTTACCACTTCATCCCAACTCCTATTAAACCATAAGAAAAGGTTACTCTGTATTTAAAATTAAATATGTATTTTCTTGATTTTCTCATTTATTGATACAAAGATAACAAGAAAAATGGAAGTTAATCTTCTTAGCCACAAACAAGTCATGGTTTCTAGTTCACAACAAAATGGACATTACGCGGTGAGCTTACATACATGACGCTAAACTAGTATATCTATGATCTACAGTAGACCAATTAATCAAACAACTAAATTTTAAAACAATTTATCAGGGAATTATATCCCTCTTATTTGTCTTACAATTACATTTTGGTTCCCTGTTTTCTCACATGATACTTCCTATCTAATCAATTCCTACACTACAGTCCATGATGCCAATTTATATTCAAGAATATTTTAATAAATCTCTTCTACATTTTTAACATAACTATTTCATTTAAGAAATGGCATACATTATATATTGAAATTAAAATATGTTATTCTCTGTACTCAGTTTCAGGGATACTTAATTTCAAGTATAAGAGCAGCAAAATGAAGAGGGAAATAATTAGAGTTACAATGTACGTATATGAATCCAAGGCTAAAAAAAAATAATGGTTGGGTAGACAGGCCAATAATACTGCAAAATGATTTGATGGCATATATACAAGAACATGAGAAAAACTTCCATTAACATAGACTTACTACTAACAACATTCCTGGGCAAAAAATATATATACTTGATATCTAATCAGACAAAAAGCTCTGTCTTTTCTACTGTTGTTTATTTTTATTTTTTACTTGTAATTGCACTGCCTTTTGCCATTAGATTGGCATCACACATTTTGAATATCTTTTTGAACCTTCACCAGTTAGTATACAATTATTATGATTTTCAAACCTGTCCAACTATATCATTATGTTCCTCTTTTTTTAAAGATAATAAAAGTCTGAGCAATTTGCTCTCATAATGACTTGCAGCAATTTTTACAAAATATTCCCCTCCAAACAATTCCTACAAAAAAAGAAGAAACAAATGCCAATAATAGTATACAATCTTTTGTCAAAATACTAAACTTTGCTAGAAGCTAAATGAAAGTAGTTCATGTATCAAAGTACATGTAATTGAAGTAAATTTGAATCAGAAAAGAAATACCAAGGAGATATCAAACAAACTGAATTGGCGATGAAAGAAAGTCAATATTCAAAAAGTTAAAAAAACAACACCAAGTGGTCAAGCCTACAACTGCTACATGAACACATGCAATTTAAAGATAAAGTTGAGTTCTGGTCATGTGATTTCATTGTGAAAGAAACGTTGTGGAATCGATCAGAAAAGGCTGATTATCTAGCATATAAGTATTGGTGTGTACTGCAAGGTTCTGGAATCATCAAAGTGATAAGAAATTTGGCCTAGTCTTGGTAAATTAGTTACAAGCACTGTACACAGAAAGATGTATACGGGACAACACGAACATGTGGCATAAAAATCCGTCCTGATTTTGATGATGTTACATGCCATATTTAGAATATTAAGGAATTTGAAGAGCCATACTTTTCAGGGTACATTTTTTATCTGATGTTCTTCCACACTTGCATAATACAATGATATCGCTCACAAATTATTTGTCACCTCTCCCCAGAACTCAACCTTCTCTTTAAGTCAAAAGACTCATTTAAACTTAATTACATCAAAGAACAATCCTTCAGAATAAGAAATTTGACAAAATTATACAAAATCTAAATTGTGCATGCTGAGAGAGAGGGACGGTTTATGTTTTTTCTTTTTTTTTTCTTTCAAGAAGCAAGCTAAGGTAAATCTCTGCATTTTACAAGCAAATATTTAACTTTACAAACGGGGTTTCTACTATAAGCATAATATACATCTCATCTACAGTTAGCTGATTTCACAAAAATAAAGCTATTATTTCAACTTACCGGTACCTTTCACATTTGTACTTAAAGTCTTTAACTCTATAACACAATAGCAACATAGTTTGCTCTTAAGATGATCGCTTTCATTTTCTTCAAGTACTATTCAATCATGCAAAGTCTGCACTTTGTCAGTATAATTACATGCATAGATATGAATAATAAAGTTAATAAATGAATGTTTCCTGTATCAAATGAGAAAATAAATATTATTCCCAAGAATTAGTATTTGACGCTAAAATGGTGCATTCATACCCTGTTTACAAGCAAATGTAGAACAAATACATGCATTTCAATTCATAGATTTGTAAACCTCTTGAAACTAAAGCTCTGAATCGCAAAACAAAAGTATGATGAAAGAAAACAATTTCTTATATTTTCATTATCAATTGCAAGTGATAAAATGAACAAATATATACATATTGTTTCATTCATGAGGAGAACAAACTACTGTCTACAATGGTATGCTAATAGTGACTAATACCAAGTCATCTGTCACAGGCTTTCTTCTACAAGAGACCACTTTTAATACATGTTGCTACTCATTTTCACAGCACATAAAATGCAATAGATTCAGAATCCATGCAAAGATATCATGCAAACTAGATGATAGATTTTTAACAATTCTTTGCTTTGCTTTATCAAGGTTTCAATCAAAAGTGATCCTCTCATAAATATATGAAAGTCAGTTTCTCAAACACACACTTGAATTTGTGAACTTTTTGCAGAATGAACACAGGTATTCATAAAAGTGGACTGCAGACATAGATGAAGTGAAAATCAAAATTAGGTCAAGTTGAGCAATGAAAAGAAAGACCTCATTTAATTGAAAACGTTTGTTTCTTTCCTTCTGAAATTTCATTAATAACATCTTTGATTATGGATATTATCACTGCCAGCCAAATCACATATGCTAAGAAAATAACACTTTACATTTTAGTTTCAACATCAGTGTAAAAAGAATTTCAATAAGAAAGATCTACCACATTTGATGGACCAGTGACTAGGATAACAGAAATAAGAAACAACTTCTGAAGATCATAAGTACTCCTGAAACACTCTTAGAGCCAGAAATGATGACATTAAGCTACAGGTCTTCTCATTTCTGATAGATCTAACATACAGATTTTCCAAACAGTTGAGGAAAATGCATTAAATTTGATTATGCTGCAAAATTTCCTCTATTTGCATCTCAACAATGACAAATGACCTTTCACCTTTGCAACCTTTAAATCAAAATGGGTCATCTCTTCATTAACTTAGAGCTGATAATTCCTGATGACACATCCCTCATACCAAGTACTCATTTATACACCTGGGCAAGGGAGACGAGCATAGTCTCCCAAGAAAATTGCTCTCCAATATTAATGTCAATATGTTTGCTGTAGTTGACAAAAGGCCACATTTGAATATGCTTGTCAATAGTGAAAAGACTGATACAGGTTCAATTTGTGAAAGGTTTGTCATTTTAAGTTGTGATTAAGTCCATCTCTATGAGAAATCACACCCATCTATATGGGTGTCTAGATATTTTGTTCATGAGCACTTACTTACGTTTGCAATGTTACCATTGTAAATATTGTACTCATAAATGACATCACATTATCACATATTTTACAACTCTATTTCCTACTTTTATAACTTTTTTTTTGCACTTTTAGTTTTATTTAGATATCTTATATCATCTAGATATTTACTACTTGTACAAAATGTCCCAAAAAGCAATATTTAAAGTACATCCTATATCTAAAACATTGATAGATCTATAACACATACCGGTACATGCTCATGTACCATCAACATGTATTTCATGTAATACTGATGCTAATACAGTAATTGAAAGATGTGAATGAATGCAGTATATCATAAATATTTGTTTGAATGAAATCATGTTATCATAATGTAATGCCATTTAAAGTCATATCTCTGACAGTTAGAGACATAGGACAGAGCTTCATGATCCCCTATGGGGTGTTGTTACCATAGCAACTTAATGAGAAATAAACATTTCCATTGTTAGAGATTCAAAGGCAAATTGACTGATTATCCATCTAATCTCTATGGAAGATGTTTTCATTGAGGATGTTGTCATGGTAACTACATGTTCTGCCAGTTGATGAGAGGAGAGGCACCTTCTAGTTTCCTGCTGACCGTTGCCTGGATGCCATGAGAGAGCCAGAGTTTGTGAAGCTCACTGTAGCACTCCTTACTCAGATGCAGAGGATTCCCACGCCTGCACAAATGACAAAAAGTTCCCAGTTCAAATTTTTTGCTAATATGTCTGTAATGTTCATATCACTATTTATATATCAGCAGCAAGAGTGCCTTTAGGGTAAATTCGACATTCCATCCTTTTTATAATAAAACCACAATGAACAGAGAGTTGATGTTCAGGCCACTTTCAAAGATATGCAAACATAATGCATGTAGACCTTGAAGAGTGTGAGTGAGAAAGTATCAGTATTGCATTATAATACTCAGTGCGTAATGCTGCAATTAGGATCCATCTCAATATCTGTACAGATGTAATATCTTTTCCATGTTGGGTTATTTGTGTCACCCTATGGCACACAAGCATAATGCATCCTTTAAGAGATAAAAATAAGTGTAAAGAGAAACCAAAAGAAATAAATAAAGGGTAAATGAGATGATATTTGACGCACCTTAGACCAGGATCAGGTTCACCATATTCATCTAGATAGGGTGGGGTGTAGGAACATCCTTGACTCTTTCCTGACATCAATAGTAGGTTGCACTCTCTCACCCTATACCAGCAATGCAATGATAAAACAACAACAAATAATAACTAGCGACAAGTATTATGGACAATTGTTCATTTAAATATGATTTTGTAATATCATAAGTTGAACTGAAATAAAAATGATGTTTTTGCCCCTATAAAGAAGTTTGTTTATCTTTTTTTCCCCTATGAATTCTCTCCGATTCTCTGTCTGTACATTCTTCAATTCTCATTTTGTTTCATTGTGCCCCCCCCCCTCTCTCTCTCTCTCTCTCTCTCTCTCTCTCTCTCTCTCTCTCTTTCTCTCTCTCTCTCTCTCTCACTCTCCTTTCTTTCTTAACCCCCCCCTTTCAATTCAGCATAACTCATATACTCATAGATTACTATACCTGAGGAAGACACCTGAACCAGATCCACACATAATAGCATGTGCAGTACAGGCTCCCACTGATTCACCATTGATCTCTCTCTGACAGCAGTAACTCTGAGAACATACCACAGTCCCACAGACCAGGCACATGGCTGGGGCTCGACTGTCACTCTGGGTTGTACTGTTACCACGTGGGCACCTACACCGGTACCAAGACAAGAGATTACATATTAACATTATTAGTACCCACTTGTTTTCTTTGAAAAGTATTTCCAAAAGGTTAATGATATTAGATTGATAAATGACTTCCTGGGAATATATTTTGACTTCAGTAAAGTGCCCATGGTCATGCACTCAAGGAGTTTACTTACACTGTACCTACTGGCTACAGCTGGGTAAAGAGTAGCAAATGTAGAGTGGCGTTTCGCGAAATGACACAAGTGTCACAGCTGGGAATCTTAATGCAATGTAAGGTGAATAGCAAGAAAGATTGTAACTCATTCCCATGACTTCAAAGAATATACCTTACAAGAAATGACCACTGAAGTACCCCTCACATGCAAAATGAAGAGATGAAGACTATAAATGCCTTGAATAACTTTAGAAAGTGATTGAAAGACTTACGCAAACAATGACCTGTCATTCATGAGGTCACTGTAGTCTCGAGGCAAGTCAATTAGCTGGTTTATCTCGATGGGATACCTACAGCAATCAAATAAAAATTTAACATATCAGAATCCTCAAGAAATTCACAATAGATAATGCCATAATGAGTACACAATAGATAATGCCATCTTCAATACTCAAAAAGAAATCTAATATTAATATATTTTGTAAGGTATTTATCACTGAATGAAAAATTTAAATTGATGTTGGTATTTATCATTTAAAAACACAATATAATAACATAATAACATAAAAATAACTTTAGAAAATTAATTCTATGGAAGATAGATAATGACACAATCCTCTAGATGTTCATCCGAATGCTCGCCTATGGAATGAATGCCAATCTATGCCATCCCCTTTAGTTTACCATCCCCCCGCCCACTCACCTGACAAGAGTAGGGTTCTGTTCAGTCATCTTGATCCTGATGGATGGATGAGAGCACCATCTTTTGATCATATCTTCCATGATAGGTGATGCTGAACAGTCTAGGAGGGTAGCTAGGTTGGTAGGTAAGCCAAGGTACTTACACAGTGGTTCAAACTCATCTATGCCTGCATCTATAGAGGGAGACACATTCAAATAACATCAGGGTATGAAGCAATGTCATGAGCAGTTGATATGGATGGGTGTATGTTTGACATCAAGTAAATATAATAATAATAATAATCTTTTAAAGTCCACTCCAAATTTTATTAAGTTAAAGGTAAAGACCAGTATTGGAAACGCCCCAATTTCAAAAAATGAAATGGAAGCTCTCATTACCAATCATGTGAAAGAATATGTTTTGACAAATACATGATGATAAAAAATTTGCCGGGAAACCGCCTACTAGTTCATATATTTGGTAAATTTGTTTCTCTCATGGTCGTGTGAGAGATATAGGGTAGTCCCATATACATCTTTCTGTGTATAGTGTTTGTAACTTTACGAAGAATGGGCCAAATTTCTTATCATTTTGATGATTCCAGAACCTTGCAGATGCTAGATGCTAGATGATCAACCTTTTCTGATCGATTCCACAACGTTTCTTTCACAATGCAATCGCATGACCATTACTGGTCTTTACCTTTAAACCGAACTGGAAATTCTTTTTGCCTAATTGATCTTGAGCCCGGCAGCCACTGAGCAGCGCCAGATGTAGAATTTAAATCATTTGAGTGATTATTAAATATTGGCACATTCATGGAAAAGTGGAACAAGTATTAAAAACATTTTTTCCTCAATTTTAAACAAATTTGATTGTCCTTGTCTCCTACTTCTCTCTTCAGTGTATTTTGTGTTTAAAAAGCATATTTCATTAATAGCAGTTTTTTAACTTACACAAGAAAATTTTGAACCTCACTAATGATTATTCCTCCTCCAAATCAAGAAATAATTATATCTTTTTTTACTTCTATTGCTTTAAAAAATGTTCATGTCACACATTTTTTTATCACCATTATCATAATTCAATTCAATTTTCTAAAGTAGTTTTCAAAATTGACACTAGGAGTAGTTGGGATATACATTTTTTTTTTCATGCATAGTTGCAGCTATACACAGCAAGCTCAATTTTGTAATATCTGAATTATTTGGATATGAGAATTGCACATCAATCCATTCCATCAAACAGTAAGTACCAAGAGTTTTTTTTTTAAAGATTAGAGTGTTATTAGAATAAAGCATTCAATCTTGTAATAAAATTCAATTTTCAGTGATTGAAATCATGCATTTTAAAATTACATTCAAGCTTTACTAAAACCCCTTCAATTAAAATATGAAATACATAGGTGGGTGTATTTCAATAAAAGTTATATATGAAAACATATCTGGTTGACCTCTTCAAGGATTTCCCATGGCATGATTCAGTCACTGAGTACTAATAAAAAACCAGTGACCTAAACAATGGGCTGATGCTCTGATGCTCTGATTGATAGGATGGACCTATCATTCTACATCTTACCCACTTACCTACCTAGCTACTCAAGCAAGTCAAGTAAGTCTCACATCACACCATGCCTTCAACGAGCATGAACTCTAGATAAGAGAGAAGGGCCTACCCTGATTATACTCTGAAAGTTGACTTTCGGTTTCTAACTCACTCTGAAGTTCTGCTGGACATGGAACACTGGTCAGGAAGTGGAAGAAGAGGGCAGCAGATCGTAAGAACGGCAGGCAGGATACCTGGACGTGGTTGACAAGCTGCCATCCAGGTGGGAGAGGGGCTGCTTCCAATCTGAAGAAAAAGAGTCATCATCAATACCACCAAGATCGTTATTACATCTGATGTATTAGATTTTTATAGATCCGACTACTTTCCCAATGACAAGCCTCATCAATTAATCTAACAATTATTACAATCACAAATAAATTTTAGCAAAAGTAACTTTTTCATCAACTTTTGATGGATCTTGTCATTACCACTAAAAATAGCCCCTTCACTTTCAAGTTTAACTTCCTAAGCCTATTAATACAATCCTCTTAGAATTCCTAATGAAAAAACATTAAAAATCATGATCATCACAATGAACCAAACCTTATGTCAGGAAAGCTCACATATAATAAACACATATCAAGCATCTGAGTATACTTGTTCCCTAAAAGATAAACTCAGAAAAAGTAAAGGTAAAGGAGATAATAATGAGTGTTCAAGCTTATATCCTGTAATCTTATATCAAAGTTAAAGTTAAGGTTTGAAGTTCAATTTTTATTTCCACTCATAAGAAGATAACAACAATACAAATATAGAAATACAGAACACATTCATAAAAATACACTCTTATACAATATCGTAAGTGAGAAAAAAAAGGGGAGGTTAAATTAAATTTAGAGTGGAGGAAAGTAAAGATCATATACCCTGCATATTGTTTGAGCATTGAACAAGCTTGTAGAAGATCACGTCCTTCTTTGCTGTCATCAACACTGCTTCCTTCCTCCTCCATCGATTCTTCAACTGAAAATGAAAATATGTTCTACAAAGTCAGTAATCTCCCTCTTATAAGATGGATACAGACACAACATTTTATAAAACATCGAACAAAATTAAAAACGATAGAATTTTACAAATACATATCTAGTAAAATTCTGTAAAACCCTTCTATTTGACGATCACAATATATATCTTTAATAAAATTGCGTTCCTGTTTTTGCTACTTGATGTAAATATAGCATAAATTGAAGAAAAAATTAGGTAATACTACAGAGTCAAGTTTTCCATCTGGATCCCTTGATTGAACCATACCTTGGACTCCTCATACAGCTATAGATTAAATTACAACACAAAGAGATTCCAGAGTAACTTACATGGAATATCTCTTGATGCAGTAAGAAGGACCTGGACTAGATGAGCTGCTAGAGCTACCCTCAGGAGATGATGATCACTGATTGGACCACCAAGCAGACTCATAGCTACTCTCTCATTGCTATTATACAGCCGCGGCAGTGACATGCAAACACTCACCTGTACATTGAAAACAAACAAAAAAGGAAGTACGGTAGAGATCCATGGTTATATATGAACAAATAAAAGACTGAAGAATAAAAAGAATGCTCATTATTGAAAATTAATCAAATCAAAGTAATTCTACATAGTGAGGCAAGATTAGAGGAGGCGAGTTGGCTCAGTCGGTAACGCATCTGCCTATCGAACCAAAGATCTCGAGTTTGAATCCAACCCAGGCGGATGAATGAATCCTGCGTTGTGTGTTAATGTGCTCCTCCCCTTGTTTTCATAGAAGCTAGCTATTTTAAGTGGAAAAATCTCAATCCCTCGGATAGGATGTTGAATGGAGGCCAGTGTAGAGGAAAGTCACCACCTTTGCACATTAAGAACCCACTGCACTATTCCTAAAATAGTAGGGGGGAACCCCGGTGTAGTGGTCCACCTGCACACCCCCAATCCGTTATACCCGGAGGAGAGACCTGTGGTTTACAGTGATTCAGTTTGCTTTTTGCCTCCCAGGCACAGGTGACGCCAAATACTTAATAATAACAATAATAATTAGTAAAAACTTCCAGAACATTCTAAATAAGACTAAAATGGCTAAAAAGGATGATAACTAGATGGATCTTCAACTGCGCGCAGTATAAAATGATGCCTCCGCCATAGAGCAATTTAACAAACCAAAACAGAAGCAATTTTTAAAATTCAAGTTTGATTGTATTAAATCCCTCAACAGGTTCTCAGAATATATTATTACAAGCTTTTTATCATATACATGTATGACCCTTTGATCTTTAAACTATAAGTAAATGCTAGTAAAAAAATCACACTAAATCTATTCTTACCAGTAATGTGAAGACATCCATATCTAGGATACATGGATCAGATGGCCTTCCACTGGACTCCTGAGGATAGAGGGCTGTTTATACACACAAGAATAAAGCCATGAAATGAAATAGGAGACAAACAGAAATATGACTCTCTATAAATAGGCTTTTTGATTCATTATCACCTTCCAATACCAAAAGAGAGAGAGAGAGAGAGAGATAAGAGGAGATGAGTCAATAATACCTTCATTAAGTTTTGCATTATAATGCCAGTTATCAATTTCAAAAAACACTATTGCCAACACAGAAAGTTTTTTTTTTAAAGTTAAAAACACCTTTATATATCTATATACATTATCACATTAGAAAAGAAGAAGTTGCGTATTACAATCATTGACTTACCTGAGAGTAGTCTAATGGCATGCCTCTGCACATGGGCATAATTACACAGGCAGCTATTCACTACAGAGTATCTGATCAAACAACGTAGACAGTCCATCTGAAAACAACAAATTAAAACATCATTCACTAATTTGATTCTTAATTGTGTTTTATTTTCTGTCCTACTTTATAGCTACATATTCTTTTTTTCTTTTTTTTCCAAGTAAAAATTGCTCTGTGAAAGCTTTCTAAGATTGATTGTAACCCATAATGCTTTCATAAATGTTTTGATTAACAAGAATGATGTCTTTGTATCTCAAACTTCTCTCAAAATCTTTCACCTTTTATAGGGGGGGGGGGCAATTTTGTTGTGTATTCACTTTCTTAGTTTTCTTATTGCTAATAGAACTTCTACAGTTTGCATTATTACAACCAGTTACATAGTACATCAATAATTTTCTTGCCACAAATGCATTTCTATGATACAGCCTTATCAGCAGTATTTCTTGCTCTATACTGATTGTACACTGAACTACCAAGCCTCTTAGTCTTACCTGTCTCTGTGACAATGCTCCAAACAGTGCTTTCCCTTCATTCCTTAGCTGAGTTTCTAGAATGAAACGAAGCAGAAATGTAATGTTAAACAAACATTTCAACATTTCACTGTTCATGAGGATGGAAAACAAACTCATCAATTTTGTTTCATTCTGACACTTACTATATCACATTATAGAAATTTTGCACAAATGTCCATAATATAATAGAACATTGAATTACATAAATTTGAATGATCTTAATTCTTTCATATGCATAAAGATCATACACTGTAACCCTTACCTGTAACTTGCACTGTATAGGCACATGTATTCCAGGCTAGTATAGCCATTCTGCTATCATCATCATGAGGCATTACACCCAATCCAACCTGTAATAGGAGATGTATAGCATTAATTAACATCATGGAAATGATAACTCATGCCATCTTAGATGCATGTACTGTATTATCTTGCATAGAGATTTTCCCTAAATTTATATTCTTTACCCAGATGTTTTTTAATGACCATTTGATCTAGAGAATCCTATGCTGTAACTTGTGATGTTTTTTTTTCAGATGTCACCAGAAAAGGAGCTAAATATCATTAACCAAATGAAAAAACAAATTTCATTTCCTTTCAGGTTCAGTCTTCTCATCATGTATAAAAGGGCTACCTACAAAAATAAAAAAAAGTTCAGGGAACATGAAAAGTTGAAATATACCAAAAGTACTTTTATATTTGAATGTAAATGCAATTAACACTTTAACTTGAAAACAAAATACTTACAGTGTAGGCAGATCTTGAAAAGTGCCTGATCATCTCTTTAACATTCTCTGATATTGGCAAGCTGAATTATTGACAAAAAGAAGAAAAAAGCAATGAATCAACAAAATATAAGATTATATTTACACATGTAGTAAACGTTCCCATCCTTTATAACTTGAAATCACAATGCATACATTGCACACAAAAAATCAAGGAAGCTCTACTACTCTATACATCATTCCCAAAAGAAAGTACTCTGTTCTTAAGTAAAACATCTGTGTCTATTCAAAGTAAAGTGATGATGCAGGGAATAACTACACAACACTTTGTTCTTATAAAACTACAATACTTTCTAAGTAAAATACATGAATTTGAAACTGACCATGAAACCTGGATGAACTGGAAGAGCTGCTGAAATTTCTGGGAGACCGTTTCAGCAAGAAGCCTTTTCAGGGAAGGGATGGTTGAGATCTGAATGAAACCTACAATATAAAACAGAAGAGATACATTCACAGTGATAAACATATTGTGTTGATTGACTGCAGAATAAAGAAATCATTGCTTTGTCTTCCAAAAGCATGTACTTAACTTCATGTAATGAGCTCACCAAAATGAAAAGGAAAAATGCATGACAAGAAAGGTTTTAATACAACTAGACAAACTTCTTCCCTCTTTTTAACAAGTTTTTTTTCTACCAATTATGTTATTCTATATTTTACAAAGTGATCCTCACAAGATTTATTCACAATAAGGCATACACATCTGTCAAACTCTATAACGGTGTCTCCCAAAGCTTGCAAAACACATCAATCAGTGAAACTTGTAATAATCTTTCTTGATACTTTATAATTAAAAGCAAGTACAGTCAAACCTGCTTTAGTCTGCCACCTGTCTACAAAGACCACCTGTCTACAAAGGCCACATTTTTTGTTTCCCTTGGAAATGGTTTCTCATTGAAACATGTACTAAAGGAACCTGTCTAAAAAGACCACCTGTCTACAAGGACCACTTTTTATGTTTCCTTGGGCGGTCACTATAGACAGGTTTGACTGTAGTTACATCATTAGCATTGAATCTCACTCATATACTTACTTCCAACTCCTATCTCTCCTCCCTCCATAGCTCCTGGCATAGCTGTAGCTCCTTCCACTTTGCCCTCATCCTCCAGCTCCTTAGCTCCGACCCCATCTCCTCCTTCAGCAAGACCTCCACCTTGTGCTCCTCCTTCCTCTCCTCCCATTGCTCCCATCTCCATCCATCCAGCCATCTCCTCCTCTCCTTCCTCCTTCTCCTCGATGTCCTCCTCATCTGAGGCGGCTGCACTGTTTGCTCCTGCCTCCATGGGGACCACGCCAGCCTCCTCCTGCTCCTTCTCAAACTCCTTCTGTTGGGCAGAGGCTTGGAGTGTCTTCTGGATGCCTTCAAGCCACTCCTGAAGATTCACTGCAGTCTCTCCAGATTTTCTGGTTTATATAAATATTGTTTGTCAGTTACTGCTTACCGCTAATATTCAGTAATTTGTCAGAGAGGAGATGATGTGAAATTTCAGAATTCAAATTCCAAGTCTTCAACATCACCTATAAAGTCTTAAACTATCATCCTATTCAAATTAAATACATTTGTTTATAGTATGGATTTCAAATAGCTCAGCTGCTACATCCCACTAAACATTCTATGATTTAATCTTCCCATATGACAGCACAATAGATAAACACTCATAAACTGATATAATCACACAAAGAGATTTGAGGAAACATGCAAATTCTTCTTCAATTTCCTCCTCAGTTCTGCCCCTATTATATCCTCTACACACTTTTTTTAATAAGCAGAAGAAGATGAAGGAAACTACTGCTCAAGACAGGACAGATTTGAAGTGCAAACCTCTCATACACTCACCTTTCAACTGGTGCACCTTCTTGGGTAGCATTCTGTAATCCAACTACAGAGGGCAGCAGAGGTATGACTGTATTACTTAACGTCTCACACAGTGGACATAGGAACTGATGCTGACTGATGTCATAGTTCAAGATCCCTCGCATTCTCAGGTTCCTTCTTTGCTCCTTGGCAAGCAGTGATTCAAAGAACCTATGCATATCAAAATGAAATAAACATTAGAATCAGATTGTAGTCCCACAACCGTGAAAGATCAAATATATTGAAATTCTTTTGGGGGGGTAATCTAAAAACTTAAAACAACAAACAACAAAAAGTTATCTAATGACAAACATTATAAAGGAAAATTAATTTTACTAAAATTGGAAAGTTGGAAGGAAATGAATTGGTATGAGCAAAGTGAGGGTAATCTGTGTTGTCACGTAAATGATGCGGTGACAAGCTTCACAGTAATCTTTTAGTTTATTATATGATTACGTTCAATTACAATTGATAACATTACAATGTTAATTGATTTGGTAATGATAGTGTAATCTAAGTTGACTTACCCTTGCCAGCATGTTGAATGCATGATGTGACCACATGTACTCACATTGGTACCCCAGTACAGATCAGAACTAGCAAACAGTGGATCAAACTTCTCTGTATGGTCAAGTAAAGAATCATAATTGAAAGTTTTATTCACAGACTATCCAGTGCTACAATGAGCTTCATGGACTAGCATTGTGCATTTACAAATAGACAAGTTTGTGTAAAGGAATATTGAAATACAGTATTATTATTAATAATAAGTATTTGAATTGGCCATTAATTAAATTCAATTTAACTTGCAAAATATTTCTAACTGTAAAATGGAAAACGAAACAATTCATTAGAATTTAAATTTCCTATAGTATCTTACCCCCATCTTCTATTGTCTTCTGTCTTGCCTTTGAAAGAACTGTGGATCTGAAATGAAAACAGAAACAGAAATCAGGTTTACTTCTTGTATTCATGTTCTACTGGATATATGGCGGATGCTTGTAACATACAGAATGACATGTAATATTATAACAGCTGCTATTACAACCCTCCTAGGTTGCATATATCATCATTTACTTTGTAAACTAATGCTAGGCATGGCCAATTGTCTGCAGATGATGGCTCTGAATGGCTCATTTGATTCTCACTACCAAAGTATGTAATGGTGATCTGATAGAAACAACAAACCTATCTTAATTCTGGAATGCATGCAAGTATGGAAACAATAGCCATTCCATAGTGATGGAGGGGTGGAGAAATAGCACAAACCTTTAGAAGTATTAATACTTTCTATCCCTTCTGAGGAAAGTTATTCACTTTCTTTAGACTTACTAATTGGATGTACATGTATGTAAAACTTCAAATCCAAATACAAAGTCACTGCTCTAGTGATACCCTTTTTTTTTAAACCAACAGATTGACATAAATAAACTAGATCATAAACTGGTACCTTACCTTTGAATGAAAGCTGCAAGTACCATGGCTTTACCATCGAAGGTGATGTCTTCTTCCTCCTGACAGAGGATACAGGTTGCTGTGGACGATTCAGCCATTACTGATGGACTATGACGAGGACCCAGGCAGCATGGGTAGTCATGGGCATGTACATCACTGTTGGGATATAAGCAACAGAACATGTTCACATCGTTATTTGATATATGAAATGAAATAGATATATCCTGTACCATCCAGTACAAAATCATGTAAAAACGAGAAGGTTCAGGTTAAGAAATTAGCCTCTATCATTGTAGAGACAGCCACGTTAGTATGTCGAGTACATGCATTAAAACACTAAGAGCAGGAGCGTCTTCTCCCTGACTAACAGTTTCTTTAAATGTACATCTACATACCCTGTCTCCATGCTACAAGTGGAAGCAGTTCGGTGACGGGGCGATCCGCCCTCATTGGTGGCATCAAAGAATTCAGGGTTCTCTCTGATGAAGTTTTTCTGCATGGCTGACATCTGTTTCATGAGATGTTCTCTTCTCTTCCTGGCCATGTCCTGTCTATTCCTCTTCTCCTCTGCTTCCTTGTCTATCTCCTCTGCTGAGCGAGCCGCCGGGGCTGGGGGAGGCTTCATCTGGGTGCTGGTCGTGTGTCCGGCTAGCTTCAGCATTGCCTCATATTTCTACAAAGAAATCAAATGGTTCAGGGGTGAGTTTTGAAGGTTTGTAGATTTGTGTGTGATATGGTTACAGTGACCAAAACAAAAAGGCTATCCCACCGATTATTAAATCTTTGTTGTAAGAATGTAGAATAATATAGTATTGCTCTTACATAATACTGAATATGTATGAACTTTTATTTACTGGGGCCTATACTGACTACACCCTTCATCTCATGACCTGTGCATACTGGATTAGTGGCTTAATAATGCGGCACTATGGTGTCATCCTTATTCCTGTGCATTCTCTGCTCAATCAGATTGACACTAACAACAAGATGAACATTTCAGTGCTTGTTTATACTATTGTTTATCTATTTACATGCATACACAATTTTGATTCTTAAACTATGAATATATTAATAAAATAGAGATGAAATCAATATCCGAATAATCTTTAGAAGTAAATATAAAACAATGAAGAAACGATGGAGTATCTCACCTTGATGAGCCATTCCAAAAAGTCTTTGTTAGATTCAATCCGTTGATGTCCAACCAGGCTCTGAAGTGCTTCAAACATGTTAGGGGATCCTGTCAAAACAAAAACATGAGTATTTCATCTTCACTGATTGGGGTTTGATTAAACTTCAAAAAGTAAACATTTTAGATTCATTTCTGATTCTTCTTTTTGTAGGGGGGGGGGTGTAGTAGAATTCTTTACTTTACAGGGCTAGAACACAAGTTCAGAATATACATACATATCAACTATACGTATTGTTTACAAAAGCTAGTGCAGATTTTTTTCAATTATACTTTTTTTATTTAAGGCACAAGACACCTACTATATTTACAGTAGGCTTGCGGGTGCACCATGTGAGAGAGAGGGAGGATTGAGGAGTTCTGAAAAGGACTCTCGGTAATCTTTCTTGAGGGTATGTAGTCCTGAAAAGGTCTGTTGGTGTAGTCTTGAAAAAGACTGTTGGTTATCTTTCTTAGCTTATAGTTCTAAGGAGAACTATAGCGCTTGGAGAGGATAAGTGGCTACCCGTAAGCCTACTGTATTACTGTATATCTACATCACCATGCAAGCTGATACTTGCAAGCAGCATCTAACCTATTTATATTGTTTTTCATTGTACTTTAGGGGATAATCATAAGTTTATTAAAAACATGGATTCAATTGAAAGAGCAAATATACCTTGTGCTCCTTTGATGATGAAACTCATTGGATTGCCTTCTTTATGACTGGCCTCTGCTTCTATGAGAGCTACACCTACCAAGTACAAGGTCTGTACAATGAAAGAAAGTCATATATCATTTGAATATTGAATGCAAGCAAAAGAGACTGGTGGATTGAGAAGACATCTCTATTAAACTTCTTGAAAAAAGGTCACTTTATTCAAGATACTTTTTGAAGAAACTCTCAACCTCAATAATTAAAAGGATAAGGCTGATATTTAGTCATTTTGTCTTCAAATCCTTATTTCTAAGCTACATACATAGGTATACTATTTCCACTATCCAGCCCCAGTTTAATTATCAATGATTCATCCATCCATCCATCTCCAATTCATCTATCTATAGATCCATTCAGGAATCAATACATCCATCCATCCGTCCCTCCGTCCAACCACATGTATCCTTTTTGCTAAATAAATAGTCACATTGATCCATTTAGTATCCTAGTATTCATCCACTTCTTCCTTTATCCATACATAAATCTCTGCTAAGAATCTTACCCTATGTACAATGTTATCAGTGAGGTGGATCCCCTTGGGTTTCCTAATCCTGACCAGCAGTGTCTTGATGATGAACATGAAGGTATCACTATATAGGATCCTCAGGAGAGGCTGGAAACTTGGCATCAACGCTGGCATCGCATACGGTAGAATCACTGAAGGGTGGATACAGAGAGATACATCTCATATATTACTTATGACACACATTAAAGAGAGGATGAAAACTATAAGGATGTATTAATAGAGACATGATGATAATGTTAAAAGGTTTGGAACAATCATTGAGAGATACCATGATAGAAACAAAATAAATGCAATTCATTAAACACAATAACACACATCACGAGAACGAAAGAGAGAGACAGAGACAGTCAGAGAGTGAGGGGGGAGAAACAGAGACAGACACAGAAGAAGAGGAGAGAGAGAAATGTGTTGATATCTTACATTGTGGTTTGTCTTCCTGTTTCCTCCTTTGTCTGATTTGTTCTTCTGACTGCATTTTGAAACAAACATTAAACCAATGTATACAAATCAAATTCATTCTGATAATAAAGACAACTGGATTCTGCCTTGCTTGAATATCCTTGAATACAACATTTAATTTCATTCTTATGCTTTATAGAAGATCAAAATCCAAAGATACTTGAAAGTAATCAAACATTGTTATGAGGTTACCTATAACCCAATGGAGATGATTTCATTTTCATATTATACATGCATTTCAAATGATTAAAATCTAGTAATCCTGGGCTTAATTTTCACTTGATCTACTTCACGTCTTAATTATCTCAAGATATGTAACATAATATCTAAAGAGTACTGGACTGATGCTAGCATCCTTCTACCATCCTATATGGGCAGACAAGCTACATGAAGACATACTGTACCTTTGTCTGATCCACTTTAGAGTAGTGGTAGAAGTATGGAGAGTACTCATCTAGACATGATGCCTTTAACTCATACATTCCTTTCCCTACACCACCAGCAGGTTTCCTACAATAGGCGAGATAAGTTAATGGACATATGAAATATAGCAAGGAAGGAATGACATACATAATAAATATTTCATCTCATGGCAACATTGCCAGCAATCTAACTCAGTATTGGAATAATTCCCTTTACTTTAATGATCATGTAATAGTATATATTTCTCACCATAATTATTCTTTTAGAACAGAGTTTCAACAACAAAATGAGATTAGAATGTCCATTGAAGCAGCTGCAGAGGGAGGGATTCTCTGGAAAAAAATGATGATTTTGAAGATGAAGAGTGAAAGATAATGTTTGAACTTACTTGAAGTCAGCAATGTCATGTATGACTGATTCCATGCCTGTTTCATGGCAGTGCTGGAAAGGAAGACGACAGAAAAGGAAAAATGATGGTCACTTCAAAATACAATTTTTGAATCATTCATTGCCTTGTAAAAACAAACAAATGAAGTGCCTATACTTGTTTATTTACATCAGATTATCTAGGTATGGGCTAATTCATGGTTATCCACTTGATAAATCAACATAATAATTGATAATTTTCCAACAACATTAAAATAATTGAACTGTCAACTTACATCTTCAGGTAGTGCTCTGGTGAGTTCACTATGGGCCATAGGACTGATACAGAGTTGATGTAGTACTTCTCTCCTAACTCTAGCTTCATCAGATACGTTACCTACTCCCTTCACATATCTCTCACCTTAAGATGGGGAAAGAAGATGATCATGTTTAATACAAGAGGGAAATGCATTATCTCAACATTTCAAAAGGTACACACATAAATCTACTTGTCATAATAAATTTGAAAGAGTATATCTAAATCATGCTTTGATATATATTTCTGAGTTATGATATATATCCTGTCATGCCTAACTTTTGGAGCATCACCTAGGATTTAAAAAAAAACATAGATAACGTAAAAGATTTATCATGGTTGTATGTTCCCCTTAGCTTATCTCTATAAATACTGGTTTTCAAGCTATCAATCTTATCAGTGCATAAAGTTATTGGGAATTTCTATTGGAATGACAAACGTTATGTCATTTATAAATTTGAAATTTAGGCTCATAAATAATCATTTCTTCAAGAACTTACAGAAAAGGACAATAAGCAAGCCAAGAAACTCCTCTGTGATGATAGGAAGATGAGCACTGCAGTCCTGAAAGAAGCAAAGCATACAAGTATCCTTATTATCTCCATACTATCTGAAATATTGTATCAATACTGTTAAACACTACTTATCTGAGGCAAATCACTACATCACTAACTCACGTTTTTTTATTTTTATTTTTTATTTTTTGTTAAAGGTAAAGAGCTTCACCATGCAACTATCAATTAGTCATCTTGGAACAAATAACCTCAACCATTGCCCACATTTAAAAAAAAGCATTTTATATACATAACATAACAATAAAATTCCTAGTGGTTATCACACATTCTATTGTCCAAACAACTGCCCTGTAATGCACAGAGCATACATGAATTATGTGCCAGATTTTCGATATTTAAAGACATTGAACAATCTTCAATGGTCAACAACATTGACCTCAAAGTTTACCTCTGGTGATTTGCTCTCTTCAAAGTCCCTTGTCCAGCATCTAACCAGGTCAAAGCGAGTGACCAGTGATGCCATGAAGTCATTAGGTTCCATCAAGCTACCACCAATCTGTGTCAATGGGTCAAGATAAAGCATTTTGAAATACTGTATTATACATGTATTGCTCTAACAAATAACCCTATCATTTATATCTTAAAAACAATCTGTCTGCTACATATACACTTGATTTATTTTATGTAAAATATCAAATGGTATTACCATGTATTAAATACATTTAGAAGTTAAGTTTCTGTATTATTATGTGGACATTAAAACTGGAATCTTGAATATGTAAAGAGCTGGAGGGTGTTTCACAAAGATTCTAATTCAAACTTAACTCTAAGTTGGACTTCAAAATTATGGAGAGCCATTTGTAGCCTTAAAATAAAATATATTCAAAAGCAAAAATTCAAGTATTTTAGACTTTTAATAAATTCCACATCAAGAACATGAAATATTCCATGATAATAGAAAATATGAATGATTTGAATCAACATTTTATGCCTTTTAAAATAACTTTTACAAAGTATTTTCAAAGATGCTAACGGCTTTCCATAATTGTTAAGTCCAACTTAGAGATAAGTTCAACTTAGGATCTTTGTGAGACACCCCCCAGGGGTGATAGTGAGCGCTAAAAAAAAAAAAAAAAAAATTCCCCCCTCTCCCCTTTTGAGTGAGAAAATTGCGATAAAATCTGGAAAATAGGGGTAAAATCTGGAAAATAGGGGTAAAATCTGGAAAATAGGGGGTAAAATCTGGAAAAAAAAAAAAAAATCTGGAAATATCATTGACATATATTGTTTCCATGTGTATTTTTATCAGCAAGTTGTTAACTGAAAGCCCCAAAAAAACATTAAAGCTCAATGCGCTCTTCTGCTAAACACAGAAAAGCACTCAGAGTTACCAGTAAGCAGAGGATCATTAGCATTACATTGCCCGTAACGTCAACAACATGCGCTTATTCGATAAAAAAACTACTCAAATTAGGTAAGTACCATCCATTTTCTCATTGTTAAGTCAATAAAGAGAAAAATCCCTGTCATGTTTAGAAAGTGTGCAACATGTATATAGCATTCAACACCTAATACATGCAAGTTACCCAAAGTATGTTTTGTGGCATGCGCAAGTGCTAAAGACCTTCTGCCCGTGGCAGGACTGTATTGTAATCCTTAACTTAATTCCTGATTTACAGTGTATTGAAGCTAGATTCAGACTTTATCAGGTTTTTAAATAGGCGAGGTTCAAGAAGTTTTAAAACACAAACCTTGATTTAAGACACAAACAGAAAGAAAGCAGAAACCTCTTCAATATTAATGTTTACCAGCAATTATGTAAACATGAAAATTGTAATATTAATGATTTCAACAGCCACATAATATTCAATCTAATTAAAAATATTTTAAAAACCTAAGAGGCTCCTGGCTGGTTGATTCTAAAAATATATAACTGGGGCGGAGGGCGGGGGGGGGGGGGGGGGGTATATCAATTATCATTAAACAAACAGACGGCCATGGACTTTGTACCTCTATAGTGAGTGGTTGCTATGATTGCCACTTTTGAGTAACTTTAACAATGTACAGTTCAAAACTACTCAAGCTTGGTTTGCAGTTGTATTAGTTGTGAAGTTTTACAATAACATTACAGGATACTCCAGTGCCTGGTAAATAGTAAGTTATTTTGTTTTTATTTCTTAATTTTAACATAAAACTGAATGGCATAGATGAGATTGTGGCCTTACCAACAATTCACAGTATATCATTTTTATTGAAATGGAAGGAAATTCATAACTGATGTAATGATCACACACTATCAGTAACTTTTGTATTGAGAGAGAAAAATTAAAGGGTCATGTACCTTAATCAGTTGTTTCCTTGAACCTATACACATACCGTACATATAATGTGCTGAATAAGTTGGGAATATGTTTATGAACCAGGATTATTAAACATGGTTTCATGTTACTTAATTTCTTTCACAGTCAAGCAGCATTTTGACGATAATGTTTACCGTAATGCACACAAACAAGTGATGCTATTAAAGGAAAATGTACTACATGTATGCGTTTTTGTGCTAAAGCAGTGCTGTGAGTTTCAATATCCTATCCATTTCAACATAATATTTTATGCTAACAGTTGAAACGGGATAATGAACACTAAGGTCATTAGTGAGAAAACCAATAACCTAGATTCTGTTTTATTAAGGTAACATTTTCCCTTGTACGTATACTGCCAACCGTTTTCAAATCTCGATATAACATACCCCCCCCCCCCCCCACCCATAATAACAATAATTTTGGTATTGTAAAGTGTTGACCTGTAGCACATTGAAGTACATGTAAGACATCTTGTAATATCAAATTTCTTTCAGATTCCCTCATCCTTCAAACAATTAATTATTGGAGAAACAGAACTGACAGAGAAAACTTCAAATGGAACATAAGAAAGAGCGGAATCAACGTCTGCAAAACTGAAAAAGATCAACTTCTTCATTGCTCAATCTTTTACTTAATTCAAGTTGAAGCATAGAATGGAGGAACACATTTACCTTCTCAACTTCTCAGGACTCAGGGATACAATTTTAACAATATTTCAACCTACAACTCCTGGACAAGCTTATTCAATTCAACACTTCAGGTAGAACTGAGTGAATCTATAACATTTGCAGCCTAGATTTTGTACTTCTGTCTAAATCTGTCCTTCAATCAAGAGTGGATCAAGATCAAGAAGTTTACCAAGAAGATCATTTGGGTGGAAAAGATAGGACTCCAATGAAAAAGACACTTATAGAGGAATAATTGCTGTCTCATACACGTAGAAAGCCTGGATATCAGCAAAAACAAAAGAGCAGCAGCCAAACCCTGGTGTAAACGGATTAAAGGACTCATCTTTGATACTATTTTTATTCTTCCAATCAAATCACTTGAGAAAGTTGAAACTCATTTTATTCACACAATGTTTCAGCAGGAGGATATTTCACTCAACAGCAAAATATACTTTGTCATTAATGTTATTGTATTCAGTAGAATAACCGCATGTGGATCTGAAATGATAAATGTCAGGGTTGGTGAAATGGCACAACTGGATTTCCCATATCCATGTGACAGTACGGTAGTCACACTTCAACATGCTAATGCACGCCCATTTTACAGATCATCCAATCCACACTACATGTCACTGTCTTCAAACCAAAATCTTGTAAATTATAATGAGACAGGACTTGACCAGTGCTTCCTTAACCTAACCATCAACCCTGTTTCAAGAGCCGATGAAGGTACCTACATTCTAACTGCTTACAAGAATGGTGTCATGCTACCTGACTATCCTAGAATCTATTTGGGTGTTGATTATCCTCCTGGTAAAGCATTGTGTGAAATAAGCAATGATTATAATGATGGGGAGTGGGTCTCGCTGCAATGTATAGCTCCAGTAGGGACTCTCCCAGGGCACATTGTATGCTATCAAAATGACATGAGATTACCCACAAAGAATAAACTGGGAGAAAGTGGTAGAAATTTAAATCAGATTATCCTCGCTAGGTTAGATGGTGTGGTATATTGTTGTTCTTCCGTCTTAACTGGAACGAAAGACAAGTGTAACTGTACAGACTGGGGATGGGATCCAATGAGTGATAGTGTATCTGACAGATCCCTGTCCTAAAGTAATGTCCACAGAAGATCCAACATCAACCCATAGCATCATCACAGATAACATACATTCTTCATCTTCATATCTTGTAACAGCTCCTACAAAATATCCTGAAAATCACAAGATAAATTCTTACTGGACAGTGACCTATACACTAATTACAGTAATCTCTATTTTGGCTATCATTAATGTGAGCCTAGTATGTACATGTACATTTATGTATCGCTGCAAAGCAAAGGAATTGGCAAGACTGCAAAGTACAAGTAGCATGACACCAGGCAGTAAAGATCCATGCTTACCAGTCGATAGAGAGGAAGAGGTGTAGCATAATGTGTAGCGTTATTAAGGCAGATACATGTACATCTGCTTAAAAATCAAACAAATCATTCAGAACATGACTGTAGTCATCACATTTGTATTCATCTCCTCAAATGTATGGCACTATTAACTATTAGCAATCTAGATTGCAAGTCGTCATATTACTTCATAGCGTGTACATGTACATCTTTCATCATATGTTGATGTTTAATTAAAGGTAATACAAAGTTTTGGTATGGGGTCATGAATTTGGTTCAAATGAACATATTGGAAGCATATGCGATTCTACAATATTCAGTGATCGTTGCCGCGGTTGAAATTGAGTCTAAAGTGATGAAATTGTAAATAATAAAGTCTTTATGTTGCATAGCTCCCTCTCAAGGTCAAGATATTAATTTAGGTTTAAATAATGTTTCTTGACTAAAATCGACCCAATTTGCTATTCCCGTTTGGAAATTATATATCACAACTGCATTTTCTGAGATTTTCATGGTCGCAGCTAACTTTGGATGGCCGTATAAGCTATTTGAAATTTATACAGGGAGCACCGGTAAATTTCTATATTCAATTTTTCTCGAAAGCAGAAGTGTTTTAGGGGCTAATTTTTCTAGTGCTTATTAAACATCCTCAGGGGTAGCCAAATATATCAACATTTAAAGAATCGCTACCCGGCCATTTTCAAAATTTCCCAAAACTTTGTATCACCTTTAAAAGTTGCTGGGATTTTTACCTCAGCAAAGGGAGAGATGATTTCATTTAAATTTAAATACTAAGTGTAATTTTAGTTGATATTGTAGATATTTTGTCATCACTGTGAAACTAAAAACTTGGCATGTAGTTTGAAATGACAATACACAGTGCTTAATGTTGTCAATTCTAAAATTTATTTGTGTGTTACAAGTTATTAACAATTTTCTTCATGGATGGTTTTTGGTTTGTAACTCCTTTAATAATGACAAAGTATTTTGATATCATTCTAGAACAGAACAATATTGCTCTTCATTGACCCCTTAGATCTGTCTGCATAGTAGCCAGTAGTCTTTGAAGTGAAATAATGTATCTATAATGAAATTGATCTGTCATGTTTTTGCATTTCAATTTTATTTATTTCTTTCCTCTCTCTTCAGTCTTCACTTTCCTCATCTCTCCTTGTCTTTCCATGCCTCATTTTGGCTGAATTCCTCAACATCATTATCACTATTGTGTGTGTTTAAAAGTAGTTTGTAGATGCCTGAAAATGTGTTTATATATTTTTCTGTAATATTTAATTACTTTGTATAATGTTTTTGAACAAGGAAATGAAATTTTGGCTCAAAATATAAATATTTTAATAGCTCTTTACTTTGAAGTGTGTTTCATGTTTGTTTAAACATAATTTGTATTTACTTTAATCTTGTCTTAATAATGTATTTTGTCATTGTAGTTGTTAATGCATTTCTTCCAACATCCAGGTTGTATTATGTTTTCACTTATCATTGTATCATAAATCTATCAATCTGTTACTACTGCTTTTTAGCATATATATCTACTATAATAATACAATCCAGTAACTTTCTTTTGTCTTTTTCATAAAGGTGGATTAATGTCTTCATAACTCTTATCTGTATATCTTTTCTACATTTCTAAACCCTCCTTTTTCCCTCATCTGTTGCCTCTTAAATTCTTTGTTTTATTGATTCTTCTCTTAAACCACCACATACTACTCTAATTTTGGTTTGGTTGTCATTACATATGTACAATGCAATTCTAATATTGCTTCCTTTTTCTTTTCTTTTGTCTTTTTTTCACATTTAATGGCATTTTACTTTGAAATAATATTGTCTAATGCATACAGATATATTACTATGACTCTATTCATAAACATACTTTTAAAACAGTTGGAAATAATACTGACATACAAAGTTTTGGTATGGGGTCATGAATTTGGTTCAAATGAACATATTGGAAGCATATGCGATCCTACAATATTCAGTGATCGTTGTCGCGGTTGAAATCGAGTCTAAAGTTATACAATTGTATATTATAAACTCTATGTGTTGTATAGCTCCCTCTCAAGGTCAAGATATTAATTAAGCTATAAAACTATGTTTCTTGACTAAAATTGACCGATTGGGAAACTATATGGCACAACTACATATTCTGAGATTTTCATGGTTGCAGCTACCATTGTACGGCCGTAGGTGCCATTTGAAATTTATCAAAATTTACTGGGAGCACCGGTAAATTGTTATATTTAATTTTTCTCGAAAGCAGAAGTGTTTTAGAGGCTAAATTTTCTAGTGCTTATTATACATCCACAGGGGCATCCAATTATATCAAAATTGTAAAGAATCACTGTCTACCCAATTTTAAAAAAATTCCCAAAACTTTGTATTACCTTTAATATATATCTTTATATCTTATAAGTATGAATAAGTATTTTATGATGGGATGGTATAACTTATTACTTTTACTTTTTATGTCTTTTATTATGATTGGAACTAATATTAGTTGATTACATTGTGAAACAGGCAATATCGGCCAGGAGCTGCACTTTATTTTCTTTGTAATAAACCTAATCAATTAAAAAACTTGCAAAATGATACATCACAGAGATGCCAATTTGTGTTTGATTTATTGCATTTTCCAAAATTCATTAATTTCTTATTTTTCATCAGATTTTGCTCAAACTTTCATGGATCTGTTACTCCCAATTTCTGCTTCTATTAAAACAAACTAAATATCAGGGCAGGCTTCCCCTTTAATATCGCCAAATTTGTGTGAATATGCAGTGAAATTATGTAATTCATACTGATATTATGTACAATTGTACATATATGTGTAGGTCCATGATGAAACAATGCCGCCCTATGCCTTATAAATTGTTATCGTGTTCCTAAATACTGTCACAACACTTTCTAAACAAGCCTGGAATACAGTCAAATTGTGTGAATGAACTAGATAGGAAGAGAAGGAGAAAGAGAGAGGGGAGAAAGAGAGAGAGGGGAGAAAGAGAGTGGGAGAAAGAGAGAGAGTGAGAGAGAGAGGGGAAGAGATAGTGAGAGAGAGAAGAGTATACATTAACAAAGAAAGAATTGAAAAAAAGTGAATTAAAGCAAAAATCATAATCATTAAAAACAAAAAATTACCAATGAAGCAATCGGTTAGAAAATGAAGCAATCGACAAATAGACTTATATGTGTATCAGGATGCATCCAAGCACCTCTGATCCTGGGTCCTGGTCCCTGGCTGTAAGACTTTGTGCACATCACTTTACTTCGGCTTGTTTTGAATACTTTCGCATCCATCCAAGTTGCTATTTTACTTGTTTATATTTCTATTTGTGGACCACTCTGCTTAACTTATGCATGAAATCATTACATGATGTATAATGATATAACACAACCTTTCCCAATTTTCTGACTGCATTATTTTACAAGTTTAATCCTTAGTTTCTAATATAGACAGTTGTTCTTGTGCATGAAATTATAATATGATGTCCTATGATATAATACAATCTTTCCCAAATTTCTGACTGAATTATATTACCAGTTTAACTCTTTGTTTTTTGTATTGGCTATTGTTCCGACATGGTACAAATAATTAATATGAATTAATATGAAACAACTCAAATTAGGTACCAGTAAGTACAATCTATTTTCTCATTTTTTGTGTGGCATGTGCACATGCTAAGGACCTTCTGCCTGTAGCATGACTTTATTTGTAATTCTTAACTTGATTCTTGAATTACAGTGTATTAAAGCTAGCTTCAAGCTTTATCAGGTTTTAAATTAGGCGAGGTTCAAGTGGTTTTATAATCAGGTCCACTGAGTGGACACAAAAAGCTAGAAAGTAGAAACCTCTTAGATATGAATGTTTACCAGCAATTATTAAGAGTAGAAGTAATTTTTTTAAACCTACTCATTCATTTATCAGTCACATTGTTTATGTTAACTGAGACATAATATCAACTGACTTTACTGTATCATACAATTTTTAATAACAAATAATTTGTATGTTGTATTTTTTTAAAGCACGATTTGATAGATTTCTTACCTGCAACATGATAACATCCTTGTCATACATCTCTGTCTGGCATTTCACATTCTGGTAGTAGTAAATCTGGGAATAATACAAATAAAGGTATACAAGTATACATGAAATCACTGTTTTCATGAACGGGTTCCTATTCCATTTTCCTTTTCTTCATCTTTTTGTCATATATTTCATTGATAAATGTCATCGCTGTCACCCCCTAATATTAGTCATTAGTCTAAATGTCATCATTATCCTCACCTACCTCAATTGCATTATCATCATATCAGCAAGAGACAGATGCTTACAAATATATTGATGTAGGTCTTTAAGTATCTTCCATAATTCATGACAATAAATCTGAAAATATATAAACACAGGCATATACAGACATATATTTGTTAAACTTGAGATTTGTAACATAGGATATTAGAATTGTTCATCACCTGATTCAAAAGAGAATATCCATTTCTCCTCCACATCCCAGCATGCACCTGAGCAATGAGAACCTGTGTCCTCAGGGGATCCTCAATCAACTCTTCAGGAAGTAGGCTTGGCTGAGTAATTAGAGAATAGGAAAGGTAACAAAAATCAAAAGTCACTATTGCTTGTTTATCCTTTAAAAAACACTGGTGATTTTATAAAATAACTTTCAGGGATGCTCTTTCCTAATTTCAAGACACAGTATATTATTCTACTACTATTATTAGGAATAATTTCTATGACACACCTAACAGGTAATCACATGGCATTTTCAATGTCTATAGTTCAGACATTATCCCAAGACAAGTAATCACACTGAAGTAGGCTGCCCCTACCCCTTTCTTTTTGACGGATAGACATCCATAGGCATAAGCTAGACATCCATAATATCATTTACAATCAGATGAACATAAACAATTATTGAATAATTTAATTTATTCATGTGGAAATAACTCACCCCATTCATGAGACCCTCAGTGTAGAAACCCAGCTCATATTGACCAAGGTGCAGGTGAAGCCCTGTGTGGGAGGAAGAAGTAAAACAAAAGGTTAGACCACTGTAAACACAAATATTCTTCTATAGGTGACCTAGGGATGTACAGACACATAGTCAAACTGCTTGGTGATAATTTAAAGGTCCAGCATTAGGTTTGAGCTTAGTCTTAAGTCGATTTTAACAAAGGCAGTTAAACTAAGGTCTCCATTTGCTCTTAATTATACTGAGCATCTGGTTTATCTGAATCAGTAGACAACAGGCCAACAAGGACAGCACCAAGTTCTGAACGAACAAGGGTTGTTTTGAATACCAGCTATGGTGTCCACTAATATACAGCACCACTGGCAAGCCTTTTATTAAGACAAAGCAGACCGGGAGCCAAATATCTGAAAAAGCGGCTCCCGGTCCTTAATTATTTTAAAGAACCGGGAGCCGTTTTCCAGGACCAGGAGCCGTTTCCCAAATTGATGAAAATATGTATTCTTTAAACTGTTACCTTTTACTTATTCATTATTTATTGTCATTAGTCTATATCAGTACACTATAAATTAACCCTGTAAGTTAGGGCTTTAATCGGATCGGAAGGGGGAATACAAAAACAAAAAAAAAATTAAAAAAATTTTAAAAAAATTCGAAATTTGTCAAGTTTTAGGCTATCAAATACTAAATAAACATGCAGAGCTGGGATTATTTTGTCATTTGGAATTGTTGTAGACCATGTTGGTCGATATGAAGTACCTTTTCATGACTTTGAAATTAATAATATTAGTCTAAGAGAAGAGGCAAAACATACGAGCCGCCATCTTGGATTATACTGACAATGGAAAACAGAATGCGTGCTTACATTATAATCCGAAGTGGCGGCTCGCATTTTTTACCTCTTCTCTTAGACTAATGTCATTAATTTCAAAGTCATGAAAAACACTAAATATGTACAAACACGGTCTACAATAACTCTGAATGACAAACTAATCCCAGCTATGCATTTTTTTTTTAAAGTATTTGATAGCCCAAAACTTAAAAATTGTCGGCATATTTGTTTCTACCGATTTTTTTCCGATCATTTTCATTGATCGGCAATCGAACTTCGTGCGCGAAATTCCGAAATTGTGAACTAGATCTAGATCTATTTCCATCATGATTGCCACGATTTTTATATAGTTTCCAGGAAAAGAGTTGTGAAATCAAAGTTTGGATTGTGATTATTCAGGCCATGTATACTGGATTTTGAGAATCGTTTTTCAAAGTAAGATTTTCACAACGAAGTCAAACTTTTAGACGGAGTGAGAGTGTTGCTCGCCCACTCTCGATCTCCGCTCTGCACGCCGGCTAGCTAGCCGCCCTAACCCTAGCGGTGGCGCTGGGAGTAGGCGATATACATAAGCGGCCGCTCGTAGTCGTGCTGCAATTATTTCGGGGCGATTTCAATTAGGATTCTCATCATAAAATGATTTGTTAGGATTCATTCAGTCCACATTTAACTTGTATCAAGTAAGTTTTTGTCACATTGGTGAGCATTTAGTGCTAGACATGTGGAAGTTTCTGAAACAGGAAATTTTAATTCTCCCAGACCGGGCGCCAAAAATAAAAAATGACCGGCGCCCGGTACTCATTTTCCCCGTCTTACCGGGCGCCAAAAGTCAGGGACCGTTGGGTAAAAATCGCCCAGCGCCCGGTTAATAAAAGGCTTGACCACTGGATACCCTGACACTGATGGATATATGAAAGCCCTTGAGATGGAATGTTCATTACCCTTCCTACATATGATACAATGCATGACTGACCAAGATTGATCCAAGGGAATAGAGTTTGTAAACTGAATCCAAAAGGGTGGAGTTTGATAATAAATAATATGTGCATTAGTCAATCTTCTTAATAAACAGAATGGTGTAATCCAACCGATTTAAGAGAGAACCAATCCCTTTAGATCTGTTGAGTGTAAAACTTACCTGCTAGGAACCTAACCAGTGCGTAGTGGATGCTGACTGTCATAGAACTCACTGAGTACTTGATGCAACTATACGTCTTATCCTCAACTGAGGAAGAAAGAATAGAGAAAAGAATAAATGCCTTTTTCTCTCATATCATGTGTTATAATTTACACCCAGTCACAAACTGATGTAGAATGAGAGAAACAGAACTGAACCACGAAGTGAAATGAGTGGCAATGGTTATAAGTCACTCAATTTTAATATAAATCATCAAGGATTGACTCTGATAACGTACATATATCCAAGTAATATACATAAATATGACAAAATATGATATATATATGACAACAAGTGTGATAAAGAGATACATACTTTCTACATTTTCTCTCTGCTGGTCTCTAGATAGCTTCCTGAGTGCTGCCATGGTTGCTCTGTATGCCTTGATCAGTAAAGACCTCTGTCACATCAAAAACAAACAGAAAGTATTGTTATTAATGTTACTGATATGAAATTTTTTAGTTAATTAGTGAAACTTCTCAAATAACAGGAAGCAAACTAAAAATATATGATTGTCAAATCTAGTATTGACAAGAGGTCATTTGGTTTGTTTTAAATCTTCAATGACTGTAAGACTGAAATGAGTCTGTGTCATAAGAATCACTTCATCATCATCATCATTATCACAAATATCATAATCATTATCACTATAACAAACATCACCATAACCAACAATCTTAAAGGGATTGTTCAACTTACATCCGATGCACACCATTCTAGAAGGAGCGTCAGACACGGACCAAGTTTCATCTGCATAGAGATGGCCATTTCCCATTCAGGTTCATACTCTATGTGGTGACCAACTTGCCGTAACACACTGTCCATACACTGCGAAAAACAGGAGAAAAAAGAGTTCTAATTTGCATTCTGTATTAAGATTAGCATAGCTAATATTCAGTATTCTGTTATTGGTCATACTGCTTCCATATTCTCATGCTGATTATTTGGACATGCTCAATTATAAATGTCAAGAACCAAAAACTTAAAAGCCTACAGCTTGTAACGGACCTCAGCCAATTATATTGTTCTTCCTTCTTTTTGAAAGATTAACAGGATTTTAATGAATATACTTACATGCATGCTAGAGAGCAGTTCTACTAAGACAGTGACTCCTTCCATCACTCTGTCTCTAAGATCGCCAGTCCAGGATTCAGGTTTGTTGGACAACACATACCTGAAAGTGTGGGAGAAATCAATAAATCAATGTGAAATAGATCTGCACAAGTATGCATGTACATGAAATGGATAAATTTACAGATGAAGTTCACTCATGACAATGATACAACATGATACTACTATCTGATATTGTTTACTTATGGCATTTTCAATTGAATGACAGAGCTTCCTTTCCTCAGAAAAATAAAATGAAGGTGTGTAATAAATACATTTTCATAGCTGGAGATCCCACACGTTCACATTTTATGCAGTTGCATACATGCCAACATTTGAAAATCAGAAATCTGTACACTATGTGCGCGAAGCGCACATCATGGGCGCGAAGCGCACATCATGAGCGCAAAGCGCGAAGTCCTTTTAGCCGGGGTCCAGGGCCCGCTTTAGGGCCCTGGAAGCTCTGGGTTTCCAGATGCTCTCTGGTGCAATCTGAGCCTATTTTAGGGACCATTTCCCCTAAAATTCAACCCAAGTTTATGGGTAATTTTTGTGTCATACCAAACAAAAAAGTGATTGAAGTGAATTCCACATTTTAATTTATCCTTGGCAGAGGCAGAGCAGATAATAGCATAGATTTAATTAGCCACTCATGCAGAGTGATGCATTTAAGTCTAGTTACTTTTTAAATAATTATACATGACATAGGCCTAGATCTAGTCATAGATCTATGCATAAAATGAGACTGGCAATAATGGTATTCAACTTTCCAGACAACAGTCAACAATCCAAAATTATTGTAACTCATTGAGCTACATGTAAATGAGGTTGTCAAAATCAATGTCAGCAGAACAAGACATCTGTTGAAAAAATATAATTATTTCTTCATGAAAGGAAGGAGCATTTGGCTATGGGCACCACATAGAGTAAAGGAGCCGGTAATCGGACAGCTCCAGTTTTCGGCCGATCCATTGGATGCATGGTAAAATCCCTTTAAAATACATCGCATAATAGCATATCACATATCCCACACATACCATACCATGCCAGAGTCACTGAAGAACCACATTTGCAATGGAAAATATATCCTAAAATATCACATTTTAGCAATGTAATCGGCGGTCCCGGTACCCAAATCTGAAAAATCGAGTTTCTTACGCGTGTATGTAAGAAATATGGGTACCACAAAATGAGCTTTATTTCAAGTATTTTTCAGATTTAGAGCCCGATTTTGTGTTGGTCGCAAGCTCAAAAGTATCTCATCGCATGTATTAAATCAATGCAGCCGGACCCCACCACGCACACACAATATGTCTGTCTAATTCAGATTCCAACTTCCGATCACCGCTGTGCCTGTCTTCGGCCAGGCGAGCACCCGGGAGCTCCGGCGTGGGATACCTGCTCCGCCCGCTTGTGCTATACATCAGCGCGGAAACGCAAGTTTCAAAACAATGAATTCAGTGCAGGTGTTAAACACCCCTGAAGCTTCTAAGTTTCTGCATGTTGTGAAATCGTTCCTTGTATTCCTGTTTGTACTTCTGAATTTGTCTTGCTGCTGTTCCGCTCATTTTGACAGATTTTCTTCCGAGACAAATCACAAATCACAAAGTATACGGTACCTCGAAACACGTACTTTGCATGGGGACCCTATGCATATACGGTGCGCTAGCCGCGATAGCGAATGCATGCATGCTGATATATGCGCATGCAAACGTATAGAAATTATACTTACGAGATTTGCCAGCGCAAGTATTTACGTACGGAAATGTTACGTAAGGAAACACATATCAGAGTGCACGTGGCGCGCACCTTGCGCAATGCAATCCGTTCAGCACTCGATCGGATCAATGCTATGTATGGAGAGCCAAATTCCCCAAATTCGGAACGTTCTGTTTTTTAGGGCTATAAAAACTTCAAAAACGGAACAGTTCCGTTAAAATCGGAACGGTTGGCATGTCTGCAATTGTGATATTCTTCTATTATGTACTGAAAATAACCTCAACATTATGATACAAAGTCATAAAATATCATACTTTATATTAAAGTGTTGTTTTAAATGACTGAATTGTATATTACCTGAGATCAAGAAGTCCATAGAGGGCTCTACGTATACTGGGTGGAGGATTCCTACGAAATTGCAAATGTCCCCTCCCTAGAAAAATACAACAAACAAAAGTTAATCAACAAGAGAACAAGTCGGTAATCTGAAATAGATTCGCCATACCTGATCAGAAGATAAAAACATAAATCAAACTTTGTTAGTTTAAAATGTTGGTCATTCCAAATCACAGGCTCCATGAACTCAGTGCACTTGACCATTTTTTATACAAAAATGAGTTTACCAATCAAATCTGGTTTAAAATCATCTAAACAGATATATTTATAAAATAACTATCTTATCAATAGGTCAGCCTAACTATTTGTAATGACACAAGGTCTCGGTCTCTATCCCTTTCAATCACTGGCAGCAAGTCCTGTCTTACCTACATTTTGCATACTGTATAAATTGTATATTATTAGCTGGTTTGTCTGCCTCACATTCATAACTAGTTAAAAAGATTACAGAGTTGACCCTCATTTGAACAGTGTTGTTATCAACATACACGGTATAAAACAAAGGAACATTATAAGAAACTTGTTTCACATTTAATTGTCAAATCTTACCATCTCTGAACTGAATAGTCTGATCCACAAAGCTCCTTAGGATAACAAAGAGTAGATTGTGCTCCTCAACAAGCATGCGAGACTGTCAACAAATCAAAAGAATATTTCATAAACCCTTTTCCAGTGATAATACTGATATGTTTGCATTAAATCCTGATTGCATTAAAATAGTCAACATTACTTTTTCTATAAAAGTGACTGCAAATTTATGCTTCTTTTGTGTTACATTGCAGTTTGAAAATCAAAAATATAATAACGTAAATTTACATTTGGATAAGAATACAAAGGTGGTTGATGATCACAATGTATGATGACTTAACAGCTCTATAAACCAAGTGGTCTTTCACAAATAATCACCCGTAGGTTCTTCTATCTTTACAAGCAAACCCACACATTATCATCAAAGGATAAATACAACTTTTGTAACTATAAACAATTAGGACAATTCATCCCTGTTCATGGTTGGCTTTGACAGTACAGTTGCCAACGTGGAGCCTTGCACTCACCACTGTAGGTACTGTGAAGATTTGTACAGAGAGTGATGAGATAGACAGAGCATGATCATGGTCATCAATGGTAGAATAGTCTACAAGGATCGTTGGGTAGTGCTGCATCAAAGAAACAGAATGTTTGGTTAAAAAGGGGGAAAAGAAATGAGGAAAATATTATTTGATATGAATACATACTTGGCATTGGTAATCATCAGCTATGAGAAATAATGAAGATTAAGACTCGTGGATTGAAAATATTATTATGGCAAAATAAACTCAAAACATTACTGAAAGATAAGTGCAATCATTACAGAGATAAAACAAACTTAAAATAAATATTACAGAGACTATTATATATAACATTATGAAATCTAATAATCAATAACAGAGTCAAAGGAGGGTTAGAATGTTGGTCTGTTGCTGTTTCATAAATGAAGCCTTTTTTTTGTCTTCTTTTTTCCCCCCAAATTAGCCTCTAGGGATACCTTTCTCTTGAGTTATCAGTATCCAAACTTAAATCTTAGAAAGTAAGTTATATAGTGAAGTTGAAAAGCTTATCAGCTATGGTAAATTTGCTTTAAAAATTTACGAAAAATTGTTATAACTGTAAAGTGATGTAAAATCTTACCTTGGTGAAAAGGACTGCAAACTGTTTCTTGTGTTCTGAATCCATCAATAGAGTACTCATAAACAGCTGATGCCACTGAGCTCGAGCAACTGCAATGATAAAAGAGTATTAAACAAGTATGTTAATGTGATACAATGTAGATGTTATTAACAATGGTTTTCTGCCCACTTGAAATTCTCAAATAAAACGGAATGAAAGATTTACAAGACGGCAAATTGTAAATTTCCTGTTGTATCACATGTTTTTTTGTATTACCTATCATTGTATGCACAAAATTGAGAAGAGATTTAGCCCCAAATGCATATTTTCCTGTTCATTTTTATTATGACTGATGATTTGTCTATCGCTCCCATTTCTCTCGTTTGTATCTCTCTCTCTTCCTTTCTCTCTCTCACATATAAAAGTTAGATTCACACACGACTATCAAATTATTCTACATACCACTTCGAAACACTGAGATATTACATAGAAAGCGTGTTCCAAAAACATGTCCCTCTAGGGCCCTGTTGCAAAAAACTTACCATTGCTTGTAACTTTGCCATGGTAACTAACATGGAAACCTTGTTTTTGATTGGCTGTTGAGCCATGTTACCATGGTAGTTGCCATTGATGGCAAAGTTACCATCAATGGTAAGTTTTGTGCAACAGGGCCCTGAGCATTGTGACTACATTGTCTGCTGGCAACCAGAAGGGTGTTTACTCCAATCAAAAATATGAAAAATATCCTAGCGTCTGGCTCTCGGCCACTCAGTGAATGAAGAAGTGTATTGACCCACGTACCTTTCCATAGATGTGTATCATTGAGCATGCTCTCCTCTATGACTGCAGTCACCTGACCTTCTTTACTGCTTAGAAGATCTTTGATGCTTAGAAGCTCTTGACATAACAACACACGCATAGCATCTATATAAACAAAAAATGAAAGATATTAAGTGTTTACTTTTAAGTTTTAATGAAGTTATTATATTTCATACTCAACTTTAAAAAAATCCTTCTATGACCTTAAAGATGAAGTTGAGGTCTGGTCATGCGATTGCATTGTGCAAAAAACGGTGTGGAATCAAACAGAAAAGGTTGATCATCTAGCATATAAGAATTTGTGTGCATTGCAAGGTTCTGGAATCATCAAAATTATAAGAAATTTGGCCAAGTCTTGGTAAAGTTACAAACACTGTACACAGAAAGATGTATATGGGACTACACGAACACGTGGCGTAAAAATCCTACCCCCAAGTTTTACGATGTTACATGACATATTTAGAATATAAAGGCATTTGAAGAGCCATGCTTTTCAGGGATCATGTCTTATCTGATGTTCTTCCACACTTGCATAATAAGAATGATAACGCTCACAAATTATTTTTCACCTATTCCCAGAACTCAACCTTCTCTTTAAAGGGATTGGGTAACTTTGTCTCAGATTCTGAAACAAAATCCTGGAAATAGCTCATGCTGCAATGATAATTATAAGCCTTTAGGTCAGTCAGGAACCCCATGACTTTTGCAAGCCTATCCCCTGTCTGATTATCAAGATATTTATGATTGGGTATCAAAATCAAATTTTGCGTTTTCCTAACGGTTTTCATAACACTACAGTCTATTGGGGAAAACAAGTATGGTAAAACCGGTCACTCACAGATTTTTTACTTTTTTGAGGCACTTCATGATCATTTTGAAGCGCAATTTTTTTTGGGCTTCAATATTACACCATATCACAGACACTGATAAGACGTAGGGCCATGGTTCTCAAATTTAACATTGTTAAAGGCATTTAACAAAAAAAGCAGATGGTAAAATAACAAAGTTTGCAGCCTGTACATAAATTTCTATATACATTAAAGGGATCCGGTAACTTTGTCTCAGATTCAGAAATAAAATTCTGGATTTAGCTCATGATGCGATTATAATTATAAACCTTAAAGTCAGTCAGGAACCCCATGACTTTTACAAGCTGATCGCCTGTCTGATTATCAAGATATTATGATTAGAATTTCAAATTTTGAAAACCGTTCGCTGAACGGTTTTCATAACACTACAGTCTATTGGGGAAAACGAGTATGGTAAAACCGGTCACTCAAAGATTTTTACTTTTTTTAGGCACTTCTTGATCACTTTGAAGCGCAATTTTGTTTTGGCTTCAATATTACACCATATCACAGACACTGATAACATGTAACAAAAAAAAGCAGATGGTAAAATAACAAAGTTTAAGCGGATTACTTTACAGCCTGTACATAAATTTCTATATACATTAATGAACTGAGTGTGCATAGGAAAATGTTTTTTGTAATCAATGATAATACATCTTCAGGCATACTTCAGATTATGCTTTTCTTTCTAATCCAAAACTGAATTACAATTCAAGAAAATATATATATACAGCAAATGATTACTAGACTCAAATCTGGATTTTTGTAATTTGATGCAGGGTATCAGTAGGCCTAAGGGAATGGGAGAATTAAGTAGGCAACCAGTTAATTACCTGATCCACCAGCGACAGTGGAAAGCCAGTTGAGTAACTTGAGAGCACATGTCTGATGAGCAACTACTACCATGTTCATGACTAACACCTTCAATGGGGTACTGTTGAGTCTAGATGTGGATCTCTCAATCACATTCTTGGCCCTCTCACAGTCTCTCTCGTTCCCCCTACGTACAGCACTCCGACCCTGAAGTAGTGGTACACATACATTTGGTTAATCTCTTTCATCAAACTATGAACTCAAAATTTCATGTCGTCTGTGTATCAAGTGATATCTCATTGATCGATTATGAAATTTATAGCAAGAAATAACTAAAATTAAAATATGAAATACAGACTAATGAATTCATGAAATTAAATCACTGATAAAATGGGAATCTGACACATGCGTTACAAGCATTTTCTCTGGATGTAATTTGGTGAAGATAAGGACTAGGGTTTTGGTTTTGATTCAATTTTAGGGTAGTTAGCATGCATTGTCCAATCATACAGTTATAATACTATTTATTAAATTCAATAGTATCAGCTTTATTCATTAATATAGAATGCCAAAGGAAAATTTTTACAGTAAGCATTTAGTATTTAAGAGTTTTTTTTCTTACTTTTAAATGCAGTATGCACACAATGGTTCTGCCTGATTTCAATTAAAGACAGGTATATGACAGTCATGAACACTCTACATTACCAACACACTTGCTGGCATATAATTACGTTTTTAATAAACATTAATTAACTAGTGGAATAATGTCAATAAACTTACGTCCTTGTCCACAATTGTTGCAAACTGCAATGCTGCTTTGCGGGAGCATTCTACAGCCTTCTTCAAAGAACTTATGACCTGCACATTGAAACATACACACATGTGAAAACACATTAATATAAAAAATAATATAAAAATAATGTTAAGATTGAAAGTCGCAAAGTCGTGTTAATAGTTTTATTGAACATACTTCTTGCATGATATCTTTGATATTCTTTGTAAATTGTTGTGACTATTCAGAGAGGGAAAGAGGGAGGGAGAGAGATACATGTAGAGAGAGAGAAAGAAAGACAGAGGATATACAGAGTACTTCAAGAAGATAACGATAACTCATCTTCTATTCACAATGGGGATAATTATTAACGTGAACTTATAGGAACCAGTCAAGATGGTTGATATTGTGTCCATCTGCTGTATGTTTTGATCCACCTACAAAATACAATGAAGGAACAAGTTTTTTTTTTTTTTAAAGTACCTGCTCATAAGTATGAACTTCATCATTAAAGAGCATTGTGCAGTAGACATCTGGTATGCTGTTCCTGTATGGATGAGAAAACAAACAAGAGGAAGGAAATGAAAGTAAGTATTACAAACCTTAGCTTTGATGCAAAAAAGATAACAATAAAACGCCAATTTCCATTCTTATCTCTTCCTACAAATTCTTTTTCTTTTGACTTCTACTACAGCCATAATTTTGTTTTAAAGGGTTCTGGGTTATTCCCAATTTTAACCAATACATTGTGACCAAATTTTCAAACATGAGAACGTATCATCAGTAGATTTCCAGGAGACAAAGTACAGTATGAGAACAATTTCTAGTTTTGCACTTTGTTCATGTAGACATCAACATTACTCCATGGTATCATACTTCCAAATTTATCAAGCTGTTTTGAACTTCTTGAAGAAGGATACACTTTCCTTGGACCAAAAATATTAATGGCACTAAAAGGATTAACTCAGCTTACAGGAAGATGCACCCACATGAACAACCATAAACAACAATATTAATAGCAAAATGCAAGTCTTAATCCTCTAATTTTTACAATCTATATCAATGCATTTGAACTAAAATTTAAACAGAGCAATAGAGAATGAAATGCATGATTATGATAATGTCAAATGACTTACGATCCCTGAAGATCATCAGGAATATCTTTAGGTTCATCCAAGAACAAGATACGATAGCAATGTCTGAGGAGCATACGGAACAACATCACTGCTCTGGCCTTCATCTCCTGAGGGAGGTTATCAAGGGGATCCTGGTGGAGAGAAAAAGGTCATGCCAGAACATCTCATAAATAAGGGATACTATGATACTTTCACTTAACATTAAACAATAATACAAACTCCTAAGAATAACTTGGTACTCAAAAAGCCTCTGCTAATTTTACTTTGGTTGTCAATCCCCCCCCCCTTCTTTTCTAATGACATGTGGGTGTTGAAAAATTTGCTATCCAGACATATCTGACATGCTTCAAAACAATAATCTGAGAGTCATCAATTGAAACTATCATCTCAACTAAAACTGTCAAATGTAAACCTGCTACTGCCAGATCTTTACAGTCTATTGTAATTCTTAAAATCAACATGAAAGAATAAACTCTATTTTGCACACAAAAAACTTATCTACTCTAAAAAGAAAAATTACAACATTTTCTACCTCTGCTGAAGTTGTATGGACATTCAGAAACTCCTCATGTTATTAATTTATCTCTATATAAAGGAATACAGGTGAATGGTTTTCAACTTTGATGTCAACAATGCATGGTTTCAAAGGAATATATGAATTCAACTTGTGCCTTACTATCATCAAACACACTATTTTTTCTAGAAAGGCAAATCAAATAGGATCATCACCTGTTGTACATGTGTGGCAGCTCTAGAATGCAGCTCACAGAAGGGTTCTTGTTTCCAAGCTTCTTCATCACCACAATCACAGTAGCCTCCACCTCCAGAGGTATTCATCTAGAGAGGGAACGAGAGGAATGACCAAGATATCATAACCACCATTCAAAATTCATTATAAACACAACCACTACCATTATCTTTATTACAATCATCATCAATATCCTCCTCCATCATCATCATCATCATCATCATGTTGTAACTGAATTCATTTTGTTTTGATTTGAATTGTTTACATCAATATGTTTGTAAATTTTGTATTCATGTTGTAGGGCCTCCACAGAAAACAGTATTTAACTACTGATGGAGCCACCGTACTAAAAAAAGACTAATAAATAAATAATAAATCATCATCAGCATCATCATCAATATCATCACCATCATCATCACAATCACCATCACTATCATCGTCATCATCATCATCATCATCAAAATCCATAACCATCATAACTGAAATGTCTGTACACTTGTAGTAATACACTTGTAGTAATAAAATACCTTATATCTATGAGACTTGTGTGCGCTCTTTTGGAAGCAGTCAATACAGAGAACACAAGTAGGATCCATAGCACAATCCCTGTGAGAAAAAAACAGAAGACAAGTTTACATGTATAACATTTCAGGAAACTGGAATACAATTTTGTTCTTGGAAAATATGGCCATTAGAGTACAATCAATATGCTATGCAGGCTATGGAAAAGCATACACAGCCAAACTGATTCCCTACTCATTGGATTTTAGCCAATATCATCCAATGGACTTTATCTTACACACCAACTTTCTGATTCTATTTAGATTATCATATTGGTTGGGATGAATAAATTCAAAAAATTCACAATTTTCTCAATTGTAATTCACATAGACAAAATGTATTATGCTATTTATTTTGTTCTATTTCTAATGAAAAGTGCACTTGTCTTATTTTATTCCTATAATGTTCTTAACAATTTAAAAACAATACAAAAGTTTTCTAGTTCTCCTGACCTGCACGAGTATGTTGGTTCTCCATTCTTGAAGACATGTCCACAGAGCTGAGGGGGACACTCAGAGGCCTTCAGCTCACTCCTAACTTGATCAGGGTTGGGTCCAAACAGATACCACTCAAGAATCAGCACCACCTAGGGGTCAAAGGTCAAATTGAAATTAATTAAATGACAAGGTTGTTTTTAAAAATGTATAATTGAGATAACAATTCTGGTGTTATACACAAGTCATCATGTATCTGTGTAATATTATCAGAAGACGACTGATACATTTGTTGATAGTTTTGTCTTAATTTGTATTGAAAATTAATTAATTATACATTGAGGCCATTCAAATACAACACACAGTATGCATACATACTCTTAAGTCCAATTAATTTTCATTTCTCAAGAAGAAACAAAAAATGAAAAAATACTGTAGTTCCTTTGGACGTGATTAAACTCAAAACATCATAATACATTGATCAGTTCTTAGGAGAATCAATTCATAGTAGTTAAATATTTAACAGGTCAAGCATAATTTACTTTATGATAAGCAAAAAGAGTCATGGACAAACAACACTGTACAAGTAAGTAAATAGATAAATATTCAACCCATAGCAAGTACATACATGTATACATTACAGAGCCTAAAACTATTTTCTTTAATTGATGGATAGTTTATAGACATGATTAACAGGTTTCGTTCCTTGAAATATAATTTCAGTTGACATACATATAAATTAAATTTCAAGTTCATTTTGTAGAGAATGCTCACCTTGCGTGCAAACTCCTCTTCCTCCTCAGGTTGTACCTCATTAGCTTTGAAGATTTCAGGGACGGCATCAGCTATGAAGGAGAAGATAGCTTTCTTCAAAGATTTACTGTCCTTGCACTTTGCCCACACCTAAACAGATAAACAAGAAAAGAACAATCATTTCTATTAAGACCATTCAGACATAAAGCAGGGCCTCACTCTTAACTGTTATGGAAGGGGGTCCAGACTCCAGACTCAACTGCTACCTATACACTATGTATATTACAATTTTGGGAGTCTGGAGTAAGATTTTAGGTGCCCAAGTGTACTGGGCACCTGCTGAGTGTCTAGCCCTGCATGAGGCCTTGAACTGCTTAAAAAAAGCTTCTGCAAAATGTTATTGAGATGAACATGATAATAATAATCATAATAGTTTATATATAAAGCGTCTTTTCATTAGATACAAAGCACATAAACAAGAAATATTTACAAACAAACAAAACTTTGTGTCAAATGAAGTAGATCACCTACAGAATGTATGCTTGGGCCTGATTATTGAGACATTATGATATTATTGAGACACTAAATATGATACATATATATATATAGCATGTTTTGAGTTCCCATCCAACACACATATCAATGAATATGGGCCATTGCTCCATGCAGCTACTGCACATGTACATATGTCTTGGAGATGATTGTGTCTGGCCATTCATTCACACAATTTTTTTGTTGCTGTGCAGTGTTTTTTGAGATACCGGTAGTTTATTGCATCCTGCCTGAACAGGGCTTGAATATCAGATTTCATGCATGACATTTATACTGTAGGCTTACATGTTTACATTTTTGGTCTAGATGACAGCTACATGTACAAGTCTCACATAACCATTCAACAGACCAACGCATGTACATGTACATGTACTCTACATACAGTTGGGGTGTACCATGGACCTACTAAGAACATTCTTCAAATACATGTCAATATTCCATGACATTCACTCATATTTTTCATTTCCTGAGAGAAACTTGGTGGCAGGCTACAAATAATGTCATTAGCTTGTAATGAAGGCTAATGACCCTGACCTTTACCTGCTTTCCACTGAAAGGAGATCATCCCTAACTGATTAGATCAATGTTATGTGAACTGGTCTAAGATTCCATTCTCTATTTAACCTCCATGCATCCATCAAATCAGCCTCCTTTCCAGTCTTTTCTTATTATTTATTTACATATATTATTACATACATGCATACATACATGTACATACCGTACATATTGTCATGTATCTCCTGCAAATACTTTAATGACATACTGGACAGTATGTAATACTTAAGATTTCCTGAAAATATATTTTTTGTGTAAATGGACTGAAACTAAAAAAATAACCTTGCCAGCATGCATGAACAAGGAATTGCTTCAATTTCTTATTACGTACATTGTAGCCAAATTTAGAAAATTTACAGGAAGTGAACTCTAGAATTAAATTCACACTAACCTCATCGCTAGCAATTATATTTATCAACACATTACAGCCTTCTGCATATGATGTGTAGCATTAACAAGGGCCTTTCCGAGGATAAAGCACATCATTCCATCCAATACAAATACACATTCTATTCATAGAGCACAAAAACATCTAATTACCAATGTTATTATGCTTTTGATTCTCTAACAGCAAGGCATGCACAATGGAGGACATATTCTAAAGGGAATAAGTTTGCTGTACTGCCATTTTGTTGGGGGTCAGATTGAAATGCTGTTGGAGATGATTTGAAAGGCAGGGTTGAAATAAAATAGCTGATATTCCCCTCGGGTTAATTCCTAGCATTCACCATTCAAAAGGATAACATGCCTGAACTTAAAGGTAGAAGGTACATGTACATGTATTACTGTGACTCTGACTGAATCATTTCCAAAACTAATTACTACTTTTAATTGTGACTGAAGAATTCATATTTCATTACCCAATTGCTCTTTTTGCTACCATTTTGAGTATTTAAAACATGTAATCAATCGTATATTTTTGCCCCTCATTAAAAAAAAAATTGACTACAGTGAAGTGAGAGCGGGAGTCCAGGAAAAGTAAGAGCTCATCAAATTAAGTGTACATAAACTATGAATCCCAATTACAATGTACAATGTTGGTTTTATGTATTAAATGTTTTATGTACATATCTGACAAAAGAATGCAAGTCATGGATAATACCAGTACCAGTAAGTACTGTACATGTACTTGTGTTTGAGCTCCCTCGATCTGATCCGTGGCTTTGCATCATATAACCTGATGTTTGTTTTCAAATAACAATTATGGTATGAAGCACATTAAATGTGTTTATGAAGCGAAACATGATAGAATTTTCATTACCACTGGTGATGCTGTACAGATTGCACTGTTCACACATACATGTATGGATTAAATTTAAAACACTAGATTGCACAATTGCTTTCCTTCATGAACCCTTTACATTGATATCAAGGCGGGATCTAGGCTTACTTTCTTCACTGGGGGGAATGGAGGATGAAGCAAGGGGATGTAACATTCCATCTCAACATGGTTCACTCAGCTTGAAATTGTAACAGATACAATCAATTCAAATGCAAATTCCAATCTAGATGTGCTGAACTTATGTCGTCTTGACAGTATTGTCTCCAGAGTATTTTCCTTCTTGTAGCCTACCGGTACATAATAAGTCCCGACTATTCATTGCAGAGCTGCCAACCTTGTGCGACCAAAAAAAGGAATCATGATTGCAAAAAAAAAGAATTTCAAGCAAAAAAAAAGAATTCATAAAAACGAAACTTACAACCACGCGCGACACACTTCCAATGCAGAAATTTTCATTCATCATGCTGATTTTTCCATACAAGCAGGTAATTTTTTTGATGGTTATTTTGGTATTATCGGCATTTCATTTTTTTTGGAGAATATTTTTCTCTTAGTATGTTTAAAATTAGTTTTCTATTGAATTTGTGATCAAATCACCATTTTAGGGCAGTTGTTTGACGTGTGGTATGTAAAAAAAAAAAAAAAATAATAAAATTAAAAAAAAAAAAAATATATAAAAAAATTATTAAAAAACATATTTTTTGAAGAAAAAACGTAATACCGTAATTGGGAGGAAAAAACGGAGTAATTCCGGCAAAAACGGAATGGTTGGCAGCTCTGTCATTGCATTGTTACTTTTCTAGGAAGAAAGGTCTTCTGATTAAGGGTTGAAGTTTTAAGGGATGCAGAAAGAAAAATATTTAATGAGGCCCCTCTCAATTTCTTAATTTTATGTTCAATCATTTTGTATGATCTTTGATGACACTGAAACAATGTGAGTTCACTCATTCCTGTTTAGTACCCCACAATGTATTGTATACATACAACGTATTAAGTATGTAGGCCATTTGCTGATAATGAGACTTGTTTCTTGAAATTAGTCCCCCAAAAAAATGTAAACACCACAAATGATTAAACTTTGTTAAGAAAATAAATCATAAAAAGGGAATGAAGATGGTATAAGTTTTTTACATACAGCGCTCTCATTATGGCATTATCAATTGCAAATAATACTTTTCTATTCCAAGCCTTCATATTTTCTTTCACGTTTCTATTTGTAGAACTTTTCTCTAAATATTTTTCTTGGTAAAAATTTGTTTTATTGTTTAAATCTCTACTTCTCCTTGCAATATAAAACAAATATTGATAATATTACAATTGCAAGAGAAATTTTGAAATACACCTTTCTTTCACAGAAAATCAGAAATGAATCAGATCTGCATACAATACACCCAAACTTCAAAATATGTATTAAATTGTAAATTGATACCATTAGTTAGCATGAAGGCATTGTTATCTAAACACATATATAGGGGTGTTCCTTGGACATACATGTACAGTACATATTTTGAAGAGTCATCCACACCCACATTGTAGCAAGATGATGCACTTTGAAAGTTCAAGTAAACGCAACACATATCATATGTCACCTCACCATACCTCATTAACCTTACATGAGCTTCAAACGTGTGGAAGGAATCAATACACAATATGCATGCATATCAATTGATGGAGGTCTACACAATTATAGTGAGTTATCCAAAGGGAGGGACTGGGCATTATGTGTGGTCTTTGGTTCACTACTTACAGTTCATTAACTTCCTTGAATTAAAAGTTGCTTTAGAAGAGTGTTCAAACTACACTCACTACAACTCTGACAAATTAAATAAAAACATTTCAAGAACAGAGCTCAAGATTTCTCAAGGAGAAGTACTTGGTCCTTTAAAAATGTGATATTTTATGTCAATATCATAAGAATCAGTTGGTAGAAAGTGTATCCCAAAACAGTAAAACACCTATCTTTGAAAGAAGAATTTAATAAAAATACAAGCACTTTTGTAAAATGACTAGCAACAAGCATGTAGCAACATGCATCCATGTACAGTACATGTAGCAAGGGCATTTATTCTTTCTTCTTCATTTTGATTTCATCACATGGAATGTTGTGAAGTGGGAGTGATTTATAATGTACTTGATTCATAAATTGTATAATGTCATGTCATGAAACACTTTTATGTTGAATTGTCTTACATGTAAATGGATGCACATTAGCTGTGGCATAGTACATGTTCATCCATTACTTGGAAAATGAAATTCAAATTTACAAGGCTACTTTATTACTTTCTCGCTTTTTCTTTGCTATTTTGTTTCACTACTTGGCGGGGGAGGGGGCACATGCCTCTATGCCCCCTGTAGCTATGCCACTGCACATTAGTGTCAAAGGAGTATGATCTCAATAGCTGAATGAATAATTATCACTGTTTCCATCATTACCGGTAAATCAAGTCACTCATGCACCATTACATGTACAGTGTAAGTTAAATTTACATTGTCATCAAAGGGTCATTATCCAACCAGGTCTATTGCTTGCAACAGGTGCAGTGAGATTAAATACTAATGGATCAATTGTGCATTTTAAAGGGCAATCTAACAAATTGAGAAGAGTCAGCTTAACAAAAAGTGGATAAATACTGGTAGCTAAGAATTTGGAAAACCAAACAAGCAGTTGGTCATCCTGCACACCTTATTCTCTATCTCTCTGACTCTGGGTTGCACTGAAAAATCATGGAAAGCATGTCATTCTATTCCCCAATAATTGAAGGACCATACATGTACCTGTACTTAGCAATAAAATAAACATTTATTGAAAAACAATATTTTCATCATGATGTAAGTACAGTATAGCAGCCAATAATAATGGGCTCTGCAGATCTCTACGCTACTATAAGAAGTACATGTACACACACACAGAAGCGTACCCAGAGCAACAGCTGAATTTGTGCTCTTCTTTCTCTAGCTGCCCAAATGCTCAGGCAGCACTTTTTAAACAAAAATATATACTGTTTTGGTGCAATTTTCTAGAATCTAAAAAGCAGTGGCGATAAATGTGACCCATGACACTATGTCGGGCAAAAGCAAAAACATGTGACACTAGTGCCACACATCCGTAATGGCTGCATGAGCCTTGGACATTACTATTTTTCTAAATTTAATTTCCCATAGAAATCTCAAATTGTTATCTCTATCTTTTTCAAATTTTTAAAAATGTTTTTTTCATTTTTCTGCGGTCCACTTGACCAACTTGCTAGCAATATTTTATTTTAATTTAAAGATATAGACCGGTATTGGTAAAATCGCGTTTCAAGGATTTTGGGTGCAAAATATCCATTCAATATTGTTTAAATATTGCCTTAAGAGGTTTAGATGGCAATACTTCCTTCACCATTACAACCACTTCAATCAAATGTTAGTTTTACTTATGGGAATCTACAAGCTGAGCTTTTTAATAGGTTCCTCACATTTCACCCTGTATAACCTTCTATTCAATACAATTAATTTTGACGTCTTTTCAAAAAATTAATTATATAATGTGACACTTTTAGTATATTTCATATTATGTTCTAATTTTGTCAATTATGTGAATTCTTTTTTGTGAAATGTGAAACAAATAAACTTGAACTTAAACTTGAACTGAAAATACTTCAACCTAAATTTGCAAAAAAGCAGATATAAATGCCCAAATGTTCAATGTTGAAATGCATTCGCGATATCTATCCAGGCCAGATCGATATGATAATTTACCAAATGTATCAATTAGTAGGCGGTTTCTCTGCAAAATTTGTATCATCACGTATACATTTTTTAGTCAAAACATATTCTTTCACATTATTGGTAATAAGAACTTCCATTTATTTCATTTTTTATGAGGGGGGTCTTACTTAAGTTTGAATAAATTTCATTTTCGTCATGGTTGAGGTACAAACTGGAAAATTGTTCTGATATGTTCGCTGATTTTTCTATTTTATGTTTGTACCTATGGCAAGTGTGCGTCAGTTACCGGTATGTGTGAAGTGCGTCACCTGTTTAAAGCATGACATGTAAGTGTGTTATACAAATAACGCACGGCCCAGAGTGCAATAGCGGTGAATGCAGTACGCGCGAGGTTTCTTTAGATTGGTGCCGCTCTGTGCAACGAGCCGCTTGCGGCGAGTTGACAGTGCGAACCATCTGAAGAAACCAAGCGTTTACTGCATTTACGTTTTGCACAACAGGGTCAAGTGCGTTATTTGTTTTATAAAATAGCGACACAAATAGCAACAAACGAAACTTTAGATCTAATAATTTAAGTTAGAGTCTACGAGAGTTCGATCTAGATCTAGATCTAGAGTTATGTTGGTTCTACTTCTAACTGACTAAGAGACCTTGCAGGCTTACCAATAAGTCAATGGGATTCATTGCCTTGATTAAAAATAAAATCCATACAGTGGGTCTAGAGACGAGTCTACATCAGACAGCTGAAATTCCTGGCTTCATTATAAAATCCAAAAGTCAAAACAGGCCTAAATCCAAGGCAAAAGTAAAATAAAATTTTGCTTTTTAATAATACCCCGCTTGCCGCTCTAGCTAGCTAGCTAGAGCTAAGCTACGCGTACGTTGCGCTGGGGATCATGGTGGAGCGTACAATATTAGCTACGCGTAGCCTACAATAATTGCAATGCACTCGAGGGAGCGCGTACTACACGTACGCGCGCGCACTGGATCTCCATGGTCACGCGTACGCACCGTGCAATATAACTTTTTACTGCGCTTTTTCTGCACTCATTTCTGCAAAATCGTGCTTGCATCAAAAATTTGTCAATGCCATGTGACGCGTATTTGACCAATCACGATGCTTAAAATACTAGAGCCATTTTATAAAACATAATATTACATATTGCCATTGCACTTAAGTTGCGCTTAAGTTATGTAGGCCCTCTCTCACTTAAATTTGAAGTCGCTCGAGCAGCTCCGCCAATCTCATTGGCTGAGAGAAAGAGAGAGAGAGAGAGAGCGTAAACTAAGTGCACAGCGCTCAATGCGGAAAGTTCTACGTGTACTGGCACTGCACTTCACTTCATCTTGTCACTCCCTAGTCTAATAATAATAATAATAATATTGGATTCTTATATAGCGCACTTATCGACCTTGCAAGGTCCTCAAGGCGCTCCAACATTACCCGGCTATGCTAGGCTTCCGATATCGACACACACAGCATTTCAAGGAATTCCTTCCTACCAGACCCATTTAACACCTGGGTGGAGAGTGGCAAATGTACATCAATGTCTTGCCAAAGGACATTAGTGCTGCGGCGGGACTCGAACCGCGAACCTTGTGATCGACAGTCCGGCGACGTATCCACTCATCCACGACACCTCTAGTCTAGAATCAGAGCTACCAAGTGTCACACATTCTGAGGGTCTGAAAACGCTCTCACGCACGACGGGTGCGCGCGATTTCGAAAAAACGCCATACGCTATACCCTTGCACAAGCGCCGAGTCATGAAAATGTCGCGCATAGCTGATCTTTGAACTTGGCGTCTCTGTAGAATAGATCCCTCCGCATATGGAAAAGTGGTGTCTTTTGGCAAGTCTCGAACGCATGCTCGCGTGCATGTATTATAACCAATGGGCACAGGCTTCAAAAAACGTTCTTTTGTCAAAGATATTGGTGTGTACATGTAACTTGGCAATGCTGCAAAATACAAGGCTGGCGCAAACGGTATTCTATTGGCTATATTTTTTTCTTGTATTTTCCAGAATATGAAAAAATAATTTTGAGTATTCGCGTCAGAAAGGCCTCGAAAGAAAGATTTTCAAGTGAATTTTGACACCAACCCTTCCATAGCAATGCACGTACTCGCACAATTTTGAAGCAGGAAACATAATCGATAACCACTTGTTTAAGACTCTGTATCCCAGCAACGGATTACCCTACGCATACAGCGCGTTCACTTTCCAGTGCGGAATTTATCCTTGAACAAGTAAGAAGATTAATCTTTTCCATTCAATCACATTTGGAGACACTCCGAGCTCATTAGCATAGAGAGTTATGGTCCGCGCACTCGCCTTTGCGTGGTTGTGTTTGAAGTTGGCGCGTAGGGTCATGAATTATTCATGAGTGAACCTGTGTGCGCTGAGCAAAGAAAGACACGCGCAGATCCACTTTAGTGGAATTTCGGCCTGAAACTTTTCCATATGCTTTTCCAAACATGTATCATTGAGATTTTCTCTTATGTTTCACCCATTCCCACAGTCCTAATGCACCACAGGACACAGTCACAGGGATAGTTGAGTTCTTGTTTCAGTAACGGTCACAACTTCCAAGTCATATTCTCAGTCGCCAGTATTGCCACTATGTTACATGTTCACAATCACGCACTCGACACTCGCCATTCATTCAATCATATATAATCATAGATCTAGATGTATGCATTTTGCAATGAGTTAGCGCAACAACTCAGCCTGCAGTAAAATCAATTCAAATATTAAACACAGATGTTACGTGCTAAAATTGTTAAAATCTGATAAATCACATACACTTGCCAGATGTGAGGCATTGGATATATCATCTTTCCCCATGACATCAACATCAGAAGCCATAAAAACGTATTTACGAATTAATTCCTTCCACCGTATTTTGTAAATAATGAGCAGTCATTGCGAATTGCTTATTATTCTTTTCAAGATTCGTGAAGCGCCATCTAGCGTCTGTAATTTGTAAAGACATGGCAGCCCACATGGAGCCTCAAGTTTGCCAAATTTGGATGGGAGCTCAGACCGGCATTTTGAAGGGTAAAGTCTATGTTTTTATTGTGATCATCTAAATTACAGAGCAGGAGTCTTTGAATCGTCTCACAATTTCGTTCTTTCGACCACGGTTTGTGGCTGATATTGTTATTTGATTACGCTTGTGTGAATGTGCTCTGAATTTCGTGCAGTCCCATGTGTTGATAAATTCGTTGTAATTTTATTTTTAAACTTGAACTGACTAGATCTAGATCTTAGAGCATGAGATATAGATCTAGGCACGAAATCGAATTTTTGAACTTTTAAACCTGTAAAATACTCGACAAATACTACATAACGTGTACTATGAAATTATTAGGTTGAATCGTTATGGTACATGATTCTGTCAGTAGAGTAACATCAGTAAGGAGCCGGTAATCGGACAGCTCCAGTTTTCGGCCGATCCATTGGATGCATGATAAAATCCCTTTAAAATACATCGCATAATAGCATATCACATATCCCACACATACCATACCATGCCAGAGTCACTGAAGAACCACATTTGCAATGGAAAATATATCCTAAAATATCACATTTTAGCGATGTAATCGGCGGTCCCGCTACCCAAATCTGAAAAATCGAGTTTCTTACGCGTGTATGTAAGAAATATGGGTACCATAAAATGAGCTTTATTTCAAGTATTTTTCAGATTTAGAGCCCGATTTTGTGTTGGTCGCAAGCTCAAAAGTATCTCATCGCATGTATTAAATCAATGCAGCCGGACCCCGCCACGCACACACAATATGTCTAATTCAGATTCCAACTTCCGATCACCGCTGTGCCTGTCTTCGGCCAGGCGAGCACCCGGGAGCTCCGGCGTGGGATACCTGCTCCGCCCGCTTGTGCTATACATCAGCGCGGAAACGCACGGCGCGCGCGAGCGCTTCCTATTGACTTTGTACATGCGTCCGAAAACTGGTTCGCTATGCCGATAACCGGCTCCAAAACAGTGAAAATTGAAACGAATATTGTCATGGCAATTCGTGATTTTTTTCTGGGATTCTTTTTTTGTTTAGATAATAATAATATTTACTTCATGATTTGAACAAGAAATGATAATAAATAGGAAGTAAAGAGTCCAAAAAATAGGATTTTGTCTTAAGTGGCCGAAAACCGGGTCCTTTACTCTAAAGTTAAAGTGGAAAGAAATGTCAAAAAACTTACTTTTAGTAGGTTTTAAAGCACCTTTTCTTTTCTCTGCCTGGTCAAGAGTCTTCGCACATTCGTGAGCTCAGCCATAACAGTGCGGTCGCAATGTGCTATTTTGCTATGGCACGCCATCTTCCCAATAATTCAGATAAATACTATTTATCGCTGATAAACACTGTTTATCGAGCGATAAACAGAGCGATAAACAGAGCTAGTCATCATTAGGCACGTTCATGGGGCACAAGAGGGCGCCCTGCGCACATACCCAATCTGCGGTGGGTCGGCACTAATCAGCCCAAAACTTGGATATGGGAGGGTGGAAGGATATATCTTTTTTATAATGTTATCCAGTCTTACCCTTAAAGGTATTACAAAGTTTTGGTATGGGGTCATGAATTTGGTTCAAATTAACATATTGGAAGCATAATGCGTTCCTACAATATTCATTGATCGTTGTCCCGATTGAAATCGAGTCTAAAGTTATGAAATTATAAATAATAAACTCTTTATGTTGTATAGCTCCCTCTCAAGGTCAAGATATCAATTTAGCTATGAAAACATGTTTCTTGACTAAAATCGACCGATTAGCTATTCCCGTTTGGAAATTATATTTCACAACTACATATTCTGAGATTTTCATGGTCGCAGCTACCATTGTACGGCCGCAGGCGCTATTTGAAATTTATCAAAATTTACCGGGAGCACCGGTAAATATTTATATTCAATTTTTCTCAAAAACTGAAGTGTTTTAGGGGTTAATTTTTTTAGTGCTTATACTACAACTACAGGGGCATCTAAATATATCAAAATTGTAAAGATTCACTATCCACCCAATTTTCAAAATTTCCCAAAACTTTGTATTACCTTTAACCATCCTATGTTTAATCTATGTAGAAATAACATGCGAGTACGATAAGAGAAACATGGGGCCCATTACTGATACAACTTTTTAAATATTAGCCTAGAAATGACCACCAAACAGAAAAAATTGACATTTTTTCCCGACAAATCTTCATAAAATCTGAGTTATAAACAAGTCACATCTAGGTTCGCTAATACAAATACGATTTTCTGAAAATTCAGGTATGTTTTTTTAAGTTTCTTTCAAGTATATTTCTGCGCATCGCAGCGCAAATATTCTTCACTGCTTCAAAATCACCCTTGAAATTTTTTTTTGCAACGAATTTGTTACGAGGTCAGCGAGTGTTCTAATCTGATTGAAAATTATGCCATCTCTCCTTCTCTGTCGCTCCCATTTTCCTTTGGACCCCTACCAACTTTCCCTATATTTCTCTCTTCTATCAGTCCTTCGAGCTTGAGCACTCTTTTCCTTTATCTTTCTGCTCGTATTTCGATTGTGATGCTGCTCATATTCACATCTATATTCATACCTGAATTTATTCATGATGTGATTCAGAATTGTATATAAAATTCTTGCTATGTATAAGTCATATAACTATCTTGTCATGTTTTGTGCTGAAAGCCGGAGAACCGTACCTGCTCACATACTTTTTCTTATAGAGTCTTGACGCCCTTCTGGCTTTCAGCACACGACACCATGTTTTTGTCTTATGTTTTATGTATTACATGTTATACCAATGGAAAACAAATTTCTGTATTATATTATGGACAATAAAATCTTGAATCTTGAATCTTGAATCTTGTTGAAAGTTTGGTAATACATAGTTTGCATTGACTCGCGCACGAAAAAATGGTCGAAGACAAAATGTCAAATGAAGAAATAAACAAGCTTTTGTAAAGTTATAAGAGTTCTACCTAGGTTTCTTTGTTGATTTAATTTATTATATAGTCTCAATTAGAATTCAGAACTATCTCACTGAAAAGTTAAGAAACCAACGATGTTCTCGATCGTAGTTATTTTCATTTTGCCAGCAGCCGATCTAGCGTTGTTGTGGCAAAAAACTAGCCCGCTGCCTTCCCACAGCAAACCTTTCCGAGTCCCGCTAAAATTGCGCGCTGCGGAGCTCCGAAGGTGCATTGGTATCGCTAGCAAACTATCAGCCGGCTAGCTCCCCACGAGGGACCATTCGCGGTATGGCGAGAGTGTGTGTGTGAGGTACGATTTTGGATTCGAGAACGCACACGTAATGCAACCGTGCCCGTCATTTTCAGCTGTCGAATGTCTACGACCAATTTTAGTAATAATACTTCTTCTTATATCTTTGGTTGTACAACAATTAAAAATATAATTTCTTCAAATTTGCTCCTGACTCGGTTCAGACTAATTTTATGATGTGTTGAATGAATTTGCCTATCATCATGATCTAGTCAGTTCAAGTTTATCGGCGTTATACATGTACACCGTTTATCGGCGATAATAGTGTTCATCTGAATTATTGGACATATGGCGCGCCATAGCCAGGATAGTGATGCAGCTATGAATTAGAACTTTTGATGACATCATCGTCAAAGCAGTCAAAATTAAAGGCACTTTAATCTTGCTGAGATTCGTAGAAGAAGGAGTATGCCGTTTGTTCAGACCTCCACACTTCCAAAGTTAAGGTGCCTGAATATAATGATACGGTATATTGCAAACAGTATTTTATAACCTACATTATTAAACTACAAAAAGCAGTGTCTTAAAATGAAACGCTAAAGACACCAAGTATAAGAAAGGAGTACATTTACCTTTAAAAAAAATATTTTTTGTGTGTGCTTGTGTCATCACAGGAATAGATTTGAAAAAGAATGCAGCGTCCAACTACACTGACCTCACAACTTTAGAGAAGGATAAAGAAATCACCTCCATATGCTGGTCTGGAGCTGATGAAAGACAGGTATGCATCTCATAGGTCCCCTCCTTTACCCAAGTTCAGTCCAGGGGGGTGTTTCACAAAGACTACTAAGATCGACTTTAAGTTGGACTTAACTATGGCAGGTCAATCATGCCACTGTTTGCTCTCACCATTTACTGGCATTGGTCTCTCAAGGGACAGACAAATCATGGTCACAAATCTTCAAAATATATATTTTTTGATAATTCATTATTGAAGGAAAAAATATTATCTAAAGATCATAATGGTGAGAGCAAACAGGCCTGATAATTTCATGATTTTTGTTTGTTTTATAATCGTGATCAGGTTTAAAGTAGGGGGGTTGGTTAGGTGACATTTTTTCATAACTTGCTTGAATGCTTCGCGCAAGCGCTGGGATTCGTAAAACCTTTTTTGTTTTTAACTCTCACTATCACCCCTGGTTCAGTCCACTTATTCATGAAGGACTTTTCGATTTGCACGATGAGAACGTGTGACATCCTTTTAAGGCACTACCAGTGCCTTAAAAGGAAGTCAGACGTCCACGTCCACGTCCACGTCCACGTCAACGTCCACGCCCACGTTTTAATGTTAAAAGATTGCTTGTAGGTCAAGATTAATTAATTTTAGTGAGGTACAGATCAAGAAATCATTTTGTCCCCATTTGTTCATCGATGCACTTTCATGAAAATCTGCGAAGATCTACTCTTTGCACTTCCTGTATTTAGATATCAAATAACAGATCAAATAATAATGATGTACTGTAGTTCAAGTTGAGACCCCCTACCCAAATTTATATATAAAACCTGTGGTAGCTTCCTGCTTCACTAAATAAAGTAAAAATGGAGTCATGTAGGAATTAATGTGATTAAAAGACTTTTATTACTGAGTTTTCAACGCAGGTGTACTGGATTCTTTATTTAAATTTCATTTCAGGTACTCCTTGGTTTGAGGAATGGGACTGTACGAACGTTTGATCCAAAGAAGCTGGTCTATGATGAGGACTTTGTTGAATGTGATCCAGAGGGAGGTCTCTTCAAAGGGCTAGCCTCTCTAGATGAAGACAGACTTATCACTTGTCAAGAATCAGGAATGGTCAGGGTGTGGCAGAAAGGCAAGCCAGAACATATAGTAGGTTATTCAAGATTGTTTTATTTCTGTTAACCGATTGAACTCTCCTAGAAACTTTTTTCTCATTTTTCTCCATTTATTATCTTGTCACATTTTCCTGTTGTACCATTCAGTCCTCTTACCTTCCACCTTGACTTTCCATCTGCTTCATTCTCTCTTTATTTGTACCTTACTTGGTCTCTTTTCCTCATTCTTCTTTTACTCTCTTTCCCTTTTCTTCTTTTCTTTCTCTATCGGTTTCTGTCTCATGGAAACTGCCCGATATTGCAAGTTACTGCCAACTATTATTCTGTAAACTTCCTTGATCATGATTGAAAATCCCTTGATGTAAACATAGTAACATGCCTAAGTTGTTAATTTTCTCTTCACTCTCTTCTACCCCCCCCCCCCTTTTTCTCTCTCTCTCCCTCTCCCTCTTTCTCTCTCTCAACAGACTGAAATCAAAGCTGGTGCTAACTTGTCTAGGATGAGACAGAATCCTCACAAAAAGCAGTGTATAGCAACTGGTGGAAAAGAGAATGACCTCAAAGTATGGGATCTTGAACGTCCAGATGATCCAATATTCAAAGCAAAAAATGTAGGTTTAAACAATAACATGTTCTTCCTATGTTATTTTATTTTCTAAGTTTGTTTGTTATTATTCAGAATCAATTGCACTCTTAAACCATTCAAGTAGAAATTCCACATAATATCCTTTCCTTCAGTATGTGGCTTATAATTCTCAATCGTTTTCAGCCTCCAAAACACTCATTGCTTTAAACTCGTACTGTCTTTGTCTGTTTGAGGTTGAAAATGAAAAACATAGCTTAGTTGTCCTTACAATTTGATTGATGAAACAAACAAAAAGATTAAGGAAAGAATGTTGGAAGTAAACATTTTTCTTTTCTGTTTCACTTTCATTAGGTGAGGAATAGCTTTCTAGACCTGAGGGTTCCTGTATGGGTAAATGACATGCAGTTTCTAGCTAACTCATCAAAGGTTGTAACCTGCACAGGTCATTGCCAGGTTTGTATACATTTTATTGAAATGTTAACAGTATGGACAGAATTGTGACAGTATGGAAAGAATTTTGATAGTATAGACTTTTATACAAGTTTATACAGTAGACTTGCGGTTGCACCATGTAAGAGGGGAGGATTAGGGAGTCCTGAAAAGGACTGTTGGTACAGTAGGTACCGGTAGTCCTTTTCAGGACTACACAAGAAAAATTAACAATAGTCCTTTTCAGGACTCCCTAATCCTTCCCTCTCACATGGTGCAACCGCAAGCCTACTGTATATCTACATCACCATGGAAGCCAATGCTTACAAGCAGCAGTTATACAAGTTTGTCAAAATATATTATACCAATAAACACTGTCTTGAGAGGTTCTGGTTAAAACTATGTGCAAGAGGTGACTCCAATAGTACCATGTGCAAAGGGGCGCAGCCCAGAAGCATATGGTACTTTTGGAGTCACTGAGGCCCATAGTTTAAACCAATACCTCGAAAAGAAGGCATGGTATATTTTTTGTATATCCTGCTTCAAACTTTTTTTTTTTTTTTTAATTAAAAAAATGTTTTAATCTTGAAATTTTAAAAATAAAAACAAATTATTGAATCTTTAAGATTTGAAGAAGAAAAAAAAAATGTCCCAAATAGTACTTTTTCAGAGCAACCTCAAAAATAGTTGAAATATTTCTGGTCATGTGACGAACTCTTAACCAATCAAAAGCCACTAAATGTTTGATGCAGGATATAAATTTGTTTAATTTGAAAATTGCCATACACAATATCCTCAACAATTTGAGATTGATATTGAGTAACATATAATGTTCATGAAAGTTCTTGTTTCGTGATTGACAATATAACCATAAAGAATCTAATCTGTTACATTTTTACATTTGTTGTTTTTGTTGTTGCTTAGGTGAGGTTATATGATCCAAGTGCAACCCAGAGAAGACCTGTTCTAGACATTCCATTTGATGAGTATCCTATCATCTCAATGGCTTTGGTTCCTGGTGATAAGTGAGTAAACAAACCTTAATATGATTCATATCAAATGGTTGCATAGCGCCCTCTATCATTGTGAATGTGTAAAGGGAACTACCTAGAGTCTGAATTGATGCATTTATTGTTATTGAATGTGTTTTTATTATACTTCACTACTAGTGTTTGAATCTTGAGATCTGAAAATGGAAATCATAGTATATATTTAAAGTCTCTTACATCAAAACACCTTCTACGATGACTTGCTTCATGAACTTTCTGTCATTGTAACTCTAAAACTACTTGATAAATTTTAAGATGAATGTTGTGAAGAAAATATACATCCAATAATATTTCTAATAAATTTTCTATTGACAGCTCAGTACTGGTTGGAAATACCCAAGGTCGAATGGCAGAAATAGATCTAAGAAAAGGTATGTGGCAAAGTATTGAAATACATGTAAAGACGTTCCTACTTGCATTACAAAAGTTCGTTCAAACAGGTTGATGTATGTTAGCTTGATATCTTTCTGCATCATTTTTTTATTTTCCCCATAGTGATTATTTAGAACCTTTGATGTAGATACCTACATGTGTAATGTAGTCTTTATTACATTAGACTTTGTTTCCAATGAGGATGATAATACATACTTTTGTATTTTTTGTGTATGCACATACAAATATATATACTCATATTTTGTTTGTTATCATTTGAAATAAATAAGTATTATTGGCTCTTAGTGAATTAAGGTAATACATATAGAATTTGATTAGAATTGAATGTTGATTTATCTTGATTCATTTTAAAAATGTATTTGTGGGAATCATTTATGTATAATTGTCGTGAATGAGATTTTGTTTTTGAACAACCTTTAAATTTTCATTGCACATGTAATGCTAAGTTCACACCGACGCCGAATTGATGGCGGATTAAATCGGCGAGCAAAGCGGCGGCAAAGCGTAACAAAGCTTAATTAAAGCGTAAAGACCGTAATACAGCGTGAGAAAGCTTTGAGCAATTCGGGACATACGGCAAGAGCGCCAAAATTTGTTAAACTGTTTAAAAATTTGAGGCGATCTTTCACAAATTGCGTAAAGCGGGGAGAGCGTATTAAAGCTTATCAAAGCGTCACAAAGCTTATCAAAGTTTTGCTCAAAGCGTAGGAAAGCTTAACAGAGTTTAAATTTTTGGCGCTCTTGCCGAATGTCCCGAATTGCTCAAAGCTTTCTCACGCTCTATTACGGTCTTTACGCTTTAATTAAGCTTTGTTACGCTTTGCTCGCCGATTTAATTCGCCATCAATTTGGCGTCGGTGTGAACTTAGCATAACATATCTCAGGAGATCGTGAGATTTTTTGAAAAAACTACGCCGAATTGATCGCCGATTTAAAGCGCGACATTCGGCGTCGGTGTGAACTATGCATTACTTAGGAGTATATGTTGAAACTCAATGCACAATATATCCTGAAAATGATGGTAATTTTCCTCATGTTTCTGCAGGTCAAGTCGGGAGGATATATAAAGGTTTTGCAGGTAGTATACGAGACATGCAGTGCCATCCAACCCTTCCTCTGGTGGCTTCATGTGGTCTGGATCGATTCCTCAGAGTACATGACATACAGGATGGATCTATTAGAAGCAAGGTAGGTTAATACTTAACAATACTTGGTCTTGTTTACAGTATTGTGGTTACTTTCATTAATTTGAAATTAATGGAAGGACTACCACCACTCATATATGTATATGAAACACTGACTCCACCAGGCTATATGAAATATCTCAAAGCTTTGGGTGATTTTTCTTGTTGAATAATGATTAAATGGAATATGCATCAAAGATCATGTTATCAAAATGGCCATTCAATAAACGAGAGAAAAAAAATAGAGTTACTTTTTCATACTCCAACCTACAAAAACAAATAATAAATAAGTTACAAGTAAAAGCCCATCCTAAGCCAACTTTATTTATGTTATCCAACCGCAAACAGGCAGAAGTGATATGTCAGAGTTAATCATTAGTCAAGGTCTGCTGTAACAAGCAAACATATTATTTACTTTGCAAACATCATGGGTAGTCACTTGAAAATATAACAGATTTGTTGTTCTTTATCCATTCTGTAATGATTTATATGTTCTGTTTCATTGTTAATCATGAAATGATAATAATAATAATCTGGATTTATGCAGTCATTATGCATTGAATGTTGATGTCAATCATCTTCATTGATAAACACACTACATGATTTGTCTCTTTCCAACTTCTCCAACATGATAGATCATGTATTCAGAAATAATAAAATCCATCATACCTTCTCTTGTATTATTTATCGTTTGTTTGATGGACGTCAAATAATGAGAAAAAAGCTTAAAATATTTATGAAATAATATGCTGTGGTTAATAGAAATATAATGGGGAAACAAGAGTATGGTCTAATTGTAAATTGTGACAGTTATGTAAATGTTTCCAATAGATTTATGAACAGGGTAATCAAAATTTGCACTGAATGTTCCACTGATGATGACAAATAAATCAAATGAGGAAAATAAGACAGGTGCATTTGGATGCATCTGTTGTATAATTGATAGTTTCCAAGAAAGGAACATTACTTTTTCTGGTTTCTTTATTGTCTTGATGCTTAAATACCACAACCCTACTTTTAATGTTTTACTTCTTATTTCTTTAAATTCATTTACCTATTTATTCATTTATTTTATTTATTTATATATTTATTTTGGGGATGGGGGGGGGGGGTTCAAACCTTCAAGGATCACTTTGTCTAAAAATCGCTTTGTTGTCAATCTACATTCAGAACTGAATTTGAAGAACCGACCCTCTATGCTCAATTCCACAGTGATTCAATATTCAAGAGACAGCTGGAATAAATAGCCCATAACAAAGCTGAAATAGAAAATTGAATAATCCGAAGGGTTTCTAATACTGTTGAATAATTTGAAAGATTTCAAGTATCAAAAGAGGGATCCATGCATTTTCAAGATAAATCTGAGGAAGGTGTCTGTAAAGACAGACTAGTCTACTGCCAATTTACTCCACAATTTATGTGTGTACATGTTATCTCTGTTTATACATGTTCAAAACATTACTTAAACTGAAATCCTGTTTGGGCAATAAATAACTGCCAAATGGCTTGCAAGGCTGTCACTTTCAGCATGATTTAAATTATGTGACAACTTTGTGTAAACGTTTAGATTGTGATCGCAGAAAAAAAAGAATCTTTCATAGAAATCACTTTATTTATGTCCTTGGGTTAGTAGATTTAAACAAGTGGTACTTTGAGAAAAGTGGAATACAAATAGGTGACACTGTGCTCTTCAGGTCATGTGTCTGATTATTCTTATAAAATAGATGAGATACTTGTGTATTTATCAGTTCCATTGCAATTTAATAGATTTATGAACAGTATTTCAAAGGTAAACATCCTTTGAATGACAAGAATAAAAAAATGTATCAGTTGAAAACTATGCAAGGATGTTATCTTACTTTCCATTCTTAAGATTAAACAATGATTCAAACTACAACAATTTATTTGAATTCTGCATTTTGAAACACTTTTTGTTATGTATATTCTTGCTTTCTTCTTTTACTATGAATATGACTAATTGTACATGTGTATTTTTATCTCTTGTCATTTCAGATTTATCTCAAGTCAAAACTGAATTGTTTGCTATTTTCATCCCGAGACTTCACCCAGGTATGTCTATCTGTCATTACTTTCTTTATTTGGGGGGTTAATGTTGAGTTTGACATACATGTAGGTGAGGCTAGAAGAAAGAGTGACTCTTCTTGTCAAATGCAGGTTTATATTGATGATAACAGACTTTTACTGTAGGAAATATTTGTTTTATTGACTGTTATAATACCCGCCATGATTTTCATGGCAGCAATGATGTTCTTCACAACAAAGGAAAAATATTTGAATGTATAAACTAATGAATTTGAATTAAACAACATGAATTACTGAAAAATTCCACCTCAACAAATTTGCTGGAATGTTTCAAATTAATTTGATTTGAACTGGTTTATTGATTTTAAAAATGCATTCAAAATAGCTGACAGGGGCTGAAACAAATTGAATTTACAAAATATAAACAAATTGCAGTAAAATACAATACATAGAAAAATTGTTTTAAAAAATACAGTAATATGCACAATAAAATACAGAGTAGGAATAACATTGCACAAGAAAATCAACAAGGAAATCGAAAAAGAAGGGGAAATGAAAAGGACATACAAGATGAAGTTGAAAAATAGAAGAAGAGGGAGAAAAGACTTGTTTGGATATACATTTAGATTTACAATAACAACATAATTTCAACCAATGATGAGAGATATTAATTGGAACACAAAAATCCTCCAAGAAGAAATACAATAATTAAAAATATTGATAAGTATTGCAATTTGTGAGTTATATCTTCATCAAGCGTTTGATATAAATAATATTGCAAAACACATCCGACCTCTGGCCGTATGTGCATGAATGAAAAGACACAGAACCAGAAATCGGATGTGTTTTGACAGAGAGCATCAATAATAAAAGGGTTTATATGTAGAGCTTCCCAAAATTAGATAATTAATGCTATTGATATTGTTGACCTTAGCATTCATTATTTCAGTAGGCATTGTGAATAGCCAAGAATATTTCTTAAACTGGCTTTTAGAATGAATCTGTGTAGTTGCATAATGTACATTTATTTGAGTTCCATTGGTGATTCAGTTACAAAGTTGATTCATTTAATGCTAATCAGAAATTCAGCTCAGCCATAGTCAAATGAAAGATGTATGCAAATGAGACCTTCTATGCAATATCCATTGATGAAATTCCACGTTGGAGATTTGATAATGAGCATTGTGCTCCTTGTCTTGTCATTAGTTATAATCCAATTAATTAGAGTGATTTGCTGATAGAGGAGGAGATTGGTTTCTCAATGTTAGACATGAAGTGATTGGATTTAGACTCTATTGGATAATCGTATTGGGAAGCTAATTGACAGACAAGGCCAAGCTAATGTATGGTTTCTTAAACAGACTGAGTCTATTGACTGTGGGATGAGGTTAATTAATAGAAATAACCTACCTGCTTTGTAATATAAACTTAAAGGAAAAGGATTCTTTTTGCATATTATAAGAAATATTGCATCTTAGTTTTTTTTTGTTCTCAGTATCCATTATACATGTAGTATTCATTATAATTCAAGTGAAAGTATGATATTCAATCTATAATTGTTCATCATGGTGAGATTGATTGGACATGTACTACATTATATAACAAACTCTAGAGTTCTTTTTTATTAGGCTAAGGAAAGAAAACGATGAAAACTGTAATTATTACAATTTTGTTTTCTTCTAATGTTTTACTCATGAATTATTTTTTGAAAAGAACAAAGTTATACTGTTCTCAATAACAATTTGGAATTTGCACCCTTGCCCCAAAAACTTGACAAGTACAACATTTACAGAAAAAGGACATTTTCTCTCATGTTTTTTTTTCTTCTTCAAATGTTTGAAATAGGAAAAGATATCCCTTGAAAATCCATGCGTTAAAGTGTCTAATTTAATATATTCACTCTGTTTCACCATTTCTTTTTGTTTTCATAGGATGAAGATATGTTAGAGGCAGGCAAGAAGGGAAAGAAGAAGACAGCGAAGGAAGAGGGAGATGAAGAGAGTGAAGAGATCTGGAAGAAGATGAAGACAATAACGGAAGGGAATAAGAGGAGGAAAGCCAAGGAGACGGGTGAAGCACAACGAAAAGAAAAGAAAAAGATGAGATCTAGTAGGGCATGGGAAACATGAAGACTAAAGACTAATAACTGTATTGTAAGGACCACACAAATGTGACACGTAAGAAGTTGACTTTTTGTACAGATGTTAACCACTCACTACATTAACCTGTGAATTCAGTTCTTCAAAGTTTAAACGAATCTTCTCTTATGGCCCGGTTACACATAGACGACGCACTGCCGACGCATTGAAAAACGGAAAAAGTCGTGAGCCCGACTTTTGTCAGGATTTGGGAGAAGCTAGTGAGCTGACATCGAATGCATAGCGTGTTGCTAGCGCGCTGCGCGTATACAGGGCGTGTGCTCCACGTATGTCTGGCATTGGTCTAGCGCGCTTCGCGCATGTCTGGCGTCCTTTTGGTGTGTACATTCATGCGTCGAGCCCCGCCCACACTTTTGAGCATGCTCAAAAAATCCTGACGCACACAGCGAATGACGAGGAATGCATAGCGTTGGTCCAGCACGCTCGAAGAACAAGTAACGAATGATACCGCATACCTAGCGATCGACAACGCACTGCCCCAAATTGCAAATTTCCAATGCACTTGCCGTGCGTCCCCTATGTGTGACCGGGCCTTTAGAGGGCTCTCAGCAGCTTGGACTCATTGATTGCAGGATAAAGTAACATTGTATGATGTGTAAGACCTAGTTTGCTATGTCATGTAGTTTGCAAGCACAAACATTTACAATAGTGGATAACACAGTCTGAACCTAAAAAGCCCTTTACTTTAGCTTGATGATCATGATTTTCTTTGAAACTTTTTATTATTGTCTTCCAACTACACGTTTATTGAAGTAAATTATATAAATAGATAATCCTCCACATACCTATGGTATGAAAATTTGATTAAAGGTCTGACTTTCATCCATGCAATATAAATATAAGTAACTGTATATTACATATCATATGTGTATATGAATGGAGCAAAATAAGAACACACCCAAAATAAAATGAATATTAATAAAATGTTAAGTTATTACTTAAGAAAGAGACAATAGAAGGAAATTAAACAAACAAAAACAGGAAGTTATGATAACATTTTCCTAAAAAAGATATAATTACAACATTTATTTTCTATTTTAAGGTGATGAAGAAAATTCTTCAAAAAACAAGGAAATCAGTTAAATATTGAAATCTATCGTTTCTGTCATGTAAATGTATTAAAGTAAAATAAACAGAGTACCTATGATGGATTTTGATTGTTTCATTACCGTATATTGTATGTTGATTTTTATCATGTGTGTATGCTACACAAATCTTATATTAAAACTAATCTGCTATCTCAGATCTCTGCTATTCAACTATTTTTTCTCACATATATGCATCTTTCTGTCTTTACTAGTTAATTTCCCTGCAAACTTCACATACTTTCTTTCTCCTCCTCTCTCTCTCTCTCTCTCTCTCTCTCACACCGCCTGTTTTTTTATTTTTCCATCTCTTTATCTATATATATGTCTTTTTTTTTCCCTTCATTTTTCCTTTTTTCTACTTCACTCCAATACTTCCTGTCTTATATTAATGAATGAAATGCATGATTGTGTGTTTGGAGGGGGAGGGGAGCCTTTAGTAAAAATGAATTCCCATCTCCTTTATGAAATGGCATGATATATTACATTCATAAATCCACAGGTTTTAAACATATCTCACAGAAGAGTCCCTCCACTTTAGTTGCAGTATGTGTACTGGTTTGGTGTGTTGATGTGAATAAAACATACAGTGAGCACACGATAATTGACATTCAATCATTTCAAGAAAAACTTATGTGTATGAAGAATTGGGTAGAAAGTAGTATAATGGGTTATTCCAAATCTATTTTCGTTTAGTTTTGGGATGGGAATTTTCTTTTCTTCAAACCAATTTCGATCTTGCATATTAACCAACTTTAAACACACAAACCTCACCAGATATTTCAAGAATTCAAAAAATTCTTCAGGTAATTCAAAGTAAAATAATGAATACATGTACTTTAAACATTGTAAAAGGGGATATAGTCAATAGTGCTCAATTTCTCAACACATAAAACAACTAACGAAAGCTTATTCTCATATCGGATAAATGTGTAATTGGTCTTATTGAACATTTAAAATGTGGAGTGTTGTGTTTTTTATAATATTTTATGTTTCTTTGTCTCCCCTCCTGTATGCATATTGTTCCCTTTCGCCTTTTCTCTCTCTCTCTCTCTCTATCTTTCTTTTCTATCTCCCCCCCCCCCTCTCCCCCTCTATTACTGGTGATCTATGTCTGCCTTCAATTCCGCAGCTAACGGCAGCAATGGTATAATGTAACTGAAAAATAACACGTTCACATCTAATGAAGAAAGTGAAAACAATTTAACGCAGTAACTATGTGTGTCCTGTGTAATTTATTGCTCGTTAAGAATAACAAATTATTAATTTTCTACTCTTTCTCACTCTTCTTCCTTGATACTATTGTTTCTTTTCTTTGTCTGCATCTCTGTGTTTCTATCTTGTGACGCTCTATATATACTTTATAGTCTCTCCCTCTTTCTACAGTTCTCTCTTTCCTTACTTTCTTTAGTTTTTATTTATTGAAACATATTTTTATACAGGACAAAAAAACATGATTATCAGAGCTGTTTTCATCATGGTCCTTTGTCCCTTTATCTTTACAATAATTTATGACAGCTCTCTTATTTTCATTTGCATTTCTTACATTTAACGATCGAGGCGCCTTCGCATTTCGTCGTGGCAATTATATATATATATAGTTATATAATCATACCTCTGACACAATAGGGCCTAATGAAAGTGTGAAAATCAAGACTAGACCAAGTTAAAAACATGTGTAGAGCAATGAAGAACAAAGGAATTAGAAAATACCTTTTTATGGGGGGGGGGGGTGCTGAATAAAAGTAATAGTTGATATGCTTCTTCATTCATTTATCTTTATGCTGATTTCAACCTTTTTCTCAGCCCATCTGTGGAAATAATTTATGTGGTGCTTTACAAGACAAGGTAAGATAAGACATGATCGTTCTTGCTCAATCTTTATTTAAGTCCAGAGCCAGAGGCATATCTAGGTCTAACGTATCATATGGTGGAACATCCTTGTGAGAAAAGACTTATAAACTGCGTGTACTTTGAATATTGTTGGTGAGGTTTATATAGTCGATTATATTTTCATCCGGGGAAAGATAACCCTGTAAATACAACATAATGTCAAGAATATAATAGACATAATTATCCGAAGTCACTCACATCGTCATCATTTATCACCTTAAACCTGTACATCGATGTGACGATGTCCTATTAAAACCCTAACCCACCGTTGCTAACACCTAATCTATCTGATATCCTGGTCCACAGTTCGTTATATGAAAGATTAATCAACCTCGACAGTTTCTGATTTTGACATCATTACACGGTGCATAGAGAGTGACGTAATTACGCCGTGATTTAATTGTCAGTATAATTCCCCTCGATAGAGTGTGTGTGCCATCATTATAGTAGGCATACAATACATATAACTCTATTTTATTTCTCAATTCTGTATTCTCCTCGTAATGCTCATACGTTCTAAAATAAACATGACTTTTTTAACATCATTAGCAGTATTATAAATTACACGAGGCCGAATATAAAAATGCATAATTTGTATATGCCTACTAGTGAAAATAACACTACTATGCTTCTCTTAGCATAAGAACAGAGGTCAGCAACAGATAAGAATGTGGGAGGAAATTTCTCTCCTGTGAAGCGGAATATACAATATTTGAGAAGTAGCTCAGACCTGAATATCATTGTAGTGACTAGTATGTACACGTAGGTCTAATGAATTAAGCAATAACTGGATTTTCTTCTTCTTCAACAAATGAATGGGCGATGTGGACATTAAGAACATTCTAATACTTATCGGATAAATCATGTTTGGAAACTTTAAAAGCCTCTCTGAGACGTCGTCATAAAGCGATTAAATTAGTTATCTTCAGAATCTGTTAATTGCTATCTCAATTCATTACTGGTCTGACGGATAATTTACATTGGTGTCAAGGACGTCGAGAAAGCTAAAATGTAAAACTCGAAGCAAATTCATAAATATGTCGCTTACAAATTAGAATTTTTTTATTTTTTTATATTCGTGTATCTTATTTATCTAAACTGCCTTTTCATGCCCCATATCTTGTGTATTCCCTCGCGTTTACTGAGTAGAGGAGAATTGACAGGTCGACATCTATCCTTTACGGAATCTGCCATGAACCAGCTATGTCAACGTAATTATGTTGACACGATACTGGTGTTCAACCAAACTACAGAGAAAGAAAAGCCCGATTGCCCAGCAAGCAGAGAGACCTTTAATATTCCGTCACCAACTGTGGGAGTCAAGCTATATACGGGCTGTATCAAAAGGGATTTCTATGGGGCGGACAATGCAATTTTAACACATGCATTAATTCATTTAGGTCGTTTTCATCCATTGGATACAGCATTATGAAGTAGTGATATTTTGTGCGACAACCATGGAAGTCATCCTAGAATCAAACGAGTAACGTTAGCAGTTTTACGACTGGAATGCTTGCATCTGAGCAACGTATATGAGGGAGAGACGTTGTTGCTATACACACAGAAAATACACCAGCTCTTTCTCCAGCCCATCGGAGCATTCATTTCGGATCGTCGGAGCGCGCTCGTCGTAGACGGTGTTTGTCCCTGTCTCTCTATCTTTCTCTCTCACGAATGTGCTACTGTGTTTGCCTCTCGCCGCCACGGCCTTGCTCGCACTGGACTGTGCACCAAACAGAACATCATGATGTTGTCTGGCGCGTATACTCTTTAAGATTCAAATAAGTTTTTTCTCGGATAATGCTACCCCTTGTATTCATGATGGGGCCCCACCCTCCTTCCAGCCTCACCATCATGGGTGTTACGTGTACTAACGACCACGCTCAATGCTCTCCTACAACACAAAGTGTCCGATCTTTCTCTCCATATTACCCATCCCGCCATTCCTGCGAAAACTTATCGGACTATACGTACTGGAGTCTTTCTGCCGTATGCTATCACCATGTCTTCTCCTCCGACTCCTCCTCCACCACCCCCTCTTCCTCCAGAAGATATTACTAAGTGTAGCAAAAGTGTTTCTTTGGAAACTCAGCATCAAGGATTAAGACCAGAACTTTCAATCAGTTCGGAAAAAATGACGGAATCTATCTTCAGTAACGTAAGTAACTTATTTTTCATTAAAGAAATTAATAACAAATAATTGAAAGTAACATTTCGTTAATAAATGCCTAGGTAGGTCTAATATAATAACAATTAATAAGTGTTTTCCCTTGCAAAGATAATTTATTTTTAAAGATAATGTAATGAAATGAATTATAAATAAATATGATATAATAATTGCAAGACCCCCAAGAAAAGCTGTATCCGAACTGATGAGATTATACCCTGGGTAAATATGTCAATACTAGTACTTCTACTGGGGTTATAATTACTATTATTATTATTATCGTTATCATTATAAGAACTACTAATACCTTTATTATTGTTATCATTATCATCATCATCATTATTGTTATTATTATTATTATTATCATCATCATCATCATTACAAATACATTATAAGTTTGATATTATTATGTAGAATATATCAAACTTATAATGTTCCGGTGATTGAAATATTGATCGGAAATCGTTTCATTAATTTAAAATCTATCATAAACCCATTACGAAAATTAAATTAATAAAATATTTTTGTAAATGTTTCGATACCCCCATAAGCCTCATGATTTATCTTCTTTTATCACTCTGTATTGTATGTAAACCAATCTATCCATGTCTTAAATTATAAGGGATTTCTTACTTCTACCAGGGAGATCCCATCTCCCTGCATTTACCATATTCAGTACTGCTGAAAGTTATGATGATATTTTATATTTATTGTATATATTTACAAACAATTCAGCTGTGACTCTTACGTCTCTTTATCTTTTAAAAAGATAAGTGTGTTTTAGTTTTCTTTTAAGTTGAAAATAAAAGATCAGAATGAAGCTTGTGTATCATGAACAATTTATCGAAAATGTATTTATAACTTTTGCAGCTATTTGTATTCGGTTATGTCGTCACACCCACAGTATGCCTTGACCTTTTTATTTCCTAGTTCATTTTCACGATATCAAACATAGGTGTAATAATGGTTGTATGTCTTGATTTCAAGCAGATGTTTTTGGCATGTATTTTTTATCTTCAATAATCGGTGAATTCAATTGCTCTATGTACTTTTAATTTGTCGTGGATCGATGAAGAGAAAGATTTTTAATTTTATTTTGAATCGGATGTAAATAAGATTAAATTCCCGTTTTTTATTTGCAGTTTCCAAAGTTTGTCTAGAAAGAGTTTACTTTTTCATCGTAAACGTCTTGATATTTACCGACATTCATGTGATATTAAATTTAAATTTAATTTTAAACAATAAAACTTTTGTTGTATGATAATGCATCTTCATGTCCTGATAATGACATGCTCAGTTTGAGTATGAGAATATTATACACACTGCTTTCTGCAACCTGCTTTCAGCTAATACGCTTTACTACAAACTGATAATGATACTTAAAACTATGAAGTACTAAATGATGAATGTGAACGAACGAGTGACGTACAAAGCGAAATAGCACTACACAAATTCATCGCTTTTTCAGAGGGAGATTTTAAGGATTTGGAAGTAAAGAAGGTTTTCTTTCTGTGCTACGAAAGATGAGCGATAACAACGGGCCCTGGAGCTCCATCATCACAATTTAATTTCCTGATCGTATCTTTTCAAGGAGTACGTAATGCTTGATACAAACTATCTCTCGCCCCTCCCATCGTCTTTTTTCTCTCTCTGTTTCTCTGTGTGTCCCTCTCTCATCTGTGTTTGTCTGTCTGTCACTCTCTGTCTCTCTGTCTCTCTCTCTCTCTCTCTTTGTTCCTATCTATTTTTCCTTTCTTTCTTTTTCTCCCCAACTTTCCCAATCTCTTTTTTCTTCTCTTCTCCCTTCTTTCTTTCCTTCATTCTTTCTGCCTCTGTCTCTTTCCCGCTATCACATTCCCTCTGTTCCTCCCTCTCTCACTCTCTCTTTCTATCCTCCATCTTTTCCCCTCTGGATGCCTTGCTCTCCATAATAATGTCTCTCCCCATTTCTCTCTCTCTCTCTCTCTCTCTCTCTCTCTCTTTCCCCTCCCTTCTTTTCTCTCTCTCTCTCTTTCTCTCTCTCTCTCTCTCCCCTTCTCTCTATAACTCTTTCTCTGTCTCTGTCTATGTCTCTCTCTCTCTTTCCCCCCTTCTCTCTCTCTCTCTCTCTCTCTCTCTCTCTTTCCCCTCCCTTCTTTTCCCTCTCTCTCTCTCTCTCTCTTTCTCTCTCTCTCTCTCCCCTTCTCTCTATAACTCTTTCTCTGTCTCTGTCTCTGTCTCTCTCTCTCTCTCCCCCTTCTCTCTCACTCTTTCTTTCTTTCTCCCCCTTCTTACGCTATGTCAATATATTATGATGGATTATGATTCCATAGCTTCTTAATGTGTCTGATGTGAGATTACTCTGATAGGCATCAACGGTTCAGATCATTTTTTCCGATATGGAGGTGGAATTGTATACGGTGAAACGGAGATAAATATTATACCATATGCTAAAAGGAATGAAAATGAATTTATCAAATCCATCTACATAATTATCTCACTCCAAGTCTGTCTGCATGAACTAGGTTACAATATAGAATGCAAAATAATGTAATACTTTTGCAGTGGCGTTTATCGCGCAACGAGTGGAGCTATATAGAATTGCATGGAAGCTTTTCCGAGTTTTGTTAGAAAATATATCGTAATTGCAAGTATACAAGCTCCTCAATAAAATTGGCAGATTTATGAAATGAAATTGAAATAGATCCTGTATATATTGTTCTCAATACATATAATAAAATGGATTTGACCTTTTTTTCAACCGGGATACGGTAGGGGGATCCTTACATTTTTCCACCAAACCCTTGTTATGTTTGATATCATTTTGTTGCGTGTTGCGATCTCATCAGATTCCGAATCAAATTATTAAAGTTTATTTCGTAGCTTTAGCACCGAGGTCCTCTAGGAGAGAAATAGGGACCTGGTAGAATGCAAACAAATGTGAACGAATTTGTAAAGTACTTTCACGGTGATCATCATAGTAAGAATACAGTTCAAGGGTACTGGAAATGATGAACTCTTTGGCCATGCTGCAATATTAACATTTATTGTGAAGCAATTACCTGTTGGACACTTAAAAATATTAGAAACCCATGTAATTAATTTAGCCATTGATGAGTGGCGTCTATCCCTCTTCAGGCTCGGAGAACACATTATTTCATGCGTACAATTCATGGGGTGTATTTTTCCGTTTTTGTTTTTAAGGAGGGGTAACTGCTCCTCCGCAGCCCACGAAATTTACTCCGCTCCCAGGAAGTAGCATGTCGTTATTGGTGTCACCTGCATATTTAATCACTGTACTTTAGAGCATAGAAATGAAACACGATATCAAACCAAGTTGGGAAGCCACCATATTTTTAATGGTGAGAGAAATAATGAAATGGACACGTGCTGGGGTGAAAGAGAACCGCTCACTGCGTTAATTCATGACCATGAAACTACTGTCTCTTAGGACACATCATACCCACCGCCATCATTGCTGCCTTCAATATGATATCGACTAGGGAATGATTGTAGTCATGGTCGTGTTAAATCATTTTCCATTGGAGATTAACTAGGAGGTAATAGGGGGCTATCGCAGCTTAGACTGTAGAGATTAAGGAGAGGCGTGACGTAGTAAAGATGTGTAACATGTGCGGTCTTTATAGGACAAGGGATTTGAAGAGGGGTCAGAGATGATTATTTGTATCTTTATAATCTTCGGTATCAAATAAAACATTGATATGAATTAATCACTGATCTTGGCACTGTTTTACTCAATCGTATTTGTTTTTCTAATTTAAAAAACTTTTTATCATTTTGTACCAACAGAAATACAAATAGTTTTGGAACAAATAATCATTATTCTTCGAACGATATTGAAATAAGCTGCCTTACAGGCATTTACAATTGTCAAGATTTGTTTTTGTTTTTTGAAATAGATCTTTATTCAGATAAAATCACGGATGACATCGTGGTACATAAATATTCATAACAAAGCACTTACAATTTTTGTCAAGATCAGTGATTACTCTTTTTCATTTTAACTATAAAACAAAGTTCCAAATGGGTATTGTTGCAAACATTTTTGAAGCTCTGACCAAATGAGCATTGCAATTGATATTGCGCCTGCAAACGTTCAAAAATTGTTAATTTGTTATTTGATAAATTTTTTTAGTCTCATTGTTGACAGAAACTGCCCTACATGTTAGGCCCGCATACAAACTTATGTTAATATTCATTAAATATTCTAGTATAATACTGGCCAGCTAAACAATTTATTTATATTTACTTGCATCCAGTAGACTTCACGTTTACCATATAGTAATTCTCTTTTAATCGCCTTTTTTCCAGAACATTAAGACGCCGGTCACGAATTGACACATTTCTTCAGGGTTGTCTACAAAATGTAATCAAACTGTGAAATGTATTCCTTCTTTATCGACCTGTTTACCACGGGAAAGGGTCTGGTTTGATGAAACGTTTCCATTTGACACCGACCCCCATTATCAATCTGGTCTGATCTGTCTTGCATAAATACTTTCTGTGGCATAGAGCGTTTCTGGCAACGCATATGCATTCATAGGAGAGCTTGGCCTGTTTTGCTATCATGCTATAAATGCTATCGGTTTTTTGTCGTCTCGTAATTCTTACCCGTGGTACTGTATACCAATTATTTTTAAAATATGTTCCCTATTTTTGGGGGCATATAAGTCTTTCCTTTCTCAGTTGTTTCGTAAATCAATTGAAGGGAAATATACTGCCTGTTTGTTTTCATGCCATGTGCGGATTCTACAAAACAATATTTGTGATAATCATCTTCTCTATGCTTTCCAAGATATACTGTTTCATTTGTCCATATTTATAATTAAGAACAGGTTCTTACGACTGAATAATATTGTGAAAATGATTAACCGCTTTTCACATTTTTGAACAGTGTTCACTTCTAAATCGATCAGCTATTATTATGAAAAACTTGCATATGATTGATATCATTTTTTTATATTAGTGCTAGAATACGAATGATAATTATCACTGACACACGCATATCAGTTTTCTAAAAATAGCCCTGTTAATTTGATAAAGATGGCCAGATTGCATGGGCGATGTTCCATGACCACTGGTATTCATAGAAAACTGGTGCTCAACAACTGTTTGACCAATGCTGCACGGTAACATATTACATGGCTATCAACAGGGTATCATAGTATATTTTCTATTATGCTAAAACAAAATCGTTGATACGTGATTTAAAAAAATAATTAAATGATAATAATTTGGTCTTATTAACCAGGAGTAGTCGCTTCAGTAATTATAGTACTTGTCTTCTTACATCCCTTATATTACCTGAGCATTGCCTGGTACCTAATTCATATGGGTCGACACCCTTTCTAATGAATGAAGCACCCATCAAGGATCGAATCAGGGACCTTCTGAATGATATCCAAAGGCCTTCGCCAACGCCACACAGTGGTCCCAGTATATAGTATGAAATGGGACTGAATCATCCTTTTCCAGAGACGCCCTCCACTTTCTTTGGGGCCAATGAGCTGTACGGCTACCGTTGTAATTTTTATAATTGGTCTGTGAGATATTAAGGTCTAATAATGGTAATGGTTTCTGCCTACCAAAGGGTATCACAACACACTCATTCCAGTCTCAATCCAATGACAAACATTGTCAGTGTATTAACCCTTTACATTCCTTAAAGGCTATATTCCATTCGCCCATTCCATCATGGAAAGAAACCCGTAAAGGCTAAGGGGATGAAGACAGTGTTGTTATGATACAGGGGTGCCTTTAAATGAAGCAGAAAGAATACTATACTCAGGTAGGTCGGGGTGTGTGAGCTTCATTTTTGCCCTCGACCTTCTTTTATCCACACATCGCATTTTATTAAGTGTTTTGTTTTTCCCCTTGGATTCAAGTCATTTTACTGCCACGAGGGGAAAACGCGAAACTCAAGAATCCTTCATAAAATGTACGAGGATTCCGCAGAAATGCAGAGGAGCCTGTCAGGCTTATTTTTGTAGATCTTTAACAAACAAGTTTACCATAGGAATAAGAATAATATTATATCTGCTATGATTGAAAGCGCAGATTTTCCTGGGTTCGTGACTGCATTAGAATCACAATCCTGCATACATAGCACTATATCAACTGTCTTAAGTAATTATTCTCTGAAACGAGGGAGATATTATCTTCAATATGCCGAGAACCAAACTGGCTGTTATGTTTTTATTCGAATATAGTTATTTTTAAACAGCCCATGAAACCCTATATGCTGTTCTTGTTTTGGTAATTTGCTGGGCCACATACCTTTGGCGCCATATAATATTTGTAAAACATGTTGATGGACCTAGCTAAAAATAGATCCAACGGGCTAATTCCCAAACATTAAGATCTACACTCTTTTTTTTCAGGACATTGACTCTATATTTCACAGAGTGGACCTCATGGACGTGTACAATGAAAGAGTGCGTTGATGTTTATGATTTGATTAGGTCAGAGTATACTGCTACCATGCACCCACCGTGTCTAATGGATGTCGCACTGGCTGACAGGTGTTGCTCACGTTATATGGCCAGCTTCTCTTTCAATATTTATTGCACATACAGTTAGGTCACCTTTTACAGTGAAGGCGGGTGCATCCTTTTGATATATACAGTCTATTTTTGAACGTCGTATTTATTTATTTATTTATTTATTTCTAATCTTTTGACAGGGTAGCCCATTCACCAACAAGTAGTGGTCTTCCATGGGGCCCTGAATGAACATATTTACATCGTGTATAACATTTATACAAAACAGTTACAAAAATAATATTACATAAAATAATACTCGTTTGCAAAAAGTGAGTTCATTTGACTTTCACCCATAATGACAGTATATATTGGGTGCTGGGCAATTTTCAATGAAGTGCAAACTATATTTGATCTGAATAGTATAGCAAAAACGCCTTCAAAAGTCAAGAACAATGACTACTCTTCCCAGCATATTTTAAAGGCTAGATTCCAATTTCCAATAGAGAAAACAAATCTAATTGAACGTTTTTACAGAGATGAAGGAAAAATGTTTTGTGTCCCATATAAAATGCTTTCAGTTTCAAATGCTATGCCCCTACCCTTTTAGGACGCTCCTTTGACCCAGCAAAGCAGCGAAGACCTTCCTTTATAATTATGTCAACGGAACCACTGTATTACAATTTTACCAATGGACCCTTTACGGACTGGAAACGAACACAATGGGAAAACAAAAAACATCTATTATGACTTCCCGGCGAGCCATTTTCTTCCTTGCCTGAACATCGGGCAAATGGCGGTCCCTCAGGCCAATTCATGTAGGCCATTTCAGCATGATTTCCTCAAAGCGCACTGACATTTCAAACTTGCATAATCCACTATCCAACATCATTTCAGATAAATCAGAGATCTGAGATGCCGTGTTATATCAAAGTAATCAAGTGTATCACGCTTATGCGAAAAGGAATGGATGAGAAATGTTAAACAACACCCTTAGGTCGCTAAACCATAAACATGATAAATACGATAAAATATAGGGGTAGAACGTTTGCTGCAATTATATTATCTTAATTATGCCCATAGTTGCGAAACCATTAATACCCAAGTCAAGAACACACGCAATTGCTTCTTGAAATTTACTCAGAAATAAAGACTAATGATCATGCATAATACAGATCTCGTTAATTTCCTCATCATAAATGTTTTTACATTGAATTTCATTGATTCTGATAAAAATGATAAGGATGTATTTTCTTGAGTTGGTTTTTTGAATCGCTATGCCATGATTTCATAATAATATTAAGAGGTAATTAATTTAAAGCTACACTATTCACCCCATTACATCGTAAAACTAAAATGCCCTCTTTAGCTTTGAATAAACACTGCCTTCCTCTTCCACTTTTACATATCTAATACCCATCCCGTAGCCCAAAGCCCCTTTCACATTCCAACTCTTCCATCATAGCATCGGACAAGGATGTTGTTTCGGAGCTAATGCGTTATCCGCCAAAATTGAGAGAGCGTTTGTTCCACAGCCTCCCTTGCGTACCTGGCGGCGTTAAATTCCTTCGTTCTGTGATCACGTGGTACAATGCTAATAGTAAGGAATTCAGCAAATAACGGTAGTATTGTCCACGCGTGTTGTAAGTAGACAGTATGAGGAAGAGGATGTAGTGCTAAAGACAGAGAGAAATGAGACACAGGGAGAAAGAGAAAGGAAAGAAGGAGAGAAATAATAGAGAGAGAGAGAAAGAGAGAGAGAGAGAAATAGAGAGAGGGGGAGTGGAGATAAAGAGATAATGCAGAGATAGAGAGAGAGAGAGAGAGAGAGAGAGAGAGAGAAGAGGAAGATGGATAGAAGAGAGGGATTATTGTTATAGGGAGAGGGATGGAGAGAGTGTGGAAGAGAAGATGGACAGATGGAGACACGGAGAGAAGATAGAACAAGTGAGGTGAGAGCGAGAGAGAAGAAGCGAGAGAGGGAGAGAGAGAGAGAGAGAGAGAGAGAGAGAGAGAGGAGCTAAAGAATGTGATTGATCACCCTCTTATGGTTAACGCGTTAGTGGCTTTTATTATCTAGTGCATGGTGGAAATGAGCGAAACAAGTTGTTTGGCTTTGGAGATGTAGAATATATTCATGATTTTTAAATCGGCATTACTTGGCATTGCAAAGAATAATGTCTTGATTTTGTTGAAATATATTGAATGAATGAACAAGCATAACATAATTGATAACGAAATAAATTTGCTTTAACATCGGATTTGCTTACCACCATCATCATGAGGCGCCAGACAGTCTCAGTACGGGGGGGGGGGGGGGGGAGGGGGTGGTGGTTAAGGGGCAAACCCATTGCGCAAAATCAGACGCTCCAAAGGATACATAGTCAGTATCTATAATGATATTTGGGGGTTGGGCATCTTCCTACAAAATACTATGACCTTGTTAAAATCTTACGTAATGTTACCTTTGAAAAATAGACAAATATGTGAAAACAGTGCGTTCATATCTTATGAAGACGAATGCAGTGTGAATTGATAATGAATACTTTTTTTGTTTCACGATGTTTACAATTCTATCTTATCATTTTGACATGAAAAGGCATTCAAGATGAAGTTCAGTGAGGTTATTTTAAATAGTCATAATTATTCAAAAACGAGGTTTAAATTTATGATACTTGCCTAATCAAGTTGCCTAATAGGCCTACACATTAATTCGACAATTGCGTTTTTGGTGAACATTCTGATTTATTCTTACGAGCTCCTGCATATGAGCACTTAGGAAAATATAAGCCTAGGAATTCCATGAACACTTCAATGTGTTCATATCTAATGGCGACGAGCGCTAAGTTGTATAATCAAACATGTTTCATTATTATTTCAAAGCAAACTGTGCCTGAGCATAGACTCTATTCAATAATTTACTGTTCTTGTTTAAAACACACGTACAAAAATGAACGCACTCACATAACAAACGCACTCACGTATACTCACGCACCTAAGTCCCCACACACACACATACCCACACTGGGTCCGCTGAACTAATCAAACTGTAACGATAAAACCATTTGTGTGTAATCTTATTATAGGGCGAATCCTCACAGTGGCTAAGGTTATGAACAGCAAAGCACATTGCATCTGTCGCAGAAAGATAGTAAAATAGCAGACCATGCACATCACATCTGCGTTCTTCTTTCTCAAATCAAGGAAAACGCATCCGGGCTCCTATACACCCACACTGAAGTCATGTGTTCCTAAATGGCGCGCAGTCCCTTATAAATTATCTTCTTTATTCAATAGTTGTAACTAGACCGTGGGTAACATTGTGTTTTTTCTTCCGTGTCTCCCCGTTAGGCTGTCTGCCGAGTAACTGAATGTCATCAATGACGTAAAGACATATTAATTTCGTCCTTACTTCAGAGCGGATTGGGATGATGACGATCTAACTGTGGCTATGTGTACACAAAAGAGATATTAATTGAAGAAGCTCAGAGAATCTTATCTCAAACGGGGTTGTACACAAGTTTAAAATGATATGCAGGAGTTGGAATGAATTCTTATAAGTCCGTAGTTTGTAGATTTACCATGTGTGCTTTTGCAATCGTGATATTAGCCTATACATAAACAGAATATTAGTAGTGGATTCAATACAATTAATAAAAATATATTGATTTCTAAAAACGCTCGTTTTAAAAAGCCACAGTCTATTTTATTTTACCTGACCTTGTGTTTTAGTATGTGTCCTTACAGTGACAACGAGCTTTTAAGTTGAGTGTTATGGTATGCATACTAACCTGATGGTATATTTCGAAGTCATCAGTTAATTGACATTGACGCTCGAACGCATACGTTACACGTGAAAGCTCACAGTCCGCCCGCACCGCTGTCTTAAAGGGTGCTCTTACCTCTTTCAAACAACATTATCCACATGAATTATACAATCATAGTCTATTAGTTTCCAGTAAGCATACACTTCCAAAAGAATTATTAACTACCTTATGATTCAACCATTGGTATTGATGCTAGGCCTGCAACTTAAGACCGACTTAAATTATTGTAATGTTTTGGTTCACATGCATGTTTTGACACGATTAGTATGACAGTGGGAAAAAAAAGCTAATGGTTTGTATGAATAAAGTACATTTTTGCACTCACACTTCTGGGGCTCCCAACACTAAATAGAGGAAATTAAAATGCTATAAATACAAATCTTACTCAGCAGTTCCAGACACGATTTCAGTTTCTTGAAATGATGTTTAAAGATTATTTTAATTCAAGGACCTGTCAAAAATGCCTCGTAACGGTTTTCTCATTTCAAAGTCACAAATTTAACATTGTACAAGAAAATGGACTGTACATCTGTTCACAAAAAATCATTATAGTTGCCCATGTTTTCTCTCTTTTTGGTATAGAAGGCATTTTTCACTGTCTACTTCAGCAGCTCTCGGTTCAGCTACTGCTCTTTGGTCTGGTTATGGTTACCTGCTGTAAAACAGTGCAATACCGATGCCATGATGAAGCCGTCACTGGAAGAACCAAATTGGTTTGACACGCTGGGTCCCCTTGCGGGTGATCTATTACAGTAGCAGAAATTATTTTGCGTTGGGATTTCCAACTGTCCGATGAGTTCCCAGTTTTTATTGTAACAGCTATATACAATCCTGTTTTGAAAACATTTCCAGTGAAGCGCCTTTAATTCAATTTCAATTTTAACACGCCTTGAGGTGTGTTTCTCAGAAATAATTATTTGAATTGTATTGTAGTATAATTATAGCCAGATAGTTACTGACTTTTGTAAAATGAGAGAAACAAAATAGGCCATTAGTTTAAAAGAGAGATGTAAATGGAATTGATACTCCCTTGTTTTTAAGGAATTTTTTCTTGAACCATTATATATTTTAGATGTTGTGATTGCTTAGCATAATACTGTAAGGTTGCGGTGCTGCTCAAAAATGTGAATGGTAAGCCTTACTAGATTATGTTGCACTTTAAATCAGCTTTGATTTTGATTTCGGTGAACTGATTTTAGGTGGTCTAGTTCAGTCCATTTGGGTTGCTCGAGGTTTAGTGTGGACTAATTAGAAAAGTATGCCCGAGCCAGGCAATTTTGATTACTAAATATATTTTAATATCGCTGTTTTCGAAGAGGTCTATACATTGTTGTCATATTCACTTAATACGTCTACTTTGATTACTGTACTTCATTTTCGATTTATAGAGGTCTGATAAAAGTGTTAAAGTGACATACACCCTTTAATCCCATCTTTTATTTTATACGCCGAATCATCGATCATATGAGAACCGTCAGTTCTGACGTGAAATGATCACTTATATCAAGGGGATGACTTAAATTCCGCTTATTATCCCAGATTAGGTCATAACACCGGATTGGACCGAGCAAAGCGCGTCAAATCTCATCGCTTCAAGATATTGAATTTGCGATGATCGCTGGGGCAGAAAATTGCCTATTGGTGCGGGGAGGGAGAAATGTCGCGAAGCTCACCGCAAGGTGTTTGTACCACGGAATATATTTAGTTTCTTGGCTATTGAGCTTAAGGGTCCCACGTATTGCCTCCTAATGGAATTGTCCAATTCACTGTCAAAATATTTATGGACGTCCATTAAAATGCCCATTCATTACGTTGATGCATGGTGTAACCGCGATATACAATGTCTTAGATTATGATACGAGTCAGTCTTCTTTTCATCAATATTGCATGTACATGTTTTTTGGCCAATCCTAACAAATTTGATTATTATAACGGGTAAATAATCATTAGGGTAAACCGCAAAAGTTCAAATTCATATCAGATGGTTTAAGTGCTTGTGTTAATACGTTTATAGGTTTTGTCAATCTTTTAAAAAAAAATCAGGACCACTATTTAAAAGACATAAGAATTTGTTTGTTAAGAATCTGAAAAGAACAAAAGAGATACATAGCTCGTTCCATTATCTATCCGTTAACGAATATAATTTTGTTCTTCCTTTTTAAAATAAATATTTAACACCCACAATAATTCCTGTGTTAAGGAAATTATTATCGGAGAGCCAATGGTAAAAAGGTATCATTGTGTTACAACTAATCTCTCTAAAGGCCCGGTCACACAGGGAGGACGCATGGGGAACGCACGGCCAGCGCATTGGAAATTTGCAATTTGGGCCAGTGCGTTGTCGTTCGCTAGGCGTGCGTCATCATTCGTTACTCGTTCGTCGAGCGCGCTGGACCAACGCTGGACCAGCGCTATGCATGCGTCGTCATTCGCTGTGTGCGTCGGGATTTTTTGAGCATGCTCAAAAACGTGCGCCGAGCTCGACGCATGAATATACACGCCTAAGGCACGCCAGACATGCGCCGGAGCGCGCTAGACCACTGCGCCAGACATGCGTGGAGCGCGCTAGACCAGCGCCAGACATACGCGGAGCACACGCCCTGTATACGCACAGCGCGCTAGCTACACGCCGTGTATTTTGTGTCAGCTCGCTAGCTTTTCCAAAATTATGACAAAAGTTAGGCACACGTTCTTTTCCGATTTCCAATGCGCTGGCCGTGCGTCGTAGAACGCGGTGCATGCGTGGACCATTCGTCCAGCGCGCTAGCAACACGTTGTGCATTCGTGGAAGTTGTTATCATGTGCGCTCTGTGTACGGTCTGTATGCGCACTGTATGCGCCCTGTATGCGCCCTGTATGCGCTCAGCGCGCTAGCAACACGCCATGCATTTGGTGTCAGCTCGCTGTAGCTTCGACAAAAGTTGGGCGCACGACAACGCACTGGCCAAAATTGCAAATGTCCAATGCGCTGGCCGTGCGTTCCCCATGCGTCCTCCCTGTGTGACCGGGCCTTAATGTTGTGTTTGATCGTGAAGTATTTCCATCTAAAAATCAAAAAAATATTGTGCCTGTAACGTATTGAACCATGAATAGCCTGTCGCTCTCCATTTCTATTGCAAGCTGTTAAGTATTACTCTCGTCTCTACCACCTGAGCCTGTTTGACGATTATGTTTGCCTTTTAAATAAACAACGATGCAAATCGATCCATTTCCGTCTGATTATGTTAAATAGGCCTACATGGAAATAGCTTTTCATTTTTAATAGTCCCTTGCTTGCATTTTGACATACATTTGATGTCAGATGCAAGCTATTACTAATTATATATATTTGGTCCAACATCTCTCCATGATATCTCGACAGGGCCTACTGGGACCATGTTACATATTATATGATTGGGAAGAGTTAAAAGCAAAACGTAATAGTATTATGATGAAGGGGTTATGCATATTTTGGTCACCGTTATGCGTGGGCGCCGTTGGTTATATTGTTTACTGCAGCTGCTCCTCTTTCCTGTACCCCATGCAGCATAAGGCACGTAGCCATGCATGTCCATAGAAACTGGTAATCTCTACCCCCTTGCTCCACCAAGCTACTGTTGTCGACGATGGAATGAACAACTGCCATCAGTATAAATTGATAATTACCGTTTCTACTTTTTAAAATCTTAAAGTTGCAAACTGAATGGACTAAGACCTTGGTAGATAACGGGTATAACACCCCAATCACTGTATCAGAATATAACATTTTGTTGGTAATTTTTTTTTCTTTCTCGAAACTTGTTTTTTGTGTATTGTCGGCAAATTTTAAGTTTCGGTGACCATTCTTATAGGTGCTTATTGGAAATATTCTGACAAGCTTGTTTGCTGACTTGGTTTTACGTTATTATCAACTTTAAACCAAACCGTCTGGCGACACCCTGTCAAAGTTAATGTTTAAACCCATGTAGATGATGCTCAAACATTTGTCATCCACAAGTTTACTTTCAAGTTATCAAGGTGAACAAGAAAACATTAAACTGCAAATTTGAAATTGACCATACCTATTTTGTAAAATAGATCGATTGATAACATCTAAACTTTCTCTTTTCCTCATTATGACTCCATTACCCAGGAATAAACCCCTAAGACTTTGTACCCGATTTGTAATCTTAACTTAATATACCACCGTCATACATGTAGAGAGGAAATCAATTTCCGTTTCTGGTTATTGCTTATATTCGGAAACCGTCAAACAAAATCGATTTTTCTCGACATAATGCGACGAAATTACTTTCAGGGTGAGAAATGTCCATATACAATATCTTGCAGAGGTTAATTCGAATTCATTTCATAGATTTGATTTAGATTAAATCTATGCACCGCACTGGTTAAGTTATGAAGCCCATTTTCTTACAACCGTTACCTATATGTATGTGGTCTCTTTCTCTTTCTTCCTGCGCCTGTCTCTGTCTTCTTCATTCTTTCCCTACTGACCTCTCCACGCCGCTCCCCCTCTCTCTCTTTCTCCCTCTCTCTCTTAGAACGATATTCACGTGATTTATTATCCGTACACATTAATTTTATCACACGCACATGCACCTACCCAACTATACCCCCAACAATGACGCACATGCTATAGGTACTAATATCTCATTTTCCCATTAAGTCATATAAGATTCGCACGGAGGGCTTCTAGTTAACTAACTACTTGTATGCGTAAGGAAATGTATGTTGTGGCACTGGTTAGGCTCCTTGCCTCAAGACAGCTGACACCATCTTCTTTAGTCTCTTTTCCTCATCGTAATAGACTTTTGTGCCCTAGGACTCACATTGTATTATTGCTTTGCCCATTTGAAAATGAGAAATGAACTTTAGAATAAACTTGAAGACGAACAGAGAAGATAAGTTACAGATTTTCGGACAAAAATTCAATCTGGTCCTGCAAGTGAATTTCTGCTTTGATCTTTTTGAGCGAAAATAGAAATCAAAAGGAAGGCGGAAGAAGTAGTAGTGTAGGATTTTTTGGATTCCAATTCACCTTTTACCTACATCATTCCCCGACGTTAGATGCAGGGGGCATGCAAGGAACGTCAGATATCAGTTAACTATATTCCCACAAATATTTGAACGGCTACGCATGCACGGTAGCAGCGGTAATACTACGCCATGACGTAAGACGGGTTGATTAACAATACATTAAGGAACATCTCCCCCGGAATCTCCCCATGGCCAGAGATTGACAAACAGGACGAGGTACTCCAAACACGTCCCAAGTTGACGTTGATCGAGACTACACTATCCCAACGGAGAAGAGGCAAGGGTGATTGAAAGAACTATAATAGTGTCAAGAGGTTTTTTGAAAGGTATCCGGGGTATCCGACATATTTTCTTCCTACACACTCAGCTACGAGGCGTAAGGTCAGGGGAAAGGAATCGGGGGGGGGGGGGGGTCTAGGCCATTTTTGGATTATTAGACAGAGAGGTAGTCTATATGCATTTTTAAAAATTATCTTATGGAGTATATTTTTATGACAAACTTGTTTCATCATTATAAAGAGTGTCAATACTTAACTCATTCGCTTTGCTCGCTCGCACAATTTACAAACTGGATATGTTGATATTTGTGCAAGAAACGTCAGTTCCCTTGGGATGTCGTATCCATTATGTCCATCATAATCTGTGTTCCTGGTCGTAGCAGAATGAGAAACGGTGAAAATCTGAAAGCACTAAACGTCTTTTATAACTTGCAGTTTATTCTTCCGGCAAATGTCTACTGCACTGGAAGATTGCTGATGTTATTCAGTGAATTTGCGTATACCAAGCCTTCTCAGGACAATGTACGTGCCTTGTAAAAGATATTTTGTTATACCTGCACTCTGTATCAGCCGATTTTTAAAGGAGACCGTATTCACAATTTGAACACTGTTGTATTCAGACTGGTTGAACTTCGTTATCTCAAGAAGATATGAACTAATTTGAAAACTGCTGAAAACAAATTGAATGGATAGCCATAAATATAAAAATCCCAGTTTATGTCTTTTTTTGTTTTAATTTTGTATGGTCAGGATCCAGCTGGGTCTTGATCCCTTTTAGCTTTACCAGTCATGGAGGCCCTAAATATATAAGATTGATAGCTCACAAAACAGCTCAGGCACTACAAACAAAAGTATATCAGGTTTTACAAATATATATTAAACTCTCCGTTTTTGTTAGGCATATTCGAAAAATAGTATTCGTGTTGGCATTTGTATGTATTGTATATAGTGATAGAACGCTGTACCATTTCTATATTCTAACAATGGCAAGAAAGGGATAAAGATATCTAAGTGCAGTGTGGATTAGTGTTCTGTTGTTTGATTATTGCCAGAGCACTACTACACATGGAAGTAGGTATAACAACTCTTACTACTTAGAGAAAGTTGAATTGTGCCTCACGGACTTCCTTTTAATCTAACTTCATTCGCCAATTTTGAGCGATAAAATAATTTTTTAGGAAATTCTTAAAGGCGGACATTATTCAGTAACCGGTGGTGCCACGAGGAAAAACCATCAGTTTTCCTATGCCATTATACTTCGGCCTCGTTCTTCCACTCAGTTCATCACACTTTGTATATCCCTCGTATTACCTTAATGTTACCTTAATCCAGGGAGCCTACTCTTAGCACGCTTATCTAGTCACTTGATAAAAAGAATGGAAAATTATATGAGGTAAAAAGGCAAGGACGGACAGGGAAAAAGTACACTGGCTTGAAGCCCGCTAGGCAGCAGAACCAAGTACGTCTTATCGATATCATCCTATTTACATTAAAGATGAAGACATTTTTGGAGTGGCTCTCAAGGCTCTAGAAGAAATACATTCCAAGGGATATTACACGGGCGATATATTTCCTTCTTGTCTACTGCTGTGTGCTTTACTTATCTCACAATCCGAGTATGGATACTCTATTAACCGAGATAATTATATAGGCCTATTAATTAGCGATTAGTTGTTCATGTTTTCCCTTATTGTCGCATATTTTATGATAATGTAATAAAAAAATAATGTTGTGAACACTTTATACATTCCAGCGCAATTTTTATATTATTATAACTAATCATTGTTAACTCATTTTGTTCTATTATAAAGAGTAATTTTCTTGCATCCCACCAAACCCCACGTACCTCTCCTCTCCCTCTCTGTTTATTTATCTCCCCCCTCTCTCTCTTTCTCTTTTTATCTCTTTCTGACACACTCATTCAATTTCTTAATTGTTCATCTTCATTATTAGGCATAATCTTGAGATCATCCATTCAATTCAATTCAAGTATGCGAGTAAAAGGATCTTTTGATCAAACAATATCTTCGAATAAGTAAATCTACATCACAATACTCTTTTTACTGCATGGAATAAAAAAGAAATCAAAAGGAATATCAAAAAATGTATTTTATTATTTAGAAATTTCTCTAGATTATTTGCCCAGTTCCACAAACGGCAGAGCTCACGTACCAGATGGCATTGAAATTATTTAAACAATTATGAATCAATGTAGCGGTATAGTATATACCAAGCAACCCAGCAACCCCAGGCAATGTTACCTGCATGCTCAGCCCCTTCTCTGTGGAGGATATAGCGGTGACCTTCTGTTTTCTGCGACTAATCCAAACCCACTTTGACTGCAATAACGCAAAACCAAAGTCTACAAACATAATTGGTGGCCATAAGCAGTGGAGAGTGTTTCAAACTTAAGGAACAGGAATCGGGGGCTAAGTTATACAACAGTATTCCCCAACCTTTCCGTGATTGCACATCTCTGTCTTTATTCAAACGATCTCTTTCACAACTAAAATAATTAATACCATAAGACCTTGATAAAATAATTATTGTTTTTTCTTTAGATACCATTATTCTTCTCGTTTCGCTTTGTGTTGTTCTGCCCCCCCCCCCCCCCATCCTTCTTCTTTTCCCACTACTTATCCTTCTGTTTCTTTCTGGTCCCCATGAAAGACCAGCTGCACTATGCACGTGCATCTGAAAATGGGCTATCTAGCCGTCTGTTTTCTCTGTATTTTTGCTTATTTCGTTGTACATTCTTTCGTTCTTAATGTTGTTCTGGTGTTTGTTTTTGTCTTGCTCATGTATACTATATGTTATGTATAATTTTATAGAATTCTTGTTAATTATTCTTTTGTTACATTATTGTGAATTATTTTCACATGAAGGAAATAAAAATGAAACGAACGAATACACCGATATTGATTCCAAATTGATTCCATCATTATATTTTTTCTCAAAATGTATCTTCATTTGTTTTCAGTTATAACATGTATTATATAGCCATATTATTGCGATTCAGGTGTCGACGGTGTTGTATTAACAATACCACAATGAGCTAACTCCGGGTAAAGGTGCATTTGTACAATAACCGTTTGGAGGAATTGTACACCAATTCCCCGATTCCTCCTACGCGATCGATTGGTTTTTGAGCATTTTCAAAAGTGGCTGTTGTATGCATACCGGTCAGTGGCTGACCGAGGTTGCTTATTTATTGATCTTTTCAAAACGTCTCAGTTTCGGACTCTCTTTTCTCCTTCAACCAGCTGCCATTGACAGTAATTTGCCTTTCAATATGGATTGGCTAGTGTTAAATTTCTGTAATGTATTCCTGTTCAGAGCATATTTTGATACTTACGGTCTTGCTGGATCAACAGTACTCATTAACGTATGTTTTGTGCTTCCTATATCTCCATTGGGCGTAATATTATGTGCGTGTGTTTATGTGGGTTTGAATGCGCGTGGGTGTTAGTGTGTTTTCCAGTTTCATAATTCCGTATGCAAGTATAATCAATCTTTCTTTATCTATTTCAACCTATCTATGATCATATAACGATGTGAAATTATTGTATTATTGTCTAATATACTGGAACTGTTCAAAGGTAAGTAAAGGTATTGTTCAAAGTCATGGATTAAGTGAAAATGTTGTTGATGTAATATTGTTGCATCATCGATTTCTCACCACCTCACTTTCTCTTTCTCTCTCTCTCTCTCCCTCTCACTTTCTCCCTGCCTCTCTATAATTTATATTAATTCCTAATCATTGTGGCCAGAAAACGCGATGACATGTTGGTAGTAATCCCCTCCCCACCCCTCTCTCTCTCTCTCTCTCTCTCTCTCTTTTTTTTCTCTTTCTCTTTCCGTTTGTCAAACTGCCAATCTGTCTTGGTATGACCTGATATCTGGCATCGATCAGTTCAAACCATGCAGCACTTATACCCAACCCATGAAGCGTAAGATCTTAAAGCTTCAGCACACACGCGGATCAGTCCACCAAATCAGGTCAAACTTGAACAAGATCCTCTTTCCACCTGCTCCTCTTCGATCTTCATGTTGTTCATACCTTTGATAGCTTTTCGCTTGAAATTAAAAATGGTATGTTTTTTTAAGCGTTATAAGTAACGATTCGGGGAACCGTGAGTTCAAGAAAGTGCTCGCTTGCAAAACGTAGAAACGGGAAAGTTGATATTTGAGCAAGAGATGTCACCCCCCCCCCCTGCGGAGATTTTGCTCGTACACCTAGGAATGCAATTTATTATAGTGATTGGACTATCATACAGTGTTTATTGCATTCAGGCCTTACGTCTGATAAAGAGTTACGATTCATCCCAATCAATCGCAAGTTTGCAGTCTCCTGTCGCTTATCAATCGCAAACAAGTTGCAATTAATCACAACTATTTATAAGACAGGGCCCGGGTAATTCGCTGTTACCCCTTTCATTTTGAACAGGGCATAAATAGAATGGAAATGAAAATGCCTCGACCTTCTGGTGAATTATTCATTTCTTGCACGGGACCAGTAATATTGCAGTGTATAATATCGAGATTAGTATTCAATTCATACATCCTTTCGGAGGATAACATGATTTAGCTTACTGTTTCCACTATCCAATCACTGAAATGACAGATGCATCAACCTATTTGTTTACCCAAGGTAAGTTTTCAATAGTTGCCAAGTATTGTACATTGCCATCTACTAAAATTACCACGCAGTAAGCCCTTTCATCCTCTCATCCGTTCTTAATTCAGAGAAATTCATTCCCCATGAAAAGAAATTGATATGGTCTGCTTTGTTTACGGGCATACAAAATAATAACAAATACATTCATACACATTTAAAAGTTTGACAGTTCGTTGACCTGGTCTACATTACAGTCCCATCTTCTTTCTTCATACGTCATTTTACCTGCCAATCTTTCTCTTTCTCGACTGACTGACTCGTGATACAGGATATTGATCAATCAACGCACAACCGTCAACAATTCAGCCCACCTACATTACCAGAAGGACCATTCCTACTTTCACCAAGTTCCATCCCGGGGCTCCATCGCATGATTGCTAAAATACCCACGCCATACGGTTTCTTTCTTTCTTTCATTGCTTCTTTCTTCGTGCCAATATTCTTTCTCCCCTTCTTTCTTTCTCTCTCTCTCTCTCTCTCTCTCTCTCTCTCTTTTCTCTCTCCCTCCTTCCTCCTTCTCTTTCTCTCCCCTGTTTCTATATCAACATTCTGATTAGCGTACCTTCCACTGCAAGACATGGCTTTGTGCATTTTTTTTACTCCAAAGCGATCGCGCACTCGAGAGTATTTTGACCGCCACTTCTCAGGAAAGAGGAAAAAGTGTGATAGTGAAATCCTGGCAGTGGGAACGTGTTTTAAGTACAATCTTCTGGATGCATGATAGATGAAGGCTTATGTAAACATTGAGATCAATGCATGAACCAGGTCAAATCCTAACTGTGAGTGAAAACGAGTCGGTAAAATGAGACAACGTAAATGTATCCAAGAGGAAGATTACTATCGATGCAGCCATATTTCTTTCCTCGTAATGAAAAAATGGATTCCATGATTAAGGTAACTTCAGTTATAAAGGATCAAAGTAGCTTCAATAGTTTTTAGCTTTGTGCGGTTCTTTAATTTTGATTCAAAACAAGCTCGAGTGCAAAGTACAATAATTTTGCCATCATGGTGGTTCTTTCGACGAATTAGCTCTCGCATATCGGATTTCAGTATTTAAAAAAAATACATATATTATGTATTATATAATATTGGAAAAGCTTGATACGACTTCTCGATGTTTCGGCATAGAAGATCCATATACTAGAAAAATTAAGCTGACAATTAAACTTAATATCCGCCTATATATATTGAAGTCCGTCAGTGATTTGCTATACCTTATTTTCATAAAACCTTAATAAAGTGAAATTCATATTATTAAAATGTTACCCCGGATCTAGTTCCATACCATAATTATGCGCAAAATGAAGATTTGTTTTCTTTTTTAATAAATAAATCTGAACACAGTTGTGTATTGGTTTCGACCGCATGCATACAGCAATTGCACTATATATTATGAGCAAGATCTTAGCATAATATTTTGCTTCATACTTTATTATAAGTAGAGTAGTGAAGTAGAATGCAAAATACATAATATATATTTCGGCTTAGCGTTGCATATAATGCACCTACTTCAGTCTCAGGTAGGAACGTTGTCTCTGCGTTGTTTTCTTTTCCTCCATTTTTCTTAATGTGCTTGTCTATTACATGTATCTAAACATCCTCTTATGAAATTAATGCCCAACTCGGCCAGGAGCGGAACATCTGGATAAATACTGGAGCGCTGTGGACCTGCAGGAAACATCATCATATTTCCCGCCTAAAATATATGCACCACATTATGCAGAAATGCTACCGTCTGTCTTGTAGGAAACTATTGCGTAGTATGACGTCGCTACTGTGTTCGTGTGTTGTTTGTAGAATTAGCAAGAAAATGCATTTGGTTTTCGTTTCATTTTCGCGCTTTACACAAGAATACTAGACAGCCCTATCCCAAAATATAGGTGATTTTAGTTCACTTTTACTTGTCAATTCCTTTTACAGTACAATAAAATGACTTATAGTATAAAAACGCTGTGATCCATCACTGTCGTTTATTCGTTGTCCAAAAAAAATCCAAAAACTCAGTACATCAGCGAAATGAATTCTTTAGTTTACGTCATGTGCTATGACAAAAAGAGACGTTTTATGCATATTTCTTTTCAGTTCAGAAGTGGTACTAATTAGTAGTAGGAGTGGTAATCGTAGTAGTAGTAGTAGTAGTAGTAGTAGTAGTAGTAGTAGTAGTAGTAGTACATTTCCGTTGATTAAAAGTAAGGTATTTTCAAAATTGAAAAAAAAGTGGGTGATAAAATGGTTATTTTCATTCCCAATTTGACTGATGATTGATTTCTAGTTTATGTATGGTTATAGTAGGGAAACCCATATTACCCCAGGCAAGTTGCATGCAGAGAGAACATTACCCTCTAGGGAAGAAGCAAAACTTACTTGATTTCTTACTGTGGCGTTGGTGTCAATCCAAACATGATTCAAATTGTCCATTATCAGGTCCCCGTGCCCTAGCTGTCTCTAAAATTAAATTAACATGTCGAAAAACAAAATGGAGTCTCCCTCAGGAAAAATTGTGTATTTTAAGGGGCAATTATGGGGCGCAGTGAAGACGGGAGTCTAGATTCGGTTCCTGCTCAAAATCAACGCGATATTCTCATTGCAGTCGATGTACGCTGTTGTTAGGATAAACTACAATTTCATCTTCACTTTCTCGACATGTTAAATGGAGTTACGAAAAGGGCACTGTCATTCATCCAATGTCTTTGTTTATATTTAGTTGTATAATTTTACTTCAATAAGATGCTGGGAGAAATAGGGCATCAAGCAGCATGAACGGTAGAATAAAGTTTTTAAAAATATTGTTTAATGAAAAGTTTATGCATATAAAACGATGTTGTGCTTCTAGAAATCCATCGTTTTCATGGATACTATTTTCTGTGATATCATCTGTTATCACATATACGGATTCATTGTGTTGCATTGAAATTCGTCATATCCAAACCCCTTTAAATTAATACACTCATAGAAGAATCTGTATATCTTATTTTTTTTCTCTTATCCTCAAGCGAGGTTTTTATTTCCATAATATAATACATTTGTACATTAATAACTCAATAATTGAGTGAAACATAACATAGGTTAAAGATTAAAGTACGTTCAACAAATCTTCCAGCTTAGTATTATTTTCTTTGCTAACACATTCATATCTTAAAAATAATCTTAGCAACGACTTGAATTAAAAAAACAAAGTATGTGGGTAGTAAACAGAACCATTAACAATCTTCTTAACGTAACATTTATAAATTGCATATTGCGCATAATTTAAAATAATATTCAGAAGTTAATATTTCTTGTTTCCAATATCCTTTCCTACAATTATTATCTTCTGGTCTATTTGTATTTCTATTTGGAATAGATTAAATATCAAATTACATATTATTTTCCAAAACATAGTCACATCCTTGCAATATAACATAAAATGAAAAGTTGAGTCAACTTGTCCACAAGAGTTGCATAAATTATTATTAACAATTTGCCATTTATATAAGTTTTCTTTTGAGGCAATAAACCTATAAATCATCTTGAAATTAAATTGTTTAAAACTTTATTATTACGAATTTGCTTTAATTTAAATAAAAATACATCCTTCCAAACAAATTCATTATCCAAATCTAAAAAGAAATTCCAAAAGTAAATGATATTTGGATCTTTTGACTTATTACGTAATAACAAACGATAGTAGTCTTTGTACTATCTGTATATCTTATGTAAATCCTATTCATCGGTGTCACTTAAAGGTACTAAGTCCCATTTGCAGCTAACGTCAAATTCTGTAGAACTTTGCAGGAATTATGTCACGTATGTCCTATCTGTGAAATTTGAACGTCAGCAGTGTCCTATAGTGTTCCAATTATACAAGGAAACCTGTTTACTTGCTAGACTTCACTGTCAGACACTGTTGAGTGATTGGCTGACTTCGATTTTTTATTATTGGTAATAAAATACATAAAATGAGCTGTAAAGGGTACATGAGAATTTGTTTACATCAATTACCCACTTATGTAATGCCCAAAATTAAACTGATTGAAGCTTTTTGCAGCACCAGATGTACAACATTCGATACAAGAGTCTGAAAATCAGACTCTTTACTAAAAGGATTGCACTCCCTAAAGGTGATTCGACAACACCTTACTAACGGTCGTTGTTTTCCCACAAAAAGATATGTTCAAGCCCTTTCGTTTTAAGGGAAGTTCTAATTAGTATTATCTTTCAAATGTCGACGGAATTTAACCTTTTCACTTTTTGGCCTGCAAATGGGACATAGAACCGTTAACTGAGTTACACTTGAACTCTATCGTGTATACGTTAGTTGAAAGACGGGTTTCAAAATGGCCTCTCCAATTACCCTTGTTATGTTCTAGCCAAGGGTAGATGTCTCTGACCGCGCTCATTGAAACAGTTTATCCCATGGCCGGTGATGCATGCCCAGATTTATTTCTTAATGAGATGGTGATGATATACTATGAGCTCTGGCTTTCATTGAAAAAAAAAATAGAGAGGAAAGTTTATTTCAAGAAAATGGACTCGTGCTGGCATCTTTCAAACACCATCTGCCATTCAATTACGTACTAAGTGTATCTAGAATGTATTAAGACGAGTTCTGAGAATTTATGAAGAGGTCGAGGTAGGGGGAGACAAAATGTTAAATTATATTAAAAAAACACATAAGACTAGGAAAAACGTTAAATGTATTGTTTTCAAATTCAATATAGAAAAACAAAGACAACAGACAAATGTATGCAGTATTCTACCTTATATTTCCGTGTTTGATTACACTTTTTGCCTCCAATTGTAATTGAAAGTATTGCCCATTTCAATTTTATTTCTGTATACTCTGCGCTATCATCGGAAAGCCACAAGAAAGAAAAAATATATATAACCTTTTCAACTCTCTTCTCCTTTTTCTGTTGCCTATACGCCTGTATACTCCATACTCTCTAAATTTTGATCACTTTCTCCTGCTTTTCCTCTTTCCCCTCACACATAGTTTGCATACAGTGGCACCCTCAACCACATCCAACACACAGTCATGAATTGTATTCAATCTAACAGACAATTAATATTACCATGGTTACGTACATTTCATTACTTCATTCTCTACTCGTCTACACGAAGTTGGATTGTGTGCTTAAATGAACGTATTGTAAAGGTGGTAACTAACAGCTTCATTGAACTTAACTCCCATCGTCCAAGCAACATAAGAACGAATATCAAGGACTAATATCAATGCTTCCAACTTTACAGTTGTCAATGAAATAAATTTAATTCAATGCAGAATAGAATTCAATCCGTCCCTGCCTGAGTGTGTGGTTTCCGTATCTCTATCTCGCACATGCAGTGCTACCGATCAGTGTGATATCAGTATGTCGTCTTCTCTCACTCTGTCCTCTTTACATCCGATTCCTGGTATTTTAAGTCCCAGGATTCCTTACCAAAGTGCCAGTTTCTGGCGCCATGCATCCTCTATTGATTTCAACCGCTTCAGATTGACTAGTCTGTTTAGGAAATGTAGGACGCATCCCGTCTGGGTGTCATGTCCAACTCAATACAACCCTTTACATGAGACCCGATAGTGCGCCAGGTCATGATATTAATGTTATCGTCGTATTTTATAATGGGGGCGATTAATCCAGTACAGGAAACATTCTTTTTCTCAAACGCAGGATTTCTTAGCTGACAGGAATCAAGGTACATGGTTGCCACTTGATTCTGAGCGTTATGGAAATTAGCTATTGAGCCCCAGAGTTGTCATCAATTACAAATTAGTTTTCTAACGTTATATAAAGTGTAAATTGTTAAGATTTGTTTTAATTGTTATTTCATTACACCTAATATACAGAAAAACAGCTCACTTTGTATTTAATTATTTTTTAAAGTATTTTTAAAATTTACTTTTGTTTGATGTTTAAAATTTCTTAGCTTTTCTGTTGATTGTTACTTTGGGATATAATAAAACGTCGTAAATCGAAGTCTCCAGTGATATGATCATCAAATCATTCTTGGTAATGATTCTTTTAAATACTGCTATCTTTGTGTGCCACTATATGGTATACAGGGGAATATTATCATGACTACATGTACTAGCCTCAACTGTAGACTCCTATGTTAATCCTGTGGTACTTTGGTGGGTTGGAAGCACTGGATTTCAATGACTCCCTGTCGTCCCACAACACTCCAGCTGAGAGATATAGTTTCGACTACCCAGATGATGTGCCCCTCAAACTAAGCAAAGGATCTAGCTTGCATTGAGTATTGAAATTTGGTTCTCCGCCATGCAATGACGTTGGCAGTCACAAAGAGTCAATATTTGAAGGAGACCCAAATCCTATAAGGGAGTGGGCCACGAAAGAGGTACTAAGTGTAAAATACAGATCGTCCTCTGCAAGGTATATTTCAAGGTTTGTCAAAGTGAGACCAAGATCAAGATTAAAATAAAAAGTGTTCGGGGTGCCTTATATAACTATCAATTTACAATACACTGGAGAAGCAACTGTTTCGGGTTTTACATCTTTTTTCTTCCCACGCTCGTAGAACTGCATGTGTAACGACATTGATCTTTTGAAGGGCTATCCCTGCCATCAAATTACATGTAACTCTTAATGTGTGTTAGCCCTCGTATGGAGAATCCATTTTGTTTAGTTTCCCATCATCTTCTTCAAATATTGATACAACCACAGCATTCACGTCACAACTCTCTAATACCCCCCGTGTAACAATATCACATTGCGTACACATAATTTATGCTTCCAGCGATCGCGGGTATCAGGGAATATTCGGAGGCCCTTTGTATTTCGATGGGGCCTAACCATTCCATGCACACTGTAAAACTTGTAAATAATTTAGGGTCATTTACTTCGTTATAGTACATGGCTTTTGTCAGTTAATATAAAGCACATGTAATTTAAAGGTACTATGTCCCATTTGCAGGCCAAAAAAAATGAAAAGGTTAAATTCCAACGGCATTTGAAAGATAATACTAATTTATAACTTTCCTAAGAAAAGGGGGGCTTGAAAATGTCTTTAAGTGTGAAAATGACCACTATTAGTTGTCGAATCGATTTAAGAGCTATAGAGCCAGTAAGTAATAGTCTGATTTTCAGACCATTGTACCGAATGGTCGTACGTTTAAATTTCACAGATAGGACATACATGACATATTCCTAATTCCTGCAAAGTTCTACAGAATTTGATGTTGGCTGCAAAAGGGACATAGTATCTTTAAATAAATGCTGTAATATATGTTTATAATCTAATGCACTATATAATACGTTTCATTTCATCGAGAGCATTTTACCCGATTGGTCCAAAAACAACACATGTATAAATGGTGATCAGAAATGCACACTGTGATTGCAGTATGCTTTATGCCGAAGGGGATAGACATCTCCAAGACAGGAATATAAAGAACAAATCCTTTGCCATCTGTTCAGCTGACATTTTGCTTGACATTCATGTTCATGTACTTTCTGTTATCATGCATGTATCTTTCTTTGATGTGAATAGATAGTATTATACCATGTCTCCATATAGATGATAATGGATGATGACGTGAATCTGGGGGAGGGAGCTCCAAAATAGACAGAAGCACGCGTTGTTAAGACTGTTACCTGTATTTGCGACGTTCAGACAAAATTCGAAGTTACGATGTCTGATGAGATTTTTTTTAGAGATACCTCAATTTAGTCTACTCCAACAATGAAATATTGTGGCAAAAGAATTATAAAATAATTCTAGCAATAATAATAAAAAGCATAGTTTGAAACCCGTAACTATAACAAGATTGCATAGACATGCGAGAAAGCAACCAAAGGGCGATTTTGATACCCGTTGTATATCCCTTAGAAATCATTTTATATCATTTCAATAGATGACGGCCTGGGCTATTGAAATTGCCTAAATTGACTTTTCGAAGGTCATTTTGATCGTGTTCTTATTATTCAGATTATGATATGTAACGTAGACTTCTGAAGAAAAAAGTTACTGTTATCATTGTGGTTGCCGCAAATATAGTTTGTAGTAGCAATCGGTGAATTAATATCCCAAAATAAAACTGAATGTATCTATAACCATACTCTAAAATAGCTCTTCACATCTTATGCCCAATGGTCTATCGACTGTCAACTTCAAGCCCACCACCATCACCCCCACCACCACTACCAACCGGCAAATTATGCGCTACCATGCAGATCAGTGGCCCGGTCTATGGAAGCCACGATCCGGCACATTAAACAACCTGGAGCAAACGAACCACTTAGCAGCAGAACGATGCCTTCAGAGATATAGATTAGCATCATCAACATATTACGTGCGTTCATTCGGAAAACCGGTCGGCCTTGTTAAATCAGATCTGTTCCACATTCGTCTAGCTTCAAACCGAAGGCGTCAGGTGCTTTATAGAAAGAGGTCTAGCAAAAGACAGGGAGGGGTGAGTGGCAGGGGTGACGGTCGTCAAAAAAGCGCAAATATTACGCCACCAGCTATCATTCGTATTTGGGTATGTGCATTAGTGTCGTGCACACAAAGGCACGTCTTGTAAATTTGCCAAGGACGGATGCCATTCACATTATGAGTAGAGTAGCACGTCTTGACAAAATAATAGTGTACGTGGAGAAAGGAGTAACTCGTTTCGATTGCTTATCCCACATGGAAAGTCAAGACAGAGAACAAGGACGCTGTGTGCAAACAACTCACACCCCAGCATTTCGGTCAATTAAATGTAATTCCTGGGGAAAAGCATGGACTTGGAATCACCCCGAGTTCCTCCCAAAAGGCATCTCCTCGCCCCAATCCACACCCCTTTCGGAAAGGTAAAGCTGCCTCCGAAGAAAGCGTCACATACTATAATCAAATGCAAGACATTAATTTACGCCACTTTATTCCCAACCTTTATTTCTCTTTTTTCCCGTTCGTCTTCAAGAAGACCCTTGTGATCACGCGCTTGTATTCAGCACTCTGAATAGCGAGTATAATTATATTCTTATCGCGAGCAATGACAAGCATATTCTTCTTTGTCAAGTTGTTACATCGAAACGAGTTAGTACGTCGTCTCAATCAACGTCTCAACCTCAATCATTTCGCATGTCGTAAGATTATACAGTTGTCGTGATCTAGTGGTTAACTCATAGAAGTGTAGACCACACGGTTCTTGGTTCAAATCCCTGTCTATCGTGATGATCACAGCACTAAACTCCTCATGGAAAACATTACTCTGGACCTATATTTGATACACTTGGTTAGGAGAAGTGAAGTGCCTTATCAAGAAAGCGCGGCTACTTAGCCGGTGTATTATCATTATAATCAATATTATTGTTATTATATTTATAATGTTATTTGTAACCATGAATTAATGTCACTACGATAGAGCCACGTACAGTCCTTAATTATTTCAAGAAGGCAAGTCGCTTTCATTGATTTATATCATGTCTAAATAGTTTGACCTCGAAGTAAAGTCGAATGCACAATTCACTCAGACCACACCCCCCCCCCTTGTTTTTACCTACTACGTCATCGATGCTAAAACCAGTAAAATTATCATGGCTAATAATTGATTGTGTCATTATAATAAGTCCCGATCATCTGTTAAGCAAGTATCAATCTAGCTTTGATTAAGTGTGACCCTGCGACCAATCTCACTCTTATTGCTTAATCCCGGACATGTTTGTTCTCCTGAGAAACACATTTTGTAATTAGTTGCACTCCTCCATAGTCAATTACTGATAGAAACTTCAAATAATCTCCGTTAATTAAGTGTCCTGTTTGTATATTGCACCCTCTCTTTCTCCCTCTCTCCCTCTCTTTCTCCTGTGTCATTATGAATCAATAAAAGAGAAATTGAGAAGAGATTTACATAAACAAAAGGAGGTAGGTACATTTTTCTCAATTTCAGAGGCGATGTGTATTTGAAACAAAATATACAATAAGGGGGAATGGGGAATAATATCATATTTCACTTTATTCCGTGACTTTTTCACAGGTTCCGAACTCCTCTAAATATAATATGTAGCTTCGCTGAAACTGTGGGTCACTGCAGTGATAAAGTGATGAAGGCTCTTGACTTTGAGACAAGAGGTCCTATGTTCGATCCTTTCTCGGCTCTTGCATCCTTGCAATACCTTTAGAAAGGTGATCTTCTCGAATCAGGTGTATTATAGGGTAACTGCAATGCCATGGTAACATTAATTGTCTGGCCCCAATGACGAGCAGTAATACTGATGTGGCTACCCTGGGAAAATAGGACCATATTCTTCTTATCATTAGTTTGCTCATCGTTATACAATTAGGTATACACCAACTAAGCCAATAATGCTAATAATATCATGCAAATGCAACAAGAAAGTTTATTATTATCCCCGTCTTCCATCGACAAGACTCAGTTGGTCACTCATGCAACACATTTTCATTTCGCAAATGGCTGTCGAATGACCTTACGCCCAATGAACAATGATCTTTAATGCATTCATAGTCCACATTCATTACAAGGGATACCATGATAATGAGCCGCCATCTCGGCAGACTTTACTGATCGGGATACAGGTGTTTAAAGGGAGTGAATTTTGATTTCCGCTCTAAGAAAGTGTAATGCTGTATATATATTTTTTGTTACATGTAGTTCATTTTCCAAGTGTCCTACCAGTTATGTGGAATTATGTGTTTTCATCCCGCGGTATTATGCCTTCATATCCGTCTATACGATAATCATTAAACAAATTAAACAATAAATGAATAAAATCTATAGCGTCTCCATATCGAATAAAACCCAACCCGTCTGCGATTCAAACAATAAATGAAAAGAACAGGATCGTTAATACTGTACGCTGTTGAATAACTGATTCATGTAGATAAGAGGAGAAAGAGGATTAAAATCTATAATATGATATCTATTGTAAATGGTTCCTTGGATGAAACCAGACAGTGTATTGATGGTATGTATTTTTGTAAATCCCTTCTCTCTTCGCCATCCTTTCCGGAACACAGAAGCAAAGAAAGAAAATATTTATTCACGGTGTATACAAAATATAAAACACCCCAACAAATATTGCGGGGGAGAAGGCGATCAGAAAAGATCTACAGGAGTCATCTACACCATGTCAATTTTTATTACAAAGGCATGTGAAGTTTTATCCTCCTGTCTGTGGCTAATTCAGCTTGTCTTTCACCACCAATCCTCTGTATTGTGTCACCACAAATTAGCCCGATACTTCAATGAGTAATGGCATGCATTTCTGATACGGACTGGATGTGGTCATGTTCATCCAATATCCTGACATACATTGATCATTTCTTTTGACGTTGCCAAATTGAATATGACCGTTCACTCATATCTCATTATAGAATCAATTATTAATACGCCTGCGTGCATCAAAGAACGCGCATGAACGATGTTACAAAAAGGGATGATAATGGACATCTAGGGCAGTTCTGCTATACATACGTGCACACGGTATTTATCATAGCTGTTGCTTTCTATGATCATTTCTGAAAGCAAGCGTCATCATGAAACGGCAGTACAACCTTTGTTGTTAAACATCTTTCAAAGATGATCTATTGCAATCATTATCGAAGATGATTATATATAACGAGGTTCGATCTATCAGCAGCTGTCTCGCTTCTGTCAATGTTTAACATGAAAACATGCGCAGAAAAAAAATCGAAGATAATGCTGAGTTTGACAAAGACTGCATTATATCATAAATCATCCTGAATTGTAATTCATGCAGTTTGTGAATTTATTGTTCGGCTAGTGAAACGCTCAGAGATGTTTTTTCTTCAGAAAACCCATGGTTACACTGACAGTATACCAACACAAATTTGCATGTATCGTGCCCTGTGAGACATTGGTCGGGTTTACTTCGTTATCCTTTTCTATTTGTTACTGTGCTATCATATATTTTCTTGCACAAGAATAAGCCGATGTCATAATATATCTTTAGCTTTTTAAATGCAATGCAAATTTCGCAGAATTCTTTTAAAACATCATTTGTTATAATTATCGTAACGCAAAACCAACTTTTAATTAAAATGGACCCAACTCTTGTGTACAAGGGAATTATCCTTTCACATTGGATAATTTACACCACTAAAACAATCTCGATTTCTTTTTTTTATATTTTTGTCTCATATACAATATAAAATAAATCATAGGCTTAATGATTGTGTCCTATATGTTTAAATAGTGACAAATAGGAAAGAAACAGTTAGAGGAACGCATTAGAAAACGAGATCGTTCCTACTACACAGAAATACCGTGTTATCTTTTTTCTGATCAAAATTTAGTAAAGCAGAATAATTGGTACGCTTAAATATTATAATACGGTGAACATGTCCTACCGTACATAATCAACATGATTGAAATGTCATCTTCCTCGTTCAATACCTGAATGCCAGCACACATTATCTGTTTCGACCGCGCATAATTCTCCTGGTATTATTCAAGGTTGCATCAATATTTACATTTAATTGTTTCACATCTCCTATTGATAAGTGAACGTGCGAATGATCAATCCACCCAAATTAAACCTCATGGTCATTATCATAATAATAATATTGCAAATACGTATGGCGCCATATCATATTCCAAGTATATACAAGTATAGGTGTTTTTCATATTGTCTCTGTGGCTATGGTATAGTGGTATTTTGACTTGCTGTCAATTCAAGCGTTTGTGCATGGGAGTCATGATCCCTATACTATCAAGTGAACATAATTAATGTATGACATGTATATTATGGGTGTGGGCATTTGCATGTGAGTGTACGTGGTTGTGCATTGTGTGTGCTTCTTTAAATAAAAGACGTGTAGGACCTTTTGCACAGATCAGAGTAAAAAATACAAGAAAGAGTATATTATTTTATTTACCTTTTGAATGAAAGCCGCCCAAAACTCTCTAGCTTTGATTTACACCCCCACAAACATAATTATATACCTATCTAAACTCCTTTACACAACTTATGATATATTACATTTACCCCGATAGTTTTTATGTATATACTTATAGACACACCATATAGAGCTTATTAAATGCTGATAAAGACATTAATTAGGCTCTTGTGAATAACATTTATATCATTCACCCAATGACTCATAACGAGTCTCTACTATGAATAGAACACTATCAACAGGTTAGTATTCATAACGAGTCTCTACTATGAATAGAACACTATCAACAGGTTAGTATTCATAACGAGTCTCTACTATGAATAGAACACTATCAACAGGTTAGTATTCATAACGAGTCTCTACTATGAATAGAACACTATCAACAGGTTAGTATTCATAACGAGTCTCTACTATGAATAGAACACTATCAACAGGTTAGTATTCATAACGAGTCTCTACTATGAATAGAACACTATCAACAGGTTAGTATTCATAACGAGTCTCTACTATGAATAGAACACTATCAACAGGTTAGTATTCATAACGAGTCTCTACTATGAATAGAACACTATCAACAGGTTAGTATTTAAACAACAGGTCATAGCAGATTAATTTTCCAATATTACCTCGCCTTCATTAGTTGGTGTGGAGAGCCTCGGTGCGCAGGTGTATTTCAGTGGCACTTAAGTCGTATATATTGGGTTGTGTTACACCTTCCAACAGCTATATTGCGTGTTATTGAAGTATTCTACCGCCACATTATGAGTACAGGGTGTTTCAAGAAATTACCGTATTACCTTTTAAAGCATCTTCCTGATAATAATACATGTACAACGAGTTCATACAAGTTGTGTTTTCCTATGTTTTGCCTCTTATGGTTTATTTATTGATTGTTGTTTAGTGGTCATTGACAATAATAATTGATAGGTTTATTGAACAGTATTTTGTTAATCATGAAATCAGTATCTAATTTCATCTCGTATGTTTTTAAATTCAAACGGGAACACATTATATATTCTGTGTTCAGAAATCAAAGAACATAATATATTCATTGTAATAATGATATTGTGCCCATGGAACATAGCATTATATTCAGCGGATAAGTATGTTGTATCGAGACAACGGTGGAAACTTTCAATGGGTGTATAAGTACATGATGAGGCCCCATGGAGGTGTGGCATTGCTAAATGTATTCACCGATCGTCCCGGGACCTGGATTGAGGCCCTCGTCTAGTCCATAAGGTACTTTACATGAAGAGAGAATACAAGGTGATGTATTTCATCTTCTGACGGAGTATGCATAAATCTAATGCATTTTTGACTGACTTTTGACGATCTTCAAGGGCTAACTAATGCTCTTTTAATGGCATTGTACATCTTAATGATAAACAAATTACATTTAAAATTGATGAAAGTTTTGCTCTTATGATTTCTATCGTATGCTCAAAGCATCCCTTTGAACTCTTCAATGATTGGAGCATTTTCGTGTTTCATTTTGTTTTTTGTTCTTGTTATACTATAAGTTATACAATTATTTACATTCAATACTGTTTGATCAGGGAAGACAACATGGTATGATGTTCATAATGTTGTAGTTGAATATAATAGAAAACTTAATTCAAAGCTTTGGTCGATTAGTCATAATTATAGAAAAAAAATAGAATTCAAACACGGAGAGAAATGGTATTATTTCAGATTTAACTGAAAGTGCTATAGATGATGGGATACCGTATTTAAAACCATTACATAATCACATTTTCACTGTGACCTCCGGATTGAGGTAAAGGTGCTACATGACTTGTTAAAATGAATGTTAAGACCGATCGAGTGGTAATGTATAGGGGCAGGTGGCTCGACGAATAAGCAAAGTTGTTTCATAAAATGTATATAGTTTGTGATTGATGAAGGTCTAAGACGTATACAAGCAGGGGGGGGTTGCAGCTCACTGGTGATATTACCAATATCTGGACAACTGACATCTAATATTTTAGCAGCGGGGATTAATAGACTGTGAGAAAATTACATTTTGACTTTAGTTCGCAACACATTTTCTATTTTATTCTTCATTTCTTTGATGGATTTATAGTATTTAAATGTTATATTTTTCAATCAAACATCAACATGATTACATATCAATTTCAATTATGCGTAATAATATTATGCCTAATCGCTTTCATAGAAAATTGAAGGCTCCTGGAATAGCATTTAACGATGGTAGTGTTAGATTTGTATCCAAATTCTTTTCCCACTTAGATCGTATGCAATATGCGTCGTATTTATGCCGCTATAAATAGCTACTTGTATAACATTATTATGATCCGCGTTTTTTGCATTTTTACTAAAATGCATGCCCACTCTTGTCCTCTCTTTTCCACTTTCGTTCTCTCTCTCACTCTCTCTCTCTCGGTTATCACTATGCCTCTGTATTTCTCTCCCCTTCTCTTTCTCTTCACCCCTCTGTTCTATCTTTCCATACTCTACATGCACACCACCCTCTCTCTCTCTTTTCCACTTTCGTTCTCTCTCTGTCTCTCTCTCCCTTTCTCTCTCTGTCTCTGTCTCTCTGTCTTTCTCTCTGTGTCTCTCTCTGTGTGTCTCTCTCTCTCTCTCTCTCTCTCTCTCTTTCTCTCCCATGAGCTCCTATTCCTGACCTTTACCATCCATGTCATTGCTCTTGAACCTGGTTTGTCTATTGATACGAGCAGACGATAAACATAGGCCTATTTCACATATTTGGCGGGAATGGCATTTCATGCTAATGAATGTTACGCCAGCCGAGGACAGCGCTCATAAAAGAAGGCTTTAGTGAAGCATCTAGCCTCAAGATAATGCGCAGGTACTGCAGGGAAATGAATTTACGGCTGAGGGTGTAATGTGTTCATCCCTGAACGGTATTTGGGTTCCAATTTTGTTGTTATTTTCCTATGTGTGGGTTGTATCTTCTGCATTATACCAGTGCTACTTTCTATTTTGTTCGGGTATGGACCGTTTTATCTAGAGTGTAAAGTATGGGTGAAATGGCATCAGCATCAGGCATCTGCAAGGCTGGGTTGATAAAACGGATAAATTGAGAGTCAAGGGACTTCTATTACATCAGGTCCATGGGTTAAAGCCTATCTCGATGAAGCACTCCCAGAATCAAAAGAACCAATATTCTACGAGCTATTAGAGTTATTCAAAGTTTAGTCCTAATGTCACCAACACGCCACTAGCCCCACTCTCAATTCCCTATAATAATAATGTTAGAGACAGTTGTTTTGGCGTATTGCTTTCTTGGGAGAAAATTCGTTTTTCCTTTACCTGTACAGCTTAGGGGTTTAATTTTATAAATTACTTTGGCATCGTGGTATGTACACTATAATTCCGTCTGTTATTTGGAAATGTTCAGTCAGTTGTTGAAGGTCTAGCTATTTCATTAGGGACTTTTAGAATGAGTGAACGAGAACACGACGAACGCCGACTGATCATGCGTGTCAACGTACTTAACTGCCCATGTTGGCTACAATTAGAAATCTTTTAGATTGCACTCGACGATATGCATGCAGGAAGTAACACAATAAACATCACGGACAAAGAAAGAGGACATTCCTCATTCTACCCTCAACAAAAGAACATCCCTTCACTGCTAATATGTAAATATGTGTAGAACAGGTGCATGTGACACCTGTTCTACACATTTCAGCATGTAAAGGCGCTTTATAAATGTCAATATGTATGTATGTATTGCATGTACTAGATTTAGGAAAATCAAGGTTGACGCATTCTCGATCGCCGACTGAGACCACGTGACGCAGGCGCAGTGCCTTAAAATGACGTCACACGTTGCAGTCAAAGCTCTTGATGTGCATTTCTAAAAGTCCCTAAAATCCTGGCTGACACTATGTCACGTAACATTCATGTTACCGCTTATTATTCGGTGAACCCAAAACCAGTTTGAGCTACATTCAATCTACGCTGAGAATACAATGTGCTATTCACGAAACATTATTAGGCTTTCCCACAAGAAGCTCACGGACTCAAATTGCAGGAGAAAGAGAGTGAGGGGAGAGAGAGGGGGGGGGGGACTGTGATAATGTTCACTGTGGCTTCGATACAACATGTCCAAGGAGAGTCCTCTTTCATGATTCGAGACAGTGACACGAGCGCAATATTAGTTTGTTCGGGGCTATATGCTTTCTGCTGTTTCAGCAGGCATGAAATGTTTTAAATTCGTCACTTTTCTCTTTTACCTAGTACATTTTATCAAATAGCTATACAAAAATGAAATGTTAAAACTCGACAACGTTGAATTTTCTTGTTTCAAATATAATGATATAAATATATATAATTACCATGTATAAATATATTAACTTATGAAAGGACGTTATTTTTAAGAATAGATATTGTAATAATTGTGTACCATATTATAAAAAAAGGTTACCGGCCTCTGCATCATTAAATGCTGTAAAGATGGGATCGTTGTTTATTTTAGCATCGTACCCTCTATATAAGTGAATTAAGGAGCGCATCTCTGATTGGAGCTTGGTATATTAAGATACACCGATGGTATGTGAACACTTGCAAGAAGTAGGACAAGGCTGTCATTTATTACTGATGCACAAACCACACGCAAATGATTTCACAAAGTGCGCTGACCTGCTGCTAAACATGATCACAATGTACTTTTAGTTCATGAATGTTCGACATATTGTGCATCATCATTTCATGTCTTCCACCCGCGAAGGAGTTATACATTTACAGGTCACTCTTGATGTGTGAAGACAATATAGCTACGTTATTACTTTTCCTTTTTTAGATTTAAAAATCTAAATAGTGATTGATTTTATGTTTATAATTAATTCCATTTTATTTCTGTAGATAATAGGCTGATGTTACGGGGGCACGCAGAGGTAGATTGTTCCCCAAAAAATTGCAAAACACGACCCTGAAAAGTGAGACATTTCTGTTAATATTGAGAAAATTCTGAGAAAAATTTAGGCACGACTAACGCTTAGAAAATATATTATGTGAAACATTAAGAATCCTTTTCGCCTATATACTTGTCAGAGATATCTGAGATCTGCTACATTTCAAAATGGTGGTTGCTGCCCCTGTTCCAATCATTATGTCTTGTTAATTGCCTTTTCATGTGTCTCACTTCTCTCAGTTTTTCTAAACCTGTTTGTTACTGTCTATATTTCTTCTTACATTCCCAAAATCTGATGTATGATTTTTAAGCGTCTTTAAAGATGATTTAAGGATTCTTGTAAAGAGAAATCCATCAGATTTGCACGAAGTCATGGTGACAGAACAGGTGCCTACTTGGCTGCTTCGTTTGATTCCTGCTCTTTCTATACTTTTAATCTAGTCATTAGTTCTTTTTGTCGTTAATCATTAAGTACGTCTAATAACGACAAAAACATCATATCACTGTATGCCATGTGCAAAATACATCCCATAATGTCGATCATAGTAATTATCTGTCTGCCCGCTGTATATTTGGCACCTTGAAAGTTGCACATCTTCCAACCCCACTGGGAGGTGGCCTGGTGTTATATGAGATCACCTCAAGACGCAGTTATCAGATCCAATTATTTCAGGCTCTCGACAGATTCCAAGAACACTCTTCCTTCCAGCTTCATGACATAACATCCATAGTCGTCGAAATCCATGGTCGAACAATGATTTCCAAACCACGTGATGATGACATTAACATGATCTCAATTTGCATAAGACAGAATGTTGCAAAGTCTTTAGTCAATATGGAATAATGCCAAGCCTGGAGCCGCTACAGATAAAATAATTAGTTATAAATATGTATTGACTGCAGCGAAATCATCTTCTTAATTCCAATGACGTTTTTAACCTTTGCATTTTCCGCAATATCGTAGCTTATGTAATATGACCCTTAGAAATATGATTTGGATTATTTGAAGGATACTCATATAGGTTTGACAGCAACTCTGCCTCTATAGGTCACGACACCTTGCCAGCTCAAAATAGAATAATCAAACACCCTGCATTGTCAACTCGATCAGGCCACTCATTAAAGTCCATTCTTAACTCGTATCCCTTTTTATGAATAAATATTAATCAGATGTTCCATTAATTCTGGGAAAATATTTCAAGAGGCAGATGGAAAATGTTGGAAAATGTTGGAAATATAGGAGAGAGAGAGAGAGAGAGAGAGAGAGAGGGGGGGTGGAGAGATAGATTAATGATAAATGACAAAAAGAGAGAGAGAGAGAGAGAGAGGGACACTTAGAGTGAGGGAAGGGGAAAGAGAGAGAGTCGAATAGAGATTAGAAAAAAGAGAATGGATAAGACGGAAAAAAGCATGTTATATCGATGAGTAATAATACGTGTTCAGGTCATATAGTAATTTCGAACTACATTTGGAGTCATTAATATAAATGAACTATTATGCAAGTATACTGCATCTCTGATGATAATCTAAAGCTTTAAAAACTAGAAGAAATATGAAAAATAAAGTTAGTAGTACACTACATTAAATTTGCCGGAAAGAAGTTTCTAACAAATAAGTACGATGTATTATCGTAAAGATTTTGTTTTCTTAACAGAGGAAGTCTGATTTGGGTTCCTCTATCTTCCTAGAAAGAAGATGATATATATTTTACATTATACTCTGATATCCTTCTCAGTTATGCATATATATAAAATAAAACATGTAGATAAACAAATTAAAAGGTACGGTCATACTGTTTCTCACTACAAAATTTATTTGAAAAACGCCCACAATCGAATGTTATATTTTTGAATCTTCTAAAATTCAGGTCAACACGCAAGTATGTAAGTTATTTTTGGCGTTTCTGTCTAATTATAAGATGGAACAACCCACGTGTTGTTATAGAATGAATAGGTATCATGTTTAATGAACGACTAACACCGAAAAATACTATTTTTGTTACACTCGTCAATTCGATGCACTAGTTTTCGACTGCAAACAGTTTCTGGCCTTAGGGGGTTTCCTTGTAAGGGTGTCGCAGTTGGATTGAGGGTGAAATATAGCTTTCATAGTCTTCCTTACAATGACGTCATTGTGTAATGTCGTTTCCTGAGCAATATACAGGGATCTCAATTACTCTCTAGTGGTGATAGTAAAACAAACTCGGCTATCTCGTGCCATCTTGATGTATGGATCAGGTTGGTAAACAAAATAAATTGCTATGTAGCTTGTCATGGATATAAGAGCATGTCCAGTGGATATTGTGAGTAGAGTTTATGTGATAAGACTGTGGGCTCATGTACTCATAATTTTAATGAGGAAAATATATATTTATAGATTAATATAAGTAATTATCAAGTTATTAATTCGAGGGGTCGTTGTTAAAATTAGTTGGAGTGGTAAATGCTCGTTAATTATCGAAAGAGGTGAAATGTGAATTTCTTAAAGATCCAAAGCACGCCCAATTACCATGTTTCTATTACCCACACATGATCGAGATCATTTATTATTACCGAAATCAATTGTTTAAAATAACCAGCAAACCAGTGACAACAGCAAGATTACTATCTCCACAACGGCCGCCAACACCAAACAGCATCATCAGTAGATGTATACAGCACCAGGACCTGTACCTGTACCAGCACAAGTACCACCATCATCCTCCTCAACATCACAACCGCTAACATGCTCCATGGTGACATGCAGCAGCACCAGCACAAACAATATTATCACCACCACCACCATCACTAGCAAGAACGTTGTCTAAAGTTGACAAACATGGTGGGCGATGTTTCTGGACGGCCATCCGTACTGACAGTAGTAGACCCACTGAAAATCGAAGGTGTACACAGTCTCCATATAGATTAGCCCCTGGCTAAAAACATCCACATACTTTTGTTCCTCACCTTAACATTAATGTTAATCTAAGAATTACTCTTATTGTTACTTAAACTTTATTGGTGATGCTATACTATCCTACTCTATTTGCAGATAAAGCTCGGTGGACTTGCAGGCCTACTTCTAAGATGGCGGGCCAGTGTCTACAAACTCCTCTGGCGTGAGATGATTGTCTTTATTCTCTTCTACACCATCGTCAGCCTCATCTACCGGTTCGCGCTTGTTGGATCGGACGATATCAAAGTAGGCTTCGAGAAGCTGGCCATTTACGCTTACGACTACACCAAAGTGTTCCCTATAAGTTTCGTGCTGGGTTTCTATGTTACCGTTGTCTTTGATAGGTAAGTTTCATTTCTAAGTAGACTTGACATAACTTTGAATACCAGTTTTCTAGACAGTGTTTGTTTGAATTAATAGACGCCATTCATACAACCATCCAAGTTCGAATATGTTTCAAATCACAACACCTAAATCGAAACTGAAATGATTATGTTATATACTTAGTTTATTCTTTAAAAAAGAATCTATTATTGATTCTGTATTGTTTCTGACAAATATGCATATCACTCTTAGGGATGAGGGATCACGAAATGTGTATTGGCATCTTCATTCAACGCAAGTTATTTACTCCCATGGCCATGGCATTCTCAATCTCCCTTGCCAGTTTAAATACGGAAGTCTGCTCTTTCCGAATTCATTTAACTCGAATTCATATATTTCCTTCTACCTTCTTTTAACCTTTATTTCCTCTCTCCCATCGTTTTATATCATTATTCAATTTCTGTAGTCAGGCTATGCGTTTTGCCTCCATATTGTGTTGTCTAACAATGTGTCAACGAGTTAGAAACTGAGTCAACCGTCATATCCAGCTGCATTACTGGAGTATTAACACTCACGCCTACGCGAACAAAATTCCTCACTCTGTCCTACTTTTCTATTCTAATAGAAGGAAACAACTTCAAAATTACAACAACAACAAAAATCACATTTCACATATCAAAAATACAAATATGATTCCTGAACACATAATGTCGTCTTTCATTGCCAAATCCGAACGTGTACTATTTAGTGAATACGTCTGTTGTCCACAAAATCTCGTAGTTTCCTGTGTTTTCACATTACCTTTCAGGTTTTAGATGGCATTTACGTCCTTTTGTGAAACCAGGGCAGTGCAGCTGTTGTTTAGTGAACATGATTTTGTTCACCATGTGATGGCAACGTAGAACCATATGTTTATTTTGTTGTAAGATGAAACGTTTGATAATTTTGGTTCATTATGAAAGCTGCTCCCTTAGCACAATCAACATTCGGAGAAGTTGCTGTATTACCAGTATTGATTTGTTTCCTTTCTTTCATGGTACCGCTCTGCACAACTACCACGCATTTACTCTTCATCACATAAGAATAAACGATTCGTTTCATAAAAAAGGGAAACATGGTTATTTAAAAGTGATTTATTATAGATAGGAGTCAGCTCTGTCGGTCACCATCAGTTATTATTGGATCTCTCTCTACATGCCTCACTTTCAACGAAAAAATTGAGTTCTGGTGAAAATGAAAAGTATTTTTTGAGCTTTTTCAATTTTTGTTGTAAGTGTGGAAGATCATCATAGAATTTTTTTCTCTGAAAGGGATGACTCTTCAAATTTTCTAATATATTCGGAATATGACAGGTAATAGCTTAAATGTTTGGACGCAACTTTCATGCCATACGTTTGTGAAGCCCCATATACACATTCCTGTATACAGCGCATAATTACTGTCAGCAAGAAGATCGATTTCTCATCATTTTGATAATACCAAGACCTCACAGTATACACCAATACTTTGTGTCACAATATCAACCTCTCCCAGGTGCTTCCAGGCAGTCTCTTTCACAATGCAATCGTATGACCAGAAATCAACTTTATCTTTAAGTGAAACAATTCCGTGCCTTCAGACGATGTAGCCATCACGCCTCAAATGAAGATGGGACCCGTATGATGGACCAGGGTATTTACATTTCACATTCTCCCTAACAGCAGGAGAAGCTTTTCAGACGACGGCTCTGACCTCTCAATGTGTGGTAGAAAACTTGAACAACCATTTCACTCGTCGTCTTTACGTCACTATGAGATGTTGTCTCATGTCATATGGAGGCCCATTACTTTGTTACTTCGGTATACGACTGAACATCGCCATCAAAGACAGTTGATGGGACTAAGTGTATGGTCAATGCCTAATAATGATCTACTCTTGGATGGTATCAGTAGGAATAGAGTTCAAAACAACTCCTTCGAAGTTTCGTTGTTTATCTAGTCAGGTGATGCCAGTGTAGGATGAATACCAACTGTCAACACTATTTGGCATGTGTTGACCAGATGATATACACTGAGGTCACATAGCTGCAGCAAGCATCACTGAAAAAAATCTATCCAAACCTTTGAGTTTGTGGAATCAAAATATAAATCTATTAAATACTAAAAATACCAATGACTACAAGTGAAATATATCACTAAACATGCCAGAAATGCTGTAAAAAGGTACTCATTGATAGAAATATGCCATATAATGAGATTATTAATATTACATACTAATGATACGATACCAATATGTTCTCTCCTTAGTCATTTGTATTTAAATTCCATTATTTCATCATTGTATTTTTATTTCGTTTTCTATGATTCATTGTACAAATTCGTGTAATGATATTTATACTTTTCATTGAAATAAAGAAATGATTACAGCCACAAGTCATGATGTTTTTTTTTCCTTCTCTCCTAAACCCAGATGGTGGATGCAATTCAAATCGATACCCTGGCCAGACAGGGTGGTGTATAACGTCTCCGCTCATGTACTTGGGAACGACGAGGATGGGAAGATAATAAGGAGAACATTAGCTCGTTATGTCAACCTAGCAGCTATACTGGTATACAGGTCTGGGAGCAAGAGGGTTAAGAAAAGGTTCCCTACTCTTGCGCATCTTGTAGAGGCAGGTATGACGTCATAAGGAGGAGGGATGAAATACCTCCAATAATATTCGGGATTTGGATTGGTATATTGTGATGGTGATGAAAATCAAGTGATTACGATAAAGAAAGCAATTTCTAATGACCTTAAATATTTTTAGTATTTAATAAAACAAGTCTAATAGGGATAGGATAGGAACTTCTCATAGAATAAGTCTTTAGATGAAAACATGTCTACGTGTCAATTACATATCAAAAATATATCTCCACATCCCCTCCCTTTTGAATTATCAGTCTGCTTTCATCGGGCACATACACTATTATAGGCATTATGAAAACAGAAATATCTTCCAAGCGAGTTTGAATATACAACAAGAAGAAATATGTTCATGTATCTTGAGCTTGTATCATAAATCACATGCTACGTGCACCCTAGGGTATCCTTACATACATTCACATATATTATCACCTTCACCTTCCGGCAACGCAAACGGAACTCAATAATAATTTATGGCGTATTTGCTTGCCATTGAGCAGGCATTTTCAGGAATAATATTCTTTCATACTTTATGTTCAAAAGTCATTTTCAGGCTCGTTTCAGGGAAATTAAACATTCTCTTTGTGAAAATATTCTCGTCCAATTATCCGTTCTATAACACATTCCTCTTTGAATGACATGCCATTTTTTGTGTAAGCTGGTTCTAAAATATGTTACTCCCCAGTGGGGCAATATGTCAATGACAATGCATGTACTATATCATTTACCTCACCGTGTCCAATTCTTTATGTGAAACTGAATGTTTGTTAGAATGATAAAATGATAAAAGAAATGAGAATGATTGATCAGTCTGACGATAAGCCTTTATGTATGTCATATTCACAAACAAGTATCAATTAATAATTCATATATAAAGGATTAACATACAAGAGAGTATCAATACGTTTGGAATTCACATTATGTAAGCTTAATCTATCTTTCCCTTGACAATGAATAATATTTGCTCGTTTTTTAAATTACTTACCACCTAACAATGACTCAAACTAAAAAGAGTTTTCCTTATAAAAATACTGGTATTTTTTTTGCAGTCTGTTCTGATGAAGGTAATTGAATTTAATTTTGTCATGTGTCTTCAAAAACTGCTCGTATAATTTCTTTTCTTTAGGTTTAATGACTGATGATGAGAAGGATATATTTAAGAACCTAGGCACAGAGAATCCTAAATACTGGGTACCTTGTGCTTGGTTTGTCAATCTATGCAGAATGTGTCGCAAACAAGCCCGTATTATCAGTGACCCGGCCATGAAAACAGTCGTAGACGTAAGTATGAACGGTATCCGTGTCAGGTGTTGGTGGTGGTGGTGGTCGTGGTGGTGTTGGTGGTGGTGGTGGTGGTGGTGATGGTGATGACATGTTGATGGTTATGGTGGCAGTGGTGGTGTTGGAGGTAGTGGTGGTGATGGTATGGTGATTGAAGTGATGATGAAAGTAATGGTGATGGTGATGGTGATGATGATAGTTGTAAAGGTATTGGTGGTGATTGTGGGTCGATAGTGTTGCTAGTGGGGGTGCTGGTGGTAAAAATAGCTGTTAATAATGTTGTTGATGTGATGGTAATGGTGGTAGTGATGATGGTGATGATAGTGGTGAAAATGGGGATGGTGGTGGTTATGATGATCGTGATGACGAATATGTTGTTGTTGTTGCTGATGGTGGTGGTTGTAGCGATGAAAGTGATGATGAAGATGATGTTATTGTTATTGTCGTCGTTGTTGTTGTTATTACCGGTGTTGGTAGTAGTGATGACAATCTTATGAGAATGATATTGATGATAGTGAATGATAATGGCGAGAGAGGAAGGAGAAGAATAATGATGATAATTGACGAAGGTAGGGCTGAAACATCACTAGTAGTAAGATGATTAGATTATCCGTTTGTTTACATATTAGTCATCACAGAAACTAGTAATTAACAACTATGCCTCTCAAATTTTTGATATTATGAAAATAGAGGAAGATTATTGAGGAATTATAATCTCTCCACACTCACAAATACAGAATGAAAACATTTTTCAGAGGAAAGAAGTCAGGCTTCCCTTTCTATCTGTTTGCGTTAAATCATAAAAGAATACGAACAAAATAAAATGTTATCATTGTCAAAGTAGTGATTCAGTGAGTTGAATGTGACTTCATCCAGATTTAAGTAACCCTAACACTCAAACTAGAATGAGAAACAAAGAAACATATAGGCGTGTCTCTCTCTTTCTCTTGAGACTATCTTCCCTGCATCTCTCTCTGCATTGTTCATGACTGTTCATTTCCTCTCTTTAATCTCCCTTATTTATATCTGCCTTTCTTTTTCTGCACCATTACCCCCCGCTTTCCGTTCTATCAGTCTGTATCTCGTCCCTCCGTTTCCCCCTCTTCGCCCCCCTCTCTCTTTCTCTCTCTCTTCCTCTCTCTCTCTCTCTCTCTTTTTCCGTATATGTTTATTGGTGCGAGAGTGGTCTAAGTCTAAATGTATAAGCTTATACATTTCCGTCGTGGATTGCAATGTTAAAACATTTTATTCTACGTTCCTTTGCAACTATAGAACATAATAAGTTCACATCTAACAAAGAAAGTACATGATTGTTAACAATGGTCTACAAGATTTGTTATTTGATCTACAATTATTCTGTGGTGTTTTCTGTGGTCAAGCAAATGTACGAAATCGATATACCTGTGATATACCTGTGTTTTTTCATACATTCAGGACTTACATTTGTAAAAATCCAAGCTCAGCTGTGGCAATGACGATGTTTTGTTCATCGAGTATAGAATGATGTTATGTTATACATATAATACCCCTGCATAGCAAGCATAATATTCAGGACACTACGAGGAATATAACATGACATAATAAGCCCCTGATTAGCTCCCAAATTACATATAAATTTCAATGTGTGTTAGGAAGCTTTACTCTGACAGTTCTGTTAGCGCCAAATCGCCTCATCTCGGATTCGAGAATGCTTTTAATGTTTGTGTGAGCTATATTGTAGGCTAAGCACACTTGGGTTAATGGAGCGGGTCGTCATCTCTTCGCATTACCTCCTTCGCGTAATCCTTAAGAGCTGAGGACAATCTAAGCATTTAGGAATAAGTTGCAAGGTGCATGATGAATCAATCCCGTTATTTGCCCTAGCACTTTAATGGACCTTACTAATGATGGAAGATCGATTGGATTGGCAAGCTTTCAAAGAGAAACCAGTGATACTCCTTTTCACTCAGTCATCTGACCACGCGAATCATCTGTGGTTAAAGAAGTCACTCGTCGTCTGTAATTTTCGCCAATCATAACAAGCCAAATGCATCTTCCTCTTCTTAGATGTTCTCCATTTCCGTAAGATGGTCAAAGGAATATGAATGACCTACAGAAGTCTTATTGTATAAGCTTGTAGTCTATAGTGGGCCATGTCTATCGGCGCTGCCATAATTATTTTTTACCTGTATTCTTTATATTCAACAAATTTCTTTTATTTGCTACGTTGGTATAATCGTTTGTATATATCTTTTAAATATGTATTTATCTCATTGCGCCGTATGTTGTTTTCTTTAGTTTTCTGCGATTAGCATGCGCTATCCCTCTTCTCTTTCTCTCATATCTCTTTTCTTTTCTGTTAAAAGTCGCATTGTTATTATTTTGCATGAATTATATTTCACTTGCCCGTTATTGAACCGTTTTCATCGATCTCTTGAATTAGTATTTTAAAAAATACACAAGTTCTTACAAAAGAGAAATTGATCTACTCTGAATCTAGTCATTTCATAAGTATTTGCCTTATTTCATATAATACACTTCCGGTATATGGCTGTACTCTTCAAACCATTTGGCTGTAGGCAAGAGAGCCTCACACGCTACATTGTGTACTTGTGTATTCAAAATGTTTTATTTATGAATAACATCGAATGTATCGAGACATTCTTCAATATGGTAATCATGTTATCTTTGTATCTCCCAATATTGCATTCCATGTCGCTCAGATTACGTGGCTTTGAATTCATATTCCACAGGAGAACGCTAGGTTAAAACACACCACTGTCTCCTTATTTCTTATTTCAAATCTCACCCCAAATGTCAAATATAGCATATGTAAGAAGAGGTAGTCCTCTGGTATCAAACACGTGTTACATGAGAGAGGAGTATACGTCACTCGTCGCCTGTTATATGCTTTAATCAAGATTGGCCACAGGCATCTTATTCTCTAGAGCCTTCTGGTGGAGAGAAGCCAATCAAATGACCATACCAGTAGTGGAGTAACCATAAGGATACGATGGCGTCAGACAAAATACTTATACATACGTATGTTAATAAACTGTAGAAAAGGGCGTTATGGTCGTTAGTTTCTTTCCTTTCCTATTTTTGTTATTTTACATGTGTGAGTGGGTGTGGATGTGGGTGTGTGATCCTGCATGTATACAGTTTTTTAAAACTATGAAAGAGTCACCCATCCTCTCTTATTTCTCTTCCAGCCCTCCCCCTTTTGAAATGGTGTTTCATCAAATTAATGTCGTTTAATGTGAAAAATTAGAGAATAAGGGGAATAAAATTCAACTTAAATGATTCAAGAAATATACAAAGAGAGATTCTAAATGAGCAATGTTAAAAACTGTTGTGTTGTGTTGTGTCACCGCAAGTTTTTTTTACAGGTTTTTAAAGGTTTTATACAAATATAATGCCCCTGAGCTATCCAGTTGTTTTTAATGCCTCCTTTGTATATACAAATGTTCTGCGTATAAAATGCAAGTATTTTATGTTTCATGCGGGAAATAAAAACAAACAATAAAACTTCATACTATACGGTAAATGAGACCAAAGTTTGGCTGATAAATCATGTTCTGTCAAGGGATGCGAGGCTCAACAAATCTCTATAAACTGATGCAACGTTTAACCGGAGGCTGGAAGATGTTAAGAGTTAATTTCCGGACTCCATTTTGAGCTCCTTGACTGTAAAGATTTTCCCCGAAGACAAATTATCATCAACGTATTATGACACATGCATGTAGAATGGCGTCCTATATTTTCCCGTATATATTATACATTCGGTAATACTGTTTAATCGATATATTTTACGGAATTTCCAAATGATGAGGAAAAGAGCTTTATGTACAATGGACAATAGGAAGATAACTTAACTAGCATGAAGATGTTACGATACGTGTTTACTTAACACTTTTTACGGTTACAATATTGAACGCATAGATGACTTGTTTACCTTTTTCGCACGCTTTGAAATGCGATGTTCATAATTTTAAAAGGTTTTAAACCGCAAATTTAATGCTTAAGGATGCCGAAATGTTCATTCATTCATTCATTCATTCAAATGCACGTTGTGGGACATGCTATGAGTTGAAAGCTTTTCTTCGGGGTAATTTCTTAATCTTGAAAAATGAAATAAATATTTATCAAACTGCAAAAAATAATCATAAAATCAATTAAACATGAAATACGTGGTAAAATTGTCAACATTTTGAGACGCCGTTCTAAATTTGTTCTTATTTGTTTTCCCTTCTGTGTCCTTCTCCACCCATGCACCATTGGTGTAAGAGTGGGTATGATGGATGATTGCCTCTATCTCCAATTCTTCATTTTCTCTCTCTCCTTCTCTCCCACCCTCATCCTCTTCTCTTCTTTCCTCTGTCCTTCCCCTTTCACCATTTGCCCTGTCTTAAATGCAGTCATTGATCATACGTGGGCAGTGAATAGCCGATGGAAATCATCTCGCCCACCACCGTGCAAATGAGATTCCCTGCTCCTAATCTTATTTCCCGAAATCTGACCCGCGCTTTTTGTCTGACTTTGAGCGTCATTTCCCTCATGCACCGCGCCGCCGCCCCTCTCGCTTGGGACTGCTTTCTTTGCCAACGATTTATAACATTTATAATGTACTCTATCCGTATGCAGTCCTGTCTATGTCTCATAGTCTCCTTATCTCAGCATCTGTATAGAGCTTATACAGTTTCGGCTGTCTCTTGCATGTTACTTCCCGATTTCATTTGTTTTTATTTAATGTGTATTTTATTATGTTTCTCTTTGTTCAAATTTCATAATGCTCATTTAATGTATCTTCGGAGGTCTCCTGGATAGCTATTTCTAATTTATACCTACCGATCAATAAGTAATTTTCCATTATCATCTTCTTTCCCTTTTCTATCATTCCCTCTGGTATCTGTCACTCCCCTTCGTTGTCCGCCCCCTCTTTCCTTCTTCTTCAGTCTTTCACCGTTTCCTCTCCCGTTGCATCTTTGCTACCCTTTATTCCCGTATCACTCTCTTCTTTCATATCTCTCCATAATTTATCTCACCCTCTTGCACCCATTCCCTTCACCCGTGATACCAACCAAGGAGCACCTAGGGCAAGAATATTTTCTATCGCATCTGTAATTGGTTCGATTCGGTTCAAATATCGACAGCAGAGATGCAATTAGGCGAAGGGCGATGCTCGCTATTAATGGACATGAAATAGATGAGCGTGTTGCCATCAGGAGCACGTTCGGGATCAACATGGGCACATTCCAAACTCTGCCCCACCATTATATCACTAGAGGCGCCTCTTACGTGGTAGCATATTTCATGTTGGATCGCATGCATGCAGTAACCCCTGGCGGATTTGGTATCAACAAAACATTTTTTGCACAACCCTTTTTTTCTTCATAACCTCCAAAATAGATCAATGGGGAGTTAGGTATTTGTTGCTGTTGGTTTACTCCTCTAGTATTTTTTTCAGAAGCCATAAACATGATAGGAACTAGGATATTTGTTCAATGTTGCTACATCCTGAAGAAATTGTCCTCATGTAGACAAAAGTCGTCGACTCATTTTGTAAGGCTCAATCACTACCGATTTTGCGCATACGGGAGACGGCCATGTGTATTATTATATTCCGACAATAGACTGACGGAATTATAGGGTACAACCGGCAAGAGACCTCCAATGAAATAACATCATGCGAACATATTTTAGGTATGTCTTTACCCCCATCAAAATAATGTTAGAGCTAAAGTGCACCTGACAAATATTTGTTTTGTGTGTGTGTGTTTCAGAATTTTCAATTCTTTTCATAGAACCCTAGACCCCGCCCCTGGTTTCGATACCTTAATGAATATGACACGAAGCTCCAAATGCAGCGTTTTTCTTTTCTCATGCAAAACCGCCAAAAAGGCTTATGCACGTTATTTTGTACCACTTAAAATCTGGGAAAAGAACATAAACACTATACATCCCATTTGAAAGCTGTATTGCTCCAACAAGTTCACACTCTCTGTAAGGTAGCGAGGTATTTGAAACCACTTCAAGTTTCCCAATGCATACTTGCCACACGTCTTGATTTATCGCCCATTCCTATTTTCTCTTGTAGGCATTTGACGCTTTTGAAATCTGAATCTGTACCCTATTTGTATTCATTTGATTAGACGCTGATGGAGAATGGAGAATGGAACGAAAGTGGGTCACGTCCAAATTGGAATATGACAAACGGTGCAATTGAGATAACGGGAAGGGTCTGAGATAAAGGCAGATGATAAAATATGAATCGAGAGAAAGAGCATGAGGAAGATGGAGATAGAAGATTTATAGGAAGAAGAGAGAGGAGAAGGGACGAAGAGGGTAGTATTAGGAGGATGAGAGAGAGAGAGAGAGAGAAAGAAGGCAAATGTGTGAGGAGAAATTTGAAAGTGATAAAGAAAAGAGAAGACGATTATGAAGAAGGTGATAAATAAGAAAGGAAAGAGATATATACTTGTACAGAGTAAATCACTTTTTTTAAAGAAGGTTGTTCAACTGAGTATTTATTACTAAATTTTGCCTTTTTTTTCCTTTTCCATCGGGTTCCAAATTGAGTGTCTTTGTCACGTTTCAATAGGATATTCTCTTACAAACTGGTGCTGATTAGTCACCCTGCCAAGCGGAAGATCCTTGAAATTGAGAACGTCATTATAATTCTCCCTCCACATAACTGATTCATTCAGATACGTGACACATTTCATTGATAAAACGCACTTCATCCCCAAGCGTATTCCATTCCACCATTATCGACGCCGTATCTCTTCTTCACAAAGAGAATGCTTAGAACATTATTGGTCATGAGCCCCTGGATGTGAGCCTGGATGATGTTAATGCTCATCTGAGAAACATGAATGTGACTCATACCTGAATCATCCATTTTTTATTCAGAAGCTTTCTCGCTATACAACACTGTTAAATTCACTGCCTGTCAATGTCAGTTCTACGAGATCTGTCCCCTCCCTACTTAAGTCAATCCAGCATTTTATATTTCTGTTCTTTTTTTGCAGGAGCTGAACAACTTCCAGAATAAATGTTTCGAGCTCTATGGCTACGACTGGATTGTAGTCCCACTAGTTTATACTCAGGTATGCAAGTTATATACATTTCTCTTTATCCACAATTTCGTCCTATAAAATTGGATGCAAATATTTCATAATGATAAAGCTATGATGTTCTTATCAGCATTCTTTATTATTTAGCTGAATCATCGAAAACTTACATAAATACATTGCTCTGTTTTTCTTCTATACTCAAAGCAAATATGGGTGAGGGTTTCTTTCCCTTTATTAAACTGAATACTACAATTTTATACCAATCACTGGGCACTAATCAATAATTGCTGTAGAAAACGCTTCCACCCTGTGATTATAATTTTTTACTTGTGAATCTGTGTTCTGAAAGCCACGACACCATTACTAATGTTATTCAAATCCATTCAGACTGCGCACCCACAGACACATAGAACAGAAAGGAAATAATAAAAAAAGAATAGAACGTGACAATCTATATAACATAAACAACAGATTTACAAGGAAGCATATGTAATCGTAAGGCTGACTTTAAGAAAATGAATTGATTCCGTCATAAATAAAAGGCCAACCAACACTTAACATTACCTATAGTTTTATCTTGTTTAGTACAAGATAAACACAGTGCAAGATAGTACAGTGGATACAAAAAAAGAAATGTCGTCCGTCTTTATTTAGATTATTCTGTCTATTTGTGAGGCGATACGTTTTTGAGATTATACAAATGAATTGTGTGGAATACTGTCATTTCCATCTACGTTGCCAATAATGCAATCTACGTAATATGAAAATATTGCAATTCATTGCTATGGCAACATTTTTTTCTACATTTTGATGCTCTGAAGCTTAAAGTGTATCAACATAATGGGTGTTTTTCATCAACCGACCCAGTTTCATGCAGAGATAAATAGACACGTTTCTAAATTGAGAAAATCTAATATCTTATTTTACAAAAGCGAATTACTGGATGATGGAAAATATATCACTCCGAGGCTTGAATAAAGATTGTTTATGTAATACGCATGACGTATTGCAATATTCCTTAATATGTTATATATATATGTATTTTTTTTAAAGCACAATCAACTGATGCTTGATATTTTTTTCCACAACACAGGTTTTTGTTTTAAATAATATGCATGAAATCTCAACAATTTCATTTCAAATATAATAGATATTTTAATGAACATGAAAAAAGTACGTTAACTGAGTTTAGATTTCCATTTCCATTTATTTACTTTGCCATATACATAATGTTTTATCTGCAAGCCCCGTATCACTAGTTAGAAAAGACACTATGGAAATTAGTATTATTCTTATAGAGTTATCTAGAGAACGGTTCGCTTCGCAAGTGTATTTTTTCAAACGTTCTTTGGCATGATCCATTCTCTTTTTTTTTCTTCTTCTGTTTTCTCGTTTCCTCGTGCTGTTTTTTTATACTGTATATTGAAAATGAGTTCAATTTGATGAGTCAGCACTTACGAGATGAAATAAGCAATCTATAGATATTCAAAAGAAGTATTTACAATCCTGTATTGATAGAGGGTTGATGGATTCATGGACTTACTCCGCTGAGATCCGAGGGGGGGGGGGGGGGTGGTAGTGTGTAAGGGCAGCAAAATGCGTAGTAAACTCATTCCAAATTGTTCCTCATCCTCATTCCTCAATATGCCTGAATCGGCATGGTGATGAGGGGGAGGGTTGGGGTGGGGGCGGGTACGCTGGATTCACTGTATGTTGGATACGCTCTGTTGTAGATATAATGTGCATTCCCATTCATTCAGTATTTTTATTTGTCTAATTGTATGTGTTGTGAAAAGTGGGAACGATCAATTGTGGATTTATCATGAACAAATTAAAGGAAGGTTTTAAACTTTTTAATACATCAAAAGGAATAAGAGGAGTCGCGTCTATCTCCCTTGTTGCCGACAATGACTCGTACTCTCACAAAGTTACAGTTTTACAATGTATTTCCAAAGTATACACGATTTGAGTTGCAATCTTGTCGTATTGAATATCTACCATGAATAATTCTTTTTTTCTTCTACAGGTTGTTACAATAGCAACATATAGTTACTTCCTAGCTTGTCTATTCGGTCGCCAGTATTTGGACCCGCAGATGGGATACGACGGGCATACCATTGATGTATATGTACCAGGGTTCACCATCTTAGAATTCGTCTTCTATGTTGGATGGTTAAAGGTTAGGAATCAGCCTCGTTCAGATAATATGGCGGGTTTTTGTTTTAATGATGACGTAAAGTATACGTTCCTTATAACATAGAGCTAAATGGATACGCATAATTATCTTTGTTGCTCTCAGATCATTCTATTATTCATTTATACGTAAACAAAGGCCGCGGCGGTTTACCGAGTCATAACTATCTAAACGAGCCTTTAGGTCCCATTTTCTTAAATTTGACACAAACGAAACGTTTTTTTAATTAATCATAATCGTATTAATCAGTCAGTCTGTGATAAAAGAATACAACCTGTGTATGCAGAGGAACGGCTTATAGAGGAAGAAGTTTAACATTATTTCGGGAAGTATGATGACATTATAGAAAGATCGAAGGAGACACGGCCCCATGTACAGATTTTTGTTTGTATCTAGTCGTGTTAGGCTTACATGGTAATATTTTACTTGTGAAATATTAAATGTTCAAATTTGTGGATTAATCTATATGTCACTGTACTTTTATAAATATCAGTCTTATTGTGGTCATTTTGAAAGAATAATTATCATCTGACAGAGAGTTTGGGGTCCGTTTGCTTAAGGTATTTCGACGTTTCCTCCCTACTCCATGCAGGTGGCGGAGAACCTGATGAATCCGTTCGGTGAAGACGACGATGATTTCGACATGAACTGGATCGTTGATAGGAATATTGAGGTAATCACATTGTTTGACTTCTGTCAGCACTTGTTATGTTATTTGGTCATTCACATCAGAAATCGTAATGTAATAAAAATAAGTATGTTCTAAGTTCATGTTCAGTAATTCTTTTCATATCGTCACAGTATTATCCCACATTCCCCTTTTCATCTCTTGTTTGTTTATTTCTTTACTTATTCATTTATTTAAACGTTTGTTAATTTATCCATCTATTCATTCATTTACTTATTCGGTTATTCAGATGTTAATGTACTTCATACATTCTATTTTATTTCTCTTCATCTGCTGTTAGCATAACTATACAAATACAACGCGGGGGGGGGGCGAAACAACTTACTGAATTGATATGTAATATGTATAGATGCTCTATACAAATTCACCTATTTATTACTCCTTTCATTCTGGAATATGAATGGTTTCTTGTTTCATAATTCTGATCTAGCTTCTTGTAATTATGTCTGTCTCGTTACGTTTTTCCAATCCTTATTAATGGTCATCATCATTCAAGCCGTCACAATGCAAAGTGACAAGCAAGACCATTTCTATATCATCACGGAATTTCACTATTACGCCAGGGTCTAATACGGAAAGGGATAGAGAAATTGTTATTGAAAACAACATCAGAACTGACATTTAAGACTGCGTTGCACTCTTTCACAACTTTCGTCAACATTACGCTTAACGACGTCATTGGGAATGACTAGGTTTACACCCCTGTAATACGGGGAAATCCTTTAGAGCTCCTGGCGGTATGGTCGATGCAAGCATGCAGCGCTTGCAATGTAATTTAAAAAGCAAGGCTACACTCTTCTCCATGTAATGGCGTGATGACTGGCTTCTTACGGCTATCACAGATGTGCGTTATTAGCTTGGGAGGGGGATTTGGGAGGATTGTCGTCTTCTCAATGTAAGGACGTTCAAGGTCGATAAACAGTGAATTCCTGTAAGATGAGAGCTAATGCAATAAGGTTTATGGAAAAAAACAACAGCAGTGGGCTTATACAGGGGTTCTTATATACATAGACAGCTTTTAAAAAAAAAGCTCGTTCACACAATGAGGTACACCTTGATGGTTTCCCGCGTTATGTGTGAACAAGCCTCTAAACTTGAAGGACCCCTATAATGCTTTAAGTGTCCATGTTCATTTTAATACCGGATGTATACTGTCTTAATTTTTTAATGGGATGTCGCAGGTTCGTGAGACGAGTCCCTGCATGTGTCAATCAGAATATGTTTATAAATTATTTTGTTGGTTTATTTATTTATTTTTAGACGAGCTTCATGGTCGTAGACGAGCTTTATGAAGTCAGCTTACCCATAGTTCGTGATCGTCACTTCTCAACCCGTCATCCAGATATCCCTTATACAAATGCTGCAGCGAAGCAAAAAGGAAAACCCTGGCTAGGTTCGGCTAGTAAAGTCAAGTGAGTAAAGCGCTGTCACAATGATTTGAAGGTTAAAAGTTCTTTCATAGTAAAACAAAATAAATAAAAAATAGATAATAATTTGCAGGACTAATTGTATGTCTTATCTTGGTGTTTCTTCTTTTAGTAACAAGATTTTTTTCGTAAATGTTGTCGTAAACTTATATCCTGCTTACATATACTGTATGGGACTTTATCTCTCAATATTTCGTGTGACAAACTAACGTGTCTGTGATGAATTAATTCAAAGTTTTTCTAGAGTAACGAACAGGTAGATGAGATTGTAAATAGCATGTGAAATTAATCCCCGTGGTGTTTTCACATCTTCCATAGATTATCACGCCAACAGATGGCGTTTACCAACATGCCGAACAAGGTGTTTACAGAGGATGACGAAGTCATAACGAGCAGTCTCACATCCACCAAGAAGCGTGGAGAAACACCAGGCAAAACCGGTACCAATAATGGAAATTTGAGCAAAGTGAGCAAAAGTGGGGGTGGAAATGGCCACGCTTCTTCTAGTAACAATCATGGCTTGGAAGAAAAACGAAGTAGAAGTAGAAGTAGCAGTAGAAATGAAGGATCTACTCCTAGAGTGATACACAGAACATTGAGTCATGAAGACTCGCAGTACGACCACTATGCATCCATTCCCAACACACCACAAATACCTCAAGCTGACTACGAAGCCGTTACTCGACGGGGGCAGTCGGCCTCGCGCGGCAGTAACAATGGCAACAAGTACAGTGGTGAACCGGAAGTACACCGCAGGCTTAGCAAGTCGACGGAAGAACGAAAGCGACTAGCGAGCGACCGTCAGCAAGGGAGACTTAGAAATAATCAGTCTCTTGAAAGAGAAGGAAACTATAGCTCGGGACATGAAAGGGCTGGTAGTAGTGCCGGCAGTGGTAGCGGTGGTGGTGGAGGGGGTAAAAATATTGCTGGTGGAGGTGATGGTGGGAACTACCATCGATCGAGTAGTCAGGAAAGAGGAGGTAACTATCATTCAACGCACGAGAGGAATAGTAACTACCACAATGGGTATCATTACGATGATTACCAAGGTCCTGGGAGTAGTGATGGACGTCAAGTACCAGACGACGTGAAAGAATGTCGGGATCGGGATGACGATGGGGTGATCGACGCTCGAGATGTCGACATCAATGCTCTCAACGAGTCCATCATTTGACAACGTGTGCGTCGCGTGACTAGGGACTATATTCTGATTTAACATTACAAGGGTTAGTGTGTGAAGAAAGAAAGAAAGAAGGCATCTATATAAGGATTGTAAACGATTTTGGGAAGATTATATTCTTACGATGACAAACAAATTGGAAAAAAGTTCCATATAATTATGATGTAAACAAATTCTTCCTAAAATATAAGAAAACATGCAGCGATAAAACATATCTATATATAAATGTACATTTCATATTCTGCAGGCTTGATGTACTTAATATTCAAATATCACAAACTCTGTATACTCAATAACTATTTGTCTTCACCCTTTGGTTGTGATCACTTTAAAACAAACAGGAAATGTTTCATCTATTTTATCAAAAACTGGTACAGCTAATTTGAACCACTCGTTCCATTTTTAGCTAATTTGAACCACTCGTTCCATTTTTAGCTAATTTGAACCAGTCGTTCCATTTTTGTGCAGGTCTGACTCGATCTTTCATGTCAATTGTGCATTTTCTTCCATTCTTTTTTATTCTTCAGACAATATGATTAAAAAGCGCCGCGAAAAAAAAAAATCGTTTCTTTGCCTACTTTTGGAGGGGATCGCAAACAAGAAGGAGTATGATCATTGGCTGGCCCTGCCCTGGTGCATGGGCACTAAGAAGGAAGCCATTCTTATGGATAGCATCACTCGAAATGAGTGCAGAAAAGAAAGAAGTTTAGAAAAGGAGACATCAGACTAGTTATGCGATGTGCACATTGTTCAATCAAAAGCGATAATTGATTATTTACAGAATTAATTTGCATTATTTTTGTCTTGTTGTATACGGTGCAAACTGATTTAAGGTGCGATGATTATGTTATGAGTTATCTTTGCCATTCTTTGTCTAGACCTAGTATTTTGAAATATCTTATTGAGTTTTGATGTTATGTATCGTTGTTAGCATTTATTACGTTGATGATAATAGAATAAAAATTGTATTGCTTTTAGTATTGAATTGCAACGATCTTTCTCGCATTTTCATTGGAAATGATTATGTGACAATTATAACCGTCCAGCAGCAAATAAGTATGTTTATTTTTTCATCAATACGCTTGGTCATTAGATGATGGATCTTAATTTTGTTTCATTTAAACAATTACCTGCATGCTTAATCCGGGAGGAAACTATGCTGGATAAAAAAGGGTTTAGAAGGGGGATAAGTTTTGTTTAGGTAGTCAGTGGAATGACATAGTGCAAACTGTTGTTCTATGGATGAATGCACGATAAGAACGGGTACAGGCCTTATGGGGTTACATCTATTCTAGACTGAGTAAAGTTTTATGAAGAATGTTTTCAGCAATTAGCAATGTAATTTTAGCAGGTAAGAAATGATTTAAAGATAAGCTGAGGCACAGTGAGCTCTATCATAAGGTATAAAATGTTTAAAAAAATACTTTTGGTAGGAGTGGGCTGTGACGGAAATCCGCAAAATCATTATGCAATAATCAACATAGTTATGGTTGAATATTTTAGTTTACTTTTTACCCTTTGTTCTATAAAAGCTCTAACAAACAAACAACATCACACTGATAATTGATTTTCTTAAATCGTTCTAATATTTTAGAGGAAAAAAAATAGGAAAAATTTGTGCAAAATCTAAACACCCTTATGTCGATTGAAAATATTGTTTTTTTTAATAAATATTTTTGAATACTCTTACAGCCGAGTCACTATAATGAAAAGTAAAGGGTGTGTTGACTCAAAGTTTCATGTTGGTAGGAAATAAGTTAGAAACATAATGAGATATCATGAATTCTCCCTCCACTAACGGTACCAGCAAAGATCTGTACAGATACGATTTGTTCAAAATTATACTATTTTTTTGTTTACGATTGCATCATTGTAAATACGTAAGACTGCATGTAGCAAGACGGGTGTTGATGTGGACCTCGCACGTGTTTATTAACGTTCAAGCTATAATTTTGTCCAATTTATAGTTACTTTGATTTATTTTTTGCTAAATGACAGCGTCGAAGGTATGCCGAATATTACAGATGAAATAATTTGGAGTGACATATAAGCATGTACATTTCTATTCTTCCTTCACACGTTGCCATTACTTAGAATAGAGTGGGTATACACAAACTTTCTCGCAAATAAAATGGAGGAAAAAATACCCGCAGAATCTTTCATATTAACAGTTATATTCTGTACTTGTCTTACCTAACAATGCAATGCCATGACAGAAATCGAAATTAATGTATGCTATTGTATAAAGCCAACATATGCTATACAAGAATAATTGGTGAGAATATTTATACAGTATAATCATATAATGTCGATATTGTACCCCGGCCTCCTATACTCATAGTTGTTGCAAACTCTATAGTGAACTGAGCTGAATATAATTTTACTAATGCAAGTTTACTATAATGATGATGATAACAATATAAATGATTATGCTAGCTCTAAAGGCGTCTCTACACTGTTCTGTAAGCAGGTATATAGCCGTGCTGTAGAGTATACAGTTGAAAGATATATAATATAATACTGGAAAGAAAAGGTGAAAGAAACGTTACAAAAAAATGGATCGAGATATTGAATCGTATATGTCCTTCTTGTATATTTGTTGGCCTTCGTTTTCATTAAACCTCTTCCAATTCGCTCACAAGCAGAACATATTAAACAGATATTAAAACGATTCGATTAATTCACAAGGTATATACAAGCTGAAATTATGTCAGTCTGTCACCAAGAATCACAATCTTTTCAATGAAGACGTGTAGTATTAATTTAGAAGTTTCATCTCAAACTTGTTAACTATGGTATTCTTTAATTGACGAGGTTTCAAGTAATTGCTACGAAATTTCTTGTGACTGAATCTAATGTATTTTCAGTAGTGTCGTTTCGTTTTAGAGAGTATATACGAGCCAGTTATAGAGACTAGGATGTATAGTCTTAGCACAAAGTAAGTTAAAGATTGTTCAAATCATTAGTGAAATATTTGTTCGATTTTGTCCTCTAGATTATGTCCCGAATGCCCTGTTGTTTATATTCTCGTCATTTGTCTGATTTGATAGCATTGTGGTTGTTGTTAGAAGAGACTGAGATGGTTTGAAGTGGCTGTGTATAACACACTGACAAAGCCATTGTTAGTAGATAGGTTTATTGTGTATTGAATTCTTGACTGAATTTTGAGTGAAAATTAACAGACCTGTCCGTGTCGTCTTATACTATAGTATTGTTACAAACTGAAGACAATTGTAGACGATATTAAAATCTATGGGCATGAGAACTTATTCATCCTCTCCACTGATTTATTTTCAAATATTGGAAATGAAGAGATATTATTATAAAGAAGGTATAGGTATAGGTATATTAATATTAATGATAATAATAATACTAATAATAACATTAACATGTGTATGATATGCATATATGTAGTGGCTGAAAATATTCTTGCTTAACGAGTGCATACCTCGGATCCAAGACTTAGCGTGAAGTATTTGATTTATAATATAGAAAAGGGACCAATTTCATTGTTTTTAAATTGTATTTAATTTTTTTAGATTAAAAAAATTGCGTAAATGACCAACCAAATTTAATTCTGATGCTGTTCGACAAAATGACATTAACTCGAATGCGAATTATAATTAAGATAGAGATCTAAAGAACCTTCAGATCAATAAATCCTTCGGAAACCTTCAAAAACTTCTAAAGCGTTCAAACGTACACGGGGGGTCCCGAGTGTGAAAATTTATACGCTGTTAGAAATAGCTGTGTTGGTGTTTGGTACTCAAATTGTCTATGAAGTAAAAGAATAGTAGCATAATTATTGTTTTCCTTGTCATCGTCGTTTTCATATAACCGTCTTCATCATTTACCTGATGACGAAAAATTCCTTGAAAGATGCAGTGTAACAAAATATAGTACTAGCACAATGTACCACAACGATACAAATAAACCTCCTTTATATTCAAATAGTTGTTGGATTTCGTGTTATTTGTTGTGAGATTTGACATACCGTAAGTTACTTCGTTTTTTGATCCGTATTAAATTATTCGACGATACTTCAAGAATTTGTTTCTTTTCATAATTGCTTTAATTCTACTCAACTTGTTTTTTCGGTCCACCTGTCTCACATTCTCTTTTGGATATTGGTCGTCGAGTAATGATACCTCATACTTTATATCTAAATCACCCTCTCTCGGTTCACCCATTTTTATCATCCTGTCTTTTTTATTTAGCCCATTTACATTTAACCCTATATCTATTTGTGTACATTATACTGTTACTAACTTGAACACTAACCTTTCTCTCACTTCCGCCTGAAAGTTGAGGCTTAATTTTGGTTCATAAAGATATACATGAACAGTTCCTTTCCTTTTTCGTCTAGAGTGGAATACACATGAGCATATAATTATGTTAATTATAACATTGAACTTTAGGAAATGACTAGATATTATTTCTTTGTCACATACAAGAAGTAGTATCGTGACAGTCTTGATCTACATTGGGACACCTCGCTACATAACATGAATAATTACACTTCATAATTTCTCTGACATTATTTGACTTGCGTGTATTTAAGTTTTTGTTTTTGTTTTGTTTTGTTTTGTTTGTTTGTTTTTTGAAGGATGGAGACACTTTATATATAGAAGGATACATTATAAAGAAATTACTCTCGACAATCTTACAGCAGGGGTGGATAAAAGGCACACCGGGTATCACAGTATCATTAGGCATAAATAGTCAATTTTGACTGAATTGCCTTAAAGACCGTCATCACTACTGGGCCAGGAGGGATTAGACCACACAGCGAGGTCACTGACAGGTGGCTATCTCATTAACTCATGCAGCTCTCAACTAACATAAGAAAAAGAGGATCATGGGACCAACAGGCACCAATTGGGGAAGTTTTCTATATAGAGGGAGCAAGTAGCTACAAGTAGGACAGTGGGGCTTTAAAACCCAATCAAACAATAAAACAGCAAAATGACAAACAGTGGCAGAATGAAACACTGATGCTGGAGGTGAGGGGGAGAAGAGAGCTATACAAACAGCTGGGGAAATATTGTGAGCTATCAGTAGTCGAAGCTTGCCTGGGGTAGCCAAACAGATTTGCATGAATGAGAAGTTCAAATTTTAAAAAAATATGTCTCCTAATTATTGTGCATTTGAGGTTGACATTTGTTAACGATAAGCTAAGTGTCTCTATCAAATAACACCCTATAACTGTGCATCATGGCTACTCATACTAATTGAGTACATAATATATTTGCTTTCATGCAGGGCCAGGGGCACAAAGTCCATCAGAACCGAACATCGTGCTTCCGCCTTTCTTAATCAAAGTTCCGAAGCCAGGATATATATTATAGTCAAAAAATGATATTTCAGCAATCATTGTGTTTGCACTAGCGTTATAAAAGTTTCAATGAAAATGTAATGCACAGTAGTCAAAAGTCCCTGTTTTCACGAAGTGACGGTAGTGAGGAAAATCGTCACGCAAAGTGAATGCAATTTTTTTTCACTACCGTCACTTCGTGAAAACAGCGACCGACCCATGTGGACGTACTTCTATTATGTTTGAATGGTGGTGGATTCAATTGTTAGATTCGGGTGTTATTTATTGACAGTCTGCGAACCGTTACATGGACAATAGGTCCTCTACAAAAATTGGACTTTTGGCCTGTGTGCACAAGATCCAGCAGACTATACACGTAAACAAACTCTGTTCCTTTCTACATCTGCCTTACAACGCTCAGAGCTCATGAGTAAACTAGGCACACTACGTTAGAAAACTACTAGTATACTTTTATTAATGAGGTAGAGTCCAGGGGAAAGGAGGTGATCGTCTTATCAGTTAAAGGTAGGTTGAATTGACTGTCTCATGTTATTTCATGACTTGTGTTTCTAGCTTTCAACATAAATTGGCCATCACAATTAACTATATTTTGCTCAAGCGTTGTCGTAGTTTAAAAGTGATGGGCCATAATTGATAAAAATATAAATGGAGTCCAAATGACAGTCCTTAATGTTTCAGACGGGCGTTTGTATTTTGACCCATATCTCAAAATTAATTGCTGCTTATTTCATATTCCGAGACATATTAATGTTAAATATGAACATTGGTCATGCTGGCACCGGTGAGTCTAGTCAGGTTTAGTGTGCATATGGGTCTACTCCATAAAGTAGATTGACCATGTAGATATGCTATAGTGCATTTTGATGATATAGGCATTAATTAAGCCAAGTAACATGATATTCTAACACGTGCATAGTTAATTTACATTACTTGATTATTAATATAGAGACATATACATTTACTGTTGTGTATACCAAGGTTTTGGCACCAAGACTAGCGAACGGTTATGGAATTCATACATTTCAGGATGTATCAATACAGGGGTGTTTTGGTATATTTTTAGTTGGGCAAGTGAATTGAAAATAACCCGGCAGGGGTATATACAAACTCTGTTTTCAATTATCCTCATACTTTAAAGGGTTAATACTTTAAACTTGCAATCGCCTGTTTATAGTTTGAAGATATATCTGCGGGTTTTAGCAATTACTTTCTTTGACATGCCTAATATACTACAAGGACATATCAAGAAAGAAAGTATAATATAGGGGTGAGAGATCATTTACTCACTGCTATATCAAAATCTCAACATATTATGTCAATGACACTAATATAATTATGTAGATCAGACTGCTCTGCAATTTTCGAGAAACTGTCTACTAAAATTATCCTAAAATACCACAGAAATGCAACCTCAGAGACATTAAATATAAAGAGCCCTTTAAATTTTTGATCGTACCCGTTCTCATATTTGAATTTGAATTGATCTTTCAGAATCAGACGACCCATGCATGTATCTTCTTATTGATATCTCCCCGTGGCCTTCAGCTTCAACCCCTACAAACAGAGGTGACAAACAATATCTTGGCAGGAATTGAAACCGTAGAGACATATCTCTAGATACAACCTCCGTATATAATCATCTCATCTATGTTCCGATGGTCATTATTTAGTCATGTTTCGTGACGTCAACAATCGCTTAGTCAATCTGGTTCGGAGGTTACGAGGGGACGATCAGGAGGCGATTAACTCCGAGAATCCTGTACAGATTCAGAGCGACCAGACAAGTTTACTTGTAGAGAATGACATCTATGTCATAAAGAAAACACAAAGAACAGATCAGAAGAGTCTAAGAACAGACCAAGGAATCAATGAAAAGACGAGGAAGCAAATCAACAAACGAAAAGAAAATGATTTTTCTAGACATAAAAGTGCCGACGGTGTAAAGAACAGGGAGAATAACGCAAATACGATCTTAGAAAGCCGAGGTACGAACGATGATGTCGACGATTATGGGGTACCCGGTGGCCCACTGGATGAAATATTCCCGGCAAGGACTTGTGTTGCATCGTCTAATCGGTCCCAAGGGTCAGGGTCGTCCGAGCTAAGGGTCTTTGATTGGTTTAACTTCTGACAGGGGTTCTCTTACATCTTCTTAGAATATAAGAAGCGAGGAAAAATATATCCCTTTTTTCAAATGCGACGATTTTATTATTAAAAAATGCGCAGGAATCGGTCATCATAGCGATAAACAAAAACAGATATAACGTCTGATAAGAACCAGAAGAATGTTAACTAATTTGATTTAGCATATAATTAACACCCTAGCTTCTGCCTCTTAGCAGACGATGCATGTAACTCATATCGGAGTGTAGGCTGTGTCGAAATCGAAAGAACATTCACATTCTAAGGCAGGAAGTTAGGGAAGTTATAAAGATCCAGTTATATTCAAATTATGGATCCTGTCAGTAAATGACTTCCTTTACGACGGATGCCGTAACAAGTATATTAGAGGTTGGATCTTTCAGCAACAAAGAATGGCAGTTTCCATTATAAATCAGATTACCGTTACAAATGTGTAACAAATTACAAAAGTTACAAATGGGTAGTATACCTTCAAATATTTATAAAAATAAAAGTGAGCAGCACGCACCTACTATAAATGCCCTTCTGGAAATATACATTTGACTCAAAAGATGTAATTTTGTTGGCAAATGATTGATTATTTGAGGGTATGCATTTCTAGAAAGGTTTTGGCAGAAAGAAAAGACATTGGGTATAATAAATCAGCCAACATTATTACCAACTTTATCGACACAAAGTGGCATATCCAGCATAAGATTGACACATCTCTAAATGTTTTTGTCTTCTTATTTTTTGGTAAATTATTTTTTGATCGCAAATAAGCTTGCTCAGCATCTTAAATATAAATTAGAAATTGAGAGATGTAATTTGTATGCATCTTATATTTTCTACATAAATATTGACCTTGATGGGCAGGAGGGAGTAGTAGTTGAGCAATACATTAGCTTTCGTTTTTTTCACATATTGGCTTTAAAACTATTCTGAAACGAATCTGTGTCGCCTAAAGCAATGTATATGGATCATTTGTTAATCATTGTGTTATAGAAGGAACTCATAAGTGGCACTTTATTCTTTATCTCTAAAAATGTTAAATAGTAGTGGTAGTAGCAACAGCGCCAGCTACGACATAAGTTTGAAGAAGCTTGAAGAACAGAAAGTGTAAATTTACCAAATTTTTCTACTCATAGAGAAGAAACAACTAATTTTCAAGAGACATCACCAGTCAAATGAACCTCTTCAGTGTTTGGATCATTTCAAACGCAGTAAATCTATGTTGAAGATATGTTACTTTTAAAAAGATAGCCTAAATAAAAAATCTATGTTAAAGATTTGTTACTTAGCGGTATACAAAGATAGCCTAAACAGAAATCTATGTGGAAGATTTGTTACTTTTACCAAAAAAGCCTAAATAGAAGGAAAAAAAATGAATCATGATTTGAATACATGCTTTCAAATCAAACTGAACGAAATAAAGCATGGAAAGGTAATTATCATAACTTGATATGCTTCATTTACAAATAATCAGACATTGTGTTCTACAGCTGGAAATTTATGCTCTTAAGAATGAGAAAGAGAAAGTACTATTTTGTCACATACACTTTCATTGTATGTATGCAATAAAGTTGTTGATTTCATGAAAGTTATCTTTTGCCACATGTGTTTTCAATCTTCAAAATAATTTGTTTACAGGAAATAATGTATGCATTCTAGGATATTTTACCATCACGAAAATGTATCTTTTAAGAATTATTCTATATGGAATTGAAACTGTATTACATTGGAGTAAAAAGAAAATATATCTTAGTCAAATTAATGCCAACTTAGGATATTTTTTTTCCAGATAAACTTATACCTGTGACATAAACTGTACCCCAAAATACAAGAATAGAGCAAGGCTGTGTCATCCAATGTTGGCCCCCCATACAAAAGGAAGGAAAACTTACAAATGAAACAATCAAACAACAAGCATTGTTTTTCCACCTAAAAAGTAGGCTTGGGCTTTTATAATTTTAATATACATGTGTATCAACGATCTTGACATGTAAGAAACATTATAATGTTATGATTTATCATATAGCCATTCTACAAATGTGGAGAGTACAACTGGTCATTCCCAGTTCTTAAACATTGCATGACACCATCGCACATCAAGTTTCCATCTACACCAAGACAATTTGTGCATATATATGTCAGTTCATATACATAATATATATACATAAAAGGTACACTGTATGCCTTGGTTTTGAGATATTTATTTTGATGGACAAGTATGATATTGATCACCCTTTATTCAAATACTGGGTAATCCATATGCAAGGTGTGAGGATTATCAAATGCATAAACATACGTGATACAGTAAATCTGAATCACTTTTTGCAATTATGAATATAAGTGATAAAGTGAACCTGAAATACATTTCATCACACAACTTATCAATGGAAATATGAGATTACATTTCTGTCAATCCAAAGAAAACGTACAACCAAATGCTGTATTAACAACCTCTGTTGATAAACCACCTGTGCAAAGCCTTCAGTGTCCACTTGGTCAGTACCTCAATGATTAGTTTTTACACAAATTATCAGGACTCTGCATGACTCATTTATACCTATCAGCAAACTATTACATTCCTTTTCTCTTCCTTTTCTTAATCTTACTTCCAGTAGTCACACTCTGTGCAAGGATTGAACAAATACAAACATCTCGTAAACATGATACATCTGATATAATTAAGTAATTAGAGAAGAAATGTCTACATGATCAATTGAGCCCATAGTAGACATTTTCAGAGGTCACTTTCCAAATATTCTCTGGTGATCCTTTTATATTGGTTTGACTGTATTGCCATTTATCTTTAATAGATTAAATATAAAATATTGGATCGTAGAAGATATTCTTTATTATATAATGACATTAAATAAAAAGACACTCCTGAACCATTTGAATGTGTTTCACAAGAGGTGAACATCTGATGTCTGTTTCAATAAGCTTCTAACCTCAGTATTACTGAATAATGCACTTTTGTGCATGCTCGTACCATGAATGTGAAATGCAGAACAATCCAATAATACAGGTACAGACGTTTGTACTCGTCCAGCATCATAACATATCTCCAAGTTAAACACATAGGACAGATATGCCACGGTTCTGCAACAATATGAGAATTTCAAAATATATAATTCACAGTTTTGAGATGTGGAGTATCATTTTATAAAGTCTTGTGCTTCATCCTCTGACTCTGATGAGGAAGAGGAGGACGATGATGATGAAATATCAAGATCTTCTTCTGATAACTGTTCTGGAGGAGACTGCAGATGAACAGGTAACCTCTCAAGAGAACACTGGAGGATTAAAGAAGAAACAAATGATGATCATAATAAAGGCTTGTTCAAAGTGGACATAAATCAGAGTATAATGCCACAGTTTACAGCATTTTTTTTTTTTTTTTTTTTAAACTCTGCTTCACATCTTATAACGCTCAGATAAGTGAGTGTGCATAGTAATTTAAAAGCACCCAGCTACTTTTTCATCCAAACTTACGATTCATTTCAATAGAACACAAAAAAAGAAACAAAACATTTGACATTAGATTGCTACTTCAACGTGGAACTGGTCAAATACAAAATGAAGTTATACAAATGATATCAATTTTCATTATCATTCCATTTTAATACATAGAGGACTAACATGTGGGATCATACAGAATTACTGTGGATTTGCCTCGTACAGTATTATTTCCAAATTTAATTTTTCAGGTATGACTACTATTTGCAAGTAATCATTTCTGACAATGTTGAATGTTGTGTTTTTACCTTCTTAACTTGCATTGCAACACCTTCAGGTAGATTTCTCTGGATGTACTCTAAGAACACACTAGCTGTAGATCCTGTTAAATGCTTCAGCTGAGGAGGAATAAGATGGAGGAACAAAATTATATTGCCAAGTTAATCAAAGAGCAGATAACAGCAACAACAACAACACAAAAAACAAACAAACAATCAATACAAAAATTGCCTACTTTCTCCATTTTTTATTTCTTTTTGTATTACATCTACTTTTTCATCACCTTCTTTTTAATCTTATTCAAAGCTGAAGTTAAGGTTTATGTCAAATTCCATTTAAAAGCAGTACATACACTTAGTTACATATAGAACAAAAATGTCATGGTACAGATATGAGAATAGAAAATGTAGGATTATTGTCTGATTCTCTCTCAGGTTCTGCCAGGTGTGGTAGCAAAGAACAGTACTGTTTGTTGTCATCACATTTGACAGAATCAGCAAATTGAGAAGGAAGATGCATGAGAGAAAAGAAATGGAGATTTATTATCTGTATACTCACTCTAATGATTCTGTAGTATGTCCTCATCTCATACTGTACTCTGTGTTTCTTGTATACATGCCTTGACTTTAACAGGGTCAACCTCTTGATGTTTCTGAATGGCTTGGCTCTAATAAAAGAGAAATAAATTGAGTGATACCTTTGTCATTCAGTGAAAGACTTTTAAATCAAAGCACTATGTAGCACTATTAAGATCCCTTGATATATTTTCTTTCCCAGAAACACACATACACAAAAAGCTAAAAATGGTTAATAGGTTTGCATTGAAACCAGAAAAGTAGATTTGTTCTCTATTTTGCTTTACTCCGTAACCCTGTTACCCGTATCTGTGACTCCACGACCATCTCTGCCCATATGACTTACATATACATATTCACATATATACACACACCACTATGAATAAGACAGAAAAAAAAAGGTTTAAAGAAAGGGGTACAATCACGTGACAATTTACTAGTTGCTATATATATGATATTGTTAGTTTAAATGAGCACGGTCTCTATAGCCAGATGCAGGAGAGACACACATTTGATGTTAAATGAACTCACTTTCTCATGATATAAAAAAACCATAAAGAAACAAATAAAAAACTATAACACTTCCACATTTAGGTATTTTTGTGGAGGAACTACACATAGGAACCTGCACCTTTTAAACTTTATTGCACTTGAACTGATAAGTTAAGGAAAAGCAAACCAATGGTCAAAAAATATATTTCTACTCACATGCTGTCAACATTGATATCCAGCTCACTAGCAGCAAGATTCACATATTTGGTGTAGCTTTCTAGAACAGCATCTTCATGACCTTTGACCTTCAACTCTATCCATTTATACAGCTTGTCCTCCGGTTCTTCATCATTCGCCTGAATTTGAGATAGTTCAGTAGACAAAGCATTGAATTAATATAGATAGATGAGAAGTCACTCAAGATATACAGTTAGGAAGAAAGGGGAAAGAAGAGAAAGAGAGAGAGAGAGGCAGAGAGATTGAGAGAGAGAGACATAGAGAAAACTCTAAAATTGTTGATATCTCTGAAGTAATTTGTATTAATTAAATTCAACTAACATCAAAGATCAAACATGTCATTTTACTGTGATACATTTGTCATTGTTACTTGTAAGTACATGTACATGTCCTACAGTAACTGCTTGTTTGTAGCACATGTGTAATTCAATCTTTTCGCACTAGTGTGTCTTGAGCATTTGATTTTAAGTGGATTCTGGCATCCTACAAATCTTATATATTATCTTATTAAATAACAAAATTACAAATTACAAAATTAACAGAATATAAGAAAGAGCAACGCTATTCACATTGTGAGGAAAAGACTGATTTCAATGTACACAAAAAAGGATGTTTTAAGAGAAAGAGAGAGAGAGAGAGAGAGAGATACAAAAAAAATGGAAAAAAGAGAAAGAAAATAAAAAATACCTTATTCATATCTCTATGGTAACATTTATCCTTGCTTAGTCAGCAACATTATCAACTACCGTAAATCTCCGTGTATAAGGCGCACCTGTGTATAAGGCGCACCCCTATTTTTGGGGAAAAAAAAAAAAAAAAAAAAAAAAAAAAAAAAATCGTTTTTTGTTGTTTTGTTGTTGTTATTGTTTTGTTGCCGAAAACCCACCAAATAATAGTAACAATGTCGTTGTAGAAGAATGTGTGTAAGATCATTAATGTAAATTAAAAACAGGTCCAGACTCGTAAGGCTTCATGATACCAAGTGTCCCACACCAGCCTCATCACATCAGCTAGCAGAAGCACTGTGTTCTATGCCAAACATCAATAGTCATGCATGATATGAATAGAATCCTCTAAATTTCTGACAATAGAGTACCTAGGATAGAACCTTGTGGTACACCATTTGTTATAGAAAAAAAAATTGAGGAATTATTAAAAACTACATTTTGAGATCTATAGAAAGATTACTTTCAAACCAAGATGACAGACAAATTTGAGTGTTGTTGTAGTTTCCGAGTGGTGAGTCAACACACTGATTACTGAGCTGGGAGACATTGCCAGGCATAGCCCCATAAATCGAAATCGGGAAGGGAAAAAAAAAAAAAAAAAAAAAAAAATAATCTTTTTTTTTCTGTTTCTGTGTATAAGACGCACCCCCGATTTTCAAATTTTTTCGGCGCCAAAAAAGTGCGCCTTATACACGGAGATTTACGGTAAAACATAACCTTATGAGAGTAAAAGTGCTCCAACCTTTAAATACCAATTCACATAGTGGTTAGAAATGTTTTAAAATTTCAATGCTTTCTTATATATTCTGTTTTGCCTTGTTTAACTCACTTTTATTTACAAATGTAATTACACACTGGATATGGTTCCATACCTGTTCTTGTTGTGTAGGCTGATTTGATGTCATGTATGGGGAACTAACCAGTCTTGTACATTGTGAAACAAGTGTTGGTGTCAGTAATGGTGAGCCTGATATAGAGAGCAAGAGATATATCATACAAATATTGACAGTTTCAAATGAGGGTCAATCAAAGTCAGTTTCTAAGAAAAAACAGAGAGCTGAGTGTATCTCTACTGTTACTGTTAGACCGACTTACAACTTCCTGTCACTTTCAAATCAGTTTTGTGAAACAATGTAAGATATAGTTACTCACTTTTCAAATAACTCTTTTTCACTTTAAGATGCTAGATAGTACCTTTAGGCTCCAATGACAACTATATACATCATAAGAAAAAAAAAATCGAAAACATGGACACTAAACATTAGGAGAATCAATCAATTTTCAAGTGTAATTCCTGAAAAAATGTGCGCATATTACATCATAAAGTTGCTAACACTTTACTTGACATAAGTGAAAGAAAGCAATGAAATAACTAAATGTTACCTGTGGGACAATGAGATAAACAGCTTGTGTGAGAAAGTCCACTCTTAGGGAGTTGTAATCTGAAAATAAAAATAAAAATAATAAAGAATGTCAACTCAGATTTCAAAACAATGAAGTTGTATCAGTGATACAACTATGGCAATTTTTTAGAGGAAGGAAAAAGTGGTTTATAATGATTTATATACCTCACTTAAGTAATCCAGCAATCTGATTGGTCGAAATTGCATTCATAAACTTTAACTGTTCCCGAAAATTCCCAGTAACCATGGTTAAAACAGTTCTAAAATCCCAATAACCATGGTTATTGGGAAAATAGGTCAGTCTCCATGGTTACCCCATAGGTTTACATGTTAAAAAATGGTTTGAGCGATCGAGGATACCGTACGTGTGCGAAAAATTGGTCGGTATTTTCATACAAGACAAGACAAAAATGGGTCAAGAATCTCTCCCAAGATTTCAACTTATCAAATGGAAGACTCGCTGACAGCAAGAACAACAAAAAGGGTACGTGAAATTATCCATAAACATGTTCGTTTAGTTGCTGAAAAAGCATAGACGTATAGACTCTAGACGAAAATAGATCTAGTTGTCAGGGCAGGGTGTATGATCGCGCACCCGATGTTGTGTGTTAAAATTATTCCCATAGAGATTGTACGCAATTCAGTCTCTATGCAGTCTACGTGCATTCCGCGACCATGCAAAAAAGGTCAAGTTTTTTTTTCAATTCGAGATTCAAAGTTCAAACCTTTATAATCTGTTGTGATCCTGAAGGTGATACTCAATAAGTGAGGTGTCATATGAAAGCGCAGGTTCTTCTCCATATTCCCCACAGGGCCGGCCCACCCCCAAAATTGTAAAAATATCTTGCTTAGACTAGAATCTAGATCTAGTCTACTCTCAAAGATACACTCATAAAAAACAACCGTGCAGATAAACTAGAGAAAGGCCAAGGTGGTGTCATTAGTTGACTCTTTTGTTTTCGGCATATAAAAGTATTAATGACTGCTTTAATATTCGAGAAATAGTTGTTTTTATACGCTCTCGGGAAGGTTACAATTGGGCTATTGCCCTCGGCACGCCTCGATCAATAGCACAATTCTAACCTTCCCTTGAGCGTATAAAAACAACTATTTCTCTCAAAGCAGTCATTAATACTTTAAGATATACTGCTCTTGGACTATCAACCATTTCAATAGCATATTTTTGATGATACATGGTGAATTGAGGTCACTTTCTTCTGCAGACAGAAAACAATGAGTGAGATATATCATGCTTACCTTGATGAGTGAGATATATCATGCTTACCTTGATAACAATGAGTGAGATATATCATGCTTACTCTAATGCTTACCTTGATAACAATGAGTGAGATATATCATGCTTACCTTGATGAGTGAGATATATCATGCTTACCTTGATAACAATGAGTGAGATATATCATGCTTACCTTGATGAGTGAGATATATCATGCTTACCTTGATAACAATGAGTGAGATATATCATGCTTACCGTGAGATATATCATGCTTACCTTGAGATATATCATGCTTACCTTGATGAGTGAGATATATCATGCTTACCTTGATAACAATGAGTGAGATATATCATGCTTACCTTGATAACAATGAGTGAGATACATGTATATCATGCTTACCTTGATAACAATGAGTGAGATATATTATGCTTACCTTGATAACAATGAGTGAGATATATCATGCTTACCTAACAATGAGTGAGATATATCATGCTTACCTAACGATGAGTGAGATATATCATGCTTACCTAACAATGAGTGAGATATATCATGCTTACCTTGATAACTGTGAAGACAGAAAACAATGAGTGAGATATATCATGCTTACCTTGATAACTGTGAATGATGAAATCTGAATGAGCCATAATCTTTCAGAACTGTCTGTACTAAGAAAGGTTCCTGAAAGAAAAGAAAAGATGTGGTCTATTAATTTTTAAAATTGGAAAATTGTGATGAATTCCTAAACCTCAAATTCCAAACACAAAACTATAAAAATTAAGGGGTATTTGTTCAATTCTAAATGATTTCTCCTAATCTTTGTTTATTGTTTATTCATAAATCAGGGAGAATGTGGTAGAACACATCAATCAATTTCTGCCCTCAACACTTTACTAGTACTGCATACAAGCAAATGTCATCCAGGGGGTCATTTCATGAAAACCAACTCCATGACAGTCAGGAACCCGTCAACCCATTTTTCACAAAACTATGATTAGCGACAAATTTATGATTTCGATACTATTGGTTAAAAAAATACATGCCACAATCCACCAGATTTTATCCTGAATTATCAAAAGAGATTATGAGGTTAATTTCATTCAAACTGATTGAAAAATTAACTAGATGGAACTTCGACTGCGCGCAGTCGAAAATGATGCCTCCGTCATAGAGCAAGTTTACAAACCAAAACAGAAAAAAAAAATCAAATTCAAGTTTCATTGTAATCCATTAACAGGTTCTCAGAATATCGTGATTACAATCAATTTTTCATATACATATATGAGCCCATGACATTTGACCTTTGACCTCATGACCCAAGAATCTACTCAGTTCATTGGCTCTGAAAGATACATACATGATCTAAGTTTGGCAGGAATCCATCAATCTGTTCTAATGATAATGCGATCACAAGCTATTTTTGCATACATAATGAGCCACATGACCTTTGACATTGACCTCATGACCCCAAAATCTAATCAGTTCATCGGCTCTGCAAGATACATACATGACCAAAGTTTGGCAGGAATCCATCAATCGGTTCTTGAGATAACGCGATCACGAGCTGTTTTTGCATACATAATGAGCCCTGTGACCTTTGACCTTTGACCTCGTGACCCCAAAATCTAATCAGTTCATAGGCTCTGCAAGATACATACATGACAAAAGTTTGGCAGGAATCCATCAATCGGTTCTTCAGATAATGCGATCACGAGAACGGGACGTACGGACGGACGTACGTACGGACGGACGGACGGACGGACGGACAGACGGACGGACGGACAACCCGAAAACATAATGCCTCCGGCTACTTCGTAACGGAGGCATAAAAATATAAGAGAGTGGGAGCACAAATGAACAGACATAAAATATTAGCACGAAAAAATATGTTATCAGTATTTTCGTCATTAAAAAAAAAATTAAAAAATCGGCTGATCTTCCGATCCGATACCGATCAAAGGTGCGAGGATGTCACTTTGATCTTCTGATCCGATCAGAGCCCCAACTTGCAGGGTTACTTAGAATGTAGTGTACAAACAATGATGAAACTCAAGGTTGTTTTGGGGACAAGGGAATGGAAATTTGCAAGTAAGAGGTTGTATACCATTATTACCATATACCGGTACATGTAACTCACAACCAATCTAAAGAAGACCCTGATTCTATTTATAGTTACGAAAATAGTGAAAATCAAATATTTTATGACCGATAGTTTTAACAGATAAAAATAATTATCTAACATGATTTGTATTGAAGTTATGCTTGAAAATGGAAAATAACTAGAAAAATACCTACCTACATGAAAATTGTTATTCTCATGGGCATGGCCCATGGGAGTCAGGACTAGTTTAATAACAGACTTTTCGATCTTCGGCGACTTTTCTATGGTAGGCCTAGACCGATTTACGTTCAAATGAAGAATAAAACTAGCGAGTTTAATCTGTAATCTAAGTTTGCCGTGAATACCGTGAGAAAGTGCATATTATGAGTCTTTGTTTTTTAGGAAAAATACTCTGAAAAAGATAAGAAAATTGGGATCCGGGCTAACTCGGACCAAGGGACAACTCGGCCTAGACCGAATTTTCTGTCTCTTTCGTTTGTTAGCCTCTTATTGGGGTAGGGTCTGCTCTTTTCTTTAGAGACGGAAACGGACTATACCGCCAAATGTGTAGGTTATGTGGGCAAATCAGTGCACCAAACTTGCAAAACTTATCCCCGAATTACTCTTTTTCACAGGATGCATATCCGCTGCATTTTATATTGTAAATTAGGTAAAGGCTTAACTACTTCGGTTCCACTTACCAACTTGACTGAAATAATCCGTTTAATGGTCCATTTGTAGGAAATTATGGGTCAAAATCGAGAGACGAGTTCGTAATGACATGCACAGTTTTTCCATTATAATCATTTTGCCTTTGGCGTAGACTATGTATGAGTGTTATTCAGCGCATTATACGGAAGCAGCACATTCTCGTAAATGCGCTGCTTCCGTATAATGCGCTGAATAACACTCATACAGCGCATTATACGGAAGCAGCACAATTTACCCACAATTACGGAAGTGCCAGTCAGAGGTCATCACCATTGTGTAGAGATCGTAAATTCCCACGGTACACGTGAAAAGGAAGCTAAGCTGATCGGTCTGGTAAGAAAATTGCTTTTAATTTTTTATTTTTACCTCTGATTATGATATTCTGGGATTAATTACGATCACAAGTCCCACACAATTTATCAAAGCCACTGTCCAATATTGGGCGGGTGCGGGAAAGTGTGATTTTGGACACATTTTTGATGTTGTTTACCTACCTCTCCGTGGGGCCCTATGGGAGCAAGTTAAGGCTCTCTCGAATACTATCATTAAAAAAACATTTCGAGAGAGCCCTTAAGGCTAGTCCGAGTTAGCCCGACTCCAGAAAATTGACACGAAACAGGTAACATTAACAAACAAAAGTATCATGACCTTTTTTTTTATTTGGACATTCAATGAATAGATCTAGAGTAAAGGACCCGGTTTTCGGCCACTTAAGACAAAATCCTATTTTTTGGACTCTTTATTTCCTATTTATTATCATTTCTTGTTCAAATCATGAAGTAAATATTATTATTATTTAAACAAAAAAAGAATCCCAGAAAAAAATCACGAATTGCCATGACAATATTCATTTCAATTTTCACTGTTTTGGAGCCGGTTATCGGCATAGCGAACCAGTTTTCGGACGCATGTACAAAGTCAATAGGGAGCGCTCGCGCGCGCCGTGCGTTTCCGCGCTGATGTATAGCACAAGCGGGCAAAGCAGGTAACCCACGCCGGAGCTCCCGGGTGCTCGCCTGACCGAAGACAGGCACAGCGGTGATCGGAAGTTGGAATCTGAATTAGACAGACATATCGTGTGTGCGTGGCGGGGTCCGGCTGCATTGATTTAATACATGCGATGAGATACTTTTGAGCTTGCGACCAACACAAAATCGGGCTCTAAATCTGAAAAATACTTGAAATAAAGCTCATTTTATGGTACCCATATTTCTTACATACACGCGTAAGAAACTAGATTTTTCAGATTTGGGTAGCGGGACCGCCGATTACATCGCTAAAATGTGATATTTTAGGATATATTTTTCATTGCAAATGTGGTTCTTCAGTGACACTGGCATGGTATGGTATGTGTGGGACATGTGTTGTGCTATTATGCCATGTATTTTAATGTGATTTTATCATCCATTCAACCAATCGGCCGAAAACTGGAGCTGTCCGATTACCGGCTCCTTTACTCTATATAATTTACTTCATTTTGGGTATGTTTTAGTAGATTCTAGGGTTTATCTACGCCGGAGCTACAGGTCAAATTTTGGATAGACTTCTGAACTAGCGCCATATTCATAATTGAATGATATAGGCCCTAGGTCTACGCCTAAAAACTAAAACACCAACAACAGCAACAACATTCGTTCTTATCCTAATGTACAGACGCCGATCTGATTACATGGGACAATGTAATAGATGCATGTGATACAAATACTGCTAATAAATTGTTGTTGATAACCGGCCGGAGCAATAACATAATTAAATGAATCAAATTTATTCATATCTTAAATTCCGTTACAAACTGTCACTCACTAAACTCAAAATAACTGACAATGGACGTCCAAATGCTCGGATCATTTTTGAGGTTAAGAGTGTCGCCATCTTGAAATGTATAGGTTGAAGAAGTACACACAAATTCTGTAATTAACAATTTTGAGAAGATGTATAACCCTTTAAAAATATTTTATATTAAAAATATATATTAATTATACAAATTTGATCATTAAATATTTAAAAAAAAAATTTTTAACCATATACTAAAAAACATACAAAGAACGAGCCATGTAATCTTCATTACGTTTCTATGGACACTCAAGCGAGATTACGGCGAGCTTGACACCGAATAAAGGAAGGCCGAAGGACAAGCATTTTAACTCTCTTTTTTACTTTAAGTTGCTCTCATCACAAAAACTGTTCTGTCATTGATGCTTAATTGAATCTGTTGTAGAAAATGGTAAGTTTATTCCTGTTGTAAGTCAGTGTTATGGAAAGTTGAAGAGGGGAATCGGGATCGGAATTGACTGTTGACAACAATGAACACACAGATAATTTTTCCTCGAACCTTTAAAAAAAAAAAAACCTAAGGGCTGTAGATCTAGGCCTAACGTTAGGGCGTAATATTTTCACCGATTTTCTTATTTTCTTGTTAGGCTTTAGCCTTTTGTGGAGAATGAAACTGATTTGAATTTTGATAAACAAAGACAAATGAATAGGCTAGAAAATCTAAATGTGCTGTTTGAGTTGGCCTGGCAAATTGAAGGGGTGACCAGATTTTTAAAATATGATAGATCTAGATCTAGATCTAGACACTATTCGATCTATGATTTCTCATATTCTACACAAATTTATTTATTTCAATTATAAGTTGGATGGCAAAGTATTTTACTACAAACTGGTTCAACTAGACCCTAGGTCTAGAAAATTTATCTTCAAAGGATCCCGGAGATATCGCGATCTAAAATGTGGAGGTGTTGTGGTCGAGTGGAAAGGTCGCCGGACTGTCGATCACAAGGTCCGTGGTTAGAGTCCCGCCGCCATACTTATGTCCTTTGGCAAGACATTGATCTACAATTGCCACACTCCACCCAGGTGAAGTAAATGGGTACCTGGTAGGAATGTATTCCTTGAAACGCAGCGCGCGTAACAGCTCCACTAGCTGCTAAAGTAAAGCCAGGGCAATTATGCTGCATTATTGTAGAGCGCTTAGAGACTTCTGAATAAAGTGAGTGTTAGGCGCTATATAAGCAAGGATAATTATTAATTATTATTATTAAAATTTTGATGTTGGATCGGTGCGTGCACTGCAACTAAAATTTTGAAAGTCGTAAAAACAACGATAACTATCTTCGTGCACCAGATTTACAGCTGATCTATAAAAAAATGTGATCCATCACAAATAAGGTGATTTCGTAATTTGCAAGGCAAGATATCATACAATCAGTTGGTACCACTTCTTACTTACAATTTTGAGGATATCTGCTCTCAAAATGAAAATTTCGAGACCCTAATCGGTAAGTTAATAATATTTTGGAACAATTTCAAATGATTGCAAAATTTGCGGATCTTTTTTCAATATTTTCATAATTTCACACCCGATTCCAGAAAAATTCTGTCTCTTGGTAATTTTACGTTACTTTTTCCACTGGTGATATCAGTTTTTTCAAAATCTTACTATTTTTTTTGAGATAGCGAATTAGGTCACGCACGAACTATGGTCACACCACCATAAGATGCTTTATTAATTGTTTGATAGTGTGTGGCATTATATGTATATCATAGACCCATCTTTTACACTTCCTTTGTCTTAATTGTCTCTCCTACTCCGTTGTTTTACAGGCAGGTAATAAAGGGACTACAATCAAAGAAGCCCTCTCCAGATGGGTAAGCATTCTATCTCTATATCATTAAGATGGTCAAGCCAACTACTGCTCTATTGTCTGCAGTACTCTATATTTTGCAAGTTGAAAAATTAGTTTTCTTTGCAACTGACCTACATTTACATGCATCTGTGGTTGAAAATGAAAATGAAAAATGTCAAGTTTCTGAGCACTTTGGTTTATAGATTTCTTTTGGAGTTTGCGCTTTCTTTAAAAGAAATGGGATTTTGGACTTGATAATAATACTCATGATAGCAGGGGCATTGCCACATCATCCAATTATTATATCTAACCAATGTCATTCAAAAAATAAAGCCCCCAAAGTTATGCAATTCCATTCTTGCACTAATCTCACTCATTGAGTGACAGTATTAAAAATAACAATCAAGTGAATCATGAACTGAATTAAATATTCAAACATTCCAGGTAGAGTTTTTGTTGCTTTGAAAAAGATATTCAATCAAAACAAAAAGGAATATTTTCTTGATTCTTATTTTTTTGCAGGAGGCAAAAGAAATGGAAAACAGTGAGAGCAAGGAGAAGGTCAAAGCCTCTGATGCCAAGGTAGTCAGGCTCCCCTTCCAGATCCCTCCCATTGATAAAATGGATGCATCTCTCTCAACTCTGGCCAACTGCGAGTGAGTCTTTATGATCTCTATTATATACAATACAAAGTCATTTATGTGGATAGAAGTCAGATGTTATAATGTATATCTCCATATACATGTACATGTAAATACCCTTGTCCAACTCAACCCCCCCCCCCCCCCCTCCAAAAAAAAAAAGGATTTTTAACCTAAAAAGTGAAGACAGTAATGGATACATACTGTACATCTATAGGCTTACAAATAAAAGCTGTTAATGAAAATTGCAAATTAATGATTTGATAAGTTTAGATTGTAATACATAGTGCAATTTCATAGTTAATTGTTTCATACTGTTTGAGTTAACTTAGCTGACATGTAAAAGTTTTAACCAGTACTTTTTAATCACACATTGAATAGTTTTAGTCATTGACTTTACATTGATCATCATGTGGTTTAACACCTTTTACCCTGGTTTAAAAGAAGATAATGTATACATTTATATTTCATCAATTCCTTGACTATGACACTCAGTGTAATATTTTAGTCCTATTTCTTAGCATGATATTTTAAAGGTAAAGACCAGTATTAGAAACGCCCCAATTTCAAAAAATGAAATGGAAGCTCTCATTACCAATCATGTGAAAGAATATGTTTTGACTAATACATGATGATAAGAAATTTGCCGGGATAATGCCTACTAATTCATATATTTGGTAAATTTGTTTCTCTCGTGGTCGTGCGACAGATATAGGGTAGTCCCATAGACATCTTTCTGTGTATAGTGCTTGTAACTTTACGAAGAATGGGCCAATTTCTTATCATTTTGATGATTCCAGAACCTTGCAGATGCTAGATGATCAACCTTTTCTGATCGACTCCACAACGTTTCTTTCACAATGCAACCGCATGACCATTACTGGTCTTTACCTTTAAGAAGTAATTGGTGAAACATCAATTTTTCCAAAATTATTGAATGTCTGCAATCCATCAATGTTAATTAATTAATTAAGAATAAATGTTTTGATTTAATTTATTTATTTATGATAAACTGTTGCTATTATTATTATATTTTTTTGCAGGCAATTGGCCCTATCAACAAATATGATTGAAAAGATTGCAAACTTGAATGGCCTAAGTGAGTAAAGTTTAAAAACACTTTTTATTATTTGATTTATATGTCTAGCATATTCTGCAAAGAGTCCTGTGCTTTCAGTATAATGAATTTGTAGATAGAGATATGTATACTGGCATATTACATAGTTAAGATATTAGATTATATAATGAATGAAAAATTAGTCAGGGTTTTGGTAAGGTGAACTGTAATTGAAATGCTCATGAAGATTGCTTAAAGTCATTTTGCATAATTAATATTTTGGGAATTCCACCATGGTAGTTATTTATTTAAAGATTGCTTTATCATGTTTGAGACATGATTAGGATCCATTGTTTCTTATTGTGCCCTGATGTGAGCTTGAGCTTGAGAAATTGGATCACACAGTGTTTATTATCTACATGTACTGTATATGACCACCTTAGGAGTACATTATGATTATGAAAAAAAGATGCAATGAAAAAAGTATATTATAACAAGACTATGAAGAGATGCACTGTGCTAGTTGCAATTATAGCTGATGACTTTTTGTGTGTGTGTGAAAATATAATGATGATAGCCAGAGTATCATTTTTTTTTTTAATTGCATAATATTGTTTTTAGTGATATGTTGATTTGTTCTATCCATCATGGCATGATGGACATGTGCGCTATATAAGAAGCCACCATTATTGTAATTTGTGTGTATTTATCCTTTCATTGTTTTAGAAAGCCTCAAGATTCTATCACTTGGTAGAAATCTTATCAAGAATCTCAATGGACTGGTAAGTCTGAAGTCATTTACTCTACAAAAGTTTACTTGAGTTGTTTACAACAAAAAAAAGTTTTTTCTATGCCTTGTTATTCATCTTTTATTATGTTTTGTCATTATGCGGTAGTCTTTGATGTTTCATGTAGTATTTTGTTATATTGTTCCTCTCCATTCTCTACGTTTTGTCTGATATTGCATACTAAGTACTTCCTTTGTAAATTTAGTTTATGTTGTTAATTTCTTTAATTATTCAAGATAATTTTGATTGTTTTGACAGATTGATTGATATATAATTTATTTGTATTATTGAAATACATTTGTATGTACAGTGTATACAGACACATCTCTTGTGCAGGCTGCAGAGGACCAAACCCCCTCAATAGTCAAGAGGGATAGCAGCAATCAATTAAGAAAATTGTTTTACTATTTAAGCATCAATCCCATTTATCTATCTTTAAGCTCCTTATGAAAGAGTTAGTCAGTCTGAATTGCTTGAAATCCTGATATTTTTATGTGCTGTTTACCAGTTTGTTAACTATGTTTTTTAAATAGTTAATTAATCATTAGAAACGGAGCTCAGTCAAATGTTATGTTTTGTTACTTTGTTTCCATGCATCAGGAAGCAGTATCGGACACATTACAGCAACTCTGGATCTCCTACAACTCTATTGAGAAGTTGAAAGGCATCCAGGTCCTCAAGAAACTCAAAGTGAGTCTTGGATTTGGCTCAGTCATGATTTTATGAATGGTTTGCTTTTAAAACACTCCTTAAAAAATTGAAAACGTGAAAATTCAGTCAATTGTTTATATAATGAAATGCTCATAACTATAGCAATTTATGATTTAACATTTGTACTTGTTCAATGAGATGCCACAATGGTGTTTATACTGGTGTTTGATATTTTGTGTGTTCATTTAAAACGATTAATAGTTTGGTCACAATTCACCAGTCAGAAGCCAATGTATGACTGCCATGAAATGGGTTCAAATCTTAAGGTTTGCTAGTCATGTTTGTTTAAACTTTACTACGGTAGATGTCCTGAGTTTATAAGTTGCTATTCATAAGGTACTGTAGTCTAAATTTAGTAAAAGCTTCTTGGTCTTTATCAATCCCTTTATAGCAACAACCCTTTGTCTGTTGCATGAGTAAAGAGATTGCTGACAGCAGAACTTTTTGAAATAATGACAAGATGAAAATCTTATAAATAATGAAGGTGCACCAAAGCAGAAAAACATTCATTGTGGAATTTTGTATTCGTTTTTAAGATTAATTTGGTAGCAATTCTTTCTTTTATAATGTTAATCCTTTTTTTCTTCTTCAGGTGTTGTACATGTCCAATAATTTAGTCAAAGATTGGGGAGAATTTGACAAACTGAGCCAGTTGCCTTGCCTAGTAGAACTTGTATTTGTAGGTAAGTGAAAGCAGGGTACAGGAAATTAATAAATATGATTATATTTTAAAGATAGTGTATCCCAATTTGCACCACAACAATACTATGTACGAAGGTTCAATGTAGGGTTTTTATTAAAAAAATAAGAGCCATTAATGCAGATTATGGTGTGCCAAGATTTTTAAATGTATGATTCTGTTTAAAATGAAATTAACTGAACTATTGCTTTAGTGTCTAAATTAGCCCAAAGATCAATTTTTAGGACAAAATCAATTATTAAGATGGATTTTATTTACTAATAATTAATTTTATTACAGTATTACACATGGCACCCATAGCCAAATGATATTTTGTGACCTGCTTAGAAATCAACTTGGAATCTAACAGTCAATTCTTTCGTAAAAATTCTGTTTCCAATTTCAAGTGATGTTGTTATCATTCAACAACAAACAACAAATATATATTGTATTCATACACTTCTATATTTGGCCTGCAAAAAGTACTTTCAAGCAATTAGAACATTTTTTGTTGTTGCGGGGTGGGAATAAGTGTTGTTTTTCTGTGACTCAACTAGGCCTTATCAAGTTTGATAAAGATTAGAATACTTTTAGAATACTGATTGTGTCATAAAAAGTAGAATAAAGTTGTTTGCTCAATTTGTATTTCTTACCCAGGTAATCCACTAGAAGAGAATTCAGACTTAGAACACTACAATACACAAGTCAAGAAGAAGATTCCAGGACTAAAGAAGCTTGATGGTAAGATTACTTTGACAACATTCTTCGTAGTCTTAGTCAATATTCCAAACTGGAGGATACATTGATGTGTAAACAAAAATTGTTTTGTTGTGTAAAGACTAACATTTAGGCTCTCTAGTTTGTTTTTAGTTAATGTTAATATAGTTTAATGCTTGACACTTTTATGATCAGTTTTGTGCAAAGAAAAACAACTTCTGTGATGTAATGATGTAACACTGTGCGTGTACAAGTTCAAAAATGGTGATTTTTTATATGGTCAATGTAATACACTTCATAAAAGAGAATGGCTGGTCCTGGAGATTTGGGACCAGAGGGAAGGGACAGGGGATGCAACCCCTTGAAAATACTATGTATTCTCTCACATACAGTAATGGCACTAATTTGAGTTGATAAGCTAGAGGGTGATTTACAATTTCATGTATTGTATATCCAATGGGTAAACCTTTGTAAATATGGATGCAGTAACTTTTGTTCAAAATATCAGATATACTAACTTTTTTTAATTATCAGCCTTTCATGGAAATAAAGTTTACATTTGGTGTAATTTGTTGGTGTACATGAAGTTAAAATCATCGCCTGGTGTGTGGTTTTGTTTGCAGGTGTTGTGCTTACCAATGAGAACAATGAGAACGATAAGGAAGAAGAGGATGAAGATTGATGCACCGGAAGAAAGTCATCTCATTGCTACAAATGTTTGCGCAAGATGGATACACCTCCTGCAGATTTTCATCATCTTTTAATTTTTTTTATTATACTGAATTAATGAGACAATGTGAAAACTCATGAAATGTGACCATGTTATGGTGTTACACAGTAGAGTAGAGTTGTTTCTCTCTTTATTATACCCCCTATCCCCTTTCCTTCCTCTAGCATTCTTGTGAAGTTATGTCCAATATTGATTGAATACACCTAATTTTCAGGAAGAAGTTGAATTGTTTTCTTAATTTAGCAGAGTGTACTGACAGACATAAGAACAATTATTGAGGTTTAGTACAGAACTTTTCAGTTCAAATTCTATGTGTACCACATATGAAAAAATAATTTCAAAGGACTTCCCAACACCACATCAGGACCCATGAAAGTCTGCTTCCCATCACATTTTAGGCTGATTTTTCAACATTTTCTTTTCTTGTGTTAGATAAGTAATCCCTTTACAGAGTAAGTTTATTGTCTGAAGAATAATATCCTGAACTGCTGAAAATGTATATAGCTCCTTCATTACATTTCACATAGGTAGGTTCATGCCTCTGCAACCAAATGGTAAGTTTTTGGGGGTTGCCTGCCCTTTTGTTCCTTCTCCTCTGCCATAATTACATGAAATCTAATAGGATTTTACTCTTATTGCAATACCTCAAGCATCATTTAAGGTATGAACATCCAACATGTTATCAGTGTACATCAAGAAAGTGGAGATGACGGTTGTCAAGGTCACTTGGGTCAGTTTTATTATGTGGTAACCTGATCTATTCTCTACTTGAATTGTACACAAATTGATCAGAGCAAAGATGTGACAATAGTGGCAAATGGTAAGAAATAACTGAATATTGGAACAGGCAGAGTATTTGGGATGTGCTCACATAATTTTCAATGTAAGTCTTGGTATAATGTTATTTAAAAATAGACAGTTTTTATAAAAACAGTTAAATTGAATAACATTTGTCTCATCAGTCTTGTAGGTTAACAACCAGTATAGTGTTGATCTTATACTATTTTAATAGAGCTCCCACTCTTATTTTAGCATGAAGTATATTAATATTATTCATATTCTACATTGACATCTAATTTCTCTTCAAATAGGAAGATTTGATATGAATATTTCAATGTGTTATCTACACCTTGATCAAAACAAAAATTGAATGTTGTAATTATAAAATTATCCCTTTGTTAAAACCCAACAGGTTTTGTTTTTTTCTTCTCCAAAATGAAACCTGCGAAATTGTGGTCAGTCCGCAGGGTTGTTTATTTGCTGTATATGAGATACACTAGAACCTTGTTATAAAGAGGGACCAAGAAAATGTTCTTGTTATTTATTGATACCTTGTTATACGAGGGTTCAAAACAGTAAGTTTTAAAGTAGTGGGACCATCACCAGTCGATGGGAGTTTTTCTTTAATTTATGTTTATAATGAGGTTCCAACTGAATATTTTTCACATATTTGAAAATTCATTTATATAGATCCAAAAATAACTAAAAATTATTCAGTTAGAAATTTATTTATGACTAGGATTATGGTCACCTTTCTGTCTGAAAATGACATTAAGGTGTAGGTGTGTTTTGTGCCTGTGGACATTTTTAGCCAATTCAGAAAGTTGTTTTTGCATAATGTTTTTTGCAAAGTGAACTGAAAAAACAAGGAATCCTGTATCAATATGTATATATACTGTGTATGATATGTAAATAAAATTGTATTTGTAAAACTTTCACAAATAGTACTTATGACTTGTCCTTAATCTTGTACCTGTATTTGGATGAACTATAATATACAAATTGAAATTATATATTCTTAGAAATGTCAATCACTTTGGAAAGGGAGATAAAAGCACTACAGAAACCAGAGTAGACAAAATTGACTAATGCAGTTGGATATTGAGAGCTGTGTAGGGACTAATAATTGGGTTAGTAGTATTTGAATGTCTTCTGTCCGAAGTAGTAATTTCCTATAAAAAATTATGTATGAATGCGAACATTTCAAAAATTCATTTCACTTTCATGGCCACATGTGATAAAAAATTGTGTTCAACTCTTGTACATATCTATGATCTTTCCAATATCTTACATATGAAGTATTTAGGATATCCTTTGATAGCGTTAGAACATTGAATTTACTTTCTCTTTCAAGGTACTACCTTACACCATTCTTTGGTAATTGTATTGAAATATATTCTTATATATATTCATACATAAAAGTACTCTAAAAGTACATTTTAAATTTTCAAGCAAAATGTTCCAATATTATTTCAGAAGGGGACTTGACCATCTTTTGTCAGGAAATGTAAGGGCTGAAAAGGTATAAAAATCTGTTTGACATGTTTTCTCTTGATTGGAGCACACATTAAAAATATAATTTCTACCACACATCAAACAAAGAAAAATTAAAATGGAAATAATACAATAGAAGAATACCCAGAATACAATGTATTGAAATAAGACTTTCATTTATTTCAATTTTAAAATGATAATACACATTTCTCATACATAACTGCTTTGCTTTCTTTAAAATACACAAATATATATCAAGGTACAAATATAAAATAAGAGATAAAAGCAAACATAAAGCAGTTGCATGCACTGTTCTGGTTTGATTGACAATCACTTTTATAAAGTTCATAGAAAGTGGTAGCAAAATTGGGTTTCTTTGTATGAGATTCTTTACATTTACTTTTGTAAAAAGTAGAAAATAATCCATTACTGGTAGAATGGCTTGAACATAAAATCACATAAACCACAAATCCAATGGAAAAAGGCAGTTGATGGTATTTACATACTAATAATCTCATAAAATTCCTAGTGTAAATCTCGGCTTTATTTCATGATCATATTCAAACTACCTTCTACTTTAAAGAGAAAAATAATACATTTCAAATCTGCCAAGTGTTTAATACTACAAGGGATAAACTCAACCCCTCTAAATTTGAGATTAAAAACTAAGGAAGCATAACAAATGTTTTGTTCGATGGTGTAATTTTCATATTGGCTATTCCAACTCGAGATACAAATTGGATTTGAAGTAAGAAGCATAATTACTTATGTCATGATTGTTAGGATGACACAAAAAAAATTCATACGCCTGGGCAGCATTTCACAAAACCATCATAAGTACAAGTTCACTGCCAACACATTGAAACACATGTATTAAATTTGACACACATTACAATACAATGTCTGTGATCTTCTACTCATGAAGGTTTTGTGAAACGATGGCCAGCACTTCTTAATCTCGCTAACTAATAACATGAACACCCAACAGATCTCTATCTCTAATAAAGCAATGCTTTGCAATTAAGAATAAGGGTGCATGTTGTCATCCATATTTGTTTGTAAATTGAATTGAAGAAAAAAAAATCTTCCCAATTTCATATTTATCCCTTAAATGGCATACCTTTTTATATATCAAAAGAAAATTGGAACCGTAAAATATTAAATTCAAACAATATTTTATCATCAAAGGCTTTATGTGTATTTTGGAAAAAAATAAATGTCACACAGGTTATTGGGCATTGCTTTCTATGTTTAGTAATTTTTCAAATCAATATCTTCCTAAACACAAAGACATTGATATTTGTAAAATATAACTTTTCATGCTTTATTCGTCTAAATTTGAAACAAATCTTTGGCTGAAAGAACAAAGAAAAGGGGCAAAAAATAAAAGCCATGTAACAAGAACATGAAAAATAAGTTCTATTTGGGATCTGTGGTTTCTACTGGTCAACTAATTCACCATTCCATTACATAAAATTTGCAGCCATCATGAGAAAAATAACTGGAGCTTTTAATACATTACAAAATTATATAAATGAATGTTTATTTAGTTTTTAATATGTATATCATCCATACCATATTCCGGGCCTGCCCTGTAACATGAAGCTTAACTTGCAATCAATTGTAAATATCTCTTGTATCTCCATTGTTACCACAGCAGATTGTATATTATGATGAATTGTGACTTTCTGGAACATACACATTGATTGTAAAGATACAGTTGATTGAAAGAGATCAAATTAATTTGAGGAGAAGCAATCCTTTTTGACTATTTATGTTACAGGGCCATGATTTATCCCGTCCACAGATACCATATCTATAAAATGCAAAATAGAATATTTTGGAATTTTTTCTTTTCTTTCTGCTGAAATTTCTGATGCATGTATGATTGACGTAGAATAAAATCATTTAAGTGAGATTAACATTAATCATAATACATTACACATACATGTAGTCCTATACAGTCAATTCTGAAAAATATTTCAAGACACTTTCTTACAATAAAATTTCATAAAATATACTTGTAGCATTAAAATTTCTTCTCTGTGTAGACTCTGTAGACAATTTTGACAAAACAAGATTGCATTTTTCTTCTGTTTTTCTATTTTTACACTGATAAGAACATATTGTGCTATTCTCATACCAACGTTAGCTGTGCTGTGAATGATATTATGACACTATAGTACTTAATAGTCAACACAGACACAGCTTAAAGCACATGAAATATCCAGTAGATTCTAAAAGCACAATATTGTCAATATCCACAAACACATATTTCAATAGAAAAATAAGAAAAGCCATTCCATCATAAATGATATCTTAGATCATATATTTCAAAATTGTGTAAAAATAAAAAAAGAATAGGAACAGATTCACATTCTACATTCTCCATCCAATTTCCTTCAAAGATTAAGAACGATGTAATCCACACACTTAATTGGTCATTTAAATATTGCACAATACTACACATTGGTCAGCCAAAGACTCTTTTTCGCTTCGTTACTTACCAATGTCAATCCGATTCCACACCTCAGTTCAACTATAAACTATCTATGTACAATTTACATGAAATAAGGTTTAACAGTAATACAAGATAACACACACTCACAATGTAGAACTTCCGTAGGCCACTTTCCAATTGTTTTTGTTTTATATATAGAAAATTTTGAACTGCAAAAGTGCACACATCTGTAGAGTTAGAATAAATGTTCTTGCTGACTGACATGTTGTTAATATCTGAAGCCACTTGATACGTACATGTTTGTGTATTTATATAGATATCCCTTACTTACAATCATCATCAAAACCCACCCTTCCTGACTCTTCTCCAAACTGCATATATCCATCTTCCCTGAGCATATCTTATATCACATCCAATCCTGCCTTCATCACAATTCAATAGGAAACAATCTCTTTACATGGTGAGAATAGATGCTATTTGTAACATCCATACCTTCAAACGTACTAAACTAAAACCCAAGTAATCAATAACATATTCTTTTCTCTTTCTCTCTTTCTGTACACAGAAAAAAATATAAACTTCATCATGATGTAAAATGTAAAGACAATTGAAAATAAAAGGAAGAGGGTATGTATGTATCATGTATATAACACTAGAATGTCATCAGAACACTGTCACTCACACTCTCACGACTGTTCCTGGCTTCCTTACTCACACTCGGCAACATAGTCCAACAAAAAAAAAACATTCAGAAAATGTTTTCTAGATGTATCAAATATTGTAGGTCTTCACTAAATCTCTAACAATGCACTCAAACATACCCAAACTGAGATCACATGGAGACATTTTTGAACAATTCTCCAAGATGTATGAATCGTGTCTTGCAGTTGTTTTCCCTTGACACAGAATAAGCTTTAAAGTGCGTTTAACAAACAGATTGTTTTACTATTTGAGTATCAATTCATTATCAGTCACTTCTGTGGAATCATCCAATGTAAGATGCTGCAAATTCAGTCAAAACTTGTCTTCCTTCTTAGTATCTAAAATACATCTGTCAATTTAAATAACATTTCAGCATCAGCAAAGAAAGTGTAAGTACATTGCCATTTATGGTTTTGATTTGAAGATGTTCTGTGAATTATAAACACAACTACACAAAGTTTAGATAAGACACAGACAGTTATAACTAGGTAATATCTAACAAATCTCAAAAAACATGTAATATACTGGTACCACCAAACGTTATAAAGATGTTTGAAAAGAAATCTCAGACCTTGAGTTAAGAAATAAATAACAAAATAAAAGGAAAAGGAAAAGCTATTGAAAAATTATGTAAATTCATTGTAATTGTGAGCCAGTGGAAGTGTTGATTTTTTTAATGTGCATACATACAAGAAAATGTGCCTTTTGAATGTATAATTTTGCTTCTCTGTTTTACCCTAATATAGTCCAGTTTCTTTCCTTTATCATTGTATTATTAATCTTAGATACTTCTTGCTCCGAACAGGCACTTGCTCTTTGACATGAAAATTAGAGTAACCTTTAACTTGTTGACTACTAGGACAAAGATATCTTGGCATGATATCTGTGGAAAATGCATGTTATACCAAAATCAAATAGCATCCTACTTGTTAAGGTTGCATGGAAATACATGATCAAATTGCAGTAATCCCTACAGTTTTTGTGTAAGTTAAACTGTAATCTTATGTCAAGTTGACAACAATGACATTTCTCAAAGATATCAGCAAATGTAACAATGGAAGTGACATACCCATGGATACCTGCCAAACAATTTGATAGAAATTAATACTAGTTGAGAAAAAAAGCAATGAAATATCATGTCCTTAAGAAGGTCAAAATGCTCTCTTTCAATTAATTTCAATTTCATACAAAAATAATTGTATTACCATGTAACAATTATTAAAACAATCATCCAATTGAAGTATTTCCCACCCAAATATTCTGACCTGCTTCACCCTGTAAGTCCAAGCAACCAACTTCAGCTTACTATACTTTTGGTATAACATCCAATATTTTCCTCGTACATTTCTACTCTCATATCAACACATAAAGGAGTATGAGCGTAAAGGAGCACTCTGTTTTATCTATCAAGAAGCTACCCCCTTTAATGTAAGAATGTAAATAGACCATGTTTGCCTAAAGCCAAATTTTACAAAGGATTGTACTGGTTACATACAGTTTACTATATTAAGACAATACAGTGAGTCAAACAGTTAACTTTTCATCTGACCTGATCTGAGAGAATCCTTTTCTAATCAATCTCCCTGAAAGGGGCATAATACTGAAATGTGTATCAGAATACTGTAAGACATCTCAATGGTCATATAAGATCATCCATACTTAGACAGAAGACTTTGAGACTAGAATGGATAATGCCAGTATCACTTCTAAATGGATTTCTACATCATAGGCATTTATTTCACAGAAATGCTTGATGATTAGTTTAACTAAGCAATTTGTGGTTTAATTATTAATTTTGTTTATGTATGACTCTTTTGAGTAACCATACAAATGTTACAGGGGTAATTGTTGAGTTTGTGCAAAAATAGCACCATTTATTATCTGTTCATCAATATTAATGCTTTTCAATTAATACAAATTGACAAAAAGTAAGAGTTAACAATGGGGGTGGCTTTGTTGAATTGCCCTCCAAATTTATGGGCATGGTAACAGCTTCAGAACCAGCTTTTTAAATCCAGAAATTGACAACACTGGAACTGAAAAGAAGGGTAGCCCAGAACAAGGTTGATGTCACCTGGAGTTCCTGATTTTTACAGGAACCTCTCAGTGCATGCTATATTTGATTTATAGTTTGGAGAAGAGCTTTAGATTCCACCTTACTTATTCCAGTTTATCATTATCTAATTATCAAAGTTCCTATTTCATTCCATTGCACTCAAATCTAGTTTGGCAAAGTCTTGGTCTATTCCATTATTCACTCAATATATGATGTCCCTTTGATCTATTTGATATCTATTTTGACTGGCATTAGTTGGAAAATATAATTAAATGACAAAATTGGGAGAAGTGAAAAAGTCAGCATATTTCAATTCCCATTACCCCAAAGAATTTGTTTCCCTTTTTCTTCATTACGAATCAGAAGAAACACATTTCATTTCTTGCAAATTCACCTGATAAAGGGAATGAAATATATAATATAATTGATATTTCATGTTTTTTTTCTTTCTAAAGATGTCTACATAAAATCATATATAAAGAGTTCATTCTCATAAGATATGACACCCCTTTTCTTTCCTTCCTACAGTCGATTGTTCCTGATCGATCATGAGTTACAACATGCAACGAGTGAAAGAAACAGAGGAAATCTACATTTCATATAGTATATCTATTTCAATCATATCAACACTTCCAGAAGAACTTTTCAAGCTCAGTACACATGAAAATATGAGGCATCTCTCCCATCTTTTCCACTGAGTATTGTCATTTTCACAGCTGCTACACCATCCACGAGGCCTCATGGCAGGCATGGAGTTTATTTCTTCACACACATTCACTACTATCCTTCCAGCCTGACACTACACCTATTCCTTTCCTATCTTGACCGTCGTCGACTATCAGGCTCGCATAGCTTTAGTTCGACATGTCATCATCCTCTTCCTCCTCGGACGACATCATCCCCTCATCGTCTTCCAGACCATCGTCATCACCTTCCATGTCTTCCTCCTCATCATCCTCCTCCTCATCGTCGTCTTCACTACTAGAGCAACTCCTGCTTTCATGTTCCATGTAGTGATTGAACATCTGTTGCTCCTTACCTCCACCAAACCCCATCCCAACTTTCTTGTCAGCTGCATGGTGATTCTTCATGTGGGTATTCCGGCTCTGGATTTTGTCAAAGGTCCTGAGATAACATGATACACAAAATAAATAAGAATTGACCAAACAGTTTTTCCTCACATTTTTGGTTTTAAATCAATTAAATAAGTCTCACCTTCAGTGGCAAAAATACAAACACAATTGTAGGTATAATGACATATTCTCTCAATGACTATTGTGATAGTGTGATGTAAGAAAGTAAGGATGTTAATTATCAATATCCACGCATCAATCAATTTATTGTTCTTAGATTTATGATGTCATTACTCACAGTTGAATGAATGAATGAATGGATGGTATATAATGGTTACATATACACTATCTGTCATGTAGTTAAATTTGGAATTGAATTGTGTTCACTTACTTGTGGCACATCTTGCATGGAAAATGAGGTTGGTGATCATCCTCACTGGTCATCCCATCCTCGTCATTCTCCGTAAGCTCTCTGGACGATCCCTCATCACTCTCCTCTTCATCTTCATCATCGTCTTCCTCTTCATTTGACATTTCTTCTGAAGATGACTCCGGGGGCATCTGCTTTGTATTCTGACCGACCCCGCCCCCTCCTCGGTACGAGGATGATGTTGTTGATGAGGCAGACGAGGATGTGTTTGTTCTAGACTGAATGTTGGTAGTAGCGTTGGATGTAGCTGTATTGGATGTAGCTGCGTTGGGTTTGTAGCTGCCCCCGTGTACCCGTATATGTCCATTCAGAGCTTGCCGTGACTTGAATGACTGTTTAAAGACAATGGTGGAAAAGGTGCATGAAGTAATTTTATTCTGGCAAATACTAAAGGTCAAAGAGGTGAAGTATATTAGTAGCTATATTCCTAGCTAACTTTGTGGTGTTATCTGGAGGAAATAGGTCAACTTCCTTTCGCAGTGTTTGGGCAGGTGATAGATCATCTGGTAGTATTTAATAATTGGCTCGGTCCAAATAGACATATCACCTGCTTGGAGCCAAAAGAGTGTTAACTCAAAGCATTTAACACAGAGTAAACGCCCTTCCAACTCTCAAGAGACAATATTATGACCTTCCATCTCAAAACCAGTAATAGGTCAAACAAAAGTCACACAACAGGCTACATATTCACTGACCTACATTAACATTTACCCAAGTGTACTTTAAAAGCATTCAATCCTGCAAATATCTTCACCATTTGATCAAATATTGGGATGGCATTCCCTTTAACTGTTCACTTTTTAATGAACTTTCAATCTGTTATTTTACATGAAAAGATATTTATCAACTATCAATAGGGATGTTAGACTAAAAATTGAAGTCCATTAAATCATGAAAATTTTGCACTGTATTTGGAGAACACAATTTATCATTCAATATAGAAAAAAAATGGAGTCAAAATATAAATCGATTCTCGAGATATTAATTTTGTAATGTTTTTATTTAGGGGTATTTCCTGAAGTTTTTGCATAGGAAATTACAATGTAAGCATGGCACCGAGTGTAATTTAAGTACATAGTAAAGAGTACATACCTCAACATTGCAAGCAATGTTTGATGTGCCATATCTCAAAAAATATATCTTGTTTCTCATTGAAATTTCAACAGAACTTTTCTTCATTATATTCTTTTTATCAACATTTTTAAGAGAAACCTTGAAATTAAATATATTGTTGCCATGGAAACAAAACAAAGAAAATAAGAAAATATTTTAAAATTAATATACCAGTATTTACTTTCCAGATCAAATTGCTACTCAAAACACTTTGCATTCCAAGATAATGGCAGGGACATATTTCCACAACATTTTTAAAATTAAAATATAAGGTTGCCATGGCAAAAAACAAAGAAAAACAAAGAAAAACAAAGAAAAACAAAGATTTAAAAAAAACAAAAATATCACAGGAAAAATGTTTCCTGATAAAATTTGAGGATCGATTTGAGGATCTGGAGGATCGCTGATTTTCAAGTAAAGATTTTCAAATAATCAGTGATACAAATATAAGATGATATTTCAATGTAAACTTGGATTAAAATTCTGGCAGTCATGGTGGAAAAATATATAAATTCCAAGTACATGTAAAATTGCTTTTTGATAAAGGAAAACGAATATGGTAAATGTCCAGAAAACCTCTTGTAATGTTACAAATGTATCAGGAGAATAACACCTGTATATTTACAATTACAGCTGAGTCACTAGAATTGCTCATTTCTACGTAATTTCCCTCGAAACAGTGTTTAGTTTCCCTTGAAACATTGTTTTAATAATTTCTTGCATTTTATCTTTTTTAAAGAGGGAGTTTGTGCACTTAGAAGAAGAGCCACATGCCGGCGCTTACAATGGAAATTTCCACGTGCGCGCACGTGGCCATTGCGGCTTGATGATAACATCACGCTTTTCTTTCATTTATACTTCCTCCCGGCATTTCACTCGTACACACATTCAACATTTCAACTTCTTTTCTATAATAAATACTGAGTTATTGCTTTAATAATGGAGTCTTTAATTATGAAAAACTTATATTCAACGTTTGTAGTCGATCAAAATTCTCAATTTATCCATGGAAAGTAGTTTCTAGCTGCAAATATTTCGTTCGGTCCGTACGTGTTCAGCACAGAATCACCAGGGGTTGAGGGCGAGTGTCAAGACTTACGGTTGTTCAGTCTTGGGTAATATACATCGGAAGTTTGTGATTATCTGTAGATGATCCTGAATGAATTTCCCTTAGATTTTTGGCACAAAGATAGCTTGAATATCACTTATAAAGATACTAACATTGACTTTTGCAAAAAGTTCATTTTTATAAGAAAAAGATCGCTATAAATTGGAACTTTTTTTTACTGCTCAAATATATTAAAAGTATGGGGTAGGCAAAAAAGTCAATGCGCATGGATTATTTTCTTAAGTTTCATGAATGGCATGTCCAAATTTGGGCATTGTGTGACCCCAGGATCACCTCCAGATTTTGATGTAAACATGCGCAGTTTTTCAGAGAGTCACAGAAAAGCAGTGCCATGGGTGCCACAATGCCTTTCAAACGCTTGCAAAGGGCCAATGGGCGAATTAGAGCTCATCTTTACTGCCATATTTTTATTGATTCTACGATTCTACTTGTGAAGAAAATGCTTCCAATATTGGAATACAACTTTAATCTACGGTAATTCTTAACCAATTAGTTCTTTCCTGCTAATTTTGATTTTTAATGAATTTTTAAAGATTGCATGTTTTTATTTCGACTACAATCACTGTTGGCTCGTACGCACATTGATGGCTCGATTTCAGGATTGCAGCGCGAGCGTCTGACATCCCTACTATCAACTACTGTTATCACTTGTGATGCCAGTACAGTAAAAATAGTTAAGCACAATCATTCTGTGCAATTTTGTTAAGATATACACTATTGTTATGATCCGACCATTTTCACGACAATGTCATTATCAAATCCAATGCTAAAGTTTTAACCTTATTTCTAAACTTGTAGATTTGCTTTGTTGAAATTTTAACCTTGTGATCAAAGACAACCGTCAGGAAGGATGTGAGTGTACACTTGTGAAAAGTAATCTGTTATATCCTCGGTCCTAACTACAGAGCTGCCAACCTCCAGAACAGAAAATCAGTAATCACAAGGCTCAAAATCAGTAATTTGGGGTATAAATCAGTAATTTCTTATGCGGCGCTATGAATCTAAAAAAACGACACGCCAACACTGCGCGGACGCATGATTATCTGAAATTTTTGGTGATTTTACTCACACAAAGATGTTAAGTATTGAATTTCAGGTCATCACAACACAGTTTATCATGAAAAATGGCTCCTATTCACAGCACTCGCTACGATAAATCATATTTAATTCATAAAAAAAAAAAAAAAAAAAAAAAAAAAATTTTTTTTTTTTTTTTTTTTTTTAAATCCGTAATTTGAGACAACATTCCGTAATGGTCGTTAATTTCCGTACCAATTACGGGAAATCCGTACTAGTTGGCAGCTCTGTAACTACCCATTGATGAGAATGAAAGAGCACTACTCACCGCCTCACAGTGTGGATAGTTGCATACAAACGATCCCTGCTGAGCAGCTGGTTTGTCCTCCTGATTAGTAGAGGAAGGTTTCACACTATTATTGTTCTTGGGATTAGAAGTCCCGCCCCTATAGTACTTATCATGCCTGTACTCTTTGAGAGGCACGTAATCTAGGAAAGTCTCACCGGGGTATAGGTCCTGTGCGCGGAAGAAAGGAGGGAGAAGAAGGGGAGGGATCACCCCATGAGAAATGCATTGGTTAGTCAAGTGAATAAATATGGCACCACAATGAGAGTATAATTACACAGCAAATGTAATAACTAGTAAGCTCTGCATGAATTACTGACTACTCTAAAATACTATGCAATTCAAAGTTAATTGACACAGCACACCTAATACTTGAGTGATATATATAATTTGATATACATTACCTAAATATACAATACATGTGATTGCATTGTGGTTGCTTGAGTAAATTTCCAAGAAAATATATATATTGTTTTGGGTGCTTATAGAGATATTTTGTTTTCACATCTGTTTGACAGATACAATTGTTTATCTACTGATTCAATCGTTTCAGTATAATGGTTCATTTATGTTTATCTATATTGCTTTCCATAGAATGGGACTAATCCTGAAAAAAGGCCCTGAAAGGTCAAAAAGGTTCATTTAACATTTTAAGATTAAATGTATACCTCTGGCATTTAATTGATAACATAAGCAATCACTGCTCCACTTAAAATTAACTATTTAACATGAATGTTAAGCAACTTGTATATTTATCATCATGACAAATGACTTCAAATCATTACACCTTGCATGAATTTGATACCGCTGCTATAATCATGAGTAATTTACTCAGGCCACACATAATTCAAACACAACAAAGTAAAAATGATTTACATAGCATTTGCATGAATCTCCTAAATTATTCTATTTACAGCCACCATAATGCCAGCAATGAAAATATGATATACTTCTATGACGAACACACCACAAATACAATTAGGAAATTTCCTAATATATTTTCACATCAAACCCTAGAATGCAACAGTTAGTGCACTTTTCACAGAATGGGGTGCATGAATTGGGAAATATTTAGCAGGGGATGTCTTAGGATTTATTGTTATGAATTGGAATAAAACTGATCCCTTAAATTCTTATTCAATATCTTTTGCAAAGTTATCATAAACGGTTTAGGACACACATTCATTCATAACATGGAACAGGCCTTAACACTACTCATCATTGTTTTACATACATAAAGTGCTGGGTAGACAGCATATATCATGGTGCATTTCTAGCTTTAGTATAAAGATAATCCACCATCCCTCCTAAATAACATTCCTTGAAAAGGAGAGAATTCTTTTTGGATGTTCAGGCTGCTATAAACTATTATATCTCGTGATAATCTAAAGAATGCCCCACTCAATGTATGCTGGGTATCAATATATATATATATATATATATGTATATCAGATCATTTTAAGTTAAGACTCTTTTCTGAACCCGAGATAAACATAAAATTACAGTATCACTCAAAAATATAAAAACAAAACATAATTCAGATCCTACTGATACTTTGAAAGCATTGACTTTTAAATATGAGGTTGAGAGTTGGAATCCCATCCAAGTGGATAGCACGATATGCTTGAATACTATATGTTGGCTGCTCTGCTATAACTGGAGTAATAATAACATAACAGTACCAGAGAATGTCACCAAATGATGGACAAGAGAAGCAGACAAGAAGCTACTACTATGATAATCATCACTACCAAGTGTCACAATACTCTGGGGATGTTTACAAGAAAAACAATCTAATTGTTGTTGGGTTTTTCTAAAGTCATTTATGGAACTTACACACTCATTCTTGCGATTCTCTTCACTGGGGTTTGCTCCACTATGATGGCAGTATTTCTGCATGTCATGATTATAGGGATATAGCTTCTTCCACAAGTAGTAGTACTCTACACAGTCTCTAACAGTCTTGGACGGGATCTGAAAAAGAGGGTGAAAATAACAGGGAAGATAGAAATTAGAAAGTCATCTTCATGCATCTAAGTTTGTGGATTTCTTACATGTTATGCACATTGGAAATAGATCACTATTACTATATGAAAAAGAAAAAGAAACTAATATAGAGTTGGATACAATGACAAAGTATTGGTATTCTGGAAGTCTCGGTCACAAATGAGCACATTCAAACAAGACACCAAGAAAGTACGGGTAAATTTTATTAATACCACTGAAAATAGCCAATAAACCATACTGAAAATTTACCTACATGTATAAGTTACCATGTGGTTTTTTATTTATTTGTTGATGCTATTGTAATGGAAACTATGGAAAAGAATACATGGATGATAAGATTTTATGATATTCTTTCAACTCTTTGTTAAAATTCTGTTTTATTTTCACCGACTTACCCCTTTTGCTATTTCATGGAAGTCCTTTCCCTTGGTCTTGTACATGTCTCGGTAGAGCTTTCTTTCTGCAACCGTCCATTCATGTGAAACTGTTTCAAACAATATACAAAGATATATATAAACATGAACTGATAAATGAGAAAATATACATATGAGAAAAACTGGATTCAAACTGAATATTCACAACTACGTGAGGAAAAAAACTGGAAACCCAAGAAGGAAACCATAATTATGTAGCCGAGTATGCAAATATTTTCTAACTTCAAAATATTACTGACAACTATACTGATAGTAATAGGTGTGTCAAACTGAAGGGATTGTAATACTTTCTCTTTATAGGTATACTATGTATATATATATTTCCAATGTTTTACATTATAAGAAGGAGAAAAAAAAGAACATGGAAAGGAGAGAGAGAGATAATGATCACACGAACCATGCTCTACAAAACTACATTTCCTGGGTAGGGAAAACTTCCCTTTTACATGGTTTGAAGTGTATTCTTTATTTCCCTTTTTTTAGGGGGGGGGGGGGGAGATGGGTGGGGAGACCTGTTAATATGAAGCCCGGCCATACTGTGTTATCATGATTTTACTCACAATCATATTTGTAGTCAGCCATGTGCACAAACTCATCTGGGACCATTGCATTCCCATTCAATAGCATCAGTAAAGCCATCTGAAAAGAGACAAAGATGGCATTAGAATGGCAAAAGAAATAAAAAGTTTGATAATCTTCAAGCTCAACACTTCACATACACTTCACGCACAACTTACCCATAGAAACAGGAAGGTATAAAAGACCAGAAAAAACTCCCCCGAATCTACGATTCTGTGAAGACTGTAATATGAATCTTGTAGGAGATGAATTCCATATAATTATGAAATGTGACAAGTATAAAGATTTACGAGTAGATTTTATAGAAACAATTAGTAATCTGGAAGAAAATGTTTGTAATTTGGATAGTCAAGAAAAATTCATATTTATAATGAGATTAGATAATGAAGTTGTAATAGATAGTTTTTCTTTGTTCACCAAAAACATAATTGCAATGAGGGGTAATTTTTAGATACTATATGTTATAACAAAGTAGTCGTGTACAATCTTATGCTTTTGTTTTAGTTCTCATTTACATATTTCGTATTGCATGACTTATTGTTTATTTAGAAAGGTGTTGTAAATGTTTTATATTATGTTTTTTTATATCGATTGTTGCATTACATTGTAAAGTGATTATAACTATGTCTATAAACAGAATATTGATGTACATCAATGATGTTTAATAAATACAATACATACAATACATGAATAAAAAATGATAATAATATGTATCTTGAATAATCAAATATTAAAGGTACTAAAAAAAATGTTTACAAGTCTTTAGCGAAGTTGAAATGGACTTATCAACTAGAAATATCAAAATTCAGTGTTGTATAAGATATTGGGGACCCCATTTTTACTATGTCTATGTCTTTTCCTCTAAGCAAAGACATATTGAAAGACAAGGTAGTACTTGTATAATTGTCTCAATATTTTACTTTAAAAGAAACGCTTAGGTTGGCACACATTGCTATTTCCTCTCCTTGTTCAAAAGTCTCCTAATTGTCCCGGGTTCATTACACCCACAGTTACTGAACAAATTGTTGTCACAAAGACTCTGTCGGATCGTTGCATCACAATCTAAGAACCAAGGAGGTGTAAGTAAAAGGTCACATGACTAGGCACCTGACCTGGCGTCCTGCCAACTGACAACACAAAGAGCTCTGGCTCACGGAGGACAGGGTTCTTACCTCGATGTCTCCCTTGGCTCTATAGAGGCAGTGATGGGCATACTCAATGTTCCTGGCCCCTGCAGGTAGGCCTGGTGTCGTGGCTAACTTCAGGAAACTTGTCACTATAAACAAAGACACAGGCAGGCATGTATAGTGAAAAGAAGGAAATTACATGTATTTGGTCTAGTCTGAAACCTTCAGTGTATCTTTCAAGCATGAGCAACCCTTGTTGTCCCAAGTTCCTGTTCAGACTGCATGGATGATATCATTTCAGTCAGTGATAGGAAACATGTTTTTCATTGTTATGCTTGATCAGTCTCTATTTGTGAGCAAACACTGCACTAATAATGTTTCTAATGAAAATTGTTGAAAAACCGCACAATCCCATGAATTCTGTAACTCCCCAAGTTCAAACAGATAAAATGTCTCAATTTTGCTTTGTTTTTTGTCTGGATAACTACATATTACCTAGGAAGTAAGTACTTTCTCAGTTCAGTCATCCAATATTCAAGAACAAAGGAAAGGTGTTTTGAACTTTTGTATCATATTCACTTTATCATCTGTTTGGAGCCAAAAGGTCATGCTGTAAACACCCTTCTGGCTCTTAACAGAACATTTCTTGTTTTCCTTCACTTCTAAAACTATCCCATCCCAGGTCAAAATAAAAATAAATAAATTCCTACACCGGAAAAGGGAAAAGAAAAGAAATACACACTCCTTAATGGAAGTGGATACTCTACAGAGACACCCCCTAAAACAGGGTAAGTCTGAAATAAAGTTAGCATATGGTATGCCATGCAAGCCTACTTGTATGACTAGGTGGGCCGAGTGAGTTTACACTGCAAGTTCATTGCCAGGCCATGTCACGCGTTCTTATCATCATCGACCTTGGGTATTTCCCTTTCACAATCCAGCAGTCAGTACAAAGCATTATCTTGTCATTGCATCAATTGTTGGAGTAATCAAGCCACACCAGTCACAAGGGGGGGGGGGGGGGGTGGGAGGGGGGGTGATAGTATTCTACAGCCTTCCAACTCAACCTTATGTGTAATTCAGTTCAACTATTTGAAGTATTAATCCCCTTTTTTGCTGCAGAATAAAGAAGATGTTGTGGCAGATAGATAATATTCACATAAACATTATGTACGAAACCGGACTATGTTGGCTGATAGAAAACAGTTTCAATAATGAGAGTAGAAATACAGCGTACCCAGTTCCCCATCCAGGGCAATACAGTATGAGTGGGTGTGTTCCATTCACACATGGCTTAACATGACTTGTCGTAAGGCCTCATTGAATGTTATACTTACATTCTCCTTCAGAGTAGCCTTTTTCTATTGCAGGATCCCAAACTAGCTTTCCTTCTCTCCAATCTGCTGCTTCCAATACCTCTTCTTTGTTCTTTACTGTAATTAATAAAATAACAAATAATCACATCAACATTATTTGAAGAAGATTTTTTTTATTTTTTATAGTATTCTTATGCAATGGTAATCATTCCATTGCAAGAAATCTTGCCTTACCAGGGTCCAACTAACTTATTATCTTTGGATTGACATTTGTTACCAGGCATGTTTTACCAGGTCCCCTTTCCCATTATACTTGCTCTGATCATTAAATGTAGAGTGCTACATTAACATACATGTTTGCAAGATACGTTTAAACAAACACAGAGAAATGTTGCATATCAATCTTTGTACGTATGAAGATAAGAATTTATATAAACTGGGTTCAAGGTGTAATGACCCATATTTTTCTTTTGCCACAATCCTAGTTTATGCCAGTGTATTTTAGTACCATTAGTGTTTTCTTTCATCACATTTAAGCATACCATATTTCTCACAGCTGAAAAAATGAAGCAACATTTACAAACAAAACTCCTATATCTTTAGCTCTACAAACAAAACATGCCCAAACCACTAAATGTTAGAGAAGAAGCTTTATTAAAGACTACCAGCTCTCATGGGTCCCATTAGAACATACTCTCACGTAACAACTGTGGGTGTGCCTCTCTCTTTAGGACCTAATATTGGATTTTCTTCTTCACTGATCAACAAACAAATTGAAAACATATCATGACACCTGGCTTTAAGAGTACAATGTAGAACTGTCAGATCTACATGAAAGACAGTGATACTACAAAATCTGATTGTGATACTCAATTATAATGAATATATGTTATACAAACTTACCAAGCTCAGGAACTGCTGCTTGATAATCACCACCAACATTGATGTGTCTAGAAAAAATGATGAGAAGAGAAAGAGAGAAAATGTTCATAATCCACAAGGTTTCTACAGTCGTAATTCATGAAAATCATACATTTCGGGCAAATTCAACTTGAAAAGAATAATTTTCATCTGCAATTTTAACGAAGGATTGTAATGTATTCATATCCAATTCATATCATAAACACTTATATGCATTACATACACACATACTATTTTATATACGACACAGGGGCCATAAATAGTGAATCCCTTGATAGCCAATTCGGCCTTGTGATCATAACTTTGAAAGTCCAGTTGCATTATGATGCAGGAACCTTATTTTAGTTGGCAGTAAGGTCAGATTTAAGAAAATCTATTTTCAATCTCCATTTTGCAGATAAAAAGGCCTCTCTAAACTTTGAAGTGACATTTCCAAGGACTTATTGTTAAGGAACCACAAGTCTGTCTTTTTAAGATTTAAGATTATCTGGGCAGCTGTAAGATGCATCATATGTGGATTGTAAAAGAGTTATCGTAATCAAAAATAAAACTTAGTCATAATATACATGTTATGTACAGTATGTGAGCCTATGCTACTCCTATCCCTTTCCTGAATGAACTTAAAAGAAGTTGTTATTCATTTCACTTGTGACAATGGGGGTTGTGGAATATAAAACAAACAATGACTGCTTATTTTTCGGGTCACATTTGATACTGTAACTATAGCTACTCTGTGATCTCCAGGACTGCGCTATGCCAATCGACCTTCTCTTTTTTTTTAAAATATATGACTATGTACATGTATGTACACCAATTTGTACAGAGTATGTTAATCACAAACCTATGTGGAAATCAACAATATTTGTATCAGAAAGTAAAATGACCCCCCCCCCTCCCTCTCTCTCTCTCTCTCTCTCTCTCTCTCTCTCTCTCTCTCTCTCAATACACACACACACACCCACACACATTCATGTATTTCAAAGAATTTAAGTCAACCATTTACCTTTGTTCTAGGTATGGAAAAGTAGATCACTTCCTAACTTTCAGGAAATGGCACAAAGATTAAAATTCTAGAAAAAGTATAGGGGAAATCCACTGCATTGTAGTAGGTTATTATGAAATGATTATTTTTTTTTTTTTTAAAGCCTCATTACTGTACGGTTGGAGTAACTACAGTAACACTTATCTTTGTGAAAGATGCTCTTAATAATTTCTACAACCTCTGATTGATTAAATAAAGGCCTACATGTTTCTACATGAATGCAACATGTATGTACATGTACGGTATGCAATGTTTCTGATAAAGATTCTTTACACCCAAACTCTGGCCATGATCTATCTTTTTATTGGTTAGAATTAATATATGAAATCTTTAGGGAATTTGCTGTGCTTGTCAAGGTAACAAGAACAATATAAACATTGACATAATTTTTTTAAATGATAACAAATAAAGATAAACATATAAAAACAATACCTTAGTAATTGAATATATGGTATGCTGCTTGTGCAACCCCATAGCTCTCCCCCTCCCCCCCCCCCCCCCCCCCCCCGAACACATACACAAACTGCATTACCCTAATATCATGTAATTCCCAAATGCTACATGAATCTAGCTTGCATCTTTATAACAGTAATGGTGCAATCAAGGTCTATGCCATGGTGCAAAATACATATTTGAGGAAATCATAACCCTTGCAGTGTCACTCTTGCACAACACAAGGAAAGGAACTGTCTGATCTATTACGCAATGTGGGTATTTCTTGGCTCACACTCATCCATGCAATGACGTTCTGACTGACCCACCGTTAGTTAAGCCAAACACAAGTGTTTACCTCGTTGGGAAACCAGGAAGCTTTGTATTACCTATTGGTCACGGAAAGATCTGAAGCAGGAAAGGATTGATTTTTAGTGTGACCCTGACTTTTCCCTGAATAATACAATTGGGAGGAAGTAGACTCCCAGTGACGTAATTCCTTCCTCATCCACTTCCCTGCTAAGGGTTTATTACAAGGCAATCGCATTATCCCTGTGAACCATTGATCTGGCTTCTGCTTTTTACAGACTGCCATCAAACTTCATTAATATATAAGTGATTCATGAAGGGCATGATCCTAAGCTGATATGTCAGGTTCTTCCTATAAGATAAGATGAATTTCAATCTCCAATTTACTTATCAAGATAAATATGTCATAATTTGCCTTGATATAAAAATCACTCTAAAATAGTTATATTTCTACTACCATCAGTTTTATTTAATGGTCTAGAGAAGGAACTACTTTATCTCAACAACATTTATGATATTGATCTTTTTTTAAACAAGGCCGATCTGCATTGATGTTGCACAATAACAACTCTTCTAAAACCTGCCATGCTACAACATAACATTAGCAATGACATTTCAATCATGAAATATGTATATTCAAGCCTATCCTCAACAGAAAGTGAAAGACTGTGAAAAGAGTATTCAATATTCTCTAGGATACTAGGTTGCCTTGTGTTTAATGTATGGGTGCGTGGGATGTTAATTTGAAAAGCATCTTGTGAGGAGGTGTGTGGGCGGAATTATCAAGGAAGCTGCAATGAGGAAGCTTTACTCTAAGATAACAATACAAGAACAAGAAGTGTCTGCACAGGTCCTTCAAATCTGAGATCCGTTCTCACATTTCACTCCCTTTCCCTCTCTCATTCTTCTTGTTCTCTCTCTCTCTCTCTCTTGCTCTCCCTCTCTCTCTTACTCTCTATCCTTCTGATTTCCTATCATGACTGCTACCCTGGATAAGGCAAAACTTGTCTTTCCTTGACTTCATACATTTCACACTTGCCTCCAAAACAGAAAAAAACATTCACTTTTTTTGTTTGCCTCATGCTGTAAATGCATAAATAATTCATACTTCTACACAGATGGGTGGCAAGGGGTTTTAAAGCTACATCAATACAAAGATACTGAATATAGTAGTAGGAATTATGACAAACATTTGAAATATATCAAATAGCAAATTTCTTAACTGATGTATAATGGATAGCAATTGCCACATTTCATACGTTCAAGGATTACCAAAAGCATTTTCAAATTATCCCCATCTTTAATTTCAACTCTTTAGGTAACACATTAAACATACAACTTTGAATTGCTCTTACAAATCTACCAAGGAAAATAGAGGGATGCTCATCTACATAACTACATGTAGCTCTACACGCTTTTGGTCTCAAAGTGTAATTCTAAGCAACTTTTCTTAATATACAAATGGAAAAGCTGAACATAATCAGACATTGATTCTATCCCAGGTCAATGGACATAACCCATATTTAGCAGAGCTCTCAGAGCCGGGCTTGGATGGCTAGTTAACAATGGAAGTCATAGATTAGGATGTGTTTCACTTACGGTTCAGAAGGGAAGGCAAAATCAGATTCCTCAGTGCTTGCGCTGATGCTTCCTGTGGTGGTGGGAACGGGCCGGGTGAAGAGAGAAAGAAAGGATACAGAATAAAGGTCACATTACATATGTGGGTGGGGGTCATCAAAGGGCAATAAACTTTTAACCACAATGGGTAATTGGCAGATTTGTATTTTGTTCAGTATTTGATCATGTTTTGTCTTGTTGACAGCAATCTCCTGGGATTTATTAAAATGATTTTCCTCCCTTTCATAAACTGTCTGTTTAGCTTTTATCATATCTTAGTCATGTGAATTATGCATTTATCAGGAATTTTTTCTTTCATAAAAGAATGAGATAAACTATACAACAGTAACAAAAATAATAAAGACAAAATATGTACACAAAGTATGATGTACACAAAGTATGATGACCACAAAACTGTAAATAAGATTACAAAATTAGGAAATGAAGTAGAAATTTATATCAGGGTATAAAGTATTTTCACATTTAAAGAGCACCTGACAACTATGAAAACATTTGCACCGGTTCTACCGGTTATTGGCAATGCTAACAAATTAATTTACTTGACCAATTGATCAGTTCTATGTAGATTTATACATTCATTCACCCCGCCCCCATTGATGTGTTTGTTATTGCTTACCCCTTCTGTGCATCTGAAGCATGCTTGGAGTACTGGGTGGGAATGCAGACTTGGGAGTGACTGCTGCTGCTGCTGCTGCTGCTGAGGCAGAGGAAGGCATACCACTGCTTCCAACACTGAAATACAATCCAGAGCCACTTCGTATAGGACTCAGCATAGGAGGGGGTGTGTAGGGTGGTGGGGTGGTGCTACTGTTGCTTCGGTAGAAGACACCCATCTCCCTGGGAGACCTCATCTGACTAGGGTAGGAGCAGGGAGCGATTCCTCCAGGGGTGACGTTGCTTGCCCAAGATGGGATGAACAGTGATGGGGGCCGTGGCTTCTTCTTTGTTACAGTAGGTTGCACCGGAGGTGGATCTCGGAAAACATTGTCTTTCCACCGGTCCACGTCTTTAGACTCAAGCTGTGGTGGGGTTGAATGCCCTGTTGGCGGCATCTCTTTGAATTGTTGTTCTTGAGCAATCTTGTACATATATTCCAGATGCGGAGGGCTGGGGGACCCCATAGAGGTGGGTGGTGGGTATGGCATGGGTTCCTCTTTAGGGATGATTTGTGTGACCTGATTGTTATGCATTTGTAAAGGTTTGCTTCCAATGGGCAGTCTGGAATTAAATGGGTGTACAGGTTGGATGCGATCCATTGGAAGGGGAGTGGTGTGATGTAACGGATGGTGCTGAGGTGGTTGGAGATGAGGCTGGGTCATCTGTAATTGAGGCTTCTGCAAGGCTTGTGACTGTGCTGCCAACCCTACAGCAGTGTGAGCTAACGTTGTCAGTTCATCCTGCAACATGTTCAATGGGAGATTAGGAAGGTTGGGCAGGTATGCAGGTTTACCACCGCTCATGACGGTGTGCGGTCTTTGATGCCTGTAGTCAGGCCATGAAGGCACATGTGAGGTAGTCGTATTTGAGTACACGGATGACAGGTGCATTGTAGGAGGAGGAGGGGTAACAGATTGTCCAACCATTCTTAAAGGTCTATGTTGTCCCATTGCCTGTGAACCCTGTACTTGGGAAAGCTGTGCATGTGTGTTCAATGTAGGATTCATATTAGACGGATGAGCCAGTGACCTGGCCTGACCAAGACTCGGTGCGGTTGGCAGTGGGGGCTTCTCTTCTGATTTGGAAGGTGAAACCTTCTGTGATCCCTCTGCTCGTGCATTGTTATAACCTCCATGAAGTCTCATATGTCCATTTAAGGCTGGCATACTTTTAAAAGTTCTTTTGCATACTGTGCATTCAACTGTTATTCTTTCTTTCTCATGTCTGTAAGAAAAAAAGGATAAGACACAGATATAATGGTTACAAGAGTAATACACAAATAGAATACAGATAATACCTTTCAGGTCATCATTAATTTTACTGCCATTGCAGAACCACTTACACTTGCATTTACAATGGAAGAGCAATGATGAGCTGGTAGAGTATTTGAAATAATTTGCCTTTGTAAGGCACGAGAGGATCAGCTACACCATAGTCGAACACGCCACATTGTTGAGATTCTTTGTGGCTTACATGAAGGGCAACTAAAGTAATTACATCACAGCTGTCATTTTCATCTTTGATAAAGTCTATAATAGGTGCAACTGTAAACTTATGTAGGATTTCGAAATATGCAAGAAATAATATATCGTATATCATCATTAACAAATTCATAGCAGAGAGTCAAGAAATCAAAAAATTATTCATTATTCAGAGCAGAAAATCAAGAAAATATTACCCATGAAAGTGAGGTATTGCTTAGAATTTTTGACTGGCTCTAAACTAATACTGAATATGAAACTACTGAGAGATGCATAGGCAGTATAAAAATAAAGTTTAAAATGATAAAACTTGTATAGTTGTACAATATAGCAGTCATTATATAGAGTCTTTTTTATCCAAAAACCTTCAAGGTTGCAGAGTCGATATTCTTATATATTCTGACATCCCCGCATTATGACAGTCGCCCTTACCATCAAAGCCATAAATAAGCTAATGAAAATTAATCAATATATTCTACATAATTTCCCACAATGAATATGGGAGAAGTTTACTTACGTTCTATGGCTGTTTTTTGAAGAGCTCTTAGGACTTATACCAAGATCCGGACCGGGCTGGCTTGAGTACCTGTTTGAACCAGGAGACTGATGGGAGAGCATACCATTCCCACTCATACCATTTCCACTCATTCCAACTCCTCCTGATGAGAGACTCAAACCCTGGAATTTAGGGTTGGGCACTTGAATGGACAGTTCTCTTGGTCCACCTACAGCGATTGAGGGGGTCATTCCTCCAGGGACTCCTCCAGTCAGGACAGATGGAGCCATACCAGGAAGGTTCCCACCAAACATTTGCGTGGCGTACGAGTCCAGACGGTAAATGGTAGACATGTCTTGAGAGGTGAGTTGACCCTGACTCGGGGAAGGGTCCGGTGTGTTCTGTACCCTCTGTGCAGCAAGGGCAAGGGACTGTAGCGCTGCACTAGAGCTGGAACCAGGACTGTCATTGGTATCCTGGCTGGAGCCTGACTGATTGAGATCTTGGGGATTCCCCAATCCCAGCGAGAAGTCAGCTCCTGGAGATCCTCTCATCATAACTTGGCTATGTCTGTTAGCCTGTACTGCAGCTGCCTCTGCTGCCATTAGTTCTGGATCCTTCTCATCACCAGTGTAGTTCATGTTGTCTTCCATCACTAGACCTGGATGCTGGGACTCAAAATGCCTTCGCAGAGAGCGAATGTCACAGTATGATTTGCCACAGTTATCCACAGCACACTCGTAAGGCTTCTTACTGCGATGCGTCAACATATGACCAGTTCTGTAAAAGAGCATATTGAGAAACAGATGTTCTTTTTAGATGTTGCAAAATAGATTGACAATAGAAATCATTATATATTTGCCAACATGGGACATCAAGGAAATGTAGATAGCGAATTAAATATTTAACTATCATAGTCTTTTATAAAAGTTAATTATATCACTTGGTATTAGTATCCTGTTGCACATTCATCTATTGATGCAACACTGATGGGTCATTACACAGAATTAAAAAAAAAAAATAAAAAAAAATAGTGGTGATAGCAAACCTAAAATCAGCAATGCGATATTTGTTAGTGTATTTGATATTTATACATTAATTTGATGTATCTTTACACAGTTGTTTAAATGTTCAATCTCCCAATACAAAAAATACCTGCTGTATACATCTGCATCACCCTTATTGCCTACATGTGCATTTGAGCATCGAACTGTTGATTTGCAAGGTGTGATATGAAAGAAGGTCAGGGTCAGATTCAATAGCAGGATGCTGAATGAATGATAGCAGTCAAAGTGACACACACACACACACACACACCCTGACTGACACACTACCAAAACAGACTCATTGCTTTGTAATCCAGGATTAAAAACACAGTTATGACTGGCTATACATCATGAACCAGCTTCTGTTGAGACACTAGCTACCATCCACCAATTATAAAACATGCTATCAGTAGGTACAAGCCAAAGGTCGTAGGATCTATTTTTGTCTTCAACACCACTTTGCTTCAATCACATTCCATGCAAATAAGGCCCATCTTTTCAGTCCAGTAGGCACTACCAGGTTATTGTTTACAAACAATAGAGTTGGTAGGGTAGGGGGCATTCCTGGGTTATATCCCAGGGTCCACTCTCCCAGGTTGGTAGGTAGGTTGGCAGGTAGACAGACAGACAGGATGGTGTAACACTTTGTATGGGGACCTAACAACACCACCAGGCAACACCACGAATCCAGTGAATTAATGACTGGATCAAGAAAAGTTATTCTTCCTTAGATATATGTGAAAATATGTAAATGAATATCAAACAGACCTGAAATGATCAAAATTGTCCCATAGACATTTCATTCTAAATTGTAGTTAGTACTCAACCATTTGGTAATGTAAATGTTAAATTATAAACTAGTTATTAGAATCGAGACATATATATTTAACTTCTTTGTTAATTACAAGATTTTCATATTAAATAAAGAGCAATTTTAATATAAATATAAATATAAACACACATTAAAGCCTTCATTTCTAATAGTTGTAGGCGGGCACCCAAATAGAATAATATCGTATGGGATGTAGAAAATATGAAAATTACATTGTTGAAATGGTGTACTCCTGCAATCAGTCAAAAACAGCAATATCCACAAATTATTGAAATAAAGTTGTATTCTTCATAGATCAATTTTGCAGCCTCCAATATCTTACTTGTATACAGGATACCATGGAAGAGATTCCTAGGGATAGCTAGTGAGAAATCCCAGGGTTGTGTGAACTATTCCAATCTGGGACAGGAACTCAGCAGCATCCATTTGGCTGCTAAGGTTTCACAAAGGGCTCCACTCGTTCTCTTAGAATTTCATTGTCACTATTAAAACTCTTAATTTCCATCATTTCTCAAAAAACAAGATCAAAATAGTTTATTCTGACACACCTGTTTTCTTTTCTATGTTCAGGGAGGAAAGGATAGAAAGTGTATGAATGTGATGTATTCTAGTTGACATCTATTTCATAACTCACATTAAAAATCCTGCTTACAAATCTTCAAATATGAACTGGTGATAAGTCCTGCAGTTTCCACTTTTTAACTAAATACTAGCATGAGAACGCCCCCGGAATATTAAAAGCTATTGAAGTAATCACTCTGCCAGAATGAATGAATACATGTACCCTGATGAGAATTTACTCTTTATCCCTTGATCAAATCATATGTCTCTAGTGCTCCTGTCAACATAGAATTGATGGTGTGTTATTACCGGTATGTATTATTCATAGTACATGGATTGTATAGTACAGAGATAAGTCAGAGTGAGTAAAACCCTGTCTTGTTTGGTTGAGGAATCTTGCTTATGATGATATTATTGTTGTATATCTGACTGAGCTACCTACATGTACCCTTCAAACTGGGATGCATGGTTGCTGCTTGCCTGGGTGCCATATCCAGGTCAAATCCCAGGCACTAGCTCTGCTCCAGCTCCGCTCCAGCTCAGCTAGCTAGTTGTACGTACCCTGCTGGATTGATTCATCATGCAATATTTAGTTCTCTCTCTCTTCTGCTAGCTAGCCAGACTAAAGAATGCATACTGTGTAGGAGAGGTCAAGATCAGACTTCTCATAGCCACTCTTCTTTCCCACAGTTCACAGACTCCATTTCTAAATCAAATAAACGCAGCTCAGCTCATGAAAGGCAGTCAAACTCAAAGCACAGGAGTGAGAGAGCTAGGGGCTCCAGCCACCTTTAGGGAGTCAAAAGTTCAGTCCTTGCAGTCCTTGCAATATTTAGGGCTAACTTTGTATGTACACCAAATATAAAGCTAAACAAATAGCCATTACAATGATTTATACATCAGTTGTATTTGTAAAGTACATGCAATATATGTTTGTTTTTTAAATCATAAAATGCATGAATATCAATAATTTGTAGAAAATAAATAACGTTTTCTTAGATGTCCAAATTTAAATGATTAGGCATCAATCAAGAAGTCAGAAAAGAGAAAAGAAACATTAACTAAAAAAATACCCTTGTGAATTTCTCTCACTTTTCAAGAGATGTTTATTCTTCTTCTTTGTTGTTCACAACCAGCGTTATTGTTATCATAGTTTACATGTTATTTGTTGCTGTTGTTAATATGTTGTGTTTTTGTTTTTGTCTAAGCCTATTTGGTTTCCTTAACAAAGAAAAATACATACATATTAGATGACGAACAAGATTAGTTGCAGATCAAACAAAATCATAGCAACACCATTGAACATCCTCTGCAGCCTGGTAGGTAAAACGAAACAAAACAACCCCCTGGCCTGGCATGCCAATATTGTCTGACTGCAGCAAATACTCAGACGATGAACTTCAGACAACTTCCTGTACTCGCTTGGTGCTAAAATGAATTGTTCCTTGTTTCAATTGTTTCTCATAATCATGGATGTTGAGATTGGTGGGTGAAGAAGTATTGTTTCTTAATAGTCTGATGTCATTGATATATTACTCAATCCTCAACCTAAGTTTCATTCTAGTAGTTCAAATGAATCTACCTCCCTAATAGGAAAGGAGGTATAATGAAATCAGAAATACATATTAAACCCCTTTCTCATACACCTTTACAAGTGAATAATAGCAGTATTATAGGCATTTATAAATGAAGAAAAAAAACATTTAAGTACTAAAACTTGTGGATATTAGCTGTACCATCCTAACATTGGTTTATGAACAGGATAATGTAGATCCCTCATTATTGGTCCATAGACTGATGGTCAAAGCCTCAGGTCACAGAATCCTCCACAAAACACATGATTGCGCTTGTGAAGGGTGCAAATTAAAAAAATAATGCTACACACAATACAAAAGACAGTATTGATAATAATATTCTGGCAGCATATTTTTTAAAGAAATTTAATAATCAAACTTGTACAAAAATCTAGTAAAATGAGGCTATGTTGAAGTTGTCTGTTTTTGTCTTGTCCTTGTTTGCTCATCTGCACTACCGTACCCACTCAGTCTAGCCCAGTTCCAGGCTGGTTGCCCAGCCCACTTTCTCAAAGTCACAATGCAATATAGCCTATTAAGCTCTGAAGCCCTAACCTGCTTCCAGGTCGAGCAGGATTTCCTTGCTCTCAAAATGAACCATCTCTGTCCCACCATTCATTATGAAGAATTACAAAGAATATCAAATCTTCAGAAAAAGACACTTCATTCCTCTTCTCCTGAAGCTATCTGATGTCAAATAAATATTTTTTAAAACTTGTGTGAGCATTACGAGGATTTTGAATAATTTTGTATGAGAGCTTTATAAGAAGGAAGGGCAACAGCATGTGTGAACATTGTTTCAGAAGGCCTATTAAAACTGTACACAACCAGGGCACCCATTCGTCCCATAAAAGTTTGTTGATAAACCCAAATGGATGCCACTTCTACAAAATAGTCATATATACATGCATTCATTTAGGTTTCCTTTAAATTTAAAGGACCTTTCATATCATATGTGTATCGTTCCAGCATTTTCATGTAATTAAAGGGAAGGTTTCTTGTAGATGTTCTAAAGACAATTAGACAGACAGGGTGCCTGAACCCCTAACACACATCTAGTCAATGACTCCATAGTTGCAAAGTCATACCAGAATGAGTTGAGATTGCCACACCTTCATCTAGGGAAGGCTGCACAGGTAATATGATAAATGTGTATCCTTAAGATTGTACTCATTCAAATTATATATCGCTCATGTGATGGCATATGAAAGAGGTTATTTTCATCCAAAAAAAATATCACATAATACTCAAACAATTACACTGCCCCAATAGCTTGTTAATAAAAATCCAACTTTTTAAGGATGTTATTTTATTTTAAAACAATCTTCTGAAAGTTAATTTGAGGAGTGAATACCATTTTTGCATCAATACAAACGACATTGACTGTGTTTTGGTAAAAATCAAACAAATTGTGTCATATTTTCAATCAATTCCTTTTGGGGGAATATCTGTCATTATATTTTTCACTTACATTTCTGTGAAATATTGCATTATACTTTTTATTACCGGTATTTCTTTTTTTGAAAAATCACATTCATATATGTGTGTGTAAATGTACCTCCTGATCTATACGTTTATACTACTTGCATTTAGCGCAGGTCTCTTGGTGGGAAAAAAATTACATGTACTTTGGGTACAATAATTGCAACACTTCCTTGCCAAAATGTTCAAGGTTTGAAATTAAAATGAGGAAAAAGGTAGTTCTTATTATGATTTCTTTCCCTTCCGAACAAAGATCAAAGATATGAAATAAGAAAGAATTCTTGCCAAAATTCTCAGTGTGCACACACACCTTATTGTAATATGCATTTTATATCAGAACCTACATGTAACACACAAGCAATATGGGGTATTATAAATTCATAAAGGAAGGGAATGGTTTTTAAATGCACGGTTTGTTTTGAGGTGTTTAGACTAAGAAAGCTTAAATTACACATTTCAAACATCGTATTATGTAATATAATAATAGATACTTATAAAGCGCACTTATCTAATATCTTACTCAAGGTGCTATACAAAAGAGTTAGTTTCAGTTGGGAAGTTAAGGCAACTTTAGTGAGCTCTGCAAACCAGACATGATACGAAATGACCCATCGTACTTGGCTGCAGCCCAAAGAGATACGTCTTTTAAATGCACAGCATGTTATAATGTCACAAAGCCGAGTGTATGATGTACAATGAACTGGTATACCAACTAGGTTGTTTACCTCAAATGAACTATGCATGGTGCTCTCTCTCAGTCTGGCATGTAAGCAACAAGCCATTGGGATTGCATAATAGTGCTGTATCAAGAGGACCACTAAACATAAATAGCTCAGTGAAAATCAGAACATAATCAGGTACAATTCTGATGTAAAATGACAAAATGTAACAGAAGAAGTGAGGGTACCTGCATGCAGGAGAAAGATCTCAGATATTATAACTAAAAGCTACAGGTACACGTGTACATGTATATCTACATGTTCATGTAGCTTGTATACACTGTACCTACTGATGTCTCTCGATTTACAGGAAATCTTTAACATATTATCCAGATACATAATTACCGTTAAGATGTCTTGGTCAGTTGTAATCAAAGAAGCAGGATGCAATGTAAGGGCTAAAGCTAGATTCCAATTGTATAGTAATAATCGTTATTGATCACAATGTGTACCTGCACATCAAGTACATACGTACATCCTGGAATATATTGTCTGATAACAGATGCCATCCTGGTTGTCAACAGACTATATCATTATCCGTTACTATAAATGTGAAACTAGATGTGGGCCAAATTACTTGGAAAATGTTCACTAGCCAACAATCATGAAACTGGTAATAACTCCAGATATATGTGTGCCACAGAGGCAAATTAAGCCCTAAACAAGAGAGCTCAACAGGTAGTAAAAAAATCTTGTCAATCATGGTTGTAAAGAGTCAATTTTCTAGAAACTATTCTGTGGAGTACTGTGAAATGTACTATGTACCGGTATGCGACTGACAATCTAATGTGTTTGAATCACTGACTGAATTATGTTTTCAGGACTAAATAGTTTTGTTCACAATATAGCGATAAAATGTTCTGAATGCCATACCCCTTACGCTGGAATTGCCCATGTACCTACATGTACACACCCACACAAAGACTTTGGAAGATTGCAAATAAAGGTCTTCACTTCTTTTCTTTTTTTCTTCTTTCTTTCTTCCTTTTGTTTTGGAATATATACTGCTTTCTAAATCAATGTGAAACTTACACATCAATGGGCAAGGAATAAAAGTTTAGGTTTCAATATAGATATAATTAGAATCAGAAGGCAATCATGATATGAAAGAACAATCATTCAAAATGAACATATTGCTACATGCATATTGCTATCGTAATTAGGACTCATAATATTGTAGAAATGACTTCATTCTTGATGAAGTAGCTGGAAAGTTGTTAAATGATACAATCTGAATAAGATCTTAGTTAGACTTAATATTACATGTAGGTCAAACAAATGACAGGAAGGAAAGAACAACGACAAAGAAGGAGAGGATGTTGTATTCTTCCATGTCCTGCAAGTTACCTGCAGTGAAACAATTTGTCTAGACCTACTATGATATACAGTCCCACACATGTACTTACATGTTATAAAGAAGGTCTCTCAATGTGACAAGCTAGTGTCTATAAGCCATGCCCATTATTCATGATGGTTTTATGAAAGGTTAGAAGATTGCTAGATGACCAGCTCCATGTATGAGTGGTACGTCCTATACTATAGGACATGAATTTCTATTGGCTTCATCTGTAATCAGCATGAGTCACTAAAGGTGACATCATACTGGGATATTTAGGTTGGGTTTACTTACATGAATCATCAGAGAAAGAAAAAACAAGGAATACATGCAAAATGTAGCAAATAAAACAATGAAGACAAGAATGATAAATTGAAAATAACATGACAAGGATGTAGATTTGAAAAGGTAAGACGCACATGTAACCTTTCCTACAGACACATGAATGTGCAAACAATAGACCATTTTCGTAATGTAACCAAATTTAATGCACAAGTCTTTGTGAAGTGCCTCAATACAAATTATTTCATTCACCTGATAAAAATAATAGTATTTCAATAGTCAGAATGCAAACTGCATACATGTATATCAAGTGTTGCTAGGTAGGTCAAGCCATAATGTTTGTCCAACCTGGCAAAAATTAATCTGAATCTGAACTAATGTATGCATTTTGGATTCTGTCTATTGAAATACTATTATTCTTACCAGGTGAATGAAATAATTTGTATTGAGGCACTTCACAGAGACTTATGCATTCAATTTGGTTACATTACGAAAATGGCCTATTTCGATCTCATTAAAAATTCAGCTAATATTTTGGGAAAACTTCAAGGAAAGGTCATTGAAACGAAATACAAGAACATCTTAGCAGACGAGAGCCAGAAAGGTGTTCCTTCACATCACTCCAAGTAGAATTATGCCTTTCTGGCTCAAAGCAGACAATAAGATGGCTATGTATGTGGCGAAAACACAAGCACTTACAACAAAATACAATACAGACAGCAAGCCTTCAAACATTCATTTCAGACTAAATTTCTTTCGAAGATGCTCAAATTGCACATGTACATGTATTCATATCCCTAAGGTAGCTTCTATACCTTCTTTGTTTACAATGCCCATTTTAACAATGCAAGTTTACTGTATATTTTCTGGGCTGTAGCCAGGAGTTCCAAATTTCACACCAGTTCTATACAACCCCAACTCACCATAGCAATGACATGGAAACCACTTCTCAGGTCTCAAGGAAATTTTCTAGACCAGTCAGCCATCTGTTTCCCTGTTTCTTCAAGTTGAACTTCAAGAAGTACTTGGTACTAGTACTATTTATATAGGACAGTTCATTGGAATGCCAGGCCCTGGAAACACTTGGGTCATCTTCAGACAAACTTCCATTGACCCCTTGCTAAGGCCTTTTGCGTAGAGCCAATGAAAAGAGCTTCAACAATTGCAAGGCAGCTCAATAATTCAGAAAATCAATATGGCGAGTGTCGTGGGAAGTGCTACAAGTTGGCCTACAATCACTTTCCCGATGTTTGTCAATCACACTGCAGCTTAGACCTGTGGAATCATATCTCGTTGCCTTATCCGTAAAGACCCTATTTCCTTTATTTTAGAACCGGAATTAAGCTAGGTGACCTCACATGCTTATTCTGGGGATCCCATACAGAAGAAGAGCCATAACGGTTATTAAGTATATATACATGTACATGTACATGTATGCAATGTATCTTTACTGCTATATTTTAGTTTAAAATATCTGTAAGCCTTAATATTTACTTAAACTGATAAATTGTCTAGATGAAATCTTAATTGTTTTTATCTCTTTTAATTTATTTTGTGTCTAAGCAAATACAACCTTTTACCACTGTAATTTGATGGTAATACACTATGCCATATTCAGGCCAGTATGATCTACAAGAAAATTTAAAGCAAAACTACAAAATACACAAAAGAAAAGGGTATTTAAATGGCTGAGAGTGATTTGCTTCAGACTTTAAACAAAGATTTCTACACCTTATTATCTCTGACCCCTCCATCTCTCTCGATTACTTTTCACTTCAGACAGATCCTCTTCTTTTATCTTTTTCTTGGAAAATTTAAAGACATGCACCCCTGTGACCCTCTGTTTCCATTTGTATCATACTTTGCAAACACAAGACTTATAAATAACCAGTTGTTGAGTGTCCATTTTTGCAGGCAGCAGTAGCAAAATTTGGTGTCCCACCGACAACTTTCTGCCAGAGACTCAAAGAGCATTCTGTCACCTTCTAAGTTTGGAATTCATGATGATAGTATTTGCTCACTGCTATTTCTCTTGAAATAGGTGGAGGGTGCAGGCATAGCATTACGTAAGGCCTATCAATCATATCAGTGAAGTCCACTCTCTGTAATTGGATAACATCAGTTATTATTATATTACAATATCATCATCATATAACAAATTTGACAAAGTGTTTTATAACCATTACCAAGCCTCAGCAGACTAGATCTGACAAAATCAAGTTAAAGCTCAAGGAATCTTGCATCTCATACACACCAATGATTTATGCCTAGAATCAGCTTAAACTAATCCACATCAATAATGGACAGGCTACATGTAGGCTAGCTTTAACTGGTCAGTAAACCTCTCAAGCATACAATAAGAAGGGTTCCTTCCTTCCTTGCTAATCAGCTACCAGATGCTTGATCAAAGCCCAGGGAAGCAAGCATCTCATTCTCAATGCAGAATGGATGGATATGCTTCACCAGCTTTCTGTCCTCCCTCATCCAGGGTTCTTAACCTCTATTGTCACTGTGCTGAAAAGATGTTATGTAATGCCTTCCTCCACCATATTTTCTGAGATCCAGGCATTCTCTGATCCAGGTCTGTGCAGAGCATGTATTAAAGCCTACATGCAGCCAAGCATCAGGGGAAAAATACACTGCCAGCACACATTTTAATTACTAATCTAAAAGTCAAAAGCATATTTATTCTTCACAATAAAAAAAATGAATTTCACATGCAACTCAAGATAGTATACATGTACATTGTACATGTAAGATTTATGACAAATTGAATATTTACATCATAAAAGCCATGTGTCATTGAAAAAGTGACCCAATAAAACTCATGAACATGTTGACTCAAGTTTGATAGTCAATTATTTCTCTCTTTATTTAATGACTATTTAGATCCAAAGTAGATCACTCCCTGACTGGCCGGCCCATGCAAGTAGATCACTCCCTGACTGGCTGGCCAGCCCATGCAAGTAGATCACTGTTGTTTAGGTAATATGATTTTGATCCTCATTTCACCACTTGCTGCTACTGCTGCTGTATAGTCCACTCCTTGACCACATGGATTTGTCCTTGTCTGGGATTGCAGCCCAGCAGGACTTATAACACAAAAGAAAAGAGCCTCCCCTGCCAGCTAGCGAGCCAGCCTGGCCTGAATGACCTAGGTCAAGCTGAATACAATCCCAGCATGTACATGTAAGCAGAAGGGCGGTGTTTATTTCCCTGATTGACCCACTTGTGACCTGCTTTTTGACCAGAGGACTAATAGTCATTATGCTATTGCAAATACAGACTATATATAGGGCCTGTATTTCTTCATCGTTTGCATGCTACATTATCAACAACAAATGTGTTGTCTATTTAAGTCAATAAAATTTAGTGTATACCGGTAACAGTAGAAAGAATTGTATCATCCACATACAACATTAGCCTTATGTGCAGCATACAGTGTTTACCCAACAATGAACAATGCAATACCGGAGGAAAGGAAACCCTACAAAAATTTTGTTTTCCTGTTTTAAAGGGAGAATTATGGATTTGGATATTGTAGGGGATGCAATATATAACAAGATACTTGATTTAGAACAAAATAAAAGTATTCTGTAGTCATGTTCATGTAAGCCCTTAGCATATCTTTTTTCATTAAGCAGATTAATTATAACTAGATGGAATTCGACTGCGCGCAGTCGAAAATGATGCCTCCGTCATAGAGCAATTTTACAAACCAAAACAGAAGATATTTTTCGAATTCAAGTTCAATTGTAATCCATTAACAAGTTCTCAGAATATCGTGATTACAAGCAATTTCTCATAAACATATATGACCCTTTGATCTTTGACCTCATGACCCTAAAATCTACTCGGTTCATTGGCTCTGCAAGATGTCCTAAGTTAAATAGTAATCCATCTGTCAGTTCTAATGAGAATGCGTTCACAAGCTATTTTTGCATGCATAATGAGCCCATGACCTTTGACCTTATGAACCAAGAATCTACTCAGTTCATTGGCTCTGCAAGTAACATACATGACCTAATTTTGGCAGGAATCCATCAATCGGTTCTTGAGAACGCGATCATGAGCTGTTTTTGCATACATAATGTGCGCTGTGGCCTTTGACCTTTGACCTCATGACCCCAAAATCCAATCAGTTCATTGGCTCTGCAAGTAACATACATGACCTAAGTTTGGCAGCAATCCATTAATCGGTTCTTGAGATAACGCGATCACGTGCTGTTTTTGCATACATAATGAGACCTGTGACCTTTGACCTTTGACCTCGTGACCCCAAAATCTAATCAGTTCATCGGCTCTGCAAGATACATACATGACCAAAGTTTGGCAGGAATCCATCAATCGGTTCTTCAGATAACGCGATCACAAGCTGTTTTTGCATACATAATGAGCCCTGTGACCTTTGACCTCGTGACCCCAAAATCTAATCAGTTCATCGGCTCTGCAAGATACATACATGACCAAAGTTTGGCAGGAATCCATCAATCGGTTCTTCAGATAACGCGATCACGAGAACGGGACGTACGTACGTACAGACGTACGGACGGACAACCCGAAAACATAATGCCTCCGGCTACTTCGTAACGGAGGCATAAAAATGAACTTTACCCAAAGGGCCCGCTATTGCCTCTCAAGTGCCAAATAACCTATAATTTGTAAAAAGTGGGTCAGTGCAACAAACTAACAAACTGTAGTAAATTGTATTTGTTTTGGTTCATGTAAATATTACCAACACAATGAAGGGCGGTGTATACTTACAAGTGATCCTGTCGCTTGAAACTCTTGGCACATAGGATACATTTATGCCTGCGTTCATTGCTGTGGATGAGTTTGTGCTTGGCCAGGGCACTGGAGCTACCAAAGACCTTGCCACACGTGGGGCACGGCTGCTGGTAGCGATGACCTGGTGCTCCGGTCACCTTAGGTCTACCCTTCCTGGAACGTGGCTGACCTGAGGCTATGGTCGGACCATCACCCAGTGGCCCATTATTGTTGCCTGGCTGGGGTGGACCTGCCACATCCAGACCTGCACAGGGATTCAACAGAGGAAGGAAGTATACATTAAAGCATGTGCATACATAATGAATAAATGAATTGACTCCAGGACAAATGAATAACATCCGGGAAACTGTACACTCCCAGTCCTACAGTCAATCATGTAGCTTCTAATGAACAATATTTGTAGAAACATCCAGTTTCCCACTTACATCTCATTTTTCTTGTGGGTTCACCAAGACACCTTGAATTCAACAAAAATCCTACAAAGTTTAGTAAACTCAATAGTTATAAAGATAATTGGATGTTGTAACACGTGCTTGGTGACTTGGTTTAGATTTATGCTTTGGGGAATAAACATAACTTGATATACAGCAATTTATTATAAATATCCATTTCCCATAAGAAATAGGTTGAATAGAATGACAATTTCATGTCCGAGCAAGTTCAGTATCAAAGTCAAATATTTTGGCTGAGTTTGGCTAGAAACCAAGAAGAAGAATTTGCATACAAACAGTACGTGATCTTCTATCACATGGACCTTGGATTACCCAGAATATAGATTTCAACTTCAAAAATACATGTATGTTCATTCTCATCCTTGACACTCAGTAAACCAAGGTTACCTCCTGATCAGTCATGCAATAATAAAAAAACAATGAATTTATATATAAATGAGCGGAATCAATCCTGGAATAGCTTTTAAATTGTACCGGTAATTTATACAAACAAATCGTTATAGAACAAAAAAATATGAACTTGACCCATAATAACAAAGAAATGAGCTACAGGGTGAGCTATCAGGCTTTATACAGTACAACTACATCCTTTTACCAATTTGATCAATTATATAATTTGAACCTGCCTCATATTGAAGAAGAATTTTTTTGTTGTTGATGGGAGCTGTCTCCAAAATATGATATAAAAGAGTTAATTACTAAGAATTTGTGAAAATAATTAAATGATATATAATATATATCATACAAATAACGCAGCGAGTTTTTGTCATATGCACATCCCAGGTCAGCCTAATAATATCAGCAAATATGTGCAATTGTTATCTCTCATATTGATTATTGATCACAAGTTCAAAAGCAATTATCTGATCAATAATTAAATTGATTTAGGTACATCATCACTGTAGAGTCTACGAGGCATTGCAATGTCTGGAGATACATGTAGGAAGATTCAATGTCATAATACATGTAGGTCAAGATGAAATTGTATTTTTTCAGTAGCCTGTTTATCCTGAGATGGGGTCTAATATTTGGGGGAAAATACAGCGATTCTTGGGTGTCATTTATTTTGTAATGCTATTAACAGTCATCAAATTTGATTGAAATCCACTTAAATTTGTGGTTTCAAACTCATACACCGCCCCCCCCCCTCATTTGATATGTGAAGAGTTAATTAAAGGGCATGAGAAAAAGTCTGTCATTTGCAAAGGTACTTCTTCTCTGTTGACTATTGTCCCTAATGGGTACATGTACATGTAAAAGAGTATGAGGCAACTAAACAAAGGCATCTACAAACGACCTTTATCTTCATGCACACTGCTCACATACATTGTACATGTATGTACATTTTAATTCATGAAGTATAAAAAGTATAAAAATATGGAGCCCTTGCACTCATTTTGCTAACAAGCATGCACCTTGCCATTTGCACGCCTACGACTTTGTCTGGCCTTTTGTTTGATATTGCAACTTTTCCCAGGCCAGCTCCGTTTGGTTTCTACTTCAAGCAGATAATTTGCTGCCTGTGGACAGAACAAATGCACATGACATGGAAGAAAACACTAGCCACCAAACACAGTGGATGACTGACTACCTGTAACAAACACCCTTCTGTTGGTGTTGCATCATGTATTAGGAAGACAGGAAATTACACCATATTGTATGAAATCAGAAAACCTTATCCTAGCAGATATTACATAATGGATAATGTCCAAAGTAAAGACTGTGAGAAGTTCAAGCATAAATTTAAGTGATTTCATATCCTTAAGCAAAATTTTGAGTGATTTCATATCCTGGAACAATCTTATTCGGTCAAGCATTGATCCCCTTTCACTATTCCCATAAGATAAGGTCCTTCTTGTTGCTAACCCACAAGCATGGAGGCTTCTTTTTTCTTAGCAGTAGGTTAAAGATAAATCATCGAATAATCTTGATAATCAAAATACAGGTAAGCACTTCTTTGTGAGTAGATTGCCGTTGAGTATTAGTATTTGGCAATTAACAGCTGATCCATAATACCCAAATAAATTGCCAAATGATTGGTTCAAAATAAGGTTTGGAAGTTAATTAATTATTCTTTGTTGACAACAATCGTCAAAGTTTAAGCAGGGATTCTGATTTGAGCATGAGAAATTGACATTACCAGGTAAATCATAACATAGGCATGTTACTATTCAGGTGCCTAGTAATGCATATTTCTTGCCATTCAATATTTCATTTGAAGTTACCAATGATACACATTGCAAGTCCAGTTTTTAGTCTCAGATATAACATTCACTTTTTCACAGACATAAACAAGGAAGGGAAAATAAAGTTTGTCCCTGACATTGCATTTCATATATCAAAGTTCTAAAAATGACATAAAACAATACTAGCATGTTGTCAAGAAATTCATATCTGAAATACCAGCAAATATATAATGAAGGCTTTTGCTTCATTTTGTGATTCACTGTCATCCATTTGGAAAGTGTGGCATGAATAAGGACATTAAACATGTACAGTACATGTAGATTATCTAAAGTTCTAAACAATGTCATTTTTTGAAAGGTTTCATGTTGGACATATTTTAATGCTTTTCTATGTTTTTGTAAGATGCCATTCTTAATGCTAATTAGGTTAGCACCTCGTAGCCAGTACGCTATACACCCAATAATACTGAGCATACAGTAGTCAACACATGAGAGGCACACATTCACCCAAGTCATGAGTCATGACCTTTTAGTGAAACACCTACACGTACAACGGATGACCAATGCACTGAAGAGATTTCCCAATAATGTATCATTTTTAATATTCTCCATGTTCCATTTCTTCAGCTGATCATTATGACCATAACAATCTTTGTTTGATGAAGAATACTTTCCAGAATGGTAGTGCACATCAGGCTGAAGTTGAGAAACCAGCACACTCTTGCTGCATTGCCCTGGAGATAACCTCCACAATACTCCCTATGCCTAGGCTATGAAGCACTTCATATATTATATAATTAAACAGGTAGTACGTCTACATGTATGTACACTGTACATAGAAGTCCTCAAAAATATAGAATGGATATGGGTACTGCCATAATGTATATCAGTCTAGGCTAGATTTGGTAAGCAAATGAGTCATCTCTTACACATTCATTATGTTCAAATCAATGTCAGCATACATTCTATACTGTGAGGCACTGGCACAAAATGTCAGAGCTATAAAAATTGATAGACAGATGCCCAATACAATTACAAGTTTGTTTTCTTTCTCTTGAAAAAAAGACTTGAATATAAAGAGTTCAAATACATAGTGCAGAAATCTTTTACAACATATTTCTTGAATATTTAAGATACCTATATAACCTGAAACCTAATCTATACTGAGGTTTGGTTCATTTCATCACTATCGTTTATAATTATTAAAAAACAAAACATATTTGAGTTTGTGTATTTAATTCCTATATTTCACTTGGTAGCATATACATTTAGGGCCTATTGTAAGCCTGTGTTATCTTGCTATCCCCAACTATTTAGACTGATTTTGCACTATATTATTTATGGTTCTACATGGTACAAAATGAAATTAATTAGACCTTTCATCTTTTGAGGATTACTTGGAATTCATTATTTTTTCAATAAGCAGGTGTAAACTAACGTGGCCAATTAGGAGCAATTATTTAACAGATGCTGCCATATGAATAGAGTAAAGCCAAGAAAGAATGCTGTAAACCTGACTTGAATAGAAAGTGAAAGTAAACGAAACCTTCCATTTCTTGTAACAAAAGAATGCGTAGCAGCTAGCTAGCTAGCTAGGGGAAGAGATCAATGATCTGACTGCTCCCTTCCAAGACTGTATCTACTACCCATGCAAGGAGGTCACAATTTGATGCCCTGCCCCTGCCCCACTTGTCTACTCATTATGTTTGATGTAGAGGAGGGGGAAAGCAAGGAGGGGTCAATCTAAGGTGAAACCAAGTTCATTGTACACGTATGTCAGCTATGCATACAGCCACTTCAATTACACAGCCCCGACTTCCAATATTCACATAAAAAATCCCAGGGTAAGTACCATGTGCTAGCTAGCTAGTGTGTGTACATGCCAGCTTGCGCACTGCTTCTACATATGAACATGTATGAGGGAAACGTTCCCCGACACTGAATTATGTATGTATGGTAAGGCGAGCAAGCATGTGGCCTATAGATTGAGCATTGTTGGACTGACTCATCAGTTTCTTGGAAAAGGGAGATATGTACAAGGGTGGGACAAAGAGTAAGCATATTCATGATATATCCCTCCCTATCCCATCATAAAATCATAATAAAATCATCTTTCTATTTATCACATCATGGCAAGCATATCAAATTATTGTAAATTCATTTTTTAGAGGGAAAAAAAACGTATAGCCCTGTAACAATACATCTCCTTGGAGATTTGGAAAGCAACTCTCCAGGGTGGATTGTATTGTGGCAGGGCGGGCGTTACACCCTGGTTTTACCACACAGCAGGATCGGCCGGGGTCAGACTTTGTGAACACAATAGAAAGAATGCAAACAGTTGAATCTGGGTTTGAGAATGAGCAGCCAGCCAGCCAGCCAGCCAGGCCAGGCACCCAACCTAACTACCCAATTGGCTGCTCCACCAGGTACCGACCTACTTTGTCTCTCTTTGTATGTTTGATAACACAAGAAATTCCATCACTTGTCTTCAATGTGACCTACCACACACACTAATAGGCTTCCTAAACTTTTCTCAGGTTTTTTTTTCTTTTTTGGTATCAACATGTACCAATATTTCCATCCCATGCATTATGAACAGCAAACCAAATTTAGCTTGGATTTGATTGATTGTTTGATAGGGTGACTAATTGATTGAACTCATTAAACTACTGTACACCTCCTAAATATTATATACTGTAGATATGAAATAGTCATTCTAATTGAAAATTTTATTTAACTACGGAATTTACAAAATAGCATTCACTACTTAATAACTTATGTTTAATTTAAGGGCCTATTCATGGGTTGGATTTCTTCATAAAAGCAATGTCCAAGAAATACAATAGATGAACATTTTATAAAGAACCTGTAGTATAAAGGCCAACAATGTAAAAAAGTGTACATGTGGTACAGTGGTAGACTGCCCTTCCATGACAAAACAGCATAACTGACATTTTAGTGTTTCTGAGATATAGGAAGAAACATGCATTTTAATTTGCTATTACTGTAAAAGTGTTTTAATATTTTTATTCAGTGTTGACTTATCAAAATAAATAATTACAGTATTTTTAAAAACTTAAATTTTAGTTTAACATGTGTAACTTGATGTTCTGAGTCACCCACACTAAATTACTCAATTTTGCAAAAATAATTCAGTTATGCCATTTTGTCATGGAAGGGCAGTAGGGATGTACTGTTGTAAAATTACATGATCATATGAGAAGGCATGTACTCTGTACATAAAGAAGCATGTGACTGAGCTTTTAATAATTACACAAAGGCTTTAAACAACCTAATTAAAGTAAACCAGAGCATTCCTTTACACAATAAAAGCAAGATTAGGCTGGTTTTGTGGAATAAAGTCAAAGAGAACAAAGAAGGAGTGAAAAAGAAAGGTAGGTTGCATTCCTTTCTTGGTTCCAATAATTGCTCTGTGTGAGGCAAAATGGAGTCTACATGGTAAAGAAAAAATAACAAAAGACATTGGAATGTGGGCTATTGCACTGTAATGAGTCATCTCAAAAATGGAAGTTGGCACCTAACAAAGAAAGGTGCTCTGCCAACAGATAGGAAACCATGCTTGTTATATGATCCCCTGTTACAAGTACAGAGATTATGTGATAATCTATGCTAATTAATCTGCATACAGTCATCAAGCAATTCCTAGGCAATGTTAGTGTACATACATGTAATGTAAAAGCTCAACTACAAGGTCAGCTAGCTTGCTAGCTATTGTTGTTTGTTTACCTCGGCCTCGGGGCTGTATTCCATATAAAACTTCCATGCATAGGTATGATTTCCTGAACACTCAAAAAGAAAGACACTAGATAATGCCAGCAAACTAATAAGCACTATTTCCAATAGTCTCCACAATATGTCCAGTCTTTGTAAATATAAGGCACAAAAGATGTTACACATACATGTGTGTATCATTGGTGGTGTAGATGAAGTGAGATAACGAGCTACATCATGCTGAGAATCCAATGTTTACATGATGACAGGGTCTCCTGCTAGGCTAGGCTAGGCCTGCTAGGCCGGTGTACTGATCATGGTGGCTGGTAGTGATGAGGCTACTATTTACAGGATGACCAGTTGCCAAGATGGTAGCGTCGGTAAAGAACTGGGTTGTGCGCTTGGACAATTCCAGAGAAATAAAAAAAATTCCCACCAGCAGGAACCAAACCGACACGAAACACTATCTCAGCTCAGCTCCAGCGTGAACTTGCATGCAAATCCGGGAAGTGTTGTTAGCAGGTCATGTAAACATCACCAAGGGTATACTAGCTTGTAGTACCTGACACAGCTAGTCTGTGAGCAAGCATGTGTGCTGGCTGGCTAGCTCTAGTGTGTATGTGTGTGTGTGTGTGTGTGTTCAAGCAAGGAGTTAATGAGTGGCACATATCTACCCGGCCAGCCCAGTGTGCCTGTGAATGCTGCTGACACAAAAGTGCGTGGGAGGGCAGGCAGGCAGGCATGCGAGCAGGCCGAGGCATTGGCTGTCAGACTCACCCAATGACGACATGGGTGAGTGCTCCTGTAAACACAGCCAGCGAGCTCAGCTAAGCTGCGTGAGTGAACTGGCAGCTCTACAACACATACACGTATATCAAAAAAGGAAGTACACCTATATACCCTTAATCATGTACCCAACTAAGAAAAAGAGAGACATTTGTTGCTTCCTAATATCTTAGATATTCAAAATGTTGACGAGAGTCATAATATATATATGATAAAGACAATCTATGGATTTCAGGGTCAATGAGTAAAGTATTCAACAGTATGCCACAGACAAGCCTAGGTCAGCCATAGAGGCCCCTGGGTTTCAGGGCTAGCCAGGCATGGCAACACAAGCACGTATACACAACAACTCACAGCTCTAGCTCCTCAACCTGACTCTACAACCTAGTTCAATGTCTCCCTCTTGTGGTGCAATGTTATATAATGTTCAGTCTCTAGCAAGCAACTATCAATGAGACAGCATTCTTACATACATGTAGATGTACAAATGTATGTAAAAAATCAATCATTTAAAACTTTTTGTACCATTATATTTCTTGATAACTTTACCTACCGTAACAAATTAAGATATGAATACTCATTGTTGATCTTCACTGTCTAAATGAACCAGCTTTTCATCTTTTGAAAGTTTAAAGTTACATAACTGATTTACATAATAAAAAGGGGTATGACTACGAAAGGCTTGGCCAATGCATTGCCAATTTGAAGATTTCCATGATTATTCCTCAAATATTCCGCTTCAAATAAAATTTGGTGATCATAATTATGGATCAGAACTGGGCATAAAGTGCAAAAGTTTTGCTCTGTCTGCCTGTAATGTACGTGTAGTATATTTTTAGGATTATGAATCAAATACATGTGCCAAACCACAGAATGAAATTCTGAAGCAATGGGTAAAAAACAAGTCTACATGTATATGATTAGGTTATGTGGAAATGATAAAGTATCCTTAATCCTTCTAAACCACTCTGTATAAATTCTACACTTAACCACATATTTACTAGGCTTTTTTCTAAAACAGGAACATACAGTATCTGGGTTTACGCAGTATCTGTATTCTAAATTCAGACTAATTCTATACCTCTTTCAGTATCACAGTCATTGTATCAGGGGGTGTATGGTATCAAGTATTTCAGACAAAAAAAAACTTGTATTTCTTCTTTGAATTTATGACAGGTTTCAAAACATGTGAAGTTAGATATTGGAAAATGTTTTGTAACCTGATAAACAACTCAAAACCAGTGCAATCAAACTTTATTTCACCAAAAATATTTGTTTTAAGCTAGTAAACTACATGACACTTTACTGAGAAAAGTGACAGTGTAAATTTGACCTTCGTTCTATTATAGAGCTGCCATGAACAAACACAATATATGAATATGTATTCTATACTGTTCAAATGTTCAACACAAGAGGGGGACAGAATCCTCAGTTGGTTGATAATGATTGTAGTACATCTTTCTTCTCCAAATTTCCAGTGGGATTGCAGAAATGACAAGGAAATTCAAACCATACAAATAAATTCATCATTGCTTTTTTATATATTTTTTTAAAAAATTGCTGGAAAAACAAAATCTATTTTAAAACTTGACAATGGCACTATTATAAAGGGGGATCTACAGTAACACGACTAAATGAAGCCTTATACATACATGTATGTGGTACGTTAGTGTCTTCACTGCTGATAATCTATGCTTCATTCTACTTTTCATATGAATTGAAGTTAATGGTCACAATTTCAGCTTTCAGTTTAAACTAGAAAACAAATGTGCTCTATTCGTGGCATTAAATTTGTATTCGGCATAGCACATAGGTTAACTGCATCCAATAAAACACAGCATAAGAAATACACCAATGTACTTGTATTAATCTTTCTTACTTTTGAAACTCAAACAATCACCAAAACTTGGGAAACAGCATTTTATATGTGTGAAATCTGTATCACATCTCACAACAGATTACTTTTCGTCTGAGAATCTGTCCACCTAGGGAATCTGATGCTCTTAGGAAATAAAGTATTTTTTTCTAATTCTATGAGAAACTAAGAAATGACAACAGAAACTGTGTGTTGCAGCAAAGGTCATAATGAATCTGTTATACTCTTCCTTATTAAGCACATCCATTTTCTTTATCCCCTTGTATTAAGATAGAGAGAGAGAAGCTAAAACACTGCTAAAAAACCAATTTGTATGGAGATTTCATGTTGAGCCGATTCTGATGGGATGCAATCACCTGGGAATATCCCAGGGTGGTGGAAAAGAATCCCCACCCCACCCCACCCTCCTTGTCCCATCTCATTCCTTAAACTTTCACTACTCTCTCTCTATAGATCTATCTACATATCTTTCTTTTTCTCTTATGCAAGTTTTAAATATTTTGAGGTGCCTTTCCTCCATTGTTTCATCTCCATTGGATTCTCCAATTGTGCCCCTCGTATTCTCCTTAATTTTTCTCTTCCTTCCAGTTAAGAGTAGCGTTATGCTTACTTGTATTCTCTCCCTCTCTTTGTCTCTGTCTTGAAATTAAGTTCCAACTTCATTCACCCTTCTACTCTGCATTATAAAAATAAATACAGACTACATTTTTAATCAAGGATAGATAGAGCTGGAGATATTATCTAATGATTACAAATTTCCAGCTTGATATTATAGAGAATTGCAATCTTTTTTCTTCTGAAATCACTATCATTCATTCAAAATGGTAATATTTAGTGTAGTAAAAGAGGAGATGTAGCATGATCTACAGGAGGTATGTTATCTACTCTCGCGGACTCGTAATCGAGTAACTGTGAATGCAATCCAACCCTAAGGAGATATGTTTCCTGGAGTCATTTTACTAGGAAGGGATGGGGAGGGGATCGAGAGGGGGTTAAGGGGAAACAAGGGGGAATGTTGTTAGGTTCTGTTCTTGTCAGCTAGGGCCGGCCGGCCGGGAGGAAAGCAGACTAATAGTGAACATCAACACAGTCACACTCACCACAGGGATTAATCACTCGTCCTGTTTGAGCTAGCGTCAAAGGGGAAAAAGTTTGTTTTCAACCCTGTACCATGAACACACACATAAGCCTGCCAAATGATACATGCACCAGAGGAGGAGGGTGACATCACTAATTTAGGCGTGAGGTCAGATAGGGGGCAGTGGAAAAGACAAAAGAACTTAACAAGGGTACAAAAGATCATGATAAACTACATGGAAAAACTAAGGCACAGACTACATCTTTCCACACACACAAAAATGCCAGTAGAACATACATGTAGCTGTCCCACCTTAAAATTTATCAATGCAAAACATGTGCACATTGCAAACATGTATTATGTTAGCTTTACCTTTGAAAGTAAATGTAGGTAGGCCTATGCATTAATGATGTCCCTCCCCGTTATAAGGACAGAACATGAATGCAGATTAGCACTAGCAGTGGAGGGCATATCACACCCTATTACTGTTAGCTTTGAAATGCTCACTCAAAATGATCCACTTAAACCCACATACATTGCAACAGGAGATACGCCCTGAAATACATTCATGAACCTTTGCTTGAAAACAAGACTACCGAAACACTGGCCGGATTGGAACATCTCTGCAAGACCTAATTGACACCTTAACAGGTTGTCATGTGTCGTCATGGTAACACCAGTAGTCCCACTGATGGAGCAAGAAACATGAGAGGTAGAACAACACTGACACACAGTTCTGATGCACTTTGATAAATAGGCACAATGTGGGGATGCTAGCTCAGTCTCATCCAGTATGTTTGCAATCCAAACAGTAGGCTGTCACCATTTAAACAGTCATGTGCAAGTTTAATGATCAGATGATCCGTTTCTCTACAAACCTTTAGCTGTCATCCAGTGGTCGGACCCCTCAATTGAGCATCACAAATCTGGCTTATAAGTGCAACTCGATCTTGCTGCAAAAAGTACTCTCCATTTGAAAATGTTTGGAGCATCATCCTGTTCTGTCACTTCATGTACCGTCTGTTGAGAGCCAGGATAGAGCTAACTCAATAAACAGAGTTAACATTCTTTCTAGCACTTTTAAACAGATAATACAACAGTTTTCTGTGTCTTTTATGTTTGCTTCCATTATATAGAATTAATTGCAAGGAACTTATTAATATTGTCTGAAAGACAAAAACAAATATTTTCACGTCATGTGCTATTATGAGGTGAACAAATTAAGCAATTAAGCACTTACTTGACTTAATCCAATAACATTTACTAGCTAAATAAGCCAGTAAATCAGGGAAAATATTAATAAATGAGGTTCATAAATTTTTGAAAATTTGGCATGCAAAGGAGCATGCACCCATGAAATGCACACTGTTGATACGTGATAGAAATGGTTTTACTCACGAGTGGATCGATACCTACAGTACATCAGATGAAATTAGAATATAACTCTCTGCTCAGATTTCTAAACTCCTACAATGCAGTGGGTGTTTAATTTGAGTAATTATGCATTAAAGTCTCCTTAAAGAGTCTAGCATCATGCAGATCTCTGATCATTATCAAGTAATATCTATCACTGACTGAACCAGATCGAAATGCTTTTGCTGATGGACATTCTATACAAAATAAATTGTTTTCATGGGCACTTTCTACAACTGTCATATGAAAATGAAAATCCAGAGCTATTTCAAAGGTTCCAGGGACATATTTATGGGGTTTAAAGAACCATGTCGCTCATAATAAATCTCTTTCTCTATCTCTCTCTCTCTGTTTCCTCCATGTTAAAGGAAACTAGAAATCATTCAACACGCTATAGGCATAATTTAATCAAGATATAGGCCTAGGATTAGGGGTGGAGTCACCATTGGGTCTTTGATAAGGGTTAGAATTACGATTAGGATATATTTACTTCAGTAGAATCTCAGATTGAAGATAATCCACTTGGCTGTAGAGCAATTATCACTGGAGCATGTAAATATAATGCTGTATGATTGTAATAAGATTTAATGTAACTGAATCAACATTGCCAGACAGCCCCATCCCCCCCCCCCCTTCACATCACCTTATAGTTACCTAGATCCCAGATCAAACTCCAGTTTACCGATTGCTGAGTGTCAATGTGATATACATTTCCCATCCTTATCAGTGAAATGTATTTGTGCCTTTAAATCATAGGTACACTGGGGCTGACTGACATCATTGCAATCATCAGTGCGATAACATGAAAGGCCTGTGGGGTTCTCTTTTGCTATCTGATCTCTTCACATCTTGTATTGCCCATCCTACACAGATACATGTTCTACATGACAGACACCAATACACATCCAATACATTCATTATAATCATGCACTCAAATACACATCCCTCTTATTGCAATTAATAAATGCACTTCTGTTATTGGATTTAATATATTTGCAATGTACCGTTAAATATCAGGCAAATACCACATAGCTCATGGAGCTTTTAATACATTTGTCGCTTACTTGTGATCCAAGCATCAATACAGCTGTCGTGCTAAAACTAGTTTCTTTGCATATTTTTGTTTACAATGTTGTATTAAATCCAGACTGTACACCTCTTTTGCTATACAAAATTGCAATAATTCTTAAAATCAAAATGAATGAATTTTGCATTACGATTACCTATGGTCTAAAGTACAGGCTATAGATACTGCAAGGTAAACCTACTTCGGGTTTGATTTTCAAGCAGAGGTTTCAATCATTGGTTTCAATACTTCAATATAATAACAGCTACAGTTCCCTTCTTTCATGTAGGAAAGATACTTGACAGCAGAAATGTAAAAAGTCATTTACTGTAGGATACAAGCTGATCACACAACCACTTCAGGAAGATTTGTAGCTCTCTTGCTTGCCTAGTTTCTTTGTTTCCACTTCGTAATGGATTTGCTTGGCACTCTGCTGTGCATATCTGCATTTGCTGTACTTAAAAGACAGCTAGCTGTAATTTCTACTTTATATTAAAATTAAATCAGTTACTAGCTATAGATTCCAAAAGTAATTACATACTACTACCACACAAAACATTGCTGTTTCCAATTGCTGCCAACTCAATAAGAAGAAAGAATTCCTTCTTTCCAGAATTAAGCAAAAATAATGGACTTAAATATATCAAAATTTTGTGATAAGAAAAATAAGAAGCAGACAAGAGTAAATTACCCTGAAATCATTATGAAAATAACCATATTTTGTGGCACTTGATTAAAAAGAAGAACTATTTAGGACAGCTCATCTATTAGTCCAGGCATAATTTGATATGACCTCCCACTAATTGCAACAGAAAATGTCTCGACTGTTTTGTGCTCTTGGAGTTGTCCATTATAACATATCAAAAGTCTTAAGGAATCCTGGTGGGGGAAAGTGCCATGGCGGCCATTTTTTCAAAATGGCCGCCATATACACTACTGTTGTACAATTCTGGGGATTACTTTTTAACAGCATCTCGTTTTAACATGCGTAAGGTGTCATATGAAGGACAATTACATTTCCTACAAGATGATACCTCATTTAATAGGTTTCGGGATGATTTGCCTACCAATTTTGAGCCAAAAGTGTGATTTTTTACCATTTTTTTTCAAAAATATGAATTGCGCCAAAATACATATTTCTCCATATTTATTTGATTATAATGCTAACTGACATAAAACTTGCTGAAAAACTGTTCAGCATCCTGGTTAATATCATATCCAAATTTCAGGTCTATTACTCTTCTAACTAAAAAGTTATAGCGCTCTAAAGTTGACACTTTGTTATGAGCCAAAATGGCAAATTTGGTTGCTAAGGGCTATCTTCTCCTTAGCAACGGTAACATATTGGCGTGAGAAATAGAATATATCACGAGAATTTGCTATCACCAAGCAGATGATTACTTTTATAGGAAGTATGACGTCAAATGATGCATTTTCATCCTTTTTTAATGATAAATATCGCTTAGTTCCCGTTGCTATGGTAATAATATGCCTAGCAACCGATATAAAACACATATTTTTGTTGTAAATCTAATATTTCCCATATCTCTGCTTTTAAATATCATAGAGTTTTGATTTTAAGTGCTAAACATACATTTCCAGGGACAAGGAATCAAATTAATTAAATTTTAATGAGCTAAACCTAGCCAAAAAGCCGAAACGGCAGCCATTTTCCAAAATGGCCGCCATAAACCTGATATTTCGCAATATCTCCGCTTCTAAATGACTTAGGGCTTTGATTTTCAGTGCTAAATATACATTTTCTGGGCCCAGGAATCCTTTGAAACACATTTCAATGACCTAAACTTGACCAAAAGACCAAAATGGCTGCCATAAACCTGATATTTCGCAATATCTCCGCTTCTAAATGACTTAGGGCTTTGATTTTCAGTGCTAAACGTACATTTTCTGGGGCTAGGAATCCAATGACACACATTTCAATAAGCTAAACCTGACCAAAAAGCATTATTCTGAGGATGTGTCAACTATATACCATGGCATGCCGTATGCCTGATGGACAACGTACATGTATAGGTCATAATTATTCAAGGACAATATCTTGGAATCCTGTGATGATTGATTCCCTCCACAAGCTTGGTTTCAGATGCTCCTGTCAGGAAGTTCAAACTTTTGAACAGAATTCTGTGATGTCTCATGGAACAGACATACCTGATTTCAGTTTGTCCAGTATGCTGCAGACAATGTAGACCACAACATCCGTACCCTTGATGGTAACAATACATTACATGGCATGGGGATGATTGCTGCCATAACCCCAGCCACCAAGACCAGCAGACCTACCCTCAGGGCGCAGGTCACCTCCAGCGATATCTCCACGGTGGGACGAATTTCTATCCATTACCACAAAGAAGAGAGCCGCAGTATGACAACACTGGCATACCAGAAGGTGGTCAACATGAAGGCAAAGGACCCAACAGCAGACCTTGATCTCCTGTGGAAGACATCCGTTATGTTCACCTCACCAAGACCGGCATGGTCTAGACTGATGCAGCTAGTGCATCATGGTGACCACCCCGGGAAATCATTGGTGATGTTTCTCCCAATGATCGACATGAATCCCAGCGATGTCACTAGCATCTATTCCGCACTGAAGTTCGTGTGCGAGCATGCTCGTCGCCATGGTGTTACGCCCATCATCACCTTTGACCAACCACTATGGTGGAAAGCCCTCATGATCATCGAGACTGAGTCCACAGGAAGTGTTTTGAATGACATAGTTTTGCGCCTGGGAGGCTTTCACACAGAAATGAGTTTCTTGGGAAGCAATCTATGCAGACAACGCGGTGGTACACATGATGTCAAGCAAGGCTATTGCACAAGCAATACGGGGAAATCTACTTGTTGATGTAGCACTGAACGCCTTGATTTTGTCAGACGCACTTGGTGTGCCACTCCCTCAACCATCTGCAGATCCACATGAAGTGGAGGAGACCAATGAGGCAACAGTGTCACCAGATGATGAGCCTACGACAAACGGAACTGGAAACACTGATCTTGATGAACTTGCATTTAGACAGGGGTACATGCAACCAGCAAAGTCAATGTGGACTTAGCAAAAACTGTTGGAACAGCAATCCTGACCAACATGGATGGACATATTGCTGCTTACTACACATTCAAGAGGAAGGATCAGGTCATCACCTTGGCTTCGAAATCGGCAGTAAAGATTGGTGGTGAGGCAGTACAAGTGGATCCCCAGCTGCCTTTTCCAGCGACTGACAATTGCTGCAAAAGCTACAAAGGCTCTAGAGTCTGTGTTTAATTATGAGCTGTGCATGCAGTTACCCATCAGCTCTGTTTGATTCCACACTGCTGCTCCGACAGCCACAGAAGCCAGTGCTAGCAGATGCTATCTGGACACTCCTGACAAAGGATGCACCAGGCATCACAGGCCAAGTCCACTACATGTTGGATGGTGGGGCACTAGTTCAGCGCATTCCATGGGCACGTGGCTCAACATACAAAGGTATCTGCACGCAATGTCACAAAGAAGTATGGACAGGCAACAGTCGTGTTTGATGGATATGATGATACATCATCAAAGGGCACAGCACACCAAAAAACGTGCAAGAGGAAATGCTGGAGCAACGGTAACGTTTGATGAAGATATGCTGACCAGAATGAAGAAGGAACAATTCCTGGCAAACAAGACAAATAAGCAGCACTTCATCAACATGCTCAGCACCAAACTACGGGCAAAGAACTGCCAGACACATCATGCTGCAGGTGACGCTGATCTCCTCATAGTGCAGAAAGCAGTGGAGTTTGCAGCCACCACTGATACTGTGCTGATCGGAGATGACACAGATCTACTCATCCTGCTCATCTACCACACCAACCTCGAGTCATGAGACCTGTTCTTCCAACCCGAGCCAAAGAAGAATGTGAAGAAACCGCGTGTCTGGAACATATGAAGTCTGTCAAACAGCAGTTAGGCCCCGATGTATCACAGCACATTTTTTTCATTCACGCTCTCCTGGGATGTGATACTTCCCGCGTGTATGGCATTGGCAAGGGAGCTTCCCTTCACAAATTCAAAACCAGTACGCACTTCCGTGAACAAGCAATTGTGTTTGACAGACCGACAGCGTCCACCGATGATGTTGTAGAAGCAGGAGAGAAAGCCTTGGCATGCCTCTACAATGGGAAGCCTGCAGAGTCACTCAACGTGGGGCGACATAAGCGGTTCTGCCAGAAGGTCGCCTCCAGCATTTCTCATGTGCAACCCCAGAGTCTACCGCCCACATGAGCAGCAGCGGAAACACCACAGCCTTCGTGTCTACTACCAGGTCCGACAGTGGAAGGGCATTGCAGCTGATGACTGGGGTTGGCGGGAAAGCAGTGGAGGACTGGTGCCCGTGCAGACAGACTTGCCACCAGCTCCGGAAGAGCTCCACAAGATGATCAGACTGCAGCAGTCTGAAGTGCACCTGCAAGAAGCAGAGCATAGAGTGCTCAGCTGCATGTGGCAACTGTAGAGGGTCAGCATGCACGAACTCAACCCAGTTGCATGTGACAGTGATGACGATGAATAGACTTTTTGAGGAAGATTGATGGATCGAATATAGTAGTCTGAGGCTATGGTAACTACATGCAGTATTATAATAATTATGACCATCAGGCATATGGCATGCAATGGTATATAGTTGACACATCCTCAGAGTAATGCTTTTTAGTCAGGTTTAGCTTATTGAAATGTGTGTCATCGGATTCCTACTCCTAGCCCCATACAAATGTACATTTTGCACTAAAATTCCTAGCCTTTAGAAGCAGAAATATTGGGAGTTACAGGTTTATGGCAGCCATTTTGGCCTTTTGGTCAAGTTTAGGTCATTGAAATGTGTTTCAAAGGATTCCTGGGCCCAGAAAATGTATATTTAGCACTGAAAATCAAAGCCCTAAGTCATTTAGAAGCGGAGATATTGCGAAATATCAGGTTTATGGCGGCCATTTTGGAAAATGGCTGCCGTTTCGGCTTTTTGGCTAGGTTTAGCTCATTAAAATTTAATTAATTTGATTCCTTGTCCCTGGAAATGTATGTTTAGCACTTAAAATCAAAACTCTATGATATTTAGAAGCAGAGATATGGGAAATATTAGATTTACAACAAAAATATGTGTTTTATATCGGTTGCTAGGCATATTATTACCATAGCAACGGGAACTAAGCGATATTTATCATTAAAAAAGGATGAAAATGCATCATTTGACTTCATACTTCCTATAAAAGTAGTCATCTGTTTGGTGATAGCAATTTCTCGTGATATATTCTATTTTTCACGCCAATATGTTACCGTTGCTAAGGAGAAGATAGCCCTTGGCAACCAAATTTGCCATTTTGGCTCATAACAAAGTGTCAACTTTAGAGCGCTATAACTTTTTAGTTAGAAAAGTAATAGACCTGAAATTTGGATATGATATTAACCAGGATGCTGAACAGTTTTCCAGCAAGTTTCAAGTCTGTTAGCATAATAATCAAATAAATATGGAGAAATATGTATTTTGGCGCAATTCATATTTTTGAAAAAAATGGTAAAAAATCACACTTTTGGCTCAAAATTGGTAGGCAAATCATCCCGAAACCTATTGAATGAGGTATCATCTTGTAGGAAATGTAATTGTCTTTCATATGACACCTTACGCATGTTAAAACGAGATGCTGTTAAAAAGTAATCCCCAGAATTGTACAACAGTAGTGTATATGGCGGCCATTTTGAAAAAATGGCCGCCATGGCACTTTCCCCCACCAGGATTCCTTAAGACTTTTGATATGTTATAGAGGACATATTTCTGGGTATAAAACAGTTGACAGACTTTCTGTTGCAATTAGTGGGAGGTTGACCCCTTTTTTTTCACGAAATGCCTGGACTATATAGCAATGATATTAACTTGTCAGATTGCGATTATTTTCATGTGTATAACCATGTGATGTTAAAGGTAAAGACCAGTATTGGAAACGCCCCAATTTCAAAAAATGAAATGGAAGCTCTCATTACCAATCATGTGAAAGAATATGTTTTGACTAATACATGATGATAACAAATTTGTCGGGAAACCACCTACTAATTGATATATATGGTAAATTAGTTCATCTACATGGCCTGTGAGAGATAAACGCACGTGTCGCGCACGTGTGCGTATAGTCCCATATACATCTTTCTGTGTACAGTGCTTGTAACTTTACGAAGACTGGGCCATATTTCTTATCATGATTCCAGAACCTTGCAGTACACACCAATACTTATATGCTAGATGATCAACTTTTTTCTGATCGATTCCACAACATTTCTTTCACAATGCAATCGCATGACCATAACTGGTCTTTACCTTTAATAGGCAATAATATCCATCTCAAATGCAATTTCAATAACATTTACTCCTACCTGAAGAACGACACTAGCAATGCATACAAATTTATGTCTAACATAATACCCACCCACATCTCCCCCTCTTATTTGTTAATGTATAACTAAATCTGGATCAAGTTTGATGATGCATTTCTGAGTTCTTCTCTCTTCTTTTTCAAGTGCTGTCAAGGAGACTGCATACCTGTATATCATGCCATTATTATCATTCACTGCTCCCTAGCTCTCCCTTTCTTCCAGGCAATTTCAATGAGCTAGCTAGCTCCACTCCTATCACCTAGCAACATATGAAGATAAGATAAAACCTGCGCTTGCATGGCTACCTAAACCCCAGGCTTCCTTCACATCTTGTGCTATGAGTTGCTTCAAATATCATTTGATGTCATCATTCAATTAAATTAGATATCATCATATGTGAGCATAAGGGTGTGTAACAGTCCATTGAACACATTCATCACCAGCAGTGAACTCTACTCTGCTCCCTGTAACTTTCCCTGTGTCCACACACAACACTTTCTGTGATTAGGGGTGATTAGTTATACCGTTTCGGGATAGTTATACGATGAAATTGTGTGTGTGGACGCTTACTAACGATACGTCGTATATAACAAAACGTAGGTTTGGGCATCGTTTTGAACTAGAACTCAATAAAGAATCACACCTAATCACGCTAATCACGGAATGTGTTGTGTGTGGACGTAACTAGTATAACTATTCGAACTAGAACGGTATAACTGGGCGGGGCTTAACGTGACCTCGCGAGAAAGGAGACCTGACCTCTCATTTCCGCTTCCATTCCATGACTGCAAAAACAAACTGCGCACCTAAACAACATTTTGCTGTAGAGTTTCGGGATTACTTTCTTGTGTGTGTGGACACCCTGGAATTTATACAATGATTCTTTATACGACGTTTTGTTATAGAGTTTTGGGATAAATTGATTTGTGTGTGGACACGCTGTATAGGCCCATGTACACAACCCCAAAACCAGCTTAAAAAAACGTTTTTTGTTTTAGTTTTTTTGTAACTGTCATTTACACTACTGGAAAAACCCATAAGAAACCATCAGTGTTTGATAATTCTGTTTTGTGGTGAGTTGTGGATAATTCAACAGTGTTTAGAGAGCGAGCATTTACACTGCAAAAACCAGTGAAAAAAACACCACTCTAGAGGTGGGTTTCTCATTGTGTTTATGGGTAGCTGCCTAACAACTTCCGTTGAAACTTCTGATGAAATACACACATTTATGCTTGCAGTGTAAATATAGCTAATTAGCTATAGGGATTTTCTATTTGGTTTTGGTTGAAAAGAGCTTGAAGTTGGTAAAAGTAACTAAACAAACAACATGCAATGTACTTTGATATCAAACTCTGAAGCACATTTTGTGTACTTTTTGTGTGTACATTTACAATTACAGACAGGTGCAAATGATGTACCATCATAATTTCCTTGTATCACATTCTCCATATACTTGTAATATCTATGATCATTATTCAATATTCACAATCAAATAAAATTGATGTTCATACATTATCATCATCCAATACATGTACAGTATGTATGTTTAGACATAAGTATGGAGAGGTTTTAATAGGTTCTATTTTAATTGAAGTGGATATACTGGATACATATGTATATTCAGCACCTAGATCTGATTTTGAAACAACATGTTTCAAGTACATGTAAGTATTAATTCTTTAATAAAATATTATCACTTTGATTTCCACTATGGGGGATATGCACTACAGTATATGTCAGCCTCGACAGAGTACAGATGAACTTGGGATTTCCCCTACCTTTTTAATATAACATCAGGAATGATACTTATACTTGAAAGTGAAACTAGATACCAAATAAATAAAACAAATACCACAAATTTATTACTCTTCATGAATATTTACCCATGTCTGTCACAAGAATGTTTGCCTACTCAGAATTATTTTTGTTTTATTTTAACATTATATTTTTTCCTCAGATCTGAATTGATCACTGCTCCTGAGTGTCTTTCTACATACAAACTCTCAAATAAAGCCAATAAAAAATCTCTTTTTAGGAAAAAAAAAGGATGAATGAAATCACCTAATTATATATTTTTTTAATTAATTAAAAATGTCAAATGTGTATGACTGCAGTAAATATTGTGCTTTTGAAGAAACTAACATTTGTTTTAAATTCAGTTCATGAATAATGAACCTTCTTAAAGATAAGATCAATTGTTCTTGGCAATTTCAAACTGGGGATAGCATTTTAATTGGGTTAAGAATAGAGGACAAAGTGCAAAGTGTTGTTATAAAAGTTATATCACAAACACATATATTAGTACAATATATGAATATTGCATGCCTCAGCATTTAATAAAACAAAATAAATGGATCAACAAATTCAGAATTTCACTGAGGCTGCAGTCCGACGTTGAAATATAATGGCATGAGGGGAATTCTGAATGAATTTGGTTGATAAGAAGAGGTTACATAATGCAGTTTGAGTGTGAATGTCAATCTCACCGCGCGCAGTAGCTTCAAGAAGACAAATAAGACAGATTAGCAGAAAGTAAGTCCTTATATTTTGATGTTTTACAATGATTTACAATGTTATTTTTTATAGTTTATAAAAGTTAGATCAATCAATCATCGTTTTTCTAAATCAAACTGTTAAGTTTAGATAAAGCGAAAATCAGCTAGTTAATCAGCGTGCGGCAAGGGTTACCGTCTTTATATGGGGGAGGTTGACAACTGTCAGTTTTATTACATAAGTCCCTATACCAGATGGTTATTTCTGTCTACCAACAGGATGCTCTCCTATTTTATATTAATACAAATGTCCCTTTGTGCAAACTTATTAATTTCTCCTTGATATTGTCAACATGGCATTTATATTTCATATAACATGATGGCTGTATTAGTACCGGTAATAAATATTACACAATAGGCCTGTTTTCATCAGCTCGAGATTGCCAAATAGCTTGAGATTCGACCTCGATACTTAAAACTCGACCTTGAGAAATTAGCTCGAGATATTTTGTTCAGCGTTCGCGCATAGTGCGAGTTTTCGGGCTGGTGAAGACACACCGGACAAATGGCGGGATATTTTGAAAACTATCCCAAGATATCTTGGGATGATTATCCTGACCAAATATCCCGCTAATTAGGCACATCTTCATCATCTCGAGATTGCCAAATAGCCCGCTATTTCTGATTTGGGAAATAATCCTGAAGTTACAAATTGTGTTTTCATCAGCTCGAGATTTGACCTCGAAACTTGAAACTCAACCTTGTGAAATAAGCTCGAGATATTTTACTCAGCGTAAGGGCATAGTGCAAGTCTTCGGTCTGGTGAAGACGCACCGAACAAATAGCTGGATATTTTAATAGTGGGATATATCTTGGGATGACAATCCTGACCAAATATCGCGCTATTGCTACTTCGGTCTGATGAAGACGCAAATTAGCTGGATAGTTTGCGATCGGGATAGTTCAAATAGCTGGATGTTTGGCAATCTCGAGCTAAAGAAAACAGGCCTAATGAGAGGATGGAGATACCCTGGAGCAATATCCTTCATCAGGCTGATCTTGAGTTCTAGGGTGAGAGAAGGGGATTCCCCTGTGCAGACCTCTACATATTTCTTTGCATGTACTTACTCCTTCAAAGACACACAACTGATATTTCTGCTAACAATATGAATGCTACACAGTACCGCCTACACTAACGATTATTAAAGTATGCATGATATGTGTACATTATCCTGAGTCTTTCACATTTCCAGGTATTGGGTGATAACTGATAAGTTAATGTTTGATTAATTAGCAGACAAACCATTGATGTGAAACCAAAACAGTGATGATATCTAATGTACTATTTGCCAGAGAAAAACTATTTTCAACTGTCTCAAAACAATTAACATATTGAACATTGGATATTTTGTTTGACAGCATAAAATACATGCTGAAGGGGGGTAGGGTTGATATAAACCCCCCCCCCCCAAAAAAAAAAAAAAAAAAAAAAACATCATTAATAAAACTAAAAGGAAGAAAAAAAAATCTGTCATTGTTTTGTAATCCATCAAATGGCAGAACTCAATACTCTGATTTAAAATTTGCTTTAATGTAAATACAAATTTGATAATTTACCCTTATAATAATAATAATAATGTGACTTATATCGCGCCAAATCCACTCTGTAGAGTGCTCAAGGCGCGTGTAAACAGGAAAAACGATCAAGACTTGAAAAGGAATGTTTTGAGATGAGTTTTGAAAGAATCAGAAGATAAACATTTTCTGATGTCTTCAGGAAGGCCATTCCATAATTTAGGACTAGAGTATGCAAATGATCTTTCCCCCCACATTTTGGTAATTTTGGGGGTCACAAGAAAATTGGAATTGGATGAGCGTAGAGGTCTTGCAGGAGTGTAGTTTTGGATTAGAGAGATAAGGTATTGAGGAGCAGAGCCGTGAACGCAATGAAAGGTAAGCAACAAAATTTTGAAAACAATGCGATCTTTTACTGGGAGCCAGTGTAGCGACTGCAAAACTGGGGAAATGTGGGTACGCTTGGAGGTCAAAGAAACAATACGAGCTGCAGCGTTTTGAAGCTTCTGGAGTTTGGACAGAAGATTCTGGGGTAGATTGATTAGGAGGGCATTGCCAAAATCAAGACGGGAGGAAATCAGAGCATGAACTAATTTTTCGGTGGCAGACTTGGACAAATATTTACGAATAAAACCGATATTACGCAATTGGTACCTTACTGATCTACAAATATTAGAAACTTGGTCAGACATTGTCATATGTGAGTCAATGTGAGGTTTCTCAATATTGAAATCAATTTCTGTTTTACTTCTTCTTTACAAAAGATGAACCTATTTCAGTTAGCCTTATATAATGCAATAAAATAACAGGACTTTCTCACAGATTATTTTTCACTCGTTCACACAAATAAATCCCAATTCTTGAGTTATCCTATGTTCAGTTTATCTGCGGAAACCACACAAGGTATTTCAATACTCCTTCAGGGGAGGAATTAACCATGAGGATACAAAATCTGGGGCATGTTTATCCTACAGCAAGTTTCTGGTCACTGGAGTGCACACAACATTGGCATGCATACGAAATAGAGGAGTTCTAGCTTGCATGAAATGCTATGAAGGAAGAGATGCTCTATCGAGACTCGAGAGCTATTCATTAGATCCTGTTGTAATTCTCCCTCACAGAAGCTCACATCACATTATGATTAAGACGCAAGCGTATTTAGTCCATGCAACCTTATTAGCTTCAATAAAGATATCTGTTGTGTGAAAGACTTCTAATGTACGGTACATGGGGCCCGGGCATCAGAGGTGATCATAATGTCCATGCCGGGATGGAATCTATTCTACAGACACTCTGCCATCTCTTTTCCCTGCTAGAGAGAACATTTTGCCAATTCCTATCAATTTAAGAATAAAACACAACAGGCCACCAACAGTTTTGTAAAACCTGAAGATGTTTACAGGCATGTTTCTCCTAATCAAGTATGATTTCAGAATGTATCGGTTGAGATATAAAAATATCATATATAGCGCATTTTTAACCGCCTATAAACATCCAATTCTGATGAGAACTTTGCACAAAACAAACCATCAATTGAGAATACTTGACATAGTTTTCTGAAAACCAGCATCCTGCCCTAAAGCAATAGCTGACCTACTTGTTGATCCAAGTAAGAAAATTGTGTGTTTTCATAGCTACTTCAAACTAAAAGAACACAGGTCTTTCCATAATTCAAGAAGAACCTGTCGTAAGCAATGATAAAGGTTGAGCAGGTATACCCATATCCTGGATTGGTACCATTATGAACACCATGAGGGGGTATTCAATCTCCTATGAAATCTGAATTCTCATCGTATACATTACACAGGATGCCATGTGCAGTTTCAGATACCGTAATAATAATAATAATAATAATCTGGATTAAGGCTGTGCACAACAGTGTAATTAGGTACCCGAGTACACTCCTAGGCTCACAAGCGAATACTCGAATATTCGGACGCCATGTTTTTTTATAATTTTTTAGATTTTTGTTTTGTTGCATTTTTTGATTTTTTTTTGATTTTTTCCTTTTTTTCCTTTTTTTTCTTTTTTTGCGGCCGAATATTCGGGTACAAGAAATCGTACCCGAGTACTTTTCAACCGTGCGGGTACTCGAGCATTCGACTACCCGTCGCAGCCTTAATCTGGATCTATAAAGCCTTCAATAAGGAATACCGTCTCTAAGTGCTTTACAGATACATGTTGCAATACCCTGGTCATTGGATTCATTCACATAAAATGTGCACCATCTCCACTCCCTAGGAAGTATTCTTACCACATGTTCACAACGAGGGCAGGTGGAAATTACTAACATAAAGGCTTTCATCATCCTACCAGGTCCCCATTTCTCTCCTGGGTATGGAGTGCCAAATGTAGATTAATGCCTTGCCAAAGGACATCGGTGCTGTGTCTGGGATCTCAGGGCAATATGAACTGTAATCCGAATGAACTGTAATACAAACTAATCATTTTAAACTCACTAATTTACAGAATGACATTTCCAGAGAGCTTTCAATTTTTAAGAAAAAAGAATATTTGTTTTTAAATCTACAAATCAATAATATGACATATAAACTTATTAAGAGGTAATTTCACAACAGTTGAGTTTCCCATCAACCATTTATCATATTTGTTTAATATGAAGATTTGTTTTAAATTCATAAATCATTGAAATTTAAAGTTATTTGTTATGCGATGACCTGAAACAACCTCTCATGTCATTCCGTAACAAACCTCAATAAAATGTTGATAGAAAATCAACAAGTTTTGAAACTACATTTTAATTAGTGTTTATCAATTTGTATAGATAGTGATGAAAAGGTATATAATTCTCTGGAAATGTTATTCATTCACACTTCAAATTGTCACAGGTGTTAACAACCCTACTATAGCCACCTTTCACCTAATTTAAGGAAAGCAAATCAACACAATACAATAGCTTGAGAAAGATTCAGTTACCATCTGCTCATTAAAGATTCAAAGCCACTAAAATTGTTTTTATTGAAATCCCTAACCAATGAATTAGAACACCCAATTATGGGCCTTGACAAACCTGGGAAGTGAAACAGAATATATCAGCGACCTTTGGACTTCAGACCATGCTTGAGTCAGATCTACAGCATACAATTTAGATTGAAGCTAAAATACATCAAATGCATTGCTTTCTATGTTTCAATTGAAACTCAACTCCACTTAGTATTGTCATTTGAACCATCATGCTCAAAGGGGTAGTAGTTCACTTTATTTACCTTTAACAAATGCATTCTGAAATCCATGAAAAAGACATGCATAATTGATATGTATTTTAAAAAGAAACACAAACAATATGCAAGAGATATATTACAAATTGATTTTGTAAACTGCTGAATTAAGAGGTATAGGCCCCTACAATGTATAAAAGATATCATGTTTCAATACTATTATGCCTCGTGTGGTAATCCGCCAGGGTAAAGTAAGCATAGCCAGGCACTTCACATTTCTGTAAATATGACACACATACATGTATACCGGTATATGTGTATGTGTAATGCCTATAGTAGCTCATTTTTGTTTCATCCTCACTTGACATTTATTTTCATGTTTAGAATTAATGTTGTAGTTTACCATGCAAGAAGCCCTTCTAGAGGTCTCTCATCAATCCAATTAAAAATGGATTCACAACTTCAGATTTATAAACATAATTCATTGATGTATTTATTGATGAATAATTTCATATTCTAAGCAAACCTTTATCATACAAATCAACAGATTTGCTTTTCGGCTCAAATTTTGAATGGTTTTGATGGTCAGCTGCTTGCTCAGATACCGGATTTATCTTGCTATTTATGAAGAAATAAATTCTGCTAAATTGCTTCCTGGGCTTTCCAAAATGGTCTTTAAAATGTAAATCCTGCAATACAAGTACATGTACTCTTTATAGAGTGCTTGGGCCCAGGTATATGTATGTGTCAGTACAACAATTCTCAAATTACACAACCAGGGAGGGGGTTGCCTGTGCCAACAAATTATGTGTACCACTAGATTGCTGACAAAATCATTGCTTTCTAAGCATTTATTTTTAATATTTGATCAGGTAATCTAAAATAAATTAAAATAAGAGAGCCAGTCACATGATAGCAGAGACAATGAATTTGACCATGACCATTGATTAAATACTAAACCCAACATACTCTCCGTACATGCAGTGAGTCAAAGGTAAAGGCAAAACCAGTCTTGGTTGATATCATGGAATTGGTGTAGTACTAATTCAGTGAAAAATATTTTTCCACTTGCAGGTACATTCTTATTTTTCCTAGTTCTTAACATGAATAAAACTTGCAACTTTTTGTGCATAATTTGATAAGATAATTGCCATTAGAGATTAGCCAGATCAACTGTAACATGGGATACTTATCGGGTATCTAATACATTTTAAAGGTAAAGAATAGTTTTGAAAACGCCCCCCTCTCAAAAAATGAAATGGAAGCTCTTATTACCAATCATGTGAAAGAATATGTTTTGACTAATATGTGATGATACAAATTTTGCTGAGAAACCACCTACTAATTGATATATTTGGTAAGTTATTGTATCTATTTGGACCTGATAGATATCGCGCACGTGTCGCGTAGTCCCACATACATCTTTCTGTGTACAGTGCTTGTAACTTTATCAAGACTGGGCCAAATTTCTTATCATTTTGATGATTCCAGAACCTTGCAGTACACACCAAAACTTATATGCTAGCTAGATGATCAACCTTTTCTGATCGATTCCACAATGTTTCTTTCACAATGCAATCGCTTGACCATAACTGGTCTTTATCTTTAAGAATTATAACATTGAATGCATAATTATTATTGGGTCAAGTTCTTAATTCATACGTGTATAATAAATCAATAAAATTAGAGAAATATTTTATTAGAAATCTTTCACCACCCCCTTCAATCTTCACAAATAATGAGTATTATATCGAAAATAATATCGCTAGTGATATTCGTTTGTCTCGCAATGTGGTCAATAAGGAATCTAAAAGATCACGACGTTTCGTATGCTACTGCAATACTTCGTCAGGTGATAAAAACTGTTGTAAGCAAGGGTCTTTTATACTTTACGGGAGGACCGTAAAGTGGTCTAAAATTCGATCGATAATTGGAACAATAACGCCCAATGCCTATTGGTCGACGCACACGGTGATCGACCAATCACCAAGGCCGCTGGTTCGGCCGCTGGTTCGGCTGATGCACCAGGCCTATTGGCCGACGCATACGGTACTCGACCAATCAACGGGCCGCTGGCTCCCGTAAAGTATAAAAGACCCTTGCTTACAACAGTTTTTATCACCTGACGAAGTATTGCAGTAGCATACGAAACGTCGTGATCTTTTAGATTCCTTATTGACCACATTGCGAGACAAACGAATATCACTAGCGATATTATTTTCGATACTATATCCGCAACGAGTAATATATTTAGCATTAATGAGTATTATCCTTGCCTAACAGCTAGGACCTCACACATTGCAATATCCTATGGGAGTCCGTCAGGATACACTGCTTTACAGCAACCTTGTTACATCTGTTTGACAGGCCAGTGCTCAGTCTGACATGATCTGCAATCTTAATTACAACCAAGATGCTTTCATATTGCTTATCAAAGACAGTCACTACACGGATGGGTGGCTATGGGCGCGCTGTGGCAGCAGGGTGTGAGTGACTAGCTACGTAAGCTACCCAACAGACCAAAACCGATACTTCCAATAAAAATGACTTCGTGCACGATATTACAAACAGGAAAGCAGGAAGAGATCAGTCAATCTGTGTAATAATGTAAACTAATGTAATAATCTGCACCAAAATAATAATTGACACACAACAGTATGTAGTATCAAACTAGTGAATGCTAAAGACTAGAATTACATCCTGCAATCACTTGGGTCTGTAGAAGCAGACCAGCAGTGATTGAGACAGTAAACATCAACCTGTGTGTGGATAATGAGATCATGACAGAGTTAACTGTAAAATAATGATTGCATCGCAAGTCAGGATCAATCAAACTGGTTCGAACAAACACTAGACAAACCTTACGTTGCATGGTCAGACAATCGGCATATTCATCAAATTTTGAAGAAAAAAAATCAATGGAATTCTTGTTGCATATATTCTTTCTATGGGTATTTCAAGATGCATGCCTGCCTCAATTACACCATCTTCTCCTTTCTAAAGGGATTGTGTATCTTTACCACAGATTTCTCAACAAAATCCTGGATTTAGCTCATGCTGCAATCAAAATTATACACCTTTAGATCAGTCAAGAATCCCAGGACTTTTTCAAGCTGATCGCTTGTCTGATTATCAAGATATTTATCATTGGAATTAGAAATGTCAAAAACCATTTGACAAACAGGTTTGAACAGTTTACAAGTCTATTGGGAAAACGAGTATGATAACCGGTCACTAAAGGATTTTCAAATTTTTGAAGCACTTCATGATCATTTTGAAGCGCAATTTTTGTAGGGCTTCAATATTACACCATATCACAGACACTGATAGCTAGTACATGTAGGGCCATGCATCTCAGATTTGTAAAACTGGAAACATTTTTAAACAATGTCTTTACATGTATTAAAATGTGTACATGTAGCCTTGTAGGCCTAGTTTCTTTCTTCTCATTTTACAGAGAATGATAAGTTCTGAAAAAGGTAAACAAATATTTATTGAGCTTTTTCATTTTTTTTAAGGGTGGAACTTCTGAAAGTATTATAGAAAATATATGCCCTGAAAAGAATGGCTCTTCAAATGCTCTCATATTTGAAAAATTACAAGTACATTTAATAGCTAAAGGTTGTAGACCACATTTCCATGCAATGTTGTTTACCGGTAGTCCCATATACTTCTGGCAAGATTAGGCCAATTTCTTATCATTTGATAAATGATAATTACTAAAACCTCGAAAATATACAGCGATACTTCAACATGATCAACCATTTCCAATCCCTTCCACACAGTTTCTTTCACAATCTCTAATGTATTTCAATTAATATTTGATAATGTACAGCCAGATATATGCCTCGCTGAATGAGTCCAAGTAACATGTTATAGTTGACAGCATGATGTCTAAGACTCACCTATATGTTTGATTGTTTATCTGGTTTGTGATCAGAGTAAGCAAGCAAGAGAGAGGGAGAGGGAGAGGAAAATCAAAACAGTTTTCATCCATTCATGCTTCATCAGTCTCATGAAAACATCACAAGCTCAATAGCAGAATAACCTGTATACAGAATGAGCACCCACAGCTTAACTGCATTGATTCACGCGACAGGCAGGCGGAAGCTGCTATTGGTTGTCTATTCAAGAATCAGAGAAATAGTGATAATTATCAAACCTGACGTTTCTGGCTCATTAGACCCTTACAACTACGCCTGCCTTCTCTATCCCTGAACTGGATTAGCTCGAAACGTAGTCTTTTTGAGTGAGTCACTATTCATGGAAAAGACTGTTTCAATTTTGCTTTTGCACCAGTACTTTGACTAATTCCTTTTCTTTGGGATGGGAGACATGAGGTGTTGACATCTAAGACTCTGCATGATGTTAAAAAGGAGACAAAGATGTTAAGTTTCAAGAAAATGAAATGTACATTCTCTCTGAACCTCTGTATTTAAAGCCAAAATTACATGCATCTTTCAGTTAAACCAGAATTGTATGCATGCATTATCTTCATGAAATCTTCATCAAATAACTGTTGTACTCTAATTTTTGTTAGAGTTGTACTGTTATACATAAAATCCACTGAAACCTTACCTGCAAACAATAGTCTCTAAAACATGCCATATAAACCATTATATACCTCATTTTAGAAATCCAGCCATCTGATTGGTCGAAATTGGAGTCGTGATTTTAGCCATTCCCGTAAAGAAACGTAAAATGCCAAAACCGGACAATAGTCTTTTGAAAAACGCCCTTTTCAAAAGACTATTGACCGGTTTTGACATTTTACGTATACCGTATATAACGGTGTATAAACCGCACTTTTTTGCCGCCGAAAAAATTTCAAAGTCGGGGGTGCGGTTTATACACAGTACACCAAAAAAAAAAAAAAAAAAATTAAAGTTTCAATTTATGCCCCTCCACCTGGCGCTATGCCTGGCAATGTCTCCCAGCTCGGTAATCGGTGTGTTGACTCACCACTCGGAAACTAGAACAACACTCAAATTTGTCTGTCATCTTGGTTTGAAAGTAATCTTTCTGATAGATCTCAATATGTAGTTTATAATAATAATTCCTCCAATTTTTCTTCTATTACATGGTGTACCACAAGGTTCTATCCTAGGTCCCTACTGTTTTTTAATTTACAGTACCGTAATGATCTTACACACAAAAAAAAAAATTTTTTTTTCTTAAGGGCGAAAAAGAGGTGTGCGGTTAATACACGAGGGCGGTTTATACAACGTTATTTACGGTACCGTATATGCGTGCAAACTCAATGGGAAGGATTTTAGCACACAAACTTGAGTGGTGCGCGATCAGACATCCTGTTAATATTACTCGCTTTACTCACTTGCAACATTTAGAAACAGGCTAATTCTGGGCAACGAGATGCCCAATCATATCCTCATAAACATTTAGTGTATTGAGGAGACCAAAATAATTATATTTTCGGCGGCAAGGTGCCCGCCTACATTATTTTTTATCTTATCTAGTGTGTAGATTATAATTTTTTATATATAAAAAATGTCCTTTTTGGCCACCTCGCAAAATTGAGAAAGAAATGTGTGTGTGTGTGTATATGGCACTTGACGAATGCCTGAGTGATGCAAAATGAATCTTCTATGATGTATTTGGGATCGGGCGACGCAACACTTTTTATTTCGTTTAAGGGTGTCTTGACTAAGAAAAGTTTGAAAAGGGCTTTTATAGATAATAATGATGCAGACGATGGTCGTTTAGTTTGTTTCCCACAGCTAGACTTGGATTTGTATCATTTCATCACACATGTGGGTGGTGACAGATTTTCAATACATAGATACCAAGTTCAATGCCAGAATTGATTTGTCTGTCAAGTAACAATCTACGTGTACACAGCTGGGATCTGCATTATCACACACCGGTCAGGCTATTGACAGTATACATGTAGGTGCAGTAGAAAGGTCACATTGCTTTCAATACAGTGTCAACACATGGTGTCATCACATGCATATTTTATTCAAGAAACTTCTGGTAAAGTTCAGGTATACAGTACTCATGAAATTGGAGTGAAAATTGAGGTAATATAATGGACAGGTTAAAAAGTGTAGCACATGTACATCAGCCTAAGCAACAAGGGAAACAGTCATCCGAACCTCTGAACTCTTGCAACAAAAAAAAGAGTGTCTAGAGTGAATTTAAGTCTAGGCTCTGTTGAAAGGGAAAGTAGTAAATATGAAATTGAAGAAATTAGAAGAAAAAAAGTAGAAAGACTTGCATCTTTGAATTCAATGGAGTTCCTGATTTGTAATTTGATCTTTGAAACTCCATGAGACTTCTTTTCATATTAATTCACATATTTTTTCAGTACTTTCTCATAAATCTGTATAAATTATTGTTTGGAATATAACCAGATACATGTGTATAAGAGATGAATTCACCTTTAGATTTTAACTCCACAATGAAAATCTCCCGCTGGCATTCAGAGGAGATTGCAGAATGCATTAACACAGGGATTTTAGTTTCCTGTCTACTGTTTATACAACCCAATCTGCATAAGAAATTTACAGGGGACTGCAAGGAATGGTTATTTTTAAAGACCCATTCAGTATTAGTCATACCCAGCTTGGAACAGTGACACAAATAATTATTGTGAATGACAGCTTAGACTCAATAAGATCTTAATCATAACTACTGTACTCTTGTGTGTAATTGTACACATTTAAATCAAGGTCAAACACTCAATGAATTTCACTCAGCTACAATTCTAACGAACACTATGCATAGGTCCTATATTGCCATAGCTTCATGATAGAAAAGACTTCTGAATTGTATTAAATTGAATGAATGTAAATGTCACTTAATATTCAGCCTTCAGAGCAATTGCAAAGCTTATATGCCAATAACTTTTCTGTTTAGTTGCACAAATTATATTACATAGCGTATTATATGCACATACATGTACTTTAAAATAATACCTCACAGTTGGTACTAAAAGTATAGGCTAGTAAGCTGCAGTAGAATGAGCTTGAAATACATGTACATACATGTACGTGTACGTTTGAAATATATCAATTTGCTTAATATATCTGAAGAACTGAAAAGTAAAATCTAGTCACATCATACATGTATTCTCTCTTTCTAGCTCTCTCTGTCTCTCTCCACACTGGTAAATAATGTTACATGTACAGTACTGTACATCGACACATGGCCTATATCAGTATACACTGTATGCAGCCATTTTACATTTGAAAAACCATGGCAGGATAAGCTCGTGCACCTTTTCTTTTGTGTTCATAATCCTATCACACATCTTCTCTAGCTCCTACCCATGAAAGTCACGTTTTAGCCGCTAACCATAACTAGTTGAGCGATGAGGGGAGAGTAGCGTCCACCAACATAAGCAATGCATTGCATCACCCCCTCTCCGGACTTCACATCCAATGTATCCATCCATAAAGCCCTCCACAGTCACAAGCTCTCTCTTTCCCTCTCTGTCTCCCTCCCTCTCCTTCCCTCTCTGTCTCCCTCCCCCTCTCTCTCTCTCTCTCCAGATCAATATTACCCTGGACTTTCCCTAGGCACAGGAGAGCAGACACGATGTACTCCTGAAGTAGCCATGCACATCTTGCGTTACAGATGCACTCATTATGCTAGATCCCGCCACAAATGGAGTGCCCCCAATAGCACTCTCTCAACCGTGACTAAACTGATGAAACATTAAACATTTCTCTGATTGCATGGACGGTGCATAAAACTTGGCCAGTGATGCACCTTTGCAGACACATTGAATTGCCCTTTATGAATTCTTGAGACAACCAATGCAATGAGCTAGTACCGCTGAAACAAAGAGCCTCTAATGTATTTTCATGTTTCAAACAAAATCCTGTCCATAATGTATACTGATGTGCATTTAATTCATGTGAAGTCTTAATACTACAAGAAATATTCAAAATAAGTATCCACTGATGTACGTACATGTATAGGCTGTCTTAATATAAAAATTCAAAAGTAAATCATAAAACAGCGAGTAAGCACTTGGTCTGGTTAAATTCCAAAAATAAATTCTAAAAATCCATACATTACCAGACACAATATTTAGGAAGGAATTTCTTGTTGATTGGAAATGCTCACTAGGTTTTCTTGTACTGCCTTAACAATAATATCTTTTTAACTGGAACAAAAAAAGAAGATTTTTCAATTTTTCAATCCACTGACCTTTCACCAAAATAAGTTTGCATTTGATATCATAATATCTTGAATAAGTAAGAACACTATCATTCCCCCAACCTCCTTCAACCGCCCCATCCTTCTTCATATTCTTTTTCTATCATTGATTGAATCTCTTTTTGCTTACCTCTAGAAAGAGCTGCAGACATACCAGTTTGACTGAGAGGCCTTGGATTGCCATGACCCGGTTGAATGCCATGAGGTAGTCCCTGATTAGAGTCATCCATATTCAAAGACTGAGGTGAGATGGAATCAGTGATGTAGTTCTGATCATCAACATCCCCACTGCCTTCAAACAAGTCAAAGCCTTCCATCTTGACACTGGGTGGGTTAGAATCAAGCCCTGTCAGGTTTGTAGCATCGCTCAGTCTCGCAGCAGAGTTAGAGCTGATGATCATGTTGCTGTTGAGAAAGTTCTCATCCAGCGTGCTCGGAACAGGGCTATTGGACATGAGCCCTGTGTCAGATAGGAGATGATCTTCATGGTAGTTAATCATGCTGAGTGTCTGATCAGCTGCTGGTTTAAGGAGTGCAGGACTGTTGCTCTGCTGCGAGAACGAGGGACTGTCCTGGCTAGGTTCTGAAAATGCGACGGATACACTCACTGACAAGGGCATCATATTTTTCTCAGCTATGTTACTGGTTGAACCATCTGACATGGCCTGGATGTTAGGTGATGATTTATCATTGTTATTTTCAACATGGTCCATTGGAACTTGTAGTAATCTTGTCCCATCTTTAGGAGACTGACGACCCACTTCTTCCTTGATAAAGGCATGCTGCCTGGCAAACATCGACAGGGGCATATGAGGCTTCTGAAGATTAGGGTTCATTGCACCTGCCATACTATAACGAATGCCTTCAGCACTTGTCCCTACTCCATACGAATCAATCCCTCTTCCTGCAAAAGCAGGATTGAATGAAGGAGGCATTTGGCCAATGGCAGGAGGCAACATAGATGGTGGAAATCCTAGGCGTGGCTCATTTGGGCGGATACTGTATCTGGCTGCCTGTTGGAAGTTGGGCCAGTCCAGTGGAAGATCATCTCTTCCAACTTGAACTTGACGTCCAGCAAAGTTAGCCACCCTAGGGATGTGAGAGGGTAAACCCTGACTAAGAATCTGTCTAACCTCTGCTGTCTGGCTTAGGTTCAGGGGCTGTGAATTTTCCTGCAGGTGAGTTGCTTGTTGTAGTTGAGATTGGGTGAAAATTCTATACTGAGATGCCTGCATATAATCTGAAAAGGGTACATTATTCATGTTACTGCTGTTGGATACTACATTACTGATACTTATAGAGTTGCATGTACTACTGCTATCACTAATTCTGTTGTTAAGGTTGTGCTGATGGTGTGTTTGCTGGGGTGCAGGCTGTTGTTGATCTTGTGCATCTTGCCGTCGCTGTTGCAGCTGCTGCTGCTGCAGAGAGTGCTGTCCTACATTTGTGACCATCATTTGTTCATTTTCTCTTTCAGTCAGTTGAGCTAAGATTTCAGCAGTCATTTCCTGGCTGGCATCTAGAAGGGGTAGGCTGCGGCTTCGTTGTACGGGACACGCTTGAGGAGGGGATGATAAGGAGTTGTGTAATTCAGGTATGCCAGCCAAAGATTGTTGTGGCTGCTGTAGGTGATCAGTTGCATGATTATTTGCCATAGGAGCTGGCTGAGCTGGGGGTGGCATGCTGTCCAAAGAGGTGCTTCGCTGCACCCCTGCCGGCATCTGTTGGGGCATCTCACGTTTTAGCATCTCCAACTCTTGCAGATTAACTGCAAGGTGGCTCCCTGTCGCCATCGTGACAACACTGTCAAATAAAAGAGAAGAAAACATCAATGTTTAATTCCTGTAAACTGCACCTAAAAAGCCATCCTTTGTCATGCAAATATTTTCTTTACAAATATTATTTTGTTATACCGGCAGGGCTCGAAATTAGCGGTTGCCCGGGTGCCATTGACCACCTAAAACGCCACCGGGCAACCTAAAAGTCCCGTCTTGGCTGCCCGGCTGGCAACCAACAAAATAAATGTCAAAAAAGGAAATGATCTCAAATAGCCCCCGTAACAATTACGAGCGGCCGCTCTCTACTAGCTTTGTATTCATTGTGTGCATTTCTTGGTCGGCACGCACACGCGCGCTGAATCTCCGTCTAAAATTGTATACACAAATTCGGTCGTAAAAAACTTGATTCACCTGGCTTACCATGTCGCACGCACGTGTACGCGAAAACACATACATTTTCGCGGTTGCGAGACGGAGCGCAGGGATCGAGTTTTTTGCGGTCGATTTTGTTTCGATAGATCATATTAGCTGAACCTAGACCATTTGCTAAAAAAGATCGCCAAACTGCAATCAATTTCCATCATGATTGCCGCTATTGTATATAGTTTTCGTGAATAGAGGTATGAAATCAAAGCTTATTTTGTGATTATTCTCGCCATGATATTCATTTTTCAAATAAGTTTTCACAAGAAAATCGGAGAAAATGATCGTGACTGACAGTTCAGTTGCACAGTGCAGTGTCACTGCAGCTGCTGTGTGAGCTGAGCTGAGCTGAGCTGAGCTAAGTTAGAGTCGAAGAGACTTGACAACACTTTGAAATTGCTATCTGTTTGCATCATTATTGCCGTGATTTCAAAGGAGTTTCGTGAATCGAGGTATGAAACCTGAGCTTAGAACTAGTAAAAGTGTTACTTATGTCTTAGTTTTTAAACGACTGTCTGATTTTCTTGTGAAAATTTTACTTTGAAAAAAATGATTATCGAAATTCAGTAGAAGATCTGAACATGGTCATGGCCAGAATAATCACAATCTATTATGTTACAGTCAAATGAATTCAAACTTAGTTTTTTAACTAGATAAATGCTTTCTTTTTGAATGGGTAATTATGACGCAGGAAGCCCGAATTAAACCTTAGCATACAAAAAAAAATCTCAACAAACTATCCTTTTATGAATTAATGAAAAAGTAGCCCCAGAAAAAAGAGCCCTCGAAATGAAAAAAAAAGCTCTCGGAAGTTGAAAAAGTAGCCCCCCAAAAATGTCCCCAAAATTTGAAATGGAGCCCCTGAAATGAAAAACTTAATTTTTTCCCTGACTGTTGTACCGGGCACTGAGTTAATTATGATTTTTTTATAGTTTTAATATTTTAATTCAAGATTTCAAGTAGCGCCCCTTATAAAAAAAAAAAGTGCCATGGTAACCATGATTTTGTTGTCCAAATTACCATCCACCATGGTTACCATAGTATCAAACGATGATAAATATAGGGTCATCAAACAATGTATTTTATTGTTTGGTACCATGATTACCATGGTTACCATGGAGGATGGTAATTTCGATGGCGCGACAATTGCGACAGACCCGATGGCAGATTTATGCATTACACAAACCCCTTTAAACATATTCACTGTGACCACCTAAACTGCCATTTGGCAACCTAAAAAACTGTATAGGATGCCCGGCTGGCAACCAAGAAAAAAAGTTAAGTGAGAGCCCTGACCGGTATTCATAACCTAGCTTGCCTCAGCCAATCAAACCATAACAATTTTTTTATAGAAATAGAACAGAAGCTCTGGGCATCTATACCCTTCCCTTTCCTGTATTTCGTTTCAGGGACAGGAGTAAACTCCAGATAAATGAAATACTTCAGTAGACAACTTGAAATTGTGCATGCATACCGTACTGCAATTGAAATGAAACCTTACAGAATTTCTGTAGAGGTTGAAACATGATACATGTACATGTACATATTTACATAGAACAAAATATGTGCAGATATTAGAACACTTCTCAATATTCTCCAAGTAGAGCTCATTTCTGCCCGCAGACAATTATTTATATCACCATCACTCATGCATGGAAAGGTATAAAAATGACAATGGAAGACAAAGATAATGGTAACATTTTATAGATCTGGAAAGAGATTAAGATGCTCAAAAAATGAGAGTTGGAGCATCAATCACACAACCATCTAACATTTTGTATGTCACAATAATATCAGGGGCATATATGTACAGTGTATGCGCTTACAGCTACATGCAGGCACTGCAGTGCACAATGTATGCCAACTCTTCTCAGCTTATATGCATGTACCCTCATATCATCTTTTAATCATGTAAGAAATTTTCAGCAAGTTGTAACGTTTTTAATCTCAACAGATCTACCTAAGAGTAAGTTGATAGTTAAAGCAGAAAGTAATGTGAAAAGAGTTTTTTTTGTTTAAACCAGAAATACAAGTACATCAGCATATGTACATGTACATGTAAACAACCCCTTCATGCACATTGCCTTATTTGATTTGGGTCAAAAATTGTTTCTCAAAGGAATAGAAATTTCTCCAGCAGTGAAAATAATGAACTTTGTGGCCTTAGCTCAAACTGGTGGGATTTCCTGCCACGGAAGCTGCCAGCCCGTCCTGCAGAGTGACACACAAACGAGCGCGTCACTCATACGCAATTATCAGCTGCAAGTAGGCTGATATGGGCTGGCTATATACAAGGACCAGACCAGACCGTTTGTAACTGATTACTCTAAAGTGAATCATGCATGATCTATACTATCAGCCAAGAGTGCTTGTTACAGATTTGAGAGGATACTCCAGATAGATCTTTTAGGAATTCTTCCTATTTGTGTACATCTTTAAGACTTTCTTGAGCTGCAAATATGCAATCTAATATTTGCTGATAGCAATATCAGGCTGATCATACTTTAAACTAGTTAAAGTTTAAACCACTTATTATTTGTAAATTTTCATATGCATAGGACTACCTTCATGTACAGGTCAGGTATACAACAACTCTATCAGAGTATATCAAATAAGATATATTGACACGAATAGAGCTAACCCCTACCTCAATAATACTATGTTTTTCAACAAAAACTAAATTTTCTGCCAATGTTGTATATGCACGGCAAGTTTCATAAACCTGCATGCATATTTCCCCTGAATCATATTTTGAGAATAAGCTCAAAATAAACCTTGCATTACAAGCTTTTTCAAAATAATGGGGAACACCTTCATGTTAAATTATGACTCTGAGACGATTCAACATTAATCTGACTTGTGGGTGCTGGGAATATCATCTTATAATTCAAATAATTCTAAAGAACATGCTGTTAACTGTAGTAAGGCAGGCAACACACAGAAGGCATTATTCACCACTAAGCATGATTAATGATAGTTGTATCAGGCGCGGGGCTAGGGTGCAATTAAAACCAAAACAATTTGTAAAAGCTTTTAAATTTGTAACGGCTATCGAGGCTCTGTTCAAAGAGAGTCCAGAGCAAAATTCGTCCAAAATTCGTCCAAAATTCGCCCTGACATATCTCCCTTATTTTAGCACCAAAGATCATGAAAATGTCATAACACAAATAGAATGATAATACTATTCTTCAATAAATTTTCATTAAAAACTGCTTGGTATTATTAAAGATATTGTTATTTTTCTGTTTCAGAGGTAGGTAAAAAGAGGCTTCGTTTTTGTCCAGACATACACTGTGGCCCGAATTCACAAAGGAGGTTTGTCGACAAACCTTGGTTTTCGTACGTCATATGACGCGTTTTTACGCGTTTTTTACAAACCTGGTTTGTAAAGAACAAAAGGAGGTTTGGCGAAACAAAAGGAGGTTTGTCGACAAACCTCCTTTGTGAATTCGGGCCTTTGGGTCTGGAACAATTTGCCAACAATTAACATTCTACTACACTTTAAACTCCAGTCTAGCTCTCTGCGAAGTTTTGAGTTTGCGCAGTTAGTAGTTTTGTGTGAAACTGCTTTCTAAGCTATGGGAAGATTCATGAAAAGACTGGAAACTAAAAGCTACCCTAGCCCGCACCTGGTTATAATGAAGTGTATGCACAGGATTATCTAATCCTGATAGGAAGTATAATGTCATGACATATCTACTAATAATATAATTCCAGGGCCCTCAGGGAGAATGGTAATAATACTGATGAGGTTACTCTGGGTTATAAAGGCATATTATTATTAATATTATTATCATTATTATTATTATGATATAACTGAGGAGAGGAGTGAGCACTTTTCATGACATACATTAAGTTTTGAGTTTTAACAATATTTGCCTACAGACCTCAAATCACAGTGCTTCTCTGCCTAGATTATATGCTCCTTCAGAAATCATGTATTTAAATTTCTAACTAATGACCCTGAGACCACAAAAGAAAAGTACTCCTTTACTTTGTCAACTGACAAAATAAATAATAGTGGGTTCTTGTTTAGTCATTTTTTACACTCCTGGCGCTCCATATTTTTAGCTTTAGCATGGCCATTAGGGCGCTCTAGCATTTCAAGGAATTAATTCCTGCCAGGTATCTATTTACCTCACTGGGGTGGAGTATGGCAAATTTAACCCAATGTATTGCAAAAGGACTTTAGCGCCATGGCGGAACTGCTACACAACATGCAACACAATAACTATATTGAACTTGACTTCTGTTTAAAAGTTAAACAGCTCACTTACTTCATGTGGATAAGGAGAGATAGCTCTTCATAAAATACAGAATTAAATGATAATCACTCCCATCATCTCACAAGTTAAGCTGGTCATACACTTTCAATATGACTCTTACTTTATAGAAGTACATAAAAGAAGTTCTCTTCTTTTTTTTCCCATCCAGCTACAATGTAGAGCCTAAAGGCTAATTAATCTTATCTTCCCCTGTGACTACTTGTAAACCTACCAGAACCTTTGGATGAATACATGTATACTTTTCAAATTCCTCAAATAATAACATAAGAATGCATTTATAGATGAGAATGAATTTAACAAAGGGCCTTTTATATTTTCTTTAGATTTGTTTCCTTCAAACCCATCCCTTATCACCAATAATGATAACTTTAAATCCGCACTTACACCATTAACAATATTTAAGGGGTCTAACCTCCCCGACTTGGCAACAACGAAATTGATCCATGGGGTTCTTTCTATCAATCACAATAGGCACTGCCCACATGGTATACAAAGCTATAGGGCATACGGTATCCTATGGATCTGCTCAGGAGCTGACATCATATCAAAGGAGTGAAATAAATTAATAATTAGCTAGTACTAGTAGATGTTATTGGTGGAATCTTTCCATTGAAGGCTAAAAAGTATAAATCAGGGAGACCGGCAACACTGACATGATCCAATAATTTTCCCCATTGAACTTGAGATTTGTCTTTTCAAAAGAAATTGGGTAAGGGGTGGGAGGGGGGGGGTGGGAGGGGGGGGGAGGCCACTAGTGCCCTCTAAGTAGTAAACTATGTACCCATAACACAGGCTTATGTACAGAGATTGGACATTTTGCTCACCGACCGTCATGAAAACCCAACAGGAAACTTCAGGTCAATTGGTTGATGGAAATTTTAGAGTTAATTTGATGACTAACCCCCATGTCAAATCATGTAGAAGAGAGGAAAGAAGCCCTCTTATGATACGACAGGCACTCATGTCTAATTATTAGAAACAGAGTATCTACACTAGTTGTAATGTTTCACTTTCAGTTTATGCTTCATTCCATGCTATTATTTCAATCATATTGTATTCAACTTTTGACTACAATACTTCCTCAAAGCCCAATGTAGATAATCAATCTAGTGCTTATAATTCTATCATTCTTTTATCATTTTAACACATTGCATTTTGTAGAATGTCTGTAAAAATACTGTACATGTAAAAGAGTTCTTGTTTTTTTTTTTCTCTAATAGTAAAAACTAATACAGGTCAATAGGCCTACACATGTATGCACTGAAACTTCAAGTTTCTATTACTCAATTACATAGTTTGGAATCTGGATTTAATATTTTCTACCTCATTCATCTGGCAAATACAGGTATGATTTTGTTTTTGTATTGTACCGGTACATTCTGTGTTTGGTTTAAGTCCTTGAAATCTTCTTTCATGTTACTGCCAGAGTCTCAGATTGCTTCAAAACTTCCAAAGGGGGACCAAAAAAAACTACAAAAGTGATTGTAATTTGATGACATCAATTACAGCCCCTGACCCCCCCCCCCCCCCCAAAACAATTATCACAACAGTATAATAATTTTCTCTATGTATCAAATTGCTTTTTAAAATATTTTGTTTACCATGCAAACACTTCAAAGAAATGAACAAGGATGTAGAGTTATGGTCTGGTTTACAGTTCTGTCTTAGGTTGAAGTTAAGTCACGCAGGGAATGATCGTCACAACTCTTTATTTCCTACACGGACATATGTTGAGACCAACCATTTCTTGTGCAAAGAAAGAAAATAATAATATCAATTAAAGTGGCTCCACACACACACACAATAAAACATTTGCTGAACTAAGCACCCAAAAAGCTAATAGTCGAAAGACCCAGATCTGCATCAAGTCCAAATCAAACATAAATAGACCTTGACAGAGCAAACTAGGTCTTATGATTGGGTGACAATGGCCCAGCATGACGTAAACCACAGAAAGGCCTCAATACCGGTACACTAGTATGGTGGTGGGGTTCTACTACAAACTCCCTTCACTGAACCTTTTGTGCTGTGGTGTGAATGGTTTCCACCCAGACTAGACCAACAATAGGATTAACTTTAAAAAACGGTCATTATAGCAGATTATTTTCCTAATGTACTCTAGCAATTTATAGACTGATTAAGACTTGTAGACCACATGTTCCATTCTGTACTGTAAAGTTAACCAATAATAGCGTTGCTGCTCACACATTTTCTTGTGGTTATTGTATCTCTTATGTTGTTCTTATGGATGCCAATCTCATGGACTGTAAGGGAAATTGGCATCAATTCAAATTACCCCACCACAATTATTTCCTTATAACTGAAAAAAAGATATACCGGTAATCTAAAAGTTGGAAAAAACATAAATGTAAAGAGTTGCTTTGACACTGACTATATATAATAAATAAAGCTCTGGCCTGTAACAAAAAAAATATATATACTTTATTTTGTTACATTTACAGGTGGAAATTATGATTTGTTTTTCTTTCTTTTTCATGCATTTAATTTACTGATGGATATGTAAAAAAATAATAATAATAATTTAAAGAGATGGTTTATTGATTTCAAACTTGACTGAATTTGGTATCATTGCAATCGAAAAATTACACTGAGTAAAATCATTACATTTGTGTAACTTGTACATTCGAGCGAAATTTATAAAAGTTGATTGAACTTGACGAAAAATCAACCCACTCAACGCCCCGGAAACATCGTAAGTCAGCTGATTTTTGAAGTGACGCCACAATATGAACAGCGGGCCGCTCAGCTGAAATGATTGACGACGGTGCGAGATGCAGTTTGCGTGCTATTCACATGTACTGCATTGACTCTCGAGTACCGTACCCATTTATACCTAACGCTGTTTACCTTCATCAAAATCCCCTGGAAATATGGATATGGACGAAAACATACTTGATTTGAGTTTTGAGGAGAAAGAAGAAGGCTCCTCCATGGCATGGTTTTGGTTCTTAGCCCTACTTTAGTCTAGATAAATGGTATATAACTTCCAAAAAGCGAGTGAATATATCGTCGATGTATTTAGCGTTCAAGTTTCCCGCACCTAGTAGCTGTGCATGTGTACTCTGTGTGTGCAATATCACACATAGGCTACGTAGTATGCGTGCATCACATCTAGCGCAGCTTGCTAGCCAGCCTAGCCCGTAGCCCGGCGCTCGAGCTAGCCGTGAATTGCGAACCGGACTGATCTGTTTCTCTCGGTTTATCAGGTCTTACGACTTAATTTATCAAAAATGTAAATTAATCAGCCTAATCACACATGTTTGTAATGAATATCTGGACAATTCTATGTAAATTTGTCGCCTACTTTACTCCAAAAGAGTCGTTAGGTTAGCATGCAAAATGTCCTTTGCCTTCCCAGATCAGACACATACACGCTGAAGTGCCCTCAGAATATGTGATTAGTTTTCCGATTTTTATGCTCAAATGTGACGGGAAAAAATATAAAAATTAAACAAAAATTTGTAGAAAGTATCATTTATTCAGTGTATCTCATTAAAAATGCCAAAAATAGAGGAAATATCACCATTGGCGGTAAATATACAAACAACGTTAACCCATATCTGGAAATTGCAATGGGTATCCAACATTGTCCCGAATGTGTGATGTAGGTTGTTCATATTGTGACGTCATCGTTTCGCGTGTAAAATAACGCCGTCAATTCACTTTGTGAGTGGGTTCAGGAAAGGGTAACAAAATTGCATTTAATTTATTCCTCACAACAGTGAGGGCTTCAAAGTTACTTTGCTCATTTTGTTAATGTTCTCAGCAATCTGTAGAGGTGTAATTTGCCCATTTTCCACATTTCAATGAACCATCTCTTTAAGGAAATATGTTGGGGACTCTGGGAGTATTTCTTTACAAAAATGTTAATACATTCTTAAAAATGCAATGTTATAGGTTAACAAAGATATGGGACTTTGGGTTTTCCACGTTATTTCAATCACTTGTCCTTCAAAGATCATGTGTTAAAATTGTATTCTATTTCTTTTCCCCAATATAGTAAATATTTATTTAAGAAAAAACTATTTAAAATCTACTTCATTGGAGTAAAATAGGATAAAAAAAAGTTTGAATATTCCAATTTCCCAAAGACATTTAATCCATATACATGTAGAAACATTTGAACTTTGAATTAGAGCAGAATGTCTATATACAGTATATGTGATTGACTGTAATGGTCCACCTACAATGTACATTTCATCTGTGCTCAATTTCTACTACTTGTTGATCTCCCTATTTTTATGATCACTAGGCTCAAAATTATACTCAAACAAAAGTTTATCTAAAGGCTCATTTGCACTGCCCAAACACCATTTTGACAAATCTTTGATTTTTTGGACTGCCATTTACATTATTGAAAAGAAAAGAAAAAATTAAAAGTTGGTGTTGGATCATTCCAATTTTGTTGTTGAGTAGTGGACATGCACAACTTGTGGCTGCTCTGCATAATATCGCACATAAGTGAGGAGAGTCACCTGACCCAAAACCAGAATCATTCTCTGATGTTTCCAGCGCTGGCATTTACATTGCAAATTTGTTTGGTGTTAGCCGGTAGTTGCTTACAAACTTCTGACGAAACACCGGTATGTGAGAAAAATCTACCATTATTGCTTGCAGTGTAAATGCAGCTTATGTTCTCGATAGCTATCCTTATGTTCTCGATAGCTAATAACAATAATCTTTTTAAGTCCACTCCAAATGTTATTAAACCGAAAATGGAAATTCTTTTTGCCCAATTGATTGTGAGCCCGGCAGCCAATGAGCAGCGCCGAATCGACGTTGCTCTATCCCTTATTGTTGAACGCCTAACAAGGTAGCAGCAACTCCCGTCTTTAAAGGGTAAAAACAGAAACTCAAAAGTTTTTAAAATGCAACATGAGAGATATCTGATCAACAAAACCATGTTGGAGTATGATAAGCTAGTATTAAGGAGTTTCTGTGCGACATGCTTCACATTCAGTATGCTTACATCAGATATCTCAAAACATTGTACAGTGTATGTAGACACAGCGAAGCTTATGGCCCATCTAGATATGCATGTAGTTTGGGACTTGCCTAACCTATGAGAGGTGAAGAGCATTCAGTCATAGTTCAGGTGAGGAGTTTCCTTATGGGGCAGTTCTTTTGGAGTTGGTTGAAGTCATGGTTCAGGTGAGGACTTTATTATGATAACTTTTTCCTTATGGGACAGTTCTTCTGAGGTTGGAAGAGGATGAGAGCATTACATAACACTTGATACTGAATTACTGATAGTCATAAAGTATTCTTAAGTGAATATCACTTTTGGTGATTGATAACAGTATCCCTTATCTGGTGGTTACATAAATAGTCCAACATTCCCCATGCAAATCAACAATCATACATGTATGTCTTTATTATTGTGCTTTCCAGCATTTCAAAACATAAGGTCTTTTTTATTCTGACTTCATTTATAAGTACCTTTCTAACCAAGGGGGTTTGTCTGCAGCAATACTCGACCCGACAATGGCTTAACGATCATTCCTTATGTGACTTACATGTAACTCCAACCTAAGACAGAACTGTAAACCAGACCATAAATCTACATCCTTGATCAAATAAAATGTTTTTTTAGACTCCATGCCATTATTGCAAAAGATGTTTAATTGTCTATCACAGTGATTCAAAACGAAACATCAATATACATGATAAGCATGATAGGTAGTAGGCATTTAAACAATCACCAGATGTAGGCCTACTTCAGTGGAACATTAAGCTATAAATTCAGGACTGTAATATGATTTATGATCCCTACTTCCTTGCTTTGTTGTTCTAATTCTAACTCTTCCTGGTCATTCCAGTGTTGAGCAGGTAGCCTATTATGTAGCAAACAATATGTACATTTTAGACCTACATGTACATATCAGTGTAATGGCCTACAATAGTACATTCCCATATTAAACAATTTAGAATAATCAGGTACACACACATCTATCTATTTGCATTGGCTAAATCTTAGAATGTGATCAAATCATCAAAGCATAAGAACTCAAAGGCACTTTGTAGCTGCATTCTGTATTCTGTTACAGTATGTAAACAAGCGCCACTGTGCCAAAAGAATAGTGAATTCCTGTCTCAAAATAAAAGATATTTAATTGTAGCTTTGTTCCCATGGCTACATGTATAAACTTTAAGTTATGCGTCTTCCTCATATCTACCCTCAAAGTCTCAAACCTTTCAAAAGATTATACTGGCTTGATTTTTTCCTCAACATTTCTCTCATTATTAGTATTTCAAAAGAAAGATACAATATCACAGCTGTATGTGTTAACTTTAAAGGGATCGTTTAACAATGTTAAACCTGAGATGCACGGCCCAACGTGTTATCAGTGTCTGTGATATGGTGTTATTTTGAAGCCCTAAAAACAATTGCGCTTCAAAAAAGTAAAAACCTTTGAGTGACCGGTTTTACCATACTCGTTTTCCCCAATAGACTGTAGTGTTATGAAAACCGTTTGGCAAACGCAAAATTCGATTTCGATTTTCATTTTTCAATCATAAATATCTTGATAATCAAACAGGAGATCAGCTTGTAAAAGTCATGGGAATCCTGACCGACCTAAGGTTTATAATTATCATTGCAGCACGAGCTAAATCAAGGATTTTTTTTAAGGATCTAAGACAAAGTTATCAGATCCCTTTAAGAATAGCGTCGGTCATACTTTCTAAAATTGTATTATAATATTACAGTGTATATCTCATTAATTTTATCTTTGAATTTATTTTTGCAATCTTAATAGGCAACTGTTTTAAGATTGCAATGTATTTCATTTGCTTTTAGTTTTAGTGTAATCTGAGTGTAATGCAGCCCTCAGGCTGCCATTTTCAGCATACTCTTTTCTCAATAAACCATTCAATTCAAATCACGATAATAGATATTTTTATATTTTGAATGATTGAAAACTATTTTTATTACCTACATGTAAGCGATCAGAGACAAAATCAAAGTGTGCATTCATGTTAGAGTATCAAACTAAATACTGACTAGATGATTGCATCAGTGACTTTCTCTCCAATCATACTCATAGACCATTATTAGTAGTAACAATTGAAGAGTTTAAAACATTGATCTTAGTACATGAAGTTCACCCAAAGTATTGAATTACATCTGATTTTGTTGTTAGGCCCAATTTTGTTAGCTTGTTGCATACATGTTGCCTATAACTCCCCCCCCCCCCCACCCCCCTTCCCCTTCACCATCAAACTACATGTATAAGAGGTCGTCTAGTCAATAAATAACGTTAGACTGCAATGAATATAGTGCTTCAACAGTTGATGCTGATTCTAATAAACAGTAAGTTTCCCCTTCTTCTATGAATCTTCAAAGTGCTATGCAGCCTATCCAGAGATATGTATAGGAAGAGTGTATGCGGGCACACTAAACACCCGGTTTACACCAGCTCTTTGCGAAAAGTGTAGCGTGTTAACGTGCATAAATGTAGGGTTGTGACTCTCCTACACACGGGTCTCCACTCAATGTTCAGGCTGAGAAAGAGTGTTCTCTCCTGATCCAGAGCCTGCATCGAGATCAAGAAGGAGGGGGGAGGGGTGTGCTTACCCCCAGGGTGGCAACAATTATTGTTTTGCATTTTTGTCAGCTCAGCACAGGACTCGAACCCATGGCCATGCACATGACGAAAGTCAGACCGCCAATTTGATTGTGCCACACCCACTGCTTAAATATGAGTTTTGAATATGATCTAGCTAACAGTTAGCTAATTAATGTTAGTTGGCTTTGTTCCTGGTTTGGCCTGGCAGCGTCACAACAACATTGTAACACTGGTTTGTTTGGGATTCCTTCTGCGGGCTGAGCTGGCCAAGAGTGCCCCTCCTCCTCCTCCCTGAACAGAGCTGGCTGGCTGTATTACGCTCATGCTCGACTAATATAATACACACGCGTGCGCGTTCAATTCACAGCTGCTCGGGCTTAGCCTAGCTAGCCTAGCCTTGCATTGCCATTGATTCATTACATGCTGGCGAATACATTCAAAAACACACACACAGTAGTACACACACACATTCAACGTACTAGCTTGCCCAAATTTTGAAAAACTGCCCGAGTGCGACACTGGCAGTCCCTAGAACAACCACTTCCTTGTTTTAGCACCTACACATAAATGACATCCTGCAAAAATCTCAGAAATAATAGCATAAATTTCTTAGATTCATATGCACTATGCATGCAGCTGCTACAACAATGCTTACCGATGCTTTTATGTGAAATTCCACACCTTTTCAAAGACTGCGACATGCATCCGAGCACGGATATCGAACGTACCATTTATTTCCAGTGTGTGTGCGTGTGTGTATGGCTCTCATCTCATTACTATGCAACAAATGGCCTTTCGACATGTAAAATACATTATCCATCCGCGGTGACGTAAATAAATAAGTTCCTGTAGAATTATGTGCACAACCATATGATAAGCTGTACAAGACCATTTTAGTGATATGAATACTCTCCTAAAATGTTTTCTCATAGAGGCTTGATATTCATATTTTATAAGTGATGATCTGTCAATATTTCATTCACATCACATTCACCATATGCGTGATGCGGCTGGCCTGTTCACTTTGTGAGGCCAGCTCGCTGTATGTAAATTACCAGATTGACGTGACGTCATGATTGATTATGATTATGATACAGTATTTACGACTTGTACTTCCGTTCCAATAAATAGCTTTTAGGGATATAGACTACAAGCCTAGAGAATTTTGAAGAGGAGAAGTGAACAATCTGACACAATTCAATTAAAAAATATACAAGAAGCCATGGAGCATTTGGTATACGATATTCATCGGACCGTTACTTTATAATTTTCCTCCTTTCCGGATCCCAGGCGCGCGAGCGCCCGGAAGCATCCAAAGAATTGTTTTTATTGTCAAACGGGTAAAACTAAATCCCCCCTCTTCCAATCTCTTCCAATTTGTCCCTTCTGCGAAACTTTTGAAAGGAGGGTTCCTCTTATCCTCTAGTGGTATCACACTTCCGCGGTTCTCAGAAATATGACAAATCAAGTCTGCAAACAAGGCAGAATGCTAATGTGTCTGAGTGTCTCCTTCCATTGGTAAGCGGTATGGGAACAACGCCCACGCACCCTTTGACTCCATTCAAGCTTTTGTAAAACGGCACGTGGTAATTCACGCCAGGGCTTTTCAACTCTTTCAAACCACAAATGCATGCTTATATTCACCGATGACTTATTTTTGTTTACGATATTCAGGCATTATTTTCAAAAGAATATTTATCATAAGAATTATTATTTGTAAGTTATATACTCCTATCTAATAAAAGTTAAATTGAAATGTTATGACAATAATAATAATAATAATAAAAACGTTACTTATAAAGCGCTTACATTAAGCGCTATAACAAACAAAATATACTGATAAACAATTACATATTAAACAAAACAAAAAATGCAAATATACCTATACAAATTACAATACAATATGAAATACACATCAATGTGAACAGAGTTAGTTAATCATCAAAAGCAATTTTGAATAAATGTGTCTTAAGACAAGTTTTGAATTGGTTATCAGTTTGACAGTATTTTACATTTAAAGTTAGTCTGTTCCAAATTTCAGCAACATCAGGCAACACAATACTACTATACTACTACTATTACTACTTCTACTACTTCTACTCCTTCTACTTCTACTACTACTACTTCTATACTACTACCACTACTACTACTACTACTACTACTACTACTACTACTACTACTACTACTACTACTACTACTACTAGTACTACTACTACAACTACTACTACTACTACTACTACTTATACTACTACTATAATACTACTATTGCTACTACTACTGCTATCACTACTGCTACTACTTCTACTAATGATAACAATGAATACACGGTAATCAAACGAAAATGGCAGTGTGCCTATTATAAGCTGGAGTAAGTCCCTGGCAAGCGTTTGAATGGACATTATTTCAAGAAATATGTAGATAATTAGTAAACGTGTCTATTAAATCACGGGTGGAGTAGAGGAAGGAAAAAAAAAGGAGGATACTAGAATAATTGAAAAAAGGGAGGAGGAGGAGGAAAGAGAGATGGAAGATGAGGAGGAGCCAGGAGAGGAGAAGAAAGGTTATAAAACTCAAATGTTAAAATGTATATACTCTCATAATGTAACTGCCAGCCTCTTTTTATTTCTATTCGATTTCCTCTCCAGAGTATGTTAAGTTGGTTAAAGTTTGCGCAAGTCGTATTTTAAGTCATTTCATGAATTATTGTTATCTTTTTTGGGGGAGGGGTCGAAGGCTTCATCACAGGTCTATGCTACATTTTTAATGGATCTTAATTTATCTAGGCCGGGAAGTGTTTCGATTTTTATTTTTTTTTGTTTTAACCGAAAAGAGGGACATCGGGAGGGCGGGGACATGTTACTGTATTTTAAATTCATTTTAAGAAAGAATGAAAAATGGGTCCAAGAGACGCAAAGTTTAGGGCGGATCCTAGCTGACGTCTAACGTAAGAGAATACGAAGTTGAGGGGCTATGGGCGGGAAAGGGTGAGTTTGGGCTTTTGCGTTGAATTAATCCCTACCAGGGGCGGCGATTTCTTTTCATGACCGGGGGGGGGGGGTGCGAGGGACGAGGGAGCAGTGGCGTAATGAAAACGTTTTTTTTTTTTTTTTTTTTTTTTTGGGGGGGGGGGGGTTGAATCCGCATCACCACCACTCTTACATAATACATGCAGGCCCCGCGAAACGTTTTTCAAAGTGGAGGGGGACGGGGCTAAAGTATTTACGATCATGTAGAGCAAAGCGAGCGAAGCACGTGGAGCGTAAATTAACGTGGGGTCCAGGAGCGGAGCCCCATGAAGCTCAGGGATTTTAGGCACTTAACTAAGGTCAGATGAACATCCAGAGGGTTTTAGGCATTTAATTACGGTCAGATGAGCATATTTTGATACCTTATTTGTGACACTGGCATGCAGGTCACTAATTGGAGTGGGGTCCAGGGGCAGAGTCCCCAGAAGCTCAGGGGTTTTAGGCATTTAATTACGGTCAGATGAGCAACCGGCCTTATAGGGCCCGTACTGTGTTCCAGGGTGCAGAGCCACAGGAAGCTTAGGGGAAAATCATGCCATTGCAGCAACATTTGTAGACTGGTATCGAATTACAAAATAAACCACGTTTGATTTTTTTTTGGGGGGGTGGGGGGATTGCCCCCAACCCCCAAGCCCCCCCCCCCCCCCCATCAGTATGCAAGTGTTAGGGAGCATAGTGAACGAGAGGGGTGAATGTGACGGAAGCGACTACCCTCTCACAGGTTTTTGAAGTTTTGGTGTATTAAAAAAATAAATTCCTTAGCAAAACTATAGTGTATAAGCAATATACTTTGTTCACACTTAACTTTTCTCGGTATTTGCCTGTACATTGTGAAGGATATTATGCGAGGGAGTGTAGCTACCGAGTGAGAAGATTTTTGCTTTTTTTTTTATTTGTCCAAATGATGCACTCATGGGTCCTCCAGAGCCTAAAAGAGTGTTGCAGTCTTTAGTCAGTATTTGCTACACATTTTTGTGTGTGCACTTTTTCACATTTTCAGGGGGGCCCCCCCCCCCCGGATCTCCGCCCCTGCTACCTACCAGGGGTTTGTGGTTGAGAGCCTGAGAGGCATATCTATTGTTAGGCAGATCTTTTTCAAAGAATGCAAATTGGGTTTTAGGAATAGTTATTTATTTATTATTAATTTTAGTCTTATAAAACCAGGGTAGCCCTTCTCAATAACGAATATTGCTCTTCCAAGGAGCCCTCTGTTTAATTGAAAAGACATAAAAACATCACATGAATCATAACACAATAGAAATATATAAACATTAAGAAGAATACAAAATACAAATGTTAATGTAAACAAACTTTTAAACAAAGAAATGATGTGGACAAATACGTTGGAATTGATACGAATTGCATCTCAGAGAGCATTTAAAATAGTGTTTGCAATGCCTCTTGAATGGAAGTAATAATGATATGCACGTAAATCAGGCGATAATTAGGCGTTCCAAAATGAGTGACCCTTGGTAGTGGAGGGATCTTTTGAAATAGTCGGCTCTCAGTAGTTTTTTTTTAAGAGTGGAAGCGAGGAGCATCTTGTATAAGTATAATCTCTTCTCGGAATGGTAATTTCTTTCAGATACAAAGGTATGAGATCAATTTTGGTACTTAATTCGTTTACGATCTGATTGCCAAGAAAGTTCGGATAACACTGAAACATGAGGTGTACAAAATCTGCATTTGGTAAATTTCTCGCAAAGCGTTTATTTTTTATTTCTGAACTCTTATAATATTGCATATTGTACTTTGCCGCTATATTATATTACAGATAGTCAATGTACGGTTGAACAAGATTTATATATATCATTAATAAAAACTCGTTTAGGCAGGAGATATCGAATGCGTCTGATAAAACCAACTTTTTACACATTTTCCAACGTATAGGCAAGAGTCTATTACGAGGTACTTAAATTAATTCACTGTCTTGTTCTAGTTTGTTACACTTTACTAAAATGTGGAATTCTTTATAATTCAATTTTCAACATGAATTTTGTTTTATTTATCTTCAAGGTTGATCGATTTTGGTAATTTGATTCATTACCAACTGTAGCTCTTTCTATAAACGAGGGAATAAATCGCTTTATCTCGACATAATATAGCAGTATCGTCGGCATATTGATTACCAACACCTTTTGATATTGGTCTGAAATCTGATAAAATGTTATTCAATCGAACTGATTGTTCACGGCCGTTTGAAAAAAAAATCTATAACCAAATTGCTTCTGTTTCTTAAACGGCGTAACTCGATAATTAGATAAAAGAATTTGGTGCGACACTAAATCAAAGGCGCTTTTTAAATCAAAGAAGAAAAAAAAACTATAAGTTACCGAACCGTCTTCGATATTATTACGTAACATTATATCAATTAACATCAATCAAAACGCTACTTGTTGAATGTTTAGTGGACGAGAGCCAGATTGCATGCAGGCGACTCAATAGAGCATTGTCTGTAAAATATTATAGAATTGAGAGTGTATAGCTTTTTCAAGCCGTTCATTATTATGCGGGAGAACCGATGTAGGTCGATGTTGTAATTATTAACCCCGCTTCTAAAGAGAGTAGTAACTCGTGCCCCTTTCCAATATTTCGGAATGCAAACTTGCTTGAAGGACCGTATTTAAGATGATTGTGAGTGATTACATCACAAACAAAAGAAACACCCTCTTTCAAAGGAGATGGGGGCAGGGAGTCAAGACCCGGTGCTTTCTTTGTTTATTTAATTCGTTAAACTCGTAATCAGCTGTGACATAGTACGGTACTCAAACTTGAAACGATTCAGAGGTAAACTAATTCTCATCGATCTCTTTACTTTCATTGTCATCGCTATGTGGTGTAAAATGAGTATTAAATTACAATATTTAAAAGGATCCGTTTACACTTGTCATAAAAATCATTAATTAGACATTGACTTGTTATCAACACAAGGAGAAAATTCTCTTAAAGTTTTTCAGGTACTTTTAGAGTTTGATTTATCGAATTCGAATTTTTGTTAATAGTAATCCTTTGTCATTTTTGTTAAGTTCGAGCTATGCAATTTATGTCTAATAACTTGGAAACGCTTCCAAATAGATATACCATCTTTCATCAGCATGTTTACCATCGAATTGATCTGTTATCCAAGGGGAACGTTTATGCCGTTGCCTGACGGAAATAAACGGTGCATGTTGATCACAAAGTTTAACAAACACATTTTTAGATATAATCCATTTGTCATCATTGATAGCATTACCGTGCCTGTCCAGTAGCGTACGCAGGATGTTTTTCGAGGGGGGGGGGGGGGGGGGTGGGGGTAAGAGCGGAAATTTGAAAATAATGCCGACCGATATTTCCTTCAGTAGGAGGGTGGGGGTGGTTGTAAGGTCACTTTTTTTGTCACCTTTTAGCATTTTATTATTCTTTTTTTAATTTTATATTATACACAATTTGAGGGGGTACCCCCAAAACACCCCCCCCCCCCCCCCCCCTGCGTACGCGCCTGTGTCAGTCTATAGTATTAGATCACGCTAGTCCATGAAAACATCACGGTTAATATTACGAACGAATGAATGAACAGAATCGTTTGGTAGAAGGGGCAACAGTGGCCTTTTAATCTTTGATGTAAACAATGTGCTCAATGTACTCAATAACGATGTACTCAATATGATTATAATAAAGGAATGATCCGAGTCCAGTTGATACCATATCGTAATGAAAATTGTCCTTCTCCAAAGGAAATAAAATCAGACTAATACATATTCTGCTATTATTTGTTATTTAGTTGGTTCGTTAACTACTATATTTGATTTAGTTGCAGTTACGTGTACATGTTTTTCAATTTTGATGACAATGTGTTCTCAGTGAGAATATTACAATTGAAATCTCTAAGGATAATATCAGTAAATGTCGAATGTAAAACTTTTTTCACATTGGAGTTCTGCTTTAGAAAAGAAGTCGGTGTAAGAAATAGAAGGTCGGTAAACAACAAAGGTAAACTATAAAGTTGTGAATGTTTAAATTTGACTTCCAGCCATAATATTCCCAAGCCCTCGTGTTCTAAATCATACCGGCTAGTGTAAATCAAATTCGAATTAATACAACAAGCAACACCACCACCTGATAAAGTTATATCCCTCCTTTCAAGTTCATAGTCTAGGATTGATTACTCTAACCAAGTTTCCGATAAACCTAGTATATCAAAAAGATTATTAAACAACAGATCTTTGTTGTCAGATTTGTTCTCATACTATGTATGATAATATTGAGCTATTGTAAAACTTTTTTTTTTTTACGAACTCCTATTTGCTTGATTGGCAAACCATTTTTATTTACATCGTTTAGTTTGTCATTATCATAAAAAGTAAGTGTTCCTACCCAAATACAATTTTCTAAATAAACAAGTGTCCCATATCCAATCAGCATCTGACTGAAAAAAAAATGATGTCAACAGAGGAACACTATAAATGAATCCACCTATTACAGTTCATGCATAATATTGCATTCTGATTGTTATATACTGATTTGAACATTTTATACAGGTATATTTCTTACCCATGTCAACAGTTTGCTTTGCTCTTCTCAAAGAGGAAATTTAGAGAGTTTCAATGTCATTATCACAGCGGATTGTTACTTCCGATCGTCCTTCGAGAGAGCCGTGACTCTAGCATCTAATGTCCATGTTTTCTTCACGTTGTTATGTTTCCAAGTTTTGTACAGAAGATGTGATTTTTTCGCGGTCGAGTCCTAGGAGGTAGGTTTTCGAATGACGTAACTTCCTAGCCGACGTCTATCCATCGAGAGAGAATAAGAAGTTGAATGTGTGTTTACGGGAAGGGGTTGGAGGGGGTTTGGGCGTTTCATTATAATTGCTACCTACCGTGGAGCAGTGGCGTAATGAGCAGAATCTTTTTTTTTTTTTCTTTCTTTTTTTGAGGGGGGGGGGGGCACACAACAAAATCCGCATCATCACCAGGTGGCATAATGGACCATTGTTTTTTGTTCTTTTCTTATGTGGAGAATGCGGATATTGACGATAGCGGTCGAGATGTGGGCTTACAAACTATGTTTTAGCTATGGCGTACTGGTTTTTGTTATGTTGATTATTCATGAGGCTAGACTACTTTGCATCTACCCACTATAACAAATTACTTGATTGCTCACATTAAAGTTCTTCACACTTTGAGAAATGAGATGATAAGTTAATATACCACCCATTATCCAGGGGCGGTGGAGCGTCTTACAAAGTGGGGGGGGGGGGGGCAACAAAAAGGGGCAATTTCTGTAAAAAGGGGCACCTACAAAAGGAAACCTCAAAGTGAAAATATGCAATTGTCTATTGATTACATTATCAGGGATGATTTCAATGTTTGTTTCTCTCTGTACATGGTGCGAGATACTGCTTAAAGATAAAGTTGAGTTCTGGTCATACGATTGCATTGCATTGTGAGAGAAGCGGTGTGGAATCGATCAGAAAAAGTTGATCATGTAGCATATAAGTATTGATGTGTAATGCAAGGTTCTGGAATCATTACAATATAAGAAATTTGGCCCAGTCTTGGTAAGTAACAAGCACTGCACACATCATACTTTGCAGTTGGGTGTGATCGTCTGAATATATTTATTTGCGAACGAGCAAAATGTTACGATTTGTGAGGTCACAGTGCAAAAAAAAATACATCTTATAAAAAGGGGAAATAACTAATATGATGGGGTTCTAAGCACAATCTTATCACGAAAGAGTGAAAATATTCATAAGGAACATAATTATATCACTTTAAATGCGAGCGAACGTAGCGAGCAAGCTTCGGGTGAAATTAATGGAAAATTGCTCTTAGTTGCTTTAAATTATGGGCACATTTTATGGTGAAAGGAAATAAGGGCACATATCAAAAGGGATATGACACTTATTAGAAAAGAAAAGGTGCACGTGTCAACGTAAAAAGGGGAATTGTCAGAGGTGAAAATGGGGCACTTTGCACCTGATAAGGGGCACTTACCAGAGATGAAAAAAGGGCACTTATGCGAACAGAAAAGGGGCATTTCCTACAAAGGAGAATTAGGGGCAATTATCAGAAGGAAAATGGCACTTAATAGGAAGGTACAAAAGAAGCACTTATTACAGATGAAGGTGCACTTATCGGAAGTGGTTAATAAGGGCACTTGTGATAATAGAAAGGGGCACTTATTACAAAGTAAAGTTGATACTTGTAGGAAAAGTTGTAGTAAGAGGCACTTATAAGAATGTGGACAGGTACCTATTTGAAATTAAAAAAGGGGCGCTTATCTGAAGTAAAAGGGGCACTTCCGGTTTTTTTGCTTGACTTTGAATTTGGAAATTTGTCATTTTCCAATAAACGCATACAAAAGTATGATTTACCAAAAAAAAGTGAGTACGCAAGTGGGAAGGAGCTATCTCAGTCAGGCGAGAATTAAAAAAAACGAATTAGAATAATTGGTCCGAGGGATACAATGTTTGGGTGGGTTCTAGCTGACGTCTGTTTGGTGGACAATATGAATTTGAAGGGGGGGCTATTCATTATATTGCTACCTACTGGGGCAGGGGCGGCGATTTCTTTTCATGACCGGGGGGGGGGACGAAATGTGAGGGACGAGGGAGCAGTGGCGTAATGAGCAAGAACGTTGGGGGGGGGGGAGAAAAAACCGCATTACCACCACTCTCACATGTTACGCAGGCCCTGGCAACGTTTTTTTTCAAAGTGGGAGGGGGGCTAAGTATTTACGATCAGTAGAGCAAAGCGAGCGAAGCAATGGAGCGTAATCGGCGTGGGGTGCAGGGGCAAAGCCCTGGCGGGGTCAAGGGGCGGAGCCCCATGAAACTCAGGGGTTTTAGGCATCTAATTATGTTAGATGAGCATCAAGGGGGCAGAGCCCCCGGAAGCTCAGAGGTATTAGGCATTAATTAAGGTGAGATGAGCATCCATGGGCAGAGCCCCCGGAAGTTTTAGGCATTTAATTACGGTCAGAGTGGCATATTTTGATACCTTATTTGTGACTTGCACTGACATGCAGGTCACTAATTAGAGTGGGGTACAGGGGCGGAGCCTCCAGAAGCTCAGGGGTTTTAGGCATTTAATTACGATCAGATGAGCATCCAGGGACCGCCTTAGGGCATTTAATTGGTGGGGTCCAGGAGGTAGAGCCCCCGGAAGCTCAGGGAAAAATGCATTTTCAGCAACATTTGTAAATCACTGGTATCGAATTAGAAATAAACCACGTTTGAATTTAATTTTTTGAGGGGGAACTTACCCCAAGCTCCCCCCCCCCCATCAATACGTAAGTGCGAGGGAGCATAGTGAATGAAAGGGTGAAGGTGACGGAAGTGACTATCCTCTCACAGGTTTTGAAGTTTTTGTTGTATTCAAAAACTACATTCCTTAGCAAAACTATAGTATAAAAAACAAGCAATATACTTTTTTTCACTCTTTAGTCAGTATTTGCTATACATTTTTTGGACACTTTTTTCAAATTTTGAGGGGGGGACGACCCCCCCCCCCCTAAAAAAAATTGAGGGGGGACGTGTCCCCCCCCCCCCCCCGTCCCCCCGGGATCGCCGCCCCTGTACTGGGGAGTTTCTGAGAAGGAGCCGTTTCAAGTCAGGCGGTACATTAACAAAAAATGAAAATTGGGTCCTAGGAATGCAAAGTTTTGGGCGAGTCCTAGCTGAGATCTATCGAGTATGAGGGGTGTGGGCGGGGGCGACGTGTGGTCAACTGATGGGGCCAGAAACCAAAGCCCCCTCCCCCCCCCCCCCCCCCCCCCCCCCCCCCCCCCCTCGGCGATGAAGATTGAATTTGTTGGCCTAATAGTTTATCATGTCAAAACTGAACACAAGATGGAGCCATACAAGTCTCATTGTTTAGAAACTTATCAACTGTAATAATACTGGAAATGTATTTATATATGGGTACCGGTATGTGTCAGTAATTGTGTGCGATCATCATGTTGTTATCCCCCCCCCCCCCCGAGTATTGATACTATCAGATACACAGTGTAGACCCTGTATATACACAAAATACATATCGTTTTTCTGTGGAGCAATTCGTATTGTTGGGGGGTCGAATTAATTTCAAAGAGTGAGACAAAAAGATAGAAGAACATACAAGAAGAATGGTAGAGAGAGAAAAAGAGAGAGAGAGAGAGAGAGAGAGAGAGAGAGAGAGAGAGAGAGAGAGAAGGGGAAGAAATGGAGGGGGGGGGGTAGTAGACAGAGACATTAGGTAGTGATCCTTAGCATGGAAAATGTTTTTCATCGGTAATTAAGTTTTATTTCTCCATTATAATCGTACGGGCCTACGCCCTCATAATATAAAACTGAATGAAACAGAAGAAGCTCTACAGATATTGTTTTGAAATAAGGGAACGTCAAATGAGACTTGTTGCCGTATACATGTGGCTATCTTTTCAACTTGACGTTAAAAAAAAATCAAGAAAAAAATACAGGCATATGATACAAGGACAGAACGATATTGGTCGAGACATGATGTAATACCTATAAATACATTAGGATGTTACGGACGTCATCGAGCCTGAACATGAATGTTAGCCGGAAGACTTTAGTGGTGGCGCTCTTTTGCTCTTAACACTAGTGTCCCTTTATAAAGGGACACTACTTAACACTAGATTAACTACGTAGAGAGGTACCCGAGCAAACTTTACTTTTAAAAGTAAAAAGGAAATCAATATATCCTTTATAAGCATCACTAAAGAGTTAGAAATAATAATGTAATTGTAGGGTGTGGAAGGGGTCGTATATCATCTTCTTTTCACGTTCCCTTCGCCCATTTCGCTCTATCTTGTTACTGTTTAAATCTTTAATAAGTATCATAATTATATCAACTTTAAATGCGAGCGAGCGAACTTTGGGTGAAATTAAAGAAAAAAGTTGCTCTTAGTCGCTTTAAATTAGGAGCACATTTTATGAGGAAAGGATCAGGAGGGACACATCCAAAGGGAAAAGACATTATTAGACAAGAAATAGAGCACGTGTCAAAGTAAATTGGGGCACTTCTTGCACCTAGTAAGGGGCCCTCACCAGGGATGAAAAAAGGCACTTATGAGAAAGGAACTTATTACAAAGGAAGAAGGGTAATCATCAAAAGGAAATTAGCACCAATTAGTAAGGGTAAGGGGCACGTGTCAAAATAAAAGGGGCACTTATCAGAGATGAAAAGGGGAACTAATTACAGAGTTAAAGTGGGCACCTCTCAGATTTGAAAAGAGGCAATTATAGGAGGTGAAGGGGCACTTATTGTATCTGATAAGGGAAGGGACATTTACCAAAAAGAAAAAAAAGCACTTATTAGAAAGAAAAAGGGGCACTTATCAGAGGTGAGAAGCGGCACTCTTCACAGATGAAAAGGGGCACTTATCAGAAAAGGAAGGGGCACTTGTTAAAGTAAAATGAGCACCTCTCAGATTTAAATTAAAAAACCTAAAAATATAATAAGTGTCCCAATTTTCAGCTAACTTTATTTTTCAGTCAGAAATTATCTAGATTTTGCATTTTTGCTCTTGCTGAGCAATTTACTACTTATGCATCCTATTATAATTAATACATAAAGACATTATGATTTGTCATCATTAATTTTCCAAGAACTTTGGCGAAAGTCGATTTTTGCACTCTCGCAAACAATGCCACCTGTTTATCCAAGCGTGAACACATACCGCACAAAAATGGTACCAAATGAATTTGGATAAAACACTCTTTCATAAGATGTATAATAATTTACTGTTTATAGATGAATTTAAAAATAATTAGCAATTTTCTAGGTGTAAACTTTTTTTGGACTTGCACTGTATTTGTATAAGAGTAGGGGAAACCCTGGTGCAGTAGTCCACATGCGCACCCTAAATCATTTATACTAGGAGGAGACCCGAGGGTTACAATGATTCATTTTGCTCATCGCCTCCTAGTCTTAGGTGACGCCAAATACTTCAAGCTAATATCAATAATGTTCTTCCACGTAACTAATTTCAGATAGTCTGGAGACAAATAACTATTATTTTTCTTTACTGTTGCAAGTCTTAGTGACCATGATATACAGGGCGTATCATAATAAAGGATATTGAAGTTTAATGACGATTTATATGAAAACTACTGATTTCATAATCAAGCATTTTATGTCTGTTGTAAAGGACAGAATGTCCTCTTTTTAATGACACCCCGATCATACTACTACTGTCACAGTTGACTGAATAACAAAGCATTGCTGTCCACCATGTGAAAGGTGCACTGTGACAAGTTAGCATTCACAGATAAATTATAAAGATTAGTGCTTGTGTCAGCCCAGACATATTGAAATGCTGAACAATGAGTGGATTATGTGTCTAAGAAGGAAATGTTATCAAACTTGGCACAGTGCACCTTTCACATGGTGGACAGCAATGCTTTGTTATTCAGTTAACTGTGACAGTAGTAGTATGATCGGGGTGTCATTAAAAAGAGGACATTCTGTCCTTTACAACAGACATAAAATGCTTGATTATGAAATCAGTAGTTTTCATATAAATCGTCATTAAACTTCAATATCCTTTATTATGATACGCCCTGTATTCAAGCATGCACACAATCACACATAATAATGTAGGTACGTTAATTCTCAGCACGAATATAAACACAAAGATACACCATCATTTTGTTCTGACAAATTTTGTCATTTTAATTCTCATCATTTTTTTAGGCCTTTACATACAAGGACAAAAAGAGGGGTTTGCACTGCTACACGTTGTCATCCTATCTGAGGTTTCCATGAGATTTCCATACAAACAAACAGAAAAAAAAAGGTTGCAAAAATGTACACGTGACTAACTAGTAAGAGTAGGCAGCGTTCCATATCATATGTTTTTCATTCTCACTGAAATTTACAAGCTTCATATTATGCCGTCAACTCTCACACTGTCAGGAAGCCAAAACATTTCAAGACTCTTGAACTACATTCACTTCTGCATTTTATTGACTTTGTTAAAAAAAAATTGTGTGAACATATAGGAGAAAGTAAAAAAAGAAAGAATATGATTTACAATGCAATAGTTACCAGTAGTAATTTGACTGATTTTTTTTTAGTAATTCTGGTCCACATGGATGTGCTTTAGTCAAAAGGGACATGGGTATATGCACAACACAAACGTGTGCTGTTGTTCACGCAAGCATGCACACAAAACACGCACACGTTATTAGATAACAAAGGAAAAGAAAACAAACAAGATAGACACAGGAAAAGGACATAATATTATATGACAAGACATTTGAAAAACTTTGGCTTCCCTCTTACTTCAAGAAACAAACTAGGCTATGGTAGAGGCCAGACACAAGACTGGCATCTTCAAAGATTCATCTAAAGGTAAGACAATAGGAGAGATGAAGAACATTCTCATATCTAGAATGAATGAAACAATTAAAACAGAGTATTGCCATTGGGTAAAACTTGGTTTCTAAACATGGTGCAAAACATTGCAAATAGCATGGGACATGGGGGAGCTACACTTTGGTGAATATGTTCACTCCAAGACTTTCAATATCTAGACACAACAGAATCAAATTTTAAAAATAAATAATTGTATAGACTTGATACACAGACACAGACACTGGATTGATTGTAACACATTCCGTAATGATTTCTCCTTCACATTCAAAGAAGAAGTACATTTTCATGCAATTAACTACTTGTACCTAGCATATAAAAATAACACATCAATTTGTGCATACAAATGTCTATTAGTTACACACCATTTGTTTCCTTATCTCACTCTGCTCAAATACTTACAGGCATTCAGTGTATGTGTGTGGAACAGCATCCCAATGTAATCTCAGCATAACCACTGGAAATCATTACAATCCTGACTGTTTAAAAGATAAAGGATTCTAGTCCCATAGCTATATAGAGACTCAAGTAATGAATTGAACTCTTAACTCAATCCTTGTCAAATAAATAGCAATACGGTAGCAGCTACTGGCAAGCAACTAATTGATTCACTTTTCATTTTCTTTGCAGTTTCCACCTACTGTCCTCCTCCAATCATATTTGCAATTCTATTCTGGCAGTTTAGTTTTACATCGACCCATAATCATTCATGAATCTATCTAATTTTGGAAATATTCCACAATTAATCGCATTCTGACATTCTTACATAGTGCACAGAGCTTGTTTCGCGATCAAATTAAAAAGAAGGGAGAGAAAGAGAGAGTTGATCTCCAGTGTACATAGTCTGAAGCTATTAATTCACAGAATGCATATACGCTTCCCCCCTTTACAATTAGATAATGTTAATAGTCAGTAACTGATACAATTTTGACCAGCTGTTCAAACAAGGCAATACACAATACCTTGCTATTTCAACACCAGATGTATCCTATCTTTAAAGGGCTTCAAGTTTGTCCACATTTCTCTAATCCCTAACATTTTATTATTCAAAATTCAAGACATTGTTTTGGTCCCTATATGGAAATGTCAATGTCAACAATTATCACACTACTCTCAAACACCATTATAAGATACACCCAATATGTCAAAAAGGTCATTTGGAATATTTTGATTCTGCACAATGCATCATATCATGATATACTAGTGACTAAATAAACTGGTCTTTCATAATATGTATATTAAAAACGGCTTAAATTTTGAAGATCTCATGTTGACAATATGTCTTGGCTTATATATACTGTGAAATGACCTGTGACCTTTGTTCCAACAACATGATTGATTTATGATGCTCTCTGCTAATAGAAGTAAATCATTATTGAGACTATTAAAAAGTGGAATGAGATGGATGGACAGACAGCCCCCTGGGGAAGTATTTCATGTTGAACGTTTTTAATGATAATTGATGTGATCATTTTTCTTAGATCTCACAGCAGATTGCATCTTCTTCTTAGACTCATAGTATAGGTGTACTTTAACTCTTATCTCAAATAGCTTTCCCTAGCAATCACTGATCTGTCTCTCTTTAGATTCATTTTTTGCATCGCACTATGAAGACTTGCTCCTTTGCAATGAAATGTACAGGATAAATTCATCAGCATCATCACTTTTTCTTTAACAAAAATTACAAAAATTACAAGTTTTGAAGGTGACCTAAATTTAAAGTAATATCACATTCCCTGCAAGCATCTATTGACAACAAAAAATGATGAAATAAGTACTCAGTTTGTTATTTTTATTTCAATGTTGGAAGTGGACTCTATCTTATAAAATAAACATACATGTATATTATCTGATTGGAGCCCCAAAGTCATTACCTCATATAATTCAACACAGAGTTAATGCTCTTGAGGCTCCAAAGCCATGATTTAAATTACTGGCAAATCATAACCAAAGGATAAATTCTCTGATCAATTGTTTTCTTGCATTCACACACACTCCAAGAAGAGATTTCTATGGAACCTTCTTCACATTCTATCAAAGCTGTCTATTTGCTTTGGTTCATTGACAGTAATCAAAAGGACTATCAAGCAAGCTTTAGTCTTCTCCCAAACTATGGTCCAGTCAGTATATCTTTCTTTCAAATAAATAAAGCGACATTGTTGTTATTACAATTACAGCAAAATACCCTGAACAAATAACTCTATATTTTGGAATAGTTAAAAAACATAAATTACACATTAAGACAATATTCTGGAATTGAGATGAACAAAATATGAGGCCAGTGGCTGATGAGAGGTTTACAGGGAGGATAAGGTACATTGAAAGTTGGCATGAGGAATAATGGCCTTTTGGATAATCTGAATAGCATAATGGTAGACTATAAAAACAGCAAACAAACAAATCTGTGATGTACCATTAGATGACTTATTTAAGTAATGCTTTGTGAAGCACATTATGAAGGCAGCCATTATTTGAAGGAGATGCTGACATCATTTCACTTGATGCTAGAGTCAAGAGTATGATAATTCACTACCTGTGATCTCATAAGTAATTTGTGTGAAAAGAAACTTCACTTGGATGTCTGGACATATCAATATACCACGATCAAATTTCTAGGTGGAGAAGCCATATTGGATTAACCCTTCTATATTTCAATAACTTTCTCAACCCCTTGTTCAGCAATGATTAAATGGCACTTCTGATCGCACTTTAGATATCTTGAGAGTAAATACTCTTTTCTATGAGTTAACTTTGGTGTAGCAGGCTAGAAGACGTGCAGCACATGAAGGACCAAGCAACCATCCCAATATTAAAACAAGACTCAAAATTAAAACACATTCAAGGTGACAGCTGAAGATGTACAGAATCAAAACAAACTACAATAAATAATAGTGATTAAAAAACAAAAAACAAAAACAAATCAGGATTCCAGAAATCAGTCATTTGTTTTCATGTACAGTGCAACCCCTTTTTTCTCTACTGTCTTTCATAATTATTTTGTTTCTATGGTACAAGAACATATTCCACATATTTTTTTCTTCTACTTTACATGTTATGTACAGATACTTCACTTTTTTTTCTTCATTACTTCCTGTTTTTATTCAATGAATAGTTTATTGTAGAACATAGTTAAACTGAGAGCAAGAATCCTAAGCATTCCGTGGCTAAATCACACATGTGCACTACACTGTGTAAATCAACTATACCTGCAAGTTCAACCTTCAGATTTTTGCACTGCCACAAAATTTTGCCAAACACTTTTCTTTTTCGATAAAAGAACTACTGTGTAACAGAAGTTAACTTCAATCAATTAAAAAAAAGAAAAGAAAAAGGAAGCTACTGGTGCAATAAATTATAAAATGTTACATTTTTTCTTTCTTTTTCTGAGTGTAATTGCAATTGTGTTGATAGCTGTGTAAAATTTATTGGAGGATCTAACGCAGAGGATCTAGTGCCTCTTTGAGATGGTACAGCTGTGGACATACCATCAAATATGATATAGGGACTCCAACTGCTCCAGACAACACAATGCAGCCCAGGAGTATGTATAACATCTTTCATGGGTTCAACGTTATGCTACAGTGCTTGGCAAAATTTTAAAGCAGTGACAAAACGCTCTGTATTACTCACTCATAGGAAGGCCATGTCACACAAAGGAGGTTCAACATTAAAATGAACAAACATTCTTTCTCACCGAGAGAGAAATCTTACCACCAACTCTCAACAATGAATAGCACGAGTTAGGGATCTTCCTGTATCAGTGAAGATTAAAGACCGCAATGATCATGATGGACTAAATGCTTTCCTATACACCACATCCTTTCTGAATGACATCACAAAGGGTTTTGGTCACATCAACCTTATTAATATACCAACCAGAACATCTACAAATTCAAAGAATCTTGTAAAAACAAAAGCATTAGCAAATCAATTTGATGAATAAATTAGGGAATAATACCAAAATAAAGGCTGTGAGTCTGTGGGGTATTGAATATGAAATGGAGAAGATCTATTAACCATCAATAAGCAAAAAATGACAGATAGAAAAAAATGAAAATTTAGGGTTCAATTTGCATAAGTTTGATGTGAAATATCTGCTACCAGGTTAAACCTCCTTCATGCAAATGGCCAGAAACACCGATTTAAATGTGGCATATCTTAATAATACCTGTGACCTGGATAATGCTCTATGGTTCAATCAGCTTGCCTGATGATATAGTCTGCGTAATTTTACTGGAGCTAACATTAGACTGATTGGACTAATATAAAATTCTGAGGCCCAATTCACCGGACATTTATCGCTGAAATAACTGCTATAGAACATACAATGGTCAATTCTATCAAAATTACAAAAGTTACATACTTCCACAAAGTAGCAGTTATATTTGTATGATGTAGGTTATTTTGTTTTTACATCAGTTAGTATATCAGACTGCATTATTTCCTTTCCTTTCAGATGAAATAATAAACAGTGAATGTTATTGAGCACTATGTATGACCCATGTTATTCTATGTTATAAGTATGCACACATTAAATCCTTGTGACTCGAGTCTTCAACTTCATTGACAAAACCCTAACGTTCATTCCTTCTGAATGCGATATGTACTATAAACCCATATGAAAGGTTTATTCCATTAATCACCGATATTCACATAAATTAGCTTTTCTTTTCTGCATCACTTTGCACGAAGAAAAAAAAGAAGAATAAAGTGATGCAGAAACACTCTTAGTTATAAGTCATATATCACTTGAATTACTATTTAAAAACAATTCCATTCCATCGATGCTTTCTCCTGTACCATGCTGGCTACTAAATGGCACTTATAGCCCAGGTACATCCTATCATCCCCGGCTTGATGATTACATCATCAAACACAAGGGCTCCTTCTTTTGGCAGTTAAGACGCTTTCCCGTTTTGGTAAACGTAAAGCGAATAAAGTTATGTGGAACCATTCAGCGTGGTCTTTGATGACAGTCTCATCATCACGATCCGAAGCCGACGAAGCAACGGTCAATCGTGGTAGGCCCTTCCTTTCTTCCCTCTGCTTGTTCTCATCTTGGACAAGCTAGCTAGGGCCTATAAACATGCAGCTACGGCGGGCGAGGCAGTGGATTCAAAGAGATAACATACATGATGAAAAGATCCTCAAAGAAGGTTACATACCCTGCTTGCTAATTACCCATATCACACATCCTAATAGATAAAGGGACATGGTCAAATAGAATAATCAACATCTCACAGCAGATTGCATCTTCTTCTTCTGAAGTTGAAAGGATCTTTTCTATGTTACCTCACTTTCAATTTGAGTTTTTTGCAAGAGACATTCTTACTCAGGTAAGACATGAGCAGAATCTGGAGATTTTACACTAGATTTGAATGTACTGTGCTTTGGTGTCTGCTTCATAATTCTTCCTTCTGATAGCAACACTGTAGAGTCTTGGGAATCTTCTGTGAGCTGGTGAAGATTTGAATCCTGAAGAACATCAAGAATGAGAGTGATTATCTTACATTGCATCTACTAGGTATAAGAGTCGGGTGAACATGGTGCGCAATCTGGTTTGTATTGCTACATTACAAATGTGCGTACAAAAGAGTGCAGTTCTAGAAGCTTCTTCACAGATGATAAAAAGATGCTTCAAAGATCAAGATGCCAAGATGTGATGTCATCTTGTTCACATACAAAGCAGACGTACGGTATGAAAGTGTGGAGGATATGGATGGTAGTAGCAACCGCAAACACACGCTCTCCTTGAGCGTATGTCAGATACGGTGCTATCTAACCAAGTTGGACTTGAATCTCGTCGCAGCTGTCATGTTGCTGAATGGTTCCGGCATCACTTCACAAGCACAGTTCATTGGAAATCTTGGAGGCAATGTTCTTGAAGGCCATGGAGGTGCCTGATATCCGTTTAAAGCGCACCCCGTTGAGCGAGAGGCGTGGTAGCTTGCACACCTCCATCTCCCATTGGATGAGGTTATCTCCTCGCCCATCGCCATGTACACAAAACAATAGATAGCGCTCACGCTGTTCAAAGTCCACGCCGTTGGACTCAAGAACACGGCGGATCTCACCGATGATGGAGTCTGGCTCTTTGGAGCTAGTCGTCTTCATACTGAAGGTAAAGCGCAGTGACCGCGGCTTCACATACTCTGAAGGGGGTTCTGCCATGACTAGTGACCTGAAATCAATCATCAAATGGGAATCAAAATCAGTTAGCAAAATATGAGATACATAGTGGTTGTTTTGGTATTACCAGTGTTACACTACAAAGTAATGCCACGTCCCCTGCAGTAAAAAAAATGTCAATGGAATTGGCATTTGCGTTAATTCCTACATTGCAACAGCAACAGGAGAAATATCTGTTTAAGGACCTTTTGACTTTGCTATCGTGTCCAGAGATTTCACATTATAACACATTGACAGAAACTGTTTTTATAGTGACCTTTTTCCATTTATGCCGATTTAAAAAGATAATTTCTGAAGCAAAAAATCTCAGGGCCCCATTTCAATTGTTTCTTGATTGACCAACCAACCACCATAGATTAACACTAAATGTTTGCTACTATACCCACCTTCTGCTAAACTTGGAAGCAAACTTGCTGAATAAGGAGATGTTATGTGGACCGCCCATGTTCCTGGTAGATGTATCCTGTGAACTACCCTGGGCCGATGCAGGTCCATTGAACATGGGTCGCCTACCTGGTGCACCATGGATGGTAGCTCGGTTGACGGTACCTCTATGAAGATTAGAGCCTTGTACTGGTGGCCCCCTCACACTAGGTGAACCCCCTATTTGGTGTCTCTTGTTAGGTGCAGTACTGCAGAAGGGAAGCACATTTGACAAACACATTCAAATTAGATCATTTTCACAGCAAATGATATTGAATTTTGATGCCTTTAACAATCTTAATGTGCATATATCTATCATGAATCCAAGTTTGATAAATTGAAAATATGAAATGTTTAACATGCGACCAAAAGAGTAAATAATAAAAATAAAAAACAAAATTTAAATATCTTGATAACAAAAGTGCATGAAGAATTGCATACTGGAATTAATTGCAACTCAAATGATGAATAACACATAAGCAATTTTTAATATTTAAAAAATGTAGTTGAGAGAGGATACATAAAAAAAGAAAACAAAAGAATGAACGTGAATGGTATACATTTCATACAAAAATAAAACCACACGTGTTATGTTAGGGTGTCTGAAAACAACAAATGGCAATACTAAATCTAGAAGAAAGAGATGATATATATTTAGAAGGCAGTAACAGTGAACATAAATTATTATCTACTTAGGTTTTACTGAGATATCACAAGAGCTCATCCAAAATAAGGAAAAATAACAAGATAAGTTTAGAGTAGCATGATAGTCCTCGTATAGTATGCCTCGATTCAATAACAAGTACAGGCCTAAAATATGTCAATTTTTTCTTTAAAACATGCCAAAATATAAATAAAAAGGATTAACTTTGCAATGAAAGTATGCTAAGACCAACTAGTGATTTGAAGGATATCCATTAGCAATTTCCAGGCAAATCAGATCCAGAGAAAATATAGCTAAAGAGGCATTCAAGAATCCCCATAGGTAATTACTGCCATGGGCCTATCTAAAACAAAATATCTGAAATATGGATAAAATATCTCACATTATTATTTGAATTACATAGTGCACACATAAATGTTAGTCGAGAAAAGAGAATTCAGTATTGTATTAAAGTAACAGCAACAGAATTCAGAGTAAACCAACACTGGGATGTTTTCCTTGAATCTAGAACAAACTGTACATTACTACAAACATACATTACAATACAACACATGATTACTACAACAAAAAGATATATTTCTTATTAAAAATACAAAAGCTAAACATGAACAAGTGAATCAAAATTGTTGGTAAGATAGAAGAATGAAAAATATCACAAATGATTATTGACACCTGTTAGTGAAAACAAATACATTGACATGAAGGCTTTCATGAAACTACTACTAGTGCTAGCATCTTATAACCCCTTTTCATTTCATTCTTTATATGGTTGGAATGATTTCTTTATAAAAACCTATTCAAAGGATGAAAAGTTGTTTAGAAGAAGTAAATGATGAAAAGCAAATATCTTATACCGGTAGTTTGAAAATACATTATGCATAGCGCACATGTAACATAAGTATTGCTCTTCAGGGATGATATTACATTCATTAAATTTTGAGAAATGGATGAGGAATGCGGTTTCTTAATCAATGAATGTAATATCATCCCTGAAGAGCAATAACAAACACTTCTGTGAATTTATTAACGATGCACAAATGTTGAAGTAGATACAGATGACACACTAGAAAAAAAAAAAATTGGACGTCCTCAAAATAGGAATTGTTTACAGTGTCCTCTCAACAAGTTCTTAGATTTCACACATTTTATATTAATGTATTATGTTTTTAATATATCAACAAAAACTCCAATGCTAGATCATCTGCTTTCTATGTTTCTAGTACATTCATGTACAGTATTCTCAAAGTGCTATGGAGCATAAATTTCAACATTTCCCCACCTTAGATTCTATCTATCACTGAGTTTGAAAGAAATCTTTTACAATGTTCATATCCATACGTATGGTGTTGTCTCTAGTATCTGTATACATCAATCAACTGCTAAAGGGAATCACAATGAACACTAAAAACTCGTGTTACAAAAAACAAAGTCAATAAATTTGCATTTAAGGTGAGAAGTAGTAAACAATCTGGTGTGATTCCTGAGCATGGTATTATTCAAGACAGGTGGTTTGTTAAGTGCAGCCATGGATGGGTTTGAGGATGAAGGGGTAGGACAAAGGTTCTCACAATCATACTGGTCACACAAACATCAAAATACAATAAGAAACCAGAGCTCTATCATAAAACAACTTTAAACCCACCAAGCATTACCCCCTCCCAAATCTTCAATACCCAGTTCTTTTTGATAGTCATAATTTTATTCTTTGATATATTTATGAATAACATTGAGGGGTAGAAAATTCGGGGGGATTTTTTTAAAGGGGGTGGGGGTTGAGGGGGTGAATAAATCTTCATTGACCAGGTCCTTGATTTACCAGTGTAACCATTTGGGAGGGGGAGGGGGAGGGGAGGGGGAGGGGGAGGGGAGGGGGGAGGGTGCATACTCCAATCAACCGTGCCCTCTACAGCTATCTACTAGATGGGGTACAACTAGAATGAAAGACAGGGACAAAGAGGGGAAGCAGGAGACATGTTGTTTTGAAAAGGCAGCTCTAGATGGAACCCAAGAGATTGGGATTGGTTGGAAGGACAGGCTCACCTGGGCCGATTACTGGGGTCGTCAATGGGCGGGAGGAGTGCCCCTTTGACGGGATGACTGGACGTTGAGGAGGATTTCTGATGTCTTGTTGACCTAGAAACGTAAAATCAATCAGCATTGTAATTCAACGCCTCATGTTTCAAGGGCACATCTTACTTTCGATGTTTAATTCCTAAGTTGTCGGGATAATACCAATAAAGTTGTCTCTCTTTACCTATAGACTCCAAAGAGTAACAGGCACAGCCATAAATTTCTAGGTTTTCCTGACTTGGCATATTCAGGGCATATTAAAAATGATTTTAGAGTTCAAATGTAACAATGTTTCTTTAGGGAAAAAATACTTATATGTGGTTTAATTTGAATGGAGCATAGCATTAAAACCCATGTCCAACTGTTGAAAACCCACACTCAAGCCTAAATCTTCACTTTCTCTATGCAAGTCTTCCGGTAAAGGTGGTGATTACAATATGTACAGGTGTAGGGTTAAGGACATGAATGAGTCAGGGATAGAAAGACAAAACAAAAACAAAATCAATAAATAATATGGTGACTCAACTCAAAGGATGGTGGTAAATAAATTATAGTTTGGATTATAGGTTGAATTGGAATAATAGGTGACATTGGTTTGGCTGCACTCTTCTTACCAACCTACTATTTGAAACAACATGGTAAAGTGAACAGCTTCAGCACAGTACCTGCAGATGTGTTTACTACGCACATCAATTTTACCTTAGGTAATTATGTGTACCGGTAACACAAAATAACATGACTTGCATGTTAATGAACTAAAAAATAGACAAATTATTCTCCTTTTGTTGTAGCCATTTCTCAAAGGTAATTTCACTTTATTAAAATTAATAGAAGTTTTCTTGTAGTTACACTCAAATAATAAAGCCATCATGATACTTTGTAGCCTTTCTCAGCAGCCATATGGGCCATGCATATGGGTATATATATACAGAATTGGACGAAAGAAACCATTTTCTGGATAGCGTAGTAAAAGACAGCTTTATTTTCACATCATTACGAGTGACTAATTACATCTCTGTTGCTCTACACACTATTAGCAATACAAACAGGTGTGTGCTATCTTCTATGCTGTACCTAAAGCATACTCATACAAATAGCAATAGATGAGTGAGCTGCTAGATGGTAGTGATCAACAAGGGAACTCTGTATACTGCTGGTAGAGAAAGTTAATGTAACCTCCTTTTATTGTCATGATGAAACGTTCAACCTAGTTAAAGAGCGAGCCCAGATAAACCACGGCAACCATCTTATACAATCACTCCAGTACATATACACTCCAATTCTACTTTGGTGAGGTCTGTAAGCAAGGAGAAGAGACGATTGTTAGCTGGTTTCTTACCTTTCACTGCTGCCATTGGTTCTACTTGAGCCAGGGAAATCTCTCTCACCTGCGACATACGTGTTTCTCCTACTCATACCGGGAGGAGTCTAAAGGGAGTTAAAAAACAACAGATCATCACAGCAATTTGTCAGAAAGAGATACGATTAGAATTAGATTTGTGGAAATGATAGGGGGCAAAAAGCTTATGTTTGAACCGCTATCAAAGTTACAGCTACATGTGATATGGTACAAAAGTATAAGATTCAAATATCATATGTTTTACCCAACATACTCAATCAAGTGACAGAAATTGAAGTAAAGCATGAAAGTTACTTGTTAAAATGCAAATTCATTTTCATCATGAAGGGTTTGACATTCACCTCAAACTGAAAACTATGTTTTAGAGCACACATACCTGTAAGCTAATTAAAAAAAGTATCTTTCTTAAAACCTAGTATTATGTTTCCAATAAATCCTTATATGGTATTGATGTATTCGTGGAGATTACTAGATATATGATGAATATCTTGATCATATAATAAACTCATGTTCAGTGTAACGCTCCCAAAGTTAAAAAAAATGCTGCAAATGCAAAGTGTTTCATCTAAAATCTAAAGCAATAAAAACCCAATTAATGAAGTTCTTCTTCTTCTTCCCGAAAAGTGCAGGCTTCATGAAATGAAGATTAACGGACTGTGGAAGCATGTTTACCTTTGTTGGCAGTTTGCTGGCGCTCTTTGGCGTAGATTTGGCTTTCCTGTCAGGTATATCTGACTGGTTGGGATTGTTGCTTGTGTTGGACTGTGAGCTGCTATCCTTGGACCCGATGGAACCGTGGCTAGAGCGTCCTCTGTCTCTATGTGGTGGATTGCCCATGTTCTCCTTACTGTCGATGTGACGTTTATAGGAGTGCTGCCCTGTATTCACATGGTGGAAAAGGTAGTATTTGTTGAGTATTGTCATACAAAATGAAGATACTTGACGTAGTGGCCCTTCCCGACTGCCAGGCAAATGCATGCGTCTCAACGTTTGTCTTAGGGATGAGATGTCACACATCAAACAAAACGTAATACACTGCAAAATGAAAGTGCTCATAATTAATCACTAGTTCTCTACCAATAGAGAACAACATGCTCCAATATTTAAGATATTAATTCACAAAGAACTTAGCCATTCTTTGGAATATTCAAATGTTGTACTGTACATAGATGTACATAGACTGGGGTAAAGAGAATTACAAGGTCTCACACTCATTACTGATATGAAAATGCTTCAGGATTTAATACTTGGGTCGATACTTAATTATTTCTTTTTTCACTTAATTATTGACCTCCAAGTTTTAATTACGTTTTACCCCAAAATAAAATTGTTTTTTACATTTATGTTTCCTATTTTGAAGCGTCAAATTCAAACATATTTGGTGGTAGAATTGTTTTCTCTTTTAAACTTGCAATTAAATGCTATTTCAAGTTATTTGATCTCCACTCTATATTGGGGTTTGTGCAAATTGTGACTACTTGTGACTACTTGGAGAGGCACATTTACCCAATATCAATTTCAAAAATTTCAAACAAAAATTGTTTTTTTTTTAAAAAGTACTGTAATTGCTTTAATTTTTTTTTTTTTTAAAGAAGTCGCCAACCTGTTATTTAGGTTACTTTATTTCAAAACAATATTCCTCAATAAATATATATATATATATATGAAACATACTTTCTGAGATAAACAATATTTATATTACAATCTATTCAAAGCACATAAAAAGACTAAGAATGATAAAAGAGATTATGAAAACAAGATTAGATGGGATAGTTTTCTATGATGGCTAATATAATAGATGGATCTAGTGACTAAGAACATAAACTATCTATGACTTTATTCACTCACAGAAAACATGACATAATAAATTAGTAAGGGGGAAAAATGACACAATGGGCAATGACTCTCAACATGTATTTGCATACGACAAGTTGCGATATGATTAATGAACTCCTGAGCAATTTACAGTTGTAATCCTGTTTTAAAAATGAAGAGAAGAATTAATGAATGGTTTCAAGCAAAAAGAATGTTTAGTGGCCAGATAAAATAAACACACATATTACACATAAATATATGTTTCTAGCACTGGATTCAGCATATAAGTATTAAATCATACTCTTCACAACTTATACTATTCAAAACTTATTTGGACTTGTGAGATACACAATCAAGAAACATACTCTACACAATATATGTTATCTATTAAATATATTTTAAATTTACTAATATCAAAATGGTGTATGCCATGCAAACCATGACAAAATAAATATATGCTTCATATTATTGTAGAAAAAATATTATATTTTTCATGTTCTTTAAGGTGTTCTTGTAAACAAAAAATTAAGTCACTTTAAAAAAGCTAATTTGATATTCTTTGTAATTCCTACAATGTTGATTTTTTTTTTTTTTTTTGCTTTTGCTTTTAGTGGAGAACCAATAAATAGCTGCTATAGAAATAGTTCAGAAACACATTTAAGATAGAAATCCCCCCTTACCATAAATTAAATATTACATTTTCTTTATGAAATGAATTTCCATGACATCCATTGAGTTGCTGTGGCAATGTGTTCAAATAATTTCTTTCCTTCTTGCATTATAATTCAAACAAACAATCCAAACTGTGTGAGTGCATCTCAAAGTGCAGACTGAGATAACTCTTTATAATATGACATGCATAAATGTGAAATAACATGCAAAGCACATGCACATATCTTCTAAACTAACTTCAAAATTCTTTGGGATATACAGACTTATAAACAACATATTGTATTGTCAGTCAAATAAACGAGAATACTGATCAACTAGACAAAGATATTTAAAAACCAAGTCAATCAATTAAGAAATGAGAATGCTGGTCAATTCAAAATAAAGATATTGTAACATTGATATATTAAACATATGAAAGTAAATAGTCCTTTGCAGTTGGTGTAACTGAAGACTAGGTGTAACTGAAGACTATCTGGAAAGAAAACTGTAAACAATCATGAATTAACAAAAACTGAAATGAAGCAAAATGAGAGTTATGATTTCAGAAGAAATCAAACCACCATCTGATTTCTGATGTTTTTGTGCTGTTGGTAACAGTAATTTAAATAAAAGGTTGGTTGAGTTTGAGAAATCACTCACTATCTTTAATGAGAACAATTAATCATCCAGAAATGGCATTCATTTAACAAACAAGCTAGGTTGCAAACAAGACAAGAAGCTAAGAGGACAGAAACATGTACAGATCTAGTATGGATTTCTCATCTCTGCATTATGTTCATTTAAAATGTATAATCATAACAGTTTTATCGCCTAAATGTCCTTAATTCAATGGTTTAATTGGTCAGAGCTACAAGCTAATGCAAAATGCTTGAGGAATTGGAAGAACATTTTTAATATTTTTTGTGTTAACAGTGGAAATGCCTATCGTTCATACAATCACCTGTAGGTGAATACATTTACTTATCTCTTCACTTTTTTTCTTTCTTTCTAGTGTTAAATTTTTCACATGAAATTCATCTAATTATTTTTTCCCTTTCTATCTCATATTCCTGGATGTTCAAATAGCTACCTAAACTTTCTAGTATTCAGCCATGAATTAAAGTATCTTCTCACGAGGCTGCCTATAATAAATGTTCACAGAAGTTGATTGAACACCTAAATGCATAGAATTAAACCCATTTGGCATAATCTTTATCTCTTGATTATCAAATCAAATCAAATCTGTTAGCAACTCAACAGAACATAAAGACAGGCAGAGAATTGCGAATCACACAAAATTAAAGAGGACACATTGAATAAAATGTGATGCCTTTAGAAAGTCAGAATAGCAATGTATTATAAGAAATGAAATGGGAAAAATTGTGACATGGGCTGTGATATCATTCCACACAGATAGACACATAGCAGAGGAAAACCCTTGAAGTCTAAATACAGGTGTGGTAACTTAACAAATGGGTCAGTTGAACATGTCCAAGATGTTCCAATCATGTGTTTAAGATAAAATACTGCAGCAGACACATTGCACCTGCTTAGCTCTGGCAGTTCTGGAGGCTACTATCACTATTGTATGTTTCCCTTCTTCCTCAGTTATTATAACTTATATTCCTCAGTCTTGACAGCTCTCTATTCATTACTGATACTAGCCTACTACGATGTTCTCATTATCATGTTATTCTGCAAGTCATTATATATTTACTATGCTTTCATCTACTCAATGTTCCTGTCATTTCAAATCGTATGTTGATGTAGACAGTATCCTATGCAAGGAGTGCCTTCCTATGCTACAATATCAAACAATGTAGATTAAATCAATACTATCATAATAAATTCACAACTTGAGATATTACAGCAATTAACAAATATTTAATTATCTCATTGACTGTTTATCACAGTGTATATTGATGTGTATGGTAGTTGCCCTGCAACCTGCATAACTACCATGTATTGTAGAGCAGGCATTGATTGGATGAGTTAATAAGGCTGATGGAGCGCAATGGAATTGTTAGGGCAGCAGTAACAACATAATAACCTCTACAGTGTGTCTCTAAAAAAAGTAAACCCAACTTCAACGGCAAATTTTCAGAAAACTATAAAATATTTACACATTATTTTTTATGGTTAGATAGTCCAATAAGTCCTCTGTCCAATGATACCACGTAGGTTACAGAGATGCCAACTTTTGGAAAACAGAAATAGGGAGGATTTGTAACCGACACCAAATAATGTGCGCGTAGCTCACATCTCGAGCGCGTAGCGCCCGACCCGTACGGGCGGGGTCCAGGGCCCGCCTTAGGGCCCTGGAAGCTCTGGGGTTCTAGATGCTCTCTGGTGCAATCTGAGCCTTATTTTGGAGCATTTTACATGTGTATTTAGTTAAATAATTCCCACTTTTTTTTTAAAATAACATACAAATTGTACAAAATACATGATGAATACATGATACTGTATTCGGTCTTATACTTCTGAGACCATTTCTTGATCGCTACTCTTAATTTGTCTTTTAATATAGTGGAATTACTACATGCTAAAGTTAGTAGACGATATTTCTCATTCAATTCACAGATATATACTGATAAGCGCCAAAAAAAAAATTAAAAAAAAAAAAAAAAAAAAAAAAAAAAAAAAAATCATTTTTTAATTTTTTAATTTTTTTTAATCGGGAGGATAAGGATGGTGATCGTAAGGTCGGGAGTTGGGGTGAATTATCGGGAGCCTCCCGATGAAATCGGGAGGGTTGGCATCTCTGAGGTTATGTAACTCTCATGCATGACTGAGCATGATTCAACTTAGTGAATGGGTGTGAAATCATCACTGTGGCAAGTTAGAATTGCACTGGAAGTTCATCAATCAAATGACATAGGAAATGTCTGATTTCTTACAAGCATAGCTTAGGGATGTGTACCCTCGACATGACCGCCATTCCTTTCCATGCAAAGCTCGCAACGCCTCCTCATGTCCCTGACAGCACGCCTGATCATTCCCTGATCTTGTCGTAATCGGTTCACTTCACCTGTTATCTGTTGCCTCAGCTCCTGAATTGTGGCCGGTGGGGTTTGGAACACTTTTCCTTTAAGATACCCCCAAAGAAAGAAATCGCATGGTGTCAGATCTGGTGAACGTGCAGGCCACTCAACTGGGAAATGAAGAGCAATGATGCGATTGCCAAAGAGTTCAGTCAAACGATTCCTCACAGCAATAAGTCTGTGGGCTGGGGCCCCATCCTGAGCCCACCAGGCCCTGCGGAATGCTCCACGTCGTTGTCGGGGGAAGATCTGTTCCATCTCAGGCACAATAAAATTGTTCAGCATGTCAAGGTACGCCCTGCCATTGATGTTGCCTTCAAAAAAGTAAGGTCCCACCAATGAACCATTGCCACAAAGACCAATCCAGACACTCACTTTCTCCCTGCTCATGTTCTTATTAAAAGCATATCCCGGTGGATGATGGAGTTCAGCATACTCGTGCTCATTGTGGGTGTTTACCATTCCATCCATGGAAAACGTTGCTTCATCCCCGATGGTAAAAAACTGGAGGAACTGTCGATCTCGGTTGCACCGGTTCACAAACCATTGTGAAAATTGAAGTCGTCTGGGAAAATCAGCTGGTAGAAGTTGGTGCTGAACATGAACATGATATGGATGGAGATGCAAATCCAGTCTTGCTATTCTGTTAAAAGTTGCGCGTGGTATTCCAGTATCATTTCTCCTGGTGCTTATGCGTGGGTTGGCTTGGATGGCCTCTCTTACCACTTGGATGTTTTCAGCAGACCTCCCAGTTCGTCTGTGGCCAGAGTGTCCTTTATTCCTGTTCAAACTGGTTCCGTGATCAGCATACTTTCTCACATTGTACCAGATGGCTCTTTTTGTTGGAGGCTGCCTCTCGGGGAACTGCACCCGAAAAGCATCTTGAACTTCCACGAAACTTCTTGTTTCCTGGTATCGAGTTACCAGGAATACTCTCTGCTCAATTGTCAACTGTACCATGTTTGGAAAGCATGTGAAGTGTGCCTGTGTTAGGAACAACCTTTGCTGAAGTTGTTATGTAATCATAGGCCTAACATGTGACAAAAATTTAACTTCAAATAGGCCCTGAATGCATGACAATAGCAAGAAATAACTTGCCACAGTGATGATTTGACACCAGTTCACTAAGTTGAATCATGCTCAGTCATGCATGAGCGTCAGATAACCTAAGTGATATTAGTAGAGTCAAAGTGTGTAGACCCCGCTGATATTTTTCGGGGACAAAGGTTTTTAAGTGTTTTTGAGTTGTTTGGAGGTCAATGATTAAAATTAGCTTGGGTAGTCCCCTCCTAACCCCCGGCAACTCTTGTAGGGGTCAAAATAAGGTCAAAATGGGGTCAATAGGGGGTCAATTTTTTTAAATGCCCTGATTATGTTAAAAGACATGTCAAATTGTTTGTCTCGTCATACTGAACAAAAAAGTGTACATGATCATATACCCCTGACCTCCCGTTAAGAAGTTATGGCCGGAAAAGTCAAAAGGTCAACGAACTTTCATTTGAGGGCAAAATACACTAAAAGTGTTAGGATCGATAAATTTTCATGTTTTTTGTGTCTATTTATATGTATTTTGATTTAGAAATTTGAATGAGACAATTTCTACTTAAGAAGACCGTATTCAAAAGATATAAGGGGTCAAAATAAGGTCATTTGGGGTCAAATGAGCTCCTTTGGGATCAAAATACACTAACAGACTTGGGAGTTATTTGTGTCAAATTATGTGTAAATTGATGAATAATAGTGAATGAATTTTTTATTTTATTTTTATTTAGAAAACCATATTCAACTGATGTAAGGAGTCATTATAAGGCCAAAATGGGGTCATTTGGGGTCAAAAATGTTTAATTGACCTAAATTGTGCTGTAATGCACTCTCACACTGAATGAGAAAGAGCAGTTTCATTCTAGGGTTAAAATACGATAGGAGTGACAACAAAGCCATGTTCATTTTTTTTAAGTGTCACAATGCAGTTTACATGTAATTTAACTGGTGGCCACAATGTCAAATTAGCTTGATTGTTTTTATCTGCCCATCAGTTACATACACAACCCTGCGCTCTCTTACTAGGTATGGTAAATGTCTTAATTTGTTGCAACATACCTTTAAGGACGGATAGATGTGACAAATCAGAGGTTCTACGCATAGTCGGAATCTTCAGAGACAGAGTCTTGATCATTATCGATATCCGAATCGGAGTCAGACTGTGGAGATTGGTCATCTGCTGGTATTAGGTTGGTCAAACGTGTAGGCAATGCAGGCTTGGTGTATCGAAGTGGGATGCAGTTGCCATCTTTCATGTGCCATCCATGGTCATGGCCATAGAAGCCAGAGACAGCGTCTGCACCAGTATGAACATGAAAGGGGACAATGACATCTGCCACTTCAGGACTGCAAAGCTTCTTACAGTCATAGACGAAGCCCTTCCTCTTGATGCCTAATGGTCCTTCAATCTGATGGGCTGCGTATGCTGCTGGAACCATAACATCTGTGTCTTCTGCATCGATAACAACAGTGTCTTCCACACCTGACTGTCTTATTTGGTAATACACATAGAGAAGGATGGTGTCCGCTTCTGTGTGTTGGCATGTGAATTGCTCTAATTCTGTACCCTTCTGCAGATCTGAGCAACGATCTCTCACTGAGTATATATAAGTCGTCTCTGGGTGTTCTAATGACATGATCTTGAACTCTGCATTCAGAAACTGTTGGAGCCGAACTTTGTTGCCTGGATTTTTGAACATATCATTGAACAGCCTGGATGTTGGCAGTGGATCATCTCTTCTCATAAATACATTTCGGCTACCTCCTACATAAGTAACGCCTGTACGCCTCTGATGTTCACTATCCTTGATACTCTCATCTAGGTCATAGGGATCATTCACAAAGAAAATTGTGGTCGCCTTTCTGTGACGACCTGCAACTATGTTGTAAATCTTGTTTGCATAATCGCCCCACGTGTAATCTGTACCATCCTGCTTCTCTCTATCCTCTGCTGATGGAGTACTAAGTCTCCAAATGAATCCCATGTCGACGAGTGCAATGTAGTTGTTAAGCGAGTTTATCTCCTCAAGATTGAGCTTGTCAACCAACTTTGATTTCATCACCTTTCTCAGTGTTCCGTTCACGTTCAAGATAGGTAGACATTCATCTGTAACACGATATTGCATTACATCGCTCAGTCGAAATGTGTCCTCACATTTCTGAGCAAGAGAGATTACTTCTGTCATGGCCTTGTTCTCCATTGCATCAGTCTTTGTAACCCTAGATGTTCCTTTAACAATTGGTGGCTTGGTGAAACTGCAGCGTGAATTCCTGTGCATCGTGTCATCAAAGTTCTTCTCATCGGAAAACATCCTCTCTTTGAAAAATGATTGAACAAGCACTTCACCATCTTTGTGCGCATTCTCAAAGTCAACGACCAGCTGATCGGATGCCATCATACCAGACTGCAGAGACCTCAATGTTGGCTTGGTCTCATCAAACGGGTCACTGAGAAAGGTGATGAAATCAAAGTTGGTTGACAAGCTCAATCTTGAGGAGATAAACTCGCTTAACAACTACATTGCACTCGTCGACATGGGATTCATTTGGAGACTTAGTACTCCATCAGCAGAGGATAGAGAGAAGCAGGATGGTACAGATTACACGTGGGGCGATTATGCAAACAAGATTTACAACATAGTTGCAGGTCGTCACAGAAAGGCGACCACAATTTTCTTTGTGAATGATCCCTATGACCTAGATGAGAGTATCAAGGATAGTGAACATCAGAGGCGTACAGGCGTTACTTATGTAGGAGGTAGCCGAAATGTATTTATGAGAAGAGATGATCCACTGCCAACATCCAGGCTGTTCAATGATATGTTCAAAAATCCAGGCAACAAAGTTCGGCTCCAACAGTTTCTGAATGCAGAGTTCAAGATCATGTCATTAGAACACCCAGAGACGACTTATATATACTCAGTGAGAGATCGTTGCTCAGATCTGCAGAAGGGTACAGAATTAGAGCAATTCACATGCCAACACACAGAAGCGGACACCATCCTTCTCTATGTGTATTACCAACTAAGACAGTCAGGTGTGGAAGACACTGTTGTTATCGATGCAGAAGACACAGATGTTATGGTTCTAGCAGCATACGCAGCCCATCGGATTGAAGGACCATTAGGCATCAAGAGGAAGGGCTTCGTCTATGACTGTAAGAAGCTTTGCAGTCCTGAAGTGGCAGATGTCATTGTCCCCTTTCATGTTCATACTGGTGCAGACGCTGTCTCTGGCTTCTATGGCCATGGCAAACCATCCATCTTTGAATCGGCAATGAAGTCAGAGGAAGGAAGGAGTTTGCTCCAAGGACTTGGGAAACAGCTGCCTGTATCAGAAGACACCCAAATCGACATGGAGCAATTCACAATTAAGTTCATCTACAAAGACAAAACTAGTACAAGTGTAGCAGAGGCAAGAGCAAAGAAGTGGGAGAGTATGAAGAAAAAAGCAACACAGAGATGTGCCACCTGATAGCGACTCACATCAGATGAAGGTCAGACGAGCCAACTATCAGGCATACATCTTCCTGAACTTCAGGAGTCCAGATGCTCCTCCATCACCTCTCCACCATGGATGGCACATGAAAGATGGCAACTGCATCCCACTTCGATACACCAAGCCTGCATTGCCTACACGTTTGACCAACCTAATACCAGCAGATGACCAATCTCCACAGTCTGACTCCGATTCGGATATCGATAATGATCAAGACTCTGTCTCTGAAGATTCCGACTATGCGTAGAACCTCTGATTTGTCACATCTATCCGTCCTTAAAGGTATGTTGCAACAAATTAAGACATTTACCATACCTAGTAAGAGAGCGCAGGGTTGTGTATGTAACTGATGGGCAGATAAAAACAATCAAGCTAATTTGACATTGTGGCCACCAGTTAAATTACATGTTTTGTTTGTTTGATTGATTTTATTTCTGCGTTCAAAAATATACAAATTCAAAGTCAAAGTACAAAATTTCGAACAATAACAAATACAATGAATACAATGTTTACAAAAGTAATTAAATGAAAAATCATGTACAATTATATCATTCGAAAAACATGTACGAAGCATACAATAACATAAGAAATATGAAATATTTTCAATAAATTAGAGAGGTAATTTGGAACGCAGGAGACCACCATCGTGAGCGGTTAGGCTGGAAATGGATGGCGGCCTCGTAAAAGAATTGGCGACATAACTCTCTTCGAAAAAACTGAGTGACCAAGAGGGTGCGGTGCAAGTGCAGGTGCAGTGAGCAGTTGCATGATAAAGAATAATTAAGTCACGGTTTTGTTATACTAATTTAAAGAGGGGGGAGCATATGATTGTATTATTTGTCGTTTAAGTGTAGCTTTTAAGGAGTAGATGGTTGAACAAGACTTTATGTTGTCGGGTAAATCATTCCAAATGTCCGGGCCAGAATGTCTAACAGATTTGTGTGTTATTGATAATTTGGGGTTTGTAAGATGGAAGTTTCCAGATATGCGAGTAGAGTATGAATGAACGGAATTATTAAACCTAAACATGTTATCAAAGGATGGTGGAAGCAGATTATTAATGTACTTAAACATAATAACTGCTACTTGAGTAGTGTTCAGATCGAAAATTTTTAGTGTTTTCAGTTTATAGAATAAAGGATCAGTGTGAGCTAAGAAATGCGAACCTGTACAAATACGTATGGCTTTCTTTTGCAGTTTGAAAATAGAATTAATTTTTGTCGAACCACAATTTGCCCATACACTATTACAATATGTTATATACGGGAGAACTAGCGAATTATATAGTAGGAATAAGGTTGCATGGGGTAGAAGAAACTTTAACTTGGAGATTATTCCAATACTTTTGGAAATGCACATTGTAACTTGGTGTAAATGATCATTCCAAGTCAAGGCTTCATCTATAAGGACACCCAAAAACTTGGAATTAGTTTTCTTCTCTAGTAGCATACCATCGATTTTAATATATATAGGTGTTTCTGTATTATGAGAATGATGTTTAAAATACATGAAATGAGTCTTTTTTGTATTGAGTGAAAGTTTATTGGATTTAAACCAATCGGATACTTTGTTAATTTCATAATTCAAAGTATTGTTTAACATATTAAGATCTTTATGGGAATAAAAGATATTTGTATCATCGGCAAATAAGATAAAAGAAAGAAGGGGGGATGTATTGATAATATCATTTACATAAAGAAGAAATAACAGTGGACCCAAGATGGAGCCTTGAGGAACACCGCATTGAATTAAAAGAGGATCAGAATCATAACTATTAAATGTAACATATTGTCTTCTGTTTGTTAAATAATCTTTAAACCATAAGAGTGGCTGACCCCGAATTCCATAATGACTGAGTTTGGAGAGTAGAATAGCGTGATTGAGCGTATCAAATGCTTTACTCAAGTCACAGAATATACCTATAACATGCTCTTTGTTAGCTATGGCACTTGTAATTTTGTCATAAATTTGAATTAATGCTAAGTCAGTTGAGTAATTTTTTCTGAAGCCATATTGATTTGAATTGAGTATTTTGTGTTTAGTGATAAATTTGTGTAGCCTATTATGAACGATCTTTTCTAAGACTTTGGATATACTTGGAAGTAGGGAAATTGGGCGATAGTTACTTATTTCGTGAGGATCATCTTTTTTGAGAATGGGGTTGACTTTAGCTAGTTTTAATAGATCAGGGAAAACACCTTGCGATAACGAGTGATTAAATATGTGAGTTAAAGGCTTTGCAAGTGGATACATTATTTCTTTTAGGAGAGACATACTTATTTTATCAAAACCGTGCGATTTTGAGTTGTTAAGAGATTGGGTAATGTTAATAATTTCGCTAGGATTTGTCGGATTTAAAAAGAGAGACTCTTGGTTTTGATTGGAAAGATAGTCTTTAAAGTGAGCGTGAGTTCTATTAATTTTGCTGGCGAGTTCAGGGCCGATATTCGTAAAAAATGAGTTAAATGAATTTGCATGAAGACTAGGATCATGTATTTTAGTGCCATTTAATGTGATATTATCCGTGGGTGGGGGATTCGTTTTTTTTCCCATTACCTCTTTGATAATTTTCCAAGTTGCAGTTGTGTTTGAACTGGCCTTTTTTATTTTATTAGAAAAATGTAATCTACGGGATGTACGGATAAGTTTTGTTAATTTGTTTCGATAAATTTTATATGTGTTTAGGTTAGTGTCAGTTGGATTGTGTAAATGTGATTTGTAGAGGCGATTGCGTGTTTGTATTGATTTCAATAAACCTTTCGTTATCCAAGGATTCCTGGGTTTATTTCGCTTATTACTCATTTTGCCTAAAGGAATATTCTTTTCATAATAATATTGCAATTTGTTACTAAAATGCTTATATGCAGTATTGACATCATTTACACTATATACCTCAGCCCATCCCTCGAAAAATAATGGGCTGCATTGTGACACTTAAAAAAAATGAACATGGCTTTGTTGTCACTCCTATCGTATTTTAACCCTAGAATGAAACTGCTCTTTCTCATTCAGTGTGAGAGTGCATTACAGCACAATTTAGGTCAATTAAACATTTTTGACCCCAAATGACCCCATTTTGGCCTTATAATGACTCCTTACATCAGTTGAATATGGTTTTCTAAATAAAAATAAAATAAAAAATTCATTCACTATTATTCATCAATTTACACATAATTTGACACAAATAACTCCCAAGTCTGTTAGTGTATTTTGATCCCAAAGGAGCTCATTTGACCCCAAATGACCTTATTTTGACCCCTTATATCTTTTGAATACGGTCTTCTTAAGTAGAAATTGTCTCATTCAAATTTCTAAATCAAAATACATATAAATAGACACAAAAAACATGAAAATTTATCGATCCTAACACTTTTAGTGTATTTTGCCCTCAAATGAAAGTTCGTTGACCTTTTGACTTTTCCGGCCATAACTTCTTAACGGGGGGTCAGGGGTATATGATCATGTACACTTTTTTGTTCAGTATGACGAGACAAACAATTTGACATGTCTTTTAACATAATCAGGGCATTTAAAAAAATTGACCCCCTATTGACCCCATTTTGACCTTATTTTGACCCCTACAAGAGTTGCCGGGGGTTAGGAGGGGACTACCCAAGCTAATTTTAATCATTGACCTCCAAACAACTCAAAAACACTTAAAAACCTTTGTCCCCGAAAAATATCAGCGGGGTCTACACACTTTGACTCTACTATATAATTGGACAGAGGACTTATTGGACTATCTAACCATGAAAAAATAATGTGTAAATATTTTATAGTTTTCTGAAAATTTGCCGTTGAAGTTGGGTTTACTTTTTTTAGAGACACACTGTACAGCTCATCTAGAAATGGCTGAAAGTGCTCTATTAAATTGACTGTTCAATGGATATTACTAGTCAACTGAGAGAAATAGAAAGGTCCTAGTGGATATAGACGTACCTCCTAAGATAATCCAAAAAATAAACCAATGCCTTAACGTCAAGAAATTCAGTGATAAAGTTTAAACACCTGTTCCCAATTCAAATACAGAGTTTTTATAGGAGTTTATTGCTGCAGCTGTCCATTAAGAGTTCTTCTAGATACATGAATTATGTGTATATATGTATATATTCAGGGGTTTGTGACCCCTTTCTGTAAATTTGCTTCTTTTAGTGATCATTAAAGGTACTATGTCCCTTTTGCAGCCAACCTCAAATGCTGTAGAACTTTGCAGGAATTATGAATATGTCATGTATGTCCTATCTGTGAAATTTAAACGTTAGCAGTGTCCTCATATTCAAATTATGCAAGGAAACCCGTTTACTTGCTAGACTTCACTGTCAGGCACTATTGAGTGACTGACTGGCTTTTTTTCTTCTTTGGTAATAACATACATGAAAAGAGTTGTAAAGGGTACATGAGCATTTGTCTACATCAATAACCCACTTCTTGTGATGGCCAAGATTAAACTGATTGAATCTTTGCGCAGCATAAAACGTATGACCATTCGGTACAATTATTGTCTGAAAATCAAGACTATTACTTTTGGGCTCTATAGCCCTAAAGTCGATTTGACAACTAATAGACGTTATTTTCCCACTTAAAAAACATTTTCAAGCCCCACCTTTTTTAGGGAAGTTCTAAATTAGTATTATCTTTCAAATGCAGTTGGAATTTAACTTTTTCATTTTTTTGGCCTGCAAATGGGACATAGTACCTTTAAAGCACTTTTTCACTGTAATGTGACATGGTGAATTCTATAAAAACATATGAAAGCTTATGTATTGTGTATCTTTAATCAACTGTATATAACTTTCAAAAATTAAGAGAAGAAAAATGTCCTTCAAATTGCACCTACAGGAAGGCACAGACAACTGTAAAAAAAAAAAAAACATAAAGAAGAAAAAAGGAAGTACATACATAATATAATGATAATCATTGTAAGCATTATCATAGAGGTAAAGAAAGAAAAAGAATACATATTTCTCAGAAAATACTGCTATCAGAAGTAGACTAAGCAGATTCATGAAGGGGGGGGGGGGGGAGAGAGGCAAGAAAGGAGAAAGAGGAAAAGATAAAGGAATGGAGTAATATATGGAAGAACAAGAAAAAAGAGAGAAAGAGAGAAAGAGAGAGAGAGAGAGAGGGAGGAGGAAGGAGGAAAGGAGGGAGGGAGGGAGGGAGGGAGGGAGGGAGGGAGGGAGGGAGGGAGGGAGGGAGGGAGGGAGGGAGGGAGAGAGGGAGGGAGGGAGAGAGGGAGACAGACGGAGGGGGGGGGGGGGTAGAGAGAGCAATAAAGCAATAAAGAGGATACACAGGATGAAGAGATAACCAGAAAAAAATGTTTTCTTTTCTTTTCACTCACCCTTTTTAGCTCCACACGTAGTTTTACCCTTTGCATGATAAAATGAATGCAAAGCACTAAATATAATGATGTTGTTAACTCTGCTGCAATATGATCAGAAAGAGCATATTTAGTACAAAGCTGAACGGGAGAATTACGGTCATTGTGGGTACTTATATGAATATGATACTTCCATGTAAAAGCAGGCATTATGATGCGCAAGTCCACCTTTTTTGGGCAATTCCCTTTTGCTACCACCAAAGCACCTCCACCACCATCACCATCAATACAATTCAATGAATTAATGTTATAGCATATGCTTAGCATTATAAATGTGTTAGCAGGGCTTCACACTAACTCTGCTCAGAGGGGGTCTGGTTTGAATGGATCAGTGTTTACATGTATTTCTTCAAATATGGGAGGGAGGGGGGGGGGGGGGGTCCAAAGCTAATTTTTTTTTTTTTTTTTGGGGGGGGGGGGGCCAAGTGCTGTGGACCCTGTTAGTGTCAAACCCTTGTATTAGGATCCAAAGCACAAGCTTAAGCTAGCAGAATATGATGTAAACAAGGTTAGACTGCTGTAAGCAGGTTAGTATTTTTTTTTCTTTTAGGATCTCAAACTAGAAAGCAGGGAAGTATAAATGGTAGGTATTTTTGGAGCTATATGACCCTCACAGCAAGGTATGATACACATGCAGCAAAAGCCTAGCCATGCCTAAGCATTAATTACTTTGTCTTTCTTGTTTAGCAGAGCTCTTGATCACTGCACTTTTATTCTCCTTTGAATGATGTAGAAGCAGGTTGGAATCAGATGATCTATCATTTACAGCCACCAAAATTTGAATTTGATAAGACTAATTTGAAAATGTAATAGCTAATTTCATCATCACTTACTTGGCCTTGTTATGACTAGTTCAGGGGAAAAAAAATTAAAGACACATGTATCAATATTTTCTGTCTTTTCAATTAACTTATTTTACTATCAATTCATCTTTGTTTACACAAATTGTCCTTATTCTTAATTAATTTTGTAATTGAAGTCTCTAGCTCACAATGTATATAGTGATTTTTTTTAATACCAAAATATTTCAATATGTTTAACTTATGTAGGAAGGGGAAATGGGTGTTCAAATATCTGTTTGTTCTATAGTCTAAATCATCTGCTATTGCAAAGCTTATCAAGTTTGATACATTTTCTTCATAATTGTTATAATTGACACTTTCAATCATGTTGTTTTGCTCAAATAGTTCCCTATTTAAGTTAATGGCTCTACAAATAGCTGCTTTTATTGGACTGTAATTTGTTTAAGATATTTGATTATTCACAATTTATCGCGTTAATTTACAAATTGTCGCTACTTGATTTTTCTTCGGTTTCTGTCAAGGCTATCAGTAAAGACAATCTTCACAATAGCAAATGAGAAATTGTTTTCCAAGTTTTTCCCCACATATCATACCACTTATAACTACATGATCTGTCCTAATGTCGATTACTCATGCTTTTTGAGGCAATGAGGGAAATTGTTATAAGCACTTACTTTTTTTAATTCAAAGATTAATTGCATGTCTGGTTAATACAGAGGGTGCGTTTATTTCTCGGCTGCATAAAGCATCCATTTTATTTTACATTCACAATGTCAGTACTTTTCTTAAAATCTACCATGCAAAAAGTGTCATCTAAACGAAAGATATCTAATCCTGGGAGATACATGTACCAGTACATGTGCATGTATTCTATCTGTTATTTTTGTGTGTGATTCAATAGTAAGAGCAAATGATTTGTATTTATGATGCAAGAAGAGTCTAAAATGATGATACAGCACATAAATCTAATGTTTACAAATGTTGACAAAAAACATGTGTTATTTCATGTGTGGTTTTGTGAAAATCTATTTACAGTCATGCTTATCTGTCCATCTTTACTATAGAGCCAAATGTTAAAGAAATCTACAGTTTAGTCCTAATACAGTTGAAACAGCCCACAGAGAATGACAGCACCAACAACCAAGTTAAGACACACGCTTATACAAAGAAAACAAAACACACATGGGGAAAGTATACAATCCAGAAAATAAGTATAAAGAAAAAGAATTAAGAGCAGGTTACATGACTAATTAGAATACATTTGATGAGTAACTGTACAATAGACAGTTGCTAAACATATGGTATAAAGGTGGATGCTACAGAAAAATAGGAACTTAAAGACAGAGAGAGGATTTTAAAAACAATCAAATCTAAGAAGGATAAAAGAATGATAATAGCTATCAAGAGCCAGAAACTAAAGAGGTTAGAGATGAAGTTGAGTTCTGGTCATGCGATTGCATTGTGAAAGAAACGGTGTGGAATCGACCAGAAAAGGTTGATCATCTAGCATATGAGAATTTGTGTGTATTGCAAGGTTCTGGAATCATCAAAATGATAAGAAATTTGGCCAAGTCTTGGTAAAGTTACAAACACTGTACACAAAAAGATGTATATGGGACTACACAAACACGTGGCGTAAAAAACCTACCCCCCGAGTTTTACGAGTTACATGACATATTTAGAATATAAAGGCATTTGAAGAGCCATGCTTTTCAGGGAACATGTCTTATCTGATGTTCTTCCACACTTGCATAATAAGAATGATAATGCTCACAAATTATTTTTCACCTCTTCCCAGAACTCAACCTACTCTTAAAGGGATACATAGAAAGATCCAAAGACAAGCAGGCTGACCAAAAATGACAGACTAGGAATTGAAGCACCAGACAAGAGTTACAGTAAGTAATAGCTATGATACTACAGGCAGGCATTCATCACAATAGAATTGCTTGATGAAGAGTTATAAGAATAAAAAAGAATGAGATTTATTAAAAAGTAGAAATTCTGGCATTTCTGATGGATTTCATTACCTCTTTTCCTGACGACTAGAAGAGAGTAGGTGAGATGAAGGTATATATGGAAAGAGACCAGAAGAATGCATTTGTGGATGAGACATGGTTCTCTCAATATCACTCATTATACAATCTTATATTTCCAAAAATATAACCTCAATTGAATTAGAATATCGGTCAGTTGATGGTCAGTTGATGGTCAGTTTACCGGACATGTTTCCATGAGGTAGTAGATGGTGATTAACTTCCAATGAAATATAACTTACTATCATTCCTCACCAATGAAGTGCACAAACGAGAAACATGAGATACTGCAAGAGTGCTTTCATAATAGCTGATTATTTAGTGATAAATATTATGACTCGAATGTATATATAGTTAGGTTAGGACTGTTACTAAGGATGAATTTTTGATATGGGGTATACCCAGATGATTATCAGAGTAAATCTAGTTATGGTTGATATGTGTATTTGATTGAATAGTATTGAGCACTCGCGTGTATAGAGATAAATGTGAATATTACAAAATATGAACACACACTCTGATATTTGATTGAGGAGGGGGTTGGGGGGGGGGGGGGGGTAATGCCAATATCAAGTCATTGCAGTGGTTCAGCATAAAGCCCCAGCAGAATCTCATGATTCATGTTTCCTTAGGCAAAAGCATTGCGTGCAAATAAAGTTAAAAAAAGATGGAGAAAAAAAAAACCCAAATAACTTTTGAAAAAAGGGTAATAAATTGTTGAAATAATACAATAGAACTGCTTGCATGCCCTTTTACAGGCCAAGGTGCTTGAGGTGTACATGTCTTTTCACAAGAATAATCTTGGGTAAAATGCACGAAAGATAACAGTGGAGATGAAGTGTCCAACCAAACACAAAATGACATGCCAACCAGAACTGACCGTAATTCTCCCCGCCATGACTAAATCGTCTCTCTTTCTGATTGGATGGGATGCTGCTACGCTGTTTCTTACCCTGGGAGGACGGTGATTGTGTGATGGAGGAACTCAGATCACTCACGGTGCGCTGGGGTAGTGATAGACAGCTGCCTGACGTAGAGTCTGCATCTTCAGCCTGCTAATAGATACAGGAGGGGTGTATGAGACGGGGGAGAAAGGAGATGGAACAGTTTGAAGACAAATTTGAAAAGGTTAAAATCAAAATAATGATTTATTAACTTGGCATGTTGATGTTAATTTCATCCAATTCTATTTTGTTGATGGTTTCAAGAGCTTTATCTTGTCCAAAGCACAGAGCTAAAGCTAACAATGTCCACATATGATTGATCCAATTCGTCACTCATGTGGTATTGTTTGTTTTACCTGACCGCTAAGAAAGCCTGAGTATGCTTGTAGGTCTGCAACCAGGGAACCGACATATTTCAGTCCTCTCCGAGGGACTTGGTGATGAGGATTAATGTCTTACCAATGGCACTATTGTTTCAAATTGGTTTCGACTAGGGGACTAGTAGTTATGAGACCACTGCTCTATCACTGAGCCATCGCTTCTCACTCACATGGACATATGCCTTTCATGGAAATCATGATTTAGGCAAGAGTCCAAACATGGGAGCTCTTGAAACCTGATATATCAACGTTCTCCTTCAATCTTGATAATATTAGTCAATGTACATGAGTCTCATTCACATTATCTACAAATTTAACTTTATCTTAACCTCAATGCATGATTGTATTTTGATTTTTCATTCGCTTTTAGAGTCTTAAAAAATGATTTCAACCAACCACAACACCAATAGCAACCCCTCCCATTTCAGAAATCATTTGGACTATCACAGAGGGACCAGGGTTGCTGTTAGATATTCATCCAGATCTTCATCCCCTAACTATATCATCAACTCTCCATAAAACTGTGGAATAAAGACATTGCCGTCTCTTTGAAAAGTCAGAGCCTATTCTTGACAAGATATCTTCTACTCTTCCGACGCCCACGTACACCCTGACTTACATCACTATGCCGCCTTCCAAGGAGCAGGTAGGTGGCGTAGTGCTCATCATACTTATGATTCCTGAGTGAGTCTTCAATCTCCTTCCTCTTGAAGCCCATACCAGTCATGGTTTCTATCCTCCTCTCATCATAGAAGTCCTCCTGGTTGTCTTGATGAGGCTTCAGTTCGTGCTCCTCAAACCCAGCATTCATCCACTTGTCCTTCATTATCGTCTGCAGACAGACAGGAGTCACAAGACAACAGAAAAGTGAGAATGTTAATAATAATAATAAAAGTAGGCTTTTGTATAGCGCCATCTATTTAGAAATTCTATTTCGAGGCGCACTAATTATTACCCTGGCTTTAGCCTACATGTAGCTGTCATTGCAGCGCTCCAGCATTTCAAGGAATTAATTCCTGCCCGGTACCCATTTACCTCACCTGGGTCGAGTGTAGCAAAGAAAGATTAATGTCTTGCCAAAGGACATTAATGCCATGTCGGGGATCGAACCACGATCTTTGAGTTTCAAGTCAAGTGCCTAAACCACTCCACTATGACACTTCTATGTTGTTTATGTCAATATTTATATGAATGCTGTTACTTTTCCATTTAGATTATTTCTTGTAAATTCATCCTGATTCAGTACAATGACTCCTTATCTATACATAAATCATCTACTCCTCTCAGTAAAATAGAAGGACACGTTAGAAGCTTTACTTGGGAAGAGGGAGGGGGGGGGGGGGGTGTAAATTTGACAGATGTTTTCATCCTAGTAACCAGGAATGCCATGCAGGGCTTGACATTTACAGGACTCCTGTGCACAAAGACCCGTAAAATGTAACAAGACTTCCCATTAATAGCTGAAATCACTCAAAATTAGTTACTAAGTATTCAGCAAACACATTTGAACAGTCTTATACATATCATCTAGGTCATGCCCATTAAATATGCATTAACCACTAGAAATGTCAGATATCAAAACAAGTCACTCCCTGGTAAAAGGGTGAATGCACTTTTGTGAAAAGACTAATGAGTTTCATTGCAAAATATTTTTGCAAGCACAATATTAGTCAATTTATATTAAATATTTCAGGGATATAATCATATTTAAAAAATGCAGCAGTTGACTACAGCATATCTGAACGAGGCCTAAAATGATCTTCATTTTGCTGCAGCAGTTTTTGTCGTTATAGATTGGTTACTATGTAATGTGTGAAGATGGGTACATACCTCTAACATGGCCCTCTTGGCTGGATTCAACATTAGAAACCTCTTGAGTAGATTCTCACAGTCTGTTGACATGTAGAATGGTATCCTATACTTCCCTCGTAATACTCGCTCTCTCAGTTCCTGTCAGGTGCAAGGAGGTGAAGTGAAAAACAAACAAAATGTGAAGAATTAGAAAGAAGCTTATCATCATTTCAATAGGAATGGAAACTGAATAGTGTGCCAATACTACTGTCTTGTATATTTCAACACATCAAAAAGGCAAACAAACTTTCCCATGAACTTACTGAATTAGTTTTTTAAGATTTGAATTAAATTTAAACACTTTTCGAGTATTTAGCCTCTACTTAAAATAAGTTTTACATGAATATGAGCACATTAAAAAAATGATGTTATTATAATTATCTTTATTTTCCTTATATACGAATAAGAAGTGCACTTTCAATAAAACTATAATGAAACTGAACTTAAAAGTAATGAGCTCTCATAACATTCAAGTACATGAGTATTCTTTTCCTGGCAATAGTCTAAATAATGTGTGATCATTAGACAGAAATTCCTGAAATACACTGAGATTAATGCTCTCCCAATTTGCTTGTATGTCCGAGTAAACAATTGAGATAGGAGTGGTAACTGAATTAATTGGAAACATGTATATAGTATTCATCACAACGTTTATCATGTTTTGGTTTCAACAGACACATATGTTGTACAGCTGATTCAGGGAATAAGTATACAATTAAGTTCCCTACTTTGAGTTTAATTAAAGTATCTAATCAAAGACCCTGAAAAATGGCTCAGTTAAAGATTTCAAAACGTAGGAAAGGTGTATTTGACCCCGTTCTCACTCACTTCGTTGGAGCGCTCTGGAGCGCTCTAACTAAGACCCGCTCCTCAGGAGCGGTTCTTAGGTGAGTGAGAACGCTCAAAGTGGTCCAGGAAGCGGACTTCTGGACCGCTCCAGAAGTCCACCTTCCGAGGTGGTCTTGAGGAGCGGGTCTTATTAAGAGCGCTCCAGAGCGCTCTAACGTGCAATGGGAACGGAAAGCGTACTTTGAGCGGAAGTGAGCTAGTGACGTTGCGTGCGAAACATGTAGTACGGTACATACGGTTTGGATTCCGCGCGCGAAAAAATTGACCCGCCTACCTGAGCTGCCATAGCAACAAGACCACTTTGACTCGTGGAGCGGTTTGAGCCATAAAAACTGCTCGGAGTGTGAACGCTCGCAAACCGTTCCTCAAGACCCGTTCCTATGGAGCGGTCTGGAGCGGTCTGGAGCGGTCTAACTTGGAGCGCTCTCAAAGTGAGTGAGAACGGGGTCTATGTTTCTACTGAAGAATGATTGCTCTTAATGTCTGTCAAATGATCTATACTCTACACCTGTCTGTTCATCTATACTGTAATCTATCATTACTTATTTCATTGCTATGAATACTGTAACTAGGTGGGTATTACATAATGCTGCTACAAACAGAATCACTGATACTTCTGGTATTTCTACAGTAATCTCTATCCCCTCAAACTACTTTCAAAAACTCTCCTCATATTACTGCTGCTACAAATTATGTTTTTTTTTAGGAATCTGCTATTGATACTGCAGTTACTCTATCACATGATTGGTATAAATATGAAGAGTTTTCTTCCTTGCTGTCACTAGAATACTTACCTTGAGATTTTGTCCATCGAAGGGTAATGACCCACTGACCAGCGTGTAGAGGATGACCCCTAAACTCCAGACGTCCACCTCGGGTCCATCATATTTCTTGCCTTGAAACAATTCCGGAGCTGCATAGGGTGGACTGCCACAGAAGGTATCTAACTTACAGCCAATCGTGAACTCGTTGCTGAAGCCAAAATCTGCTATCTTGATATTTAGGTCTTTGTCAAGTAGTAAATTTTCTGCCTGTTATTTAGAAGGAAAACAAAAATGAATAGATAAGCATGATCAGTGATAGTTTATATATCTTATGAAACACTAGCTGACATCAATAGTGTAGTAATAGGCAAAAAGGACATCCTTCAATACTAAAATGATTCTACATGAAAAACATACCTATGACAAACCATTATCCATACTTTGCATGGACTAAGGTATATTTCAAGAATAAAAAAGTGACCATCTTGGAAATATGGTGATAATCTAAACTTAAAGAAATAAAATAGACAGCACTCTAATAATGAGGAAGGCAAGAAACGCAAATAGAGATGAAATAAGACCAAATAAAAAAGAGGGGGGGGGGGGGGACACGAGAGTTTGCACACACAAAAAATTGCACATATAATCCAAGACAGCCAACATTATCATATCTTGCAGATCTCTTGGACGATTTCACTTGTAGAGATTTCCTCATGTTACAAGGTAAAAATTGCCTCTTCTTGTGAACATCAGTGCATCAGGTTGCATCAATCAACATGGAGCAACGGACTGATGTTGTCTTTCCCAAAACGACTAAACACTGTGCAAACTAACCGTCTCCAGCTCGCCTAATCATCTCCCTCCCTCCCAGACTGCCTGCGCTCTACCAGACTCAGCAAGCAAAGCAGAGCAGGACAGTGCAAATCACTCCACTTTAAAGGGATTCTATCATTATCTACATGTATGAACACCTGACCATTACACCAAGTAGGGAGGGAGCTGCAGTGATGTGGTACTAGTCCTTTAAACCTTAAATTAATGACTTTCCTTTTTCAAAACAGTAAGGTTCTAACACAGAATGTATATAACATGCTGTGAGACAAAAAGTAAGTCATTATGTTAATGAAGACAGCCATCAAACTGCTGGGGATATCAAGAACCATAGCCGTCATTTTCTTAATAAGAACGCTAGAACAACTGGAGAAGAGGGGAAAGACACAGGTTGAAAACAAGATAGCAGGTTGGGATGGAAGGAGTAGAAGGAAGACCGAGAACAGCTAAGTAAAGTGTTCTAACCAAGGTTGGGCTTTGCATGAGATGAAATTCAGGGAAAGTCTAAAGTAGTGACATAAACTTGTCATCCACTTTATTAGGTTGATGAACACACTGTGACTTGGCTAATTGCTACAGGAAGGTGGTAGGATTTAGGCTTGTTTATGGACCTATTCTTCCCACTCAAGATGATCAATGGGAGATGTCAAAAGGGAACCGAGGAGGATAGGAAGACTGTACATAATGGGGGTAGGAGGTGAAGGAATATTAATTAAGTGCTTGAGTGCCCAAGAGAGGGAGAGGGTGGGAGGGTTGGGGGGAGAGTGATGTCAACACAGTTACTTATTGGATGACAGGGGTGGAACAAGTAAAAACAGAAATAGGAGATAATGTAACAGACATAGACAAGAAGAGAAAAGAGGATAGAGATTGAGGAAGAGAGATCATGCTGAAGAGACTGGTCACAGAAAAGGTACAAGTGATTCACATTTGTATTCTCAAAGATAATCTTGATTTCAGAATTTCCTGGAACGTACATTCAATAGAGCAGTATTTCAAGGGAAGGTGACTTGAAATTTCTTTAAAATTTAGTAAAAAGTTGCCTGGACAAGAAAAGATAAACATTTCTGTGCAGGCTTGTTCAAAAAGAAAAACTGAAAAACTATCATCCATACATTTGGTACTACAATTTTTGTTTATCTCTTTGTTTATGAGCTCCTTTGGGGATATCAATTTACAGATGCCTTGTACATGCAGCATACATTTTGTTTCATGTTTCATGAATTTCATTTTTCCTTATATTCAGAACACAGGACTATCTCTAAAGCGGGTCAGTGTCTGGAGAGGGGTCAAAGTCTCATGAGGACTGATGAATAGACTGGTAAGAGACAGCAATTAAAGCAAAATGGTGAGGAGAAGAGACTAGCGAGCGAGGGGTAATGGGTTCTCCACACTGTGACCTAGATGTTGGGTGTGGATGTGAGTAGGGTAGCGTAGGGTGTTACCCCGAAGGTTAGCATAGTCCTGCAGCTAGGGCCGGGTGAGGGTGATGATGAGATACAGGGCTAAATCATTAACCTCTTCCTTTAAAAGCAATCCTCATTGCCCCATGGCTGAGCGGTTTATTTATCTGTTTGCAGTCAAGGCCTGCTTTCCAGTCTTCATGTAGAACCACACTTACAATTTCCAGAGATACTACAAACCTACTATAAATGTACCAGACGATTGATCCTAGATAAATATTCATAAGTATTTATTATATACCACTTACATTTTGTTCAGGAAGAATAAGTTATTGAAATTCTTATGACTGAATTAGCTATGAAAAATATTGGCTATCTCAGTTCTAGCTGTAGCTTGGGCTCTTTCATACTAGTTCCCCCATCCTTTTATAAACAGAAACACTTCTAAAGGCTAAGATGAATATATATTGTTTTCCTATGTAACCTACATTTCCATAGACAAAAAGGATAATCCCCAAAGCCCAAGATGGGGAATGAGTTTTCTCAGTACAAATTAACCATCCAAGAGTAACATGACAACAACACATTGTGTAATCAAGGTTTAAAAATAAAAGGCCTTCATTTACGCATCATTAGAGAGGAGTAAGAGAGGATGAACAATATTATTAAATGAACTGTAAACAACACAATACAAAGAAGACACATGAAAAAGGAGGAAAAAAACACACCCTCAAATGAGCAGTTTGAAAATTTGTTAAGGGAAAGATTACTTAAGAAATTGAGTATGAAACGGTCTTAAGGTGTTCAAGCATGAGATAAAAGAAAGTGGATGAAACATCAACTTACCTTTAAGTCTCTATGGACTACTCGTTTTTGATGACAGTACTGTACAGCAGACACAATCTACAAGGAAAGGAAACAATGTTTTTGTTGAAAATTTTGTTTTAATACCTGCTTTAATGAAGTTATATTGGTTGTCATTAAGACATAGAATTGCATTACCGGTAAAGATACTTTTGCTTGTTTACAAGGCTTTGTAAGTTTGAATTGTCGAGCTCCAAATTGTTTTTTTTTGGAATTATTATCTCCTCATTACAGAATATTATGTAGAATATAATAAGTAGTCTAATAACATAAATCAGGAGGCCAATGAAAAACAAAAGTACTCTGGAGTGATTAAACAGCAGGAGACACCGGATTTCTGATTCTGTCAAACGTGCATGCATCTATTTCTGAAAGCAATACTTTTCTTGCTGTGAAATATTGTGAAATTCACATTTCAATTCAATTGACAAGCGAAAAGGGAATGAGCATAGACAATGTATGTACATGGCCTCAGGACTCGTGGTTATTACATCTCCATAGTCTTAAAGGGATAGTCTACCCTACTCTACCTACGTTTAGATGTAGGCCTCTATATATTTTACTTTTAAAAGATTACTACTACATGACCAAGTTTGAAACAGTGATTCAGTACAAGTCATTGATTTAAAACAAATAATCAACAATAATTTGTACTCTGTAAGTTTGGAGCATAGTATTATCACTTGCAAGCTATTTCCAAAAATTGAGACAAACAGAAGTTCTCTTTATTGTAATTTTAATGAGACAGACTTGAATAAAGTAACCAGTGTATTATTAGTCTACTTTATGATATAATTATTTATGGAAATTTTGCTCTTTAACTTAATGCTCAAGTAACAAAAAGTATTGTGTAAGTGTATAAAAGCTTGCAAATAAACTGCAAATGTTCCAATTATGGGAAGGTTATTAGATTTTGCAAATTTACTCAAATTCAGCATGGATTCAGAGAGTTCTTTACCCTCACTTTTGTTGCATCACAGAGCACTCAATATTTCTAAGGGGGACTTTTGCTTTAAAATGGGAAATATGATGAACTGGAGAGGAATGTCAATATGCATTAATGGAAGAGGTCTCTTCCTTGTAGCCACTGCTTGTGACTGTATCAGACACTGAGCCTAAACAACATCTTTGTACGCCGTGTAATTCAATATCCAAAAAGCTTTAGAGACGAAACAAGAAATTATGAAATCCAACAGCATCATTCTATCCAAACCCCATCTTAAATTGCTTGATGAAACCAAGTCTCTTGACGTCACATCTCCCTGCCAAGGCTGGTCTCTCAATAATGCTAGAATAAGCAGCTTTCGAGGCCGCAATATATCTTTTCACTTAAACGATCACAATTGCCAGCGGAATAGAATTGAATGAAATAAGGATGCTTGAAAGTGCATCCATGACATTGAAACGATTTCACCTTGGGAAGCATTAAGGCATCACAGTTATGACTGAGTTTACACTCCCATTTCCGTATTCAATATATAGTCTGTTATATCCAAAAGCCTATTAAACAAAGCTCTTTTTTTTTTACCATAACATTTACCAAGTTGAATGAAAAAAAATCCAGTAATTGGTCATGTTATAAATGAGTTGTCATTTGAAACTACATAAAATTTCTGAAATATATCAAAATAATTTTTTTTCCATTGTATCATAACAATCACTCACATTTCCACTGCACTGGTGTCTCTCTCCCCAATATTGACCAATCACACTAATCACTACTATACATGTATGTATAATTAGGATACAAGGATCCTAGTATCACAGGTAAGTATTATTGACAAGGTCTGTGCCAGAATAGTTCAATAGCTCCAGCCTGAAGTGCCCTTGTCATACAAGTACCAAGTATCAACTTGGTAATTGATATAGGAGAATATATATAATGTAGCATTACATAATTCATGATTGTTGTTTTGATGCGAAAGAAAATCATGCTTCTGTGATGATTGGAAACCGAGGTGTATTCAGTTTGCTATAATATCTATGTTACAATGTGTCCGGGCCCAAATGATTCTGAAACTTGCCACTTAATCTGCAATTATCATAATTTAGATTATATCCCATACAGTCCTGCTATTGTCTGCTAATTGACAATTACCAATATGTAATTCAATATAACAATATTTAATATCTACAGACATGACTATAAACAGTTTGTCTATGTACACATCACTCCCATCTCCAACAAAAAAAGAATACATAAAATCATCTAACAAGGAAAATCCCATAAATAAATTCAATGGGTTCATTTGATGTTATATTAAGCCAATAGCAACTGATACCATTATGCATAGAAATATATAAGTGCTAGTCTATAAATCCCTACTTTTCATATTAATTATTTTCTTGTGAAGCATTATAAGAAGGGAAAAGAGGTTGTCATACTTGTCTGAACTTGGCCCTGGCTTCTTTCTCCTTCATCCTTCCATGTGCTACAAGATAGTCAAAGACTTCACCTCCACTGGCATACTCCATTGCAAGGTATAACGTCTTGTCCGTCTCTATCACCTCAAACAATTTCACTGCAATGTACAAAAAAGAAAAAGACAATTCAAATTTCTTTCAAAAACGAAAACTGGCACAGGGAATGAAAAAGAGATTGAAAAAAGTAATCTGAAAATAAGAGAAGTTCACCAACATAAGAAGAGGATGAGGGATAGACTTGGTAAATGGAGGAGATGATGTGAGGTAGATACTATTCATTACCTCAATCCAATTTGACTGTTTACATCTAGTTTCACTCTAGTCACTGTCATCATCGGGCAGATAAATCATCTCAACTCAAAACATTAGTTGGAAAATGACATTATAACTGCTCAGCTCGCACGCTTTAACAACATCCAGCAGACACAGCCGGAAGTTGGCAAATATACATGACGTACATCACACACTGAAAACCTGCTATATGATGGTTTCACAAATAAATTGTAGGAATTGTATGTACTCTATATTTGCCTTCTGACGCAAGGACCTGATTTCTAAATTGAAGGAAATTGAAGAGCTCTTCATCACTCTGTTCCACGGGTTGGAAACTCGATAACAAGTCTCTTCAATGTAACAGAAAACTTGGAATCAAATAAAAATCTTAAGCAAAGATGACTTGATTCTTTCTATTTATTCTTTTTATAGCCCTGAATAAAACAATGTTCAATGTATATTTTGGAAAATGAGATAGACTTGTCTCTGCTTCACAAGAGGTATCTTTAACCATTCAGACAGCTCCTGGACAAAAATAAAGATAATTGAAGGAAGTAAATTCTAGAGGCATGTTTCTAAAATCAGAATTCCTAATTCCTAATTCACCTAGTTTGGATGATAGATACAGAAGCTAATTATGCCAAGTAGACATCTAACATAATAACATCCACCTATGAAACTGGTACTGAGCACTGTGTACTGTATTACAGGGAGAATGGCCCATTGGATCAATGTACCTGAGGCCACTGGGTAGGAATAAAAATACCCAGCATTGGAGCTGTGCTCAACCATGCGACATTGAATGGCTGTTATTCCAATTAACCACAGTCTAACCGCTATCTTCAGTAACAATTGCATGCATTTCAAGGAATATGTTTAGAGGGGAGGGGGGGGGGGGGTTCATCTATAATGAATGTATGTCGTGTCACTGCTGAGTAATGAATTCTCTTTCACTTGATGTTATGCATGTACACTGTACCTTTTCACAATTACAATCATTTTCTACTTCCTCCCATATGTTCATCTTCAAGCATCAACTTTTGGTCTTATAACAATGTTTCTGAGATTGAATTGAAGGATAGTCTAAAAGTAAATGGGGAAACATTGTAACCTTTTTTCCTTTGAATTCAACAATACGTTCATCAACATTTATGACGGTAAGAAAAGTAAACACTTTTCTACATTCTCTTTTTCATCATCAAATCAAATTAAATCCATTTTTTTTGCAGGAAATTTGTATCTATTTATTTTTAATTTAGTGCCATCTGATCCCATGATTGCTAGCCTGATCAGCAATGAGAATATGTTGTCTGATTTTATAGAACTCAGATCAGATGGGCCTCCTATCCAATTTGGTCGCAGCATTACTTCCAGCTAGTTTACTTTGTACAAGATGGATGCAATGGTCTGATCTAGATTACAGACAGATTGTGCACGTATTCAATGAATAAAAGATGATCATTTGACCTTGAAGCAAAGTAACATTGAGTGAGATTGGGCCATTCATCTTTCCAATGATCGTCTACACAATACATACATGTAGCACAGTATCTCATACTGCTTTCTATGAATCCAGAAGATAATGAGAATGCAATGAGCATATGGGTAGTTCCTATCGGTGGTAATCAATGGTCAATTTGAGATGACGTCAGCTTGCTCAGAAAACGACGCTCGTGGTATTATTGGAATTCTAAGCATACATGTAACTGCATGTATACTATGCTACATGTAGGCCTATAATGTCACTAAGGTATACATAGATGCATGCAAGGACAATCATCTCACAAAGCTCACATAAGACTTGCCAATTTGTCAACAACGAAAATAGGCTATTGAAGCAAACAATACTGTACATACATGTTTCAATGAGTATTACTTTCAAAATTTTGATTCAGGTCTCAATAGGAAAGTCTTGAGATATACAATATTGGATTCTTAACAATGGAGGGTGAAGGAAACAAAAATTGATTCTGAAACATCTCAATATTGATTTTTTTGGAAGATAATGCAAATATGAATAAGGATTTATGAAATCAGGAAACAAAATATGACAGTAATGAGAACTTGAGAGAGGTCAGATACAGAGAAAGAGGGAGAGATAGGGGGAGATGTGATCAAGAAAGAGAAAGACATGGAGAGAAAGTGAGAAAGAGAAAGAGAGAGGGAATATAATCTAGGCGCACAGTAAAGTGTGTTGTGGCGCCTTGTCTCCATCCAATCTCGCTCTTTTGCATGGCCCATGCAAGCTTCACTGAACATTGGTAGAAGATAACATGCATCCTCTCACTGACCCTGAGGCAGGTGATGCGCTCCTTGGTAAATAGAGGTGGTATTTGAACATCCCCAATTCCTCCTATAACCCATCACCAATGACAAAGTGTAGCAGAAGCTTTTTAAGTTGCTTCCTACATACAGGACCTTAGGGACTATATCCTAGCTGGCATAGCAAGATAGTACGGAGGACTCTATCATGGCGATACACAATGAAAATGTATTACACTATTCTTCAAATATTCCTGTACCTCATGCGCATTATTGATCAGAGGCCACCATGGATATAGGCAAATATTGAAATGGGGGTTTAACACAACATACTTTGCTACCAAGCGTGCTTGTCAGCTGATGTGATACAAGAAAGAATTGTTATTTAAATATTTCCATCAAAATTGCAAAATAAAAATACTGTTCATTAAGAACAGGATCCTTTATATAAATTTTCGTCTTTTCGGTCACATTTTCATTTTTTTTTAATGACAAAAAAATACTACATGAATTTACAACATGGAAAGAGCAACTATTACTGTGAAATAAGATTAGTACCTCAAAGAATTTTTAATTATCCAAGATTCTTTTTAAAACTAATAATTTTTTTGTCAAAATGGAAGAATCCTATCTTCTTAAGATGTGAAAGGAGTACAAAATACAAATCAAGTTACAATACAAATTACCCATTTAGTATACAATGTATCCACTAAAGCTTGAAGATAAACTTGCAATTATGGTTAGATATCTTACATTTGTACTTGATTCAACATTATCATGATATCTATAATCTTAAATTAATAAAAACAATTTTCACGCTGTGGACAATCTCTATATTATTCTCTTTGTAAACTATCTGTAACTTTATCCTACTCCAAAGGCAATTTATAGAAATAGTCCCAAATAAATTCAGCATGCTCGTGTTGATGAACTTCCACAGCTACATCTTTACTGATATCCATTGCTTACCCATTTTACAGGGATGAAAAGAACCAAGACATTCAATATGTGCTGTGTACTTGTTAAAGTGACTCAACTTCTTGAAAATAGAATTATTCCATCTTTTATGATTTTTTACAAAATACAAATATTGCATTATACAGCAACCAATAGCAAAAATATATTTTTATCATTTTTTTTAAAGCACTTGGGTGATTTGTAAATAACATGATAGCTTGAAGTTCTATCCAATATTAAACTCATATTTGCCAAAAGTTAAATTGATTTAAAAAAGAAAAAATCCTATGAACAATCATACAGGCAATAACATGTTATGAAATCAAGAATACATTTGAGTTATATTTTGTTACATGCAGAGAAGAACATAAGAATAAAGAATGACTTAATTAGTTTAAACCCTTTTTAGATGCTGTATTTGATATATTTGGAATTACTAGAGCTTGAGAAAGGAGATATTATAAACAAAACAGCACTCTTTGAAATTATGGTAACAATTGAAAACTATTTATGGATGGATCAAGAAGAAAAACAATTAATCATGAAAGGTGAGCTATGAGCAGAATGAAGGAGAGGAGAAAATCCAGCTAACAAACAGCATCAAAAGTCCTTAGGGTACATTAAGTTTGTTTCTAACTGATCAATGACTAATCACTAATCTTACTGTAACCATGGTGAGATGATGCTTGGTTACCATGGAGACAATATGGAGGTGATGTCATCACCTTAATAAACCATGATGGTAACTCATTTAGATGGGATCCTCACATTACTGTGGTGCTTCCTGCTTGATACATTTCATAATCATAGATGTGATAAAGCTTTATGCATGGATTAGGGACAAGCTTATGTGTGAGATAAGTTAACTGCACATTATTATTTCCAGTATCCAGTTGAGAAGGAAATTGATTCACATTATACTGTTAGAAAGACTTAGTATCTTTCTGACTCTCATGATAGAGAGAAAATATGGAACAAAAGACTCCTTCAATCCTAACTTGAGAGCACAATGATTCTATCCATTGACAGTATGTATATAAACAGTAACTATCTCTAATGCATGAACATTCTCTAATGAAGATCGTTAATGAGACAGTGGGAATTTGATGTACTTACCTATATTTGGATGGTCTAGTAATTTCATAATTTTAACTTCTCTGTACACCTGTTGAGATACAAAAAGAAAATGAAATTAGTCACAAAATGTTCACATAAGTCACTTGTGAACAGAAGAAAAACACAAACAGGGGAAAAATTATTATCTTTGTATATATCTTAGAGGAAAGCAAAATAAAAAACTGTTTTCAAGAATACACAATCAAGTTTTTCAACCTATGAATACAGCCATGAATGAATCTAATAGGTTTTCTTTTACTTATTAGAGAGCACAGGTTCTTTGTTTTGTGTGTGATTACATTCACTTTCAAATGTATATTTATAGAGTATTTCCGTGTAAGTACCTGTAATGTTACCAGTCTTTCACATTTCTGATTGACATATACTTACCTTTAACAACTTATGATAGCGTATCTTAAATATGTATAAAATATTGCAATATTCTAATGTAGACTATATGAAAACTTAATCAATAAATAAATGAATCAATAAAGCACTTGCACTTGGAAAGAAACGGGCATGAATATAATAATCTTGTGATTATGCCTCTAACCGAGAGTCAATCAAGTGCCTAGTAGTAAATGCACTATGGACTTAAAGTGATTTATCAAAGGGTCGATTTCACCTGGAGATTATCCTACCATTAAAGGCACTAAAGCTTTATAGTCTCAACCAATGACCTTTTGATCTCATCAGGTCAGATGCTGTAGCCAGGCTTACAATGAATTGGCAAGGTAATTAAAAGGCATGTACCAGCATATGCTTTAACTATGGAGCTATTAAAAGAACTTCAAGAAGACAAAAACACCTCAAATCAATCAAATGTAATTATCCCTGCGTACTTCATTTATCATTTACTTTCACTAATTCTCCCTGCATTGTCTGGATTTCCTGCCTTCTTTTCAAAGTGAAAGGGTTAACAAATTCTGGATAAGAATCTGAAAGACAGGAAAACAAAGTCGGCAGGAGGGTATCATAGATCCCCAGTGATCTCTGTATCGATTATGCCCCGAATGTTCATGCTTCAAAGGTGATCGAATCTCTGGGTGATTTGAAAAGGCCCGGGAGGCAGAAACAAGACCTCAGTAAGATTTAGAGCAATCAATGAAGAACACTTGACAAAATATTGCATATGTGCCATGCTTGGCAATTGCTTCATTTCTCATCTCAAGAATTTGAAGACATGTCCTTTAACATGCCAAAAGAAATGACAGTGTGTTACTATACTCCCGATGCTGCAACTCTTATTCATGAGATTTCGAATCGATGTCAATGAAATTCTAAATTCTCTTCCGGAGTTTCTATATGTCAAAGCATAATTGGACAGTTGCCCTTCATTGAGAATGATGGTTTCTCATATTATTGTGATATTTTCTGTATCTTGGTATTTTCATCATACCTTCATTCCATTCAGACATATCTCATGGCATTTTCCAACCTTTTAACTGTCAAACGTTGAGGGTCTGCTAACATACAACATAAAGTCATATGCGTAAGCTCTGAAGAAAATCTGCACAATTTCTGTTATTATTCAATGGACTGAATGTGCCAATACATTCGAGGTAAAAGATTTCATTCATGTATTAGTCTCTACCCCTTTCCCTGAGGGATAGGGCCTCAGCTCTAGCATGACTCACCATCTTAAATCAGTAAGGTGAGCAAAGGGTTTCCCCTCTCATATTTGGTCTTTTCCCCTTCCCCCCTGAATTTCTGAGATGTGGCATGACTGGTCTATGAAGAGCGTGTGTTCAATGCATATTCTTGGCTAGATTCAATGCTTGAAAACAAGTGACCAAGCAGGCTATGATAACTTTTTGTTTATGTAAATGAAGAGAGGAGCTAATTTGATTTGCACAATTTTGACAGTTTTGGCAAGAAACACAATTTCTATCCTCCTGGGAATGAATGAGCAGCTTACCACAATAAAATTAAAACAAATTAAACCTAGGCATTGGTCGTAAAAAACCACAGATTGTTCATATGTTGTATCTTTGTGAAAATCTTGAGGCAAAATTGGTGTTCTAGCAGTAGGCTATGATCATTAAATTTCCAATTATGCTATCAGTTTGTTTCAGACACAGTGTTTCAAAGTGCTGATTTGACCACTAAATTTTCATCTAAAAGACATTTGAAGGTATTGAAGAGATTTTAAATTCTTTTAACATTTGTTTTACCCTTCTTTCTGTGTATAAAACACAAACATGAAAGGAACTTTAAAATGAACTTTGAAATGAACAGGAAAAAACATAAAAGAGCGGTGAGCAATTTAGCCTTGGAAAGCTCTGAAAGATGTTTGGAAGCTTGAAACAAAATCAACCAAAATTGTAGCATCTACTACAGAAATCATAAAAGAGCTGTACGTTCTAGTTCTAGTAGCATTGGCAGAATAATGCATGAGGGAAGATTCATTGAAATCTTAAGTGTCTCATTGAAACAAAGCCCATGTCCAAAATTCATATGTAGCTTCAGTATTGCAGGGTCTGAACAGGAATACCCACACCCATGAAACATCAGTTCCTTAAAATGCTGTAGGTTGTGTGTAGAGAATAGTAATGACAGATGATATACATACCCACAACCCACACTACACGTAGGTGTGATGGGCCATTTATGTGACTCATTGTCAATAACAATGAGATCGAGCCCTTTGACCTCTACACTGCCAATTGTATGTCAACAGACTCATTTAGACCTAGGCAAATCAAATACAATCAGACTACAGCCTGGGCAATGAATAGTATCCATATTCTTATGTCATTACATACACATACTATGGTCCTTATAGCGTTAATTGATCCAATTTTAATTTCAACGTGGTCTCCTAGTGAATTGATTAAATGCTTCTGCGCCTTTATAATTATGGCCGGCACACACACATACATAGCCTTGTGGTGCATGGTAGGAAATTCACAGATGCATAATAATGAAGTAGGTCATGTTTAGGTCTTGTTTCTTAGGTTCTGGTTAAAACTATGCGGAAGAGGTGACTCCAATACTACTATTTGCTGAGGGGCACAGCCCCGAAGCAAATGGTACTTTTGGAGTCACAGAGGCCCATAGTTTTAACCAGTACCTCGAATAGAGGCATAGTATATTTGTTTTATATCCTGCATCAAAAATGTATTTTATTTTCCCAAATAGTAAACCCAAATAGTACTCTCATATAGTACTTTCTAAAAATAGTTCAAATATTTCTGGTCATGTGACGAGCTCTCAACCAATCAAAAGCCAATAATTTTTAGATGCAGGATATAATGGACTTTAGTGGTACAATTTGAATTCACACATCTTTACAATTAGATGGTATTATTATGCATGGCAGTTACACATGCCCTAATTCATTTCAAATAGATTCCCTTGTAATGTATAATGAGAATTTAATGGAGTGGACTTTAAACAAATCAAACCAGGCAGAAATTAACACTATAATCAGAATCATATTTATCAAATGTCCTGGGCCCTGTTGCACAAAACTTAGCATTGATGGTAACTTTGACATCAATGGTAACTACCATGGAAACTTTGATTTTGATTGGCTGTTGAGCCCTGTTACCATGGTAGTTGCCATTGATGGCAAAGTTACCATCAATTGTAAGTTTTTTGCAAAGGGGGGGGGGGGGGGGGGGCTTTTCTGCTCATATGATGTTTTCAATAAATAACAAATTATATAAAACTCAAGGCAAACATGAATAAGTCCAAAGAAAATTATGTGATAAGTATAATAATGAATCTTATTGAAATAATAGAGGCCTAGCTCTTTCAATGCATATTAGGTGATCCAACTTATAAAATCTATCCCTTTTCTTTCAATAATTTCTACAGCAAATGGGAAAAACCTAGAATTCATATAGAATACTGATTGTTTACTTTAAAAGCACACCCTTAAAATTCATGGATATAATATTGTTTTGATGTCTGAAGGAAACTTGGCAATACCACATTCACTTTGTTCAAGAGGGAATAGTGGTTTTCATAAATCAAAATCAATCAAGATTGTAACCTTGCACTTTAGTCTTTTCAGTCCACTGCAGATATTATTTATCTTAAACATACTGAACAAATATGAATTTATTGAAGAAGCAAACTACACCAAACATAGGACTGAATATCATTTGGTAATTAATCATTCATTCATTTTCTTTCAAATGCATTGATTGTGAAGTTGGTAGGCACTTGGCACAAACAATTCCATACAAAGTATATCATGCAAATAGACATTGTTACGTGGGAAATCGTTTGCAGATTGTTGATGCATGTAAGAATGATTTTATTTTCAACACTGACAGACAGACATGCAGCCCTTGAAATCATGTTTACACATATATTCATGAGCAAAATTGCAAATCTTTAGCACTAAATAAGTTTTTTACAAAGATATGCCTGGCTTAACCAGATGAATTCTGACATGATGCAAAAGAAAAGGATCTTAGAAGCTATGTTATAATTCAAAGTTGACATTGATCATTTTATAGCATTTTGCTAGGAAAGGGATGGAGAAGATTAGGTAGAGTGTAATCACAGAGGAGCATTAAAATGAAAACTGTGCATGTAAAGATGCCGTAATCTCATCTAATAGCAGAGTAAAAATGATGACATGAGCCTTGCCTAGCTAGTATCAATCTGCCTAAGATGAGATTTAAGCGATACCAAATGTCAACATGCCTATTAGCTCATAGGTAGGCCTACATTCATCTTGCAGTCAGTACACAAGATATAGACGTCACTCGCCAGCCAGATGAATGCAAGCAGGCCAGGGTGGCCTTTTAGTCTCTTGGTTTGCTGTCTGTAGGCAGGAGGGGGTATCCTTCATCAGGAACATCTCTCATCAAATTAGCATTGAAATAATTATATGATAATATATGAGTAATCTATCATTAATCATTGCAGCGGTTTTGACAACATTCTAAACGAAATCAGCAAACTCTCAAGAAACCATCGCTAACTACCTATAAAAAGTAGCTTTTAAAATATATCTATCTACATGTACAAGTATTGTACACGTAGCTGTAGAAAATTGATACTTTATAGGACTATAATCTAATTAATGGTAATTTGCGATTTTTCTTTTATTTTAACAACAAATCACTATCTACTCTGTCTTGGACATGAACTACAGTTTTTGTTTTGATGATTTAAACATACCATGATCATAATTTGTTTAATTCCTGCAGTAAACAATAATACAGGCTAGAACATGTTGGGCTTTTCCTGTTGCAGCAACATGTTTAATGTTGGCAATTGTTAGGGAATTCATTGCCAAATTATGCATGTCACTCAGCCCAGTGCTCTTCTTCTCTCCTTATAGTCATACTTGCTGTCTACAAATAAGACGGAGGGATGCCGGGATTGCCGATCAAAAACAAATTTCAGGCGACCCTCTGCAAATTTGCAGAGGGCACAGTTCACATGAAAGCACACACAATTTTGGGCAAATGTCATTTGTACTTCAACACATGGCTACGAGGCATGCATAAATATGCCCCTCTAAAAGTCCCTGCTACATATAACATACCATACCTGGCTCTATCGCTCGTAGTACATGGATTCTACATCACCCATATGGTTCAATGTGTTGCACCAACTGCATTTATACAGAGCATGTACATTGCGTATATACGCCTACAAACAAGTACATGTACATGTATGTAGTGGTATGTCCTGATTGTGTTATGGAGAGGCGCACTTCTTCCTCATGAATTAATAAATAGGTCCTATGGTTCAAACTAATAATTTTTGTTTGTCGTTGAGTTTGCATGACTTCAAAACAGTTGTAAGAATTGAAAAATTCTGTGCTATCAAATGCACATAATTTTCAAAACTTTTGACCATTTTCTTGTAATATTATAATAAATGTAATGTCCTTAATATTGTACTTATGATTCAGAATGAGACAAAAATTTGAAGTCAATCATGCAGCTCACAAGCAATTTTGTAATTTTCACATTTTCACAATCTCTGAATAATATAGAATTTGAGTAAATTGTACAATGTTGGAAAAATATGACAGATTATTGCTCAACAAATATGTATGTCAGAACTGCCTACTAGTTTTTTCCTTGGTTTATGTTTGCCAGAAAGAAGTTAGTAACCAGGCAGGAAAATTATTGTAATTACCTCCAAATTTCATTTTGTGGTTGCACAATTTTATTGGTGTTTGGTTTCTTGATTGCCTGGTTGCCCATAATGATGAATATGTCACTTTAGAATGATGAATATGTCACTTTAAAATGCTGAATGCTAAATATTGCCTTTAATAGCAGAACTAGTATGTAATTTGCTCATGCTTACAAGTATGATGTGTGGTATGGTAAAACACAAGAGAATATTTGTCTGTTGAGAGGTAAAAGGGTGGTAGCTCTGTGTTAATAACGCTCTTCTGACTCTTTCATGAAAGTCTGTTTCAGTTGAATTTGACTGACAAAATCAAGAACATAAAAAACAAAAATATCCTACAAATGTATACATAATAAGTGCTAGCTGCATGTAAACATGTTTACCAATACCTCCCCCCCCCCCCCCCCAAGAAAAAGAAAAATAGATCAAGCTCTGATTCAACTAGTTATGATTAATGGTTGCATTGTTGCATGTCCACCTACAAACCTTCCACAGCAATGAATCAGGTATTGGGTTTCAGGACATTCCCTGATACACTCTGTTTTGTTGTTAAGTTCGTTGACATTAATATTTTTGTTGAATTCACTGAATTCTACATAAGTAAATATGAAATTGCAAGTGCAATAATAAGCATATAATGTATGACTTTGTTGTTGTTGTGGGAAGGGGGAGGGGTGGATCTTCTAATGTATTACATGGAAGTTGTAGATTATTATTGAAGCACTATTCATAATATTGTTACCAAGGAGCCTATCAACAAAGGGATAAAAGCATGGTTTCCTTTTTTTTAAAACATAGATCAATCTATTTAAGCAAGATAACTACATGTTCCTATTTATAGTCCCAATCTCCAAGCTCGATCCATACTAAAGGTCTTCATGCAGGCCAACTTATACATTCATTTTTAAGGTCACAGAATTTCTGATTCACTGAGTTTTTAATATGTGGAAACCTTTTTTTCACAATTACATTGTAAATGATCAACAAACCTTGTTTTGACTGGCTCTCATGAGCAACAAAGGCTATGTGTCCTCCATGGCTGACACAAATAAGCTTCCCTCAGAAATGACAAAGGCCGGACCATTCAAAGTGTTCACCACACAATGTCAGAAGTGACAACAAACTTGCAACAGAAATGGGCTACAAAAACACAGGCCAGCCTCCTGTTGTCTTCACAAAGTTGCAATGCTATGACCAGCGCTACATTTAAATCTCTTCATTCCAGAAATATATGGGTTAAGTGAGGTGAAATGTAGCAACAGCTGGCGGTGTGGTCATTTCTTGGATGGGAGGAGCTCCGAGTGAGGAAAATGAAGTAGAAGAGCAATGAATGAAGGAGGAAAATGTCAAGACGGGGATAAATCATTCCCGTCTCTATTCCTCTGCATCCCTCGAGATGGGCTAAGAATGAGTGGAGAGGATGCAGACATACATGTACCCATGCACATAACCAACCTTTAAAGCAGTTTTTAAAGCCAAGAAACAACTTAAACAATAATAAAATTAATAGAAAACTCAAACAAAACATGAATGAGCTTAGAGAGGGTATAACTCAGGCCTCCACACTCAAGCCAGGAGGTTCAAGGAAATTACATGTATAGCCAGCCATCTTATATTCACAATGATCAATAACATTACTAACTAAGTATGAAATGGTCCCTTCATAGTGTCTATTCATTTTTGTTTTACTACAGTGGATGTCAAGAGAATATAGGCCTACACAATCAATGGGACAGCTAATAGACAGGTAACTTGAAAACGTATGCATGACATAAATACTACAAAGTTCTGTCTGATTTCTAAATGAAGAGCTCAGGCAAGAAACTGTTCTGAGGTAGACCACATCCTGTTATTGAGTGACAGAAAAGATATGGACATCTGACCTACTTCTACCTACAACACTTTCACATATAAAAAATTAACTTACAGAAGAAACTATATCAGTTAAAAACCCAAATTTATGTACTGTAATTAGAGTGACAAGTCATCCAAATAAAAACAGCACTCATCTGTTAATGCACAGGAATAACATTATTATACAACTATATTCAGCTAACTCATATGAGATACCTAACATTCACAGGGCAAAAATTTTGTACAACTTTCTCAAAGATGCCTAGAATAGAATCTCATTAGAGGGACATTGTACAAAATCACCTTGCTCCCCTCTACTCCTACGCTGCCTGCCTGCGCGACTTTCTCCTTAATTTTGTGCATGAGTGACAGTCACATCAAACAATGGCAAGAAGGGACCCATCTGACAGCCAAGTACAAGCACAAAAGTCGGTCTGCACTGACGTCAAACTAGTCACATGGGACTAAAAACATTCACTCCTTTACCCAGACTGTTTGGGAATGACTCAAGCTTGTACCCCTGGTAATTTTCTTTATCAATTTCGAAGATGATACTCCCATGCGTCACAATACCGTGTTAAAAGTTCATAGGCAGAGTCATTGGTATGAAGGTAATTTTTTCAAATGAAATTTCAATATGTCCACTTTCAATGTCAATGGAAATAGAAGTAGAACCATTGTGAGGCAGGGGTTACTATATACATGTACATGTAGGAAGGTGATATTTCCCACTCAAAATTTCTGTTGATAAACTTGCATTTTCTTCTGTTTCCTTAATTGTTTTGGCTACTTTGTTGGCTAATTAGGTCTTGACATCTCATTCACATTGTTTGCTTTTCATGTTTTTATTGAATCTTCTTGCTAAATTGTCAGTACATTAGTTTGACCCTCCCCCCCCCCCTTCAAAGTAGCGGAACAACTAGTTACTTCTTGACAAAATATGCAAAAAGGGCTTTCTTTCATTTTTGAAAATAACCAACATCATAATAACAACACCCTCTTTTGGTAGAATATATACTATTTGTGTCAAGAGTTGCCAGTAGGAGTGCAAATTACATGAATAAACCAGGCTGAATAATTGCTTTTATCTTGCAATGTTTCCACCTACTGATACACTAATACTGTTTATAGTATGACATTGGATTTGAATAGATATTGGGTTGAATATAGAACTAAAAGAAGAAAAAACTGCAAAGATTCCTGAGGGCGGTCATGCACACCCACTCTTTAATCCTCATACTCACTTGACATTTGTATTTTTTCTGACATTTGTATTTTTCTGACATTTAAATCAGCCAATGAACTGTTCATTAGTGGAAGTGATAGCAATCTTAGATGTATATTGTCTGTCACTTTGATCTGTGCCCCTTTTTTACCTATGTTTTTAAACAGGTTGATGAAAAGCCTACATAAACTTCCAACCAATCCAACTTGAACTGTACAATTATATAGATAGACTGCATGATTCTGATACACATGGAGCAATCTGATCTTATGTTAAGGACACAGAATTTATCCACTACCTACTTCTTTAGCTCACTTTATAAACAATTTAAGAACTTTTGAAAATTGCTTGAGATATATATACTGCTGCAATTACTTTGTCAATTTGGTGCTTACATTCTTAATGTCACATAAAAAACAGCTAGGTCTGTATTTTCAATTCTGTTTTCCACAGCAAATTATAGAAAATAAACTGACCAATATTAAACAATGAAAGTGAATCAAATAATATCTTAACACTTCTAAATCCCTCTAAAATTCAACATAAAGATGTCACATCTCTGAAATACCAAGATCCTAACTGTGCATTAAAAGAAAGGATTGTGAAAATATTCTTGAAAACAAGAAAAACAAAAATGGAATTCACAGATTATAAATATTATTTAGCTACAACCTTGTTGAGGACTGGAGGAAAACAAATTCTCACCTTTTGTAAACTACTAGGATTCAGTTGTGTTTTGTCGATGATCTTGATTGCAACCTGTAAAATAAAAGTAAGAAATAAGAGATATTAATGCATGAATTGATATTTCTTAAAAAGGAAGAAATAATTCAGTAAGTTTGAGCTATGAAGCATTAGGAAAGACTCTATGATTTGTAGAAATAAAGAGATGAGACCGAAATTTCTAAGATGAAATGAAAGAAAGTTCAAGAGAGATAAAACTACATGTAGCAATCACATCACACCAATCTAGAGTAAGCAAAAAGGTCATACAGAATTTTGTTTATGAATTTAATAAAGTCTTGCAGCAAACAGAAATGATCATTCCTAGGTTTGATCTAATATAGCTCAAGTGCTTGTGGCACAAATGGATCACTTTCTTGCTTTGGTTATATTCTTTTTACCTTGACCAATGAAACACAACCAAACAGCATGGGTTATACTAAGAAAAGGCACAGATTGACTTATGCACTTTATTCAGGCTGAGATGCCAGCTGATTGCCTTTAGGTTATATTGAAGGGTCATTGCATGAATTCAAAGGAGAAATATGCAACAAACAAACGTTAATGTCATGATAGAGACCGAAAGTATCATAAAACCATAAAAATCACAAGAGAAAGTAGTCAAATAAAATGTCTTACAACATGGATATGTGCATATGTAATATTACATGGACATGTTCATGTATCAAACGTGCACAGATGGCAGTTTTCACTAGATCCAGAGGTAAGGGGGAAAATGTCTGATTTAAAAATCACTCATTCATCATAGCTAGTATTAGCTACATGTAGAACAAATCATGTGTCCACTAGCAATTTACAAGTTTAAATGGTGTGATTCACAAGTCTTCATATAAAACACACACACCCATACACACACCCTACATTTTGCCTTCACTGTAATCATGCCCTTGTAATAGACCCTTTCACACCAACTTAATATTATCTCTATGAAACCTATATTATTGTACAAGTGACATACATGACAAGATAGTTTCCTCAATGTAAAACAGGAACCTGCTTCAGATTGCATTCAAATGACCAGTCAATTATTGATCAAATGGGAAAGCCCTTGCAGAACATGGGTTTTTTGTTTTTCTAATTTCTTCCCTAGATACACCCGGCAGAAGCGTCATTGTAGTTATTAAGTTCTGAGGACAGCAAAATATGGATTTGTCTGCAAATGTCAGAGGCCAAGTATAGCTTCATTTCCTAGATAACTTGTTTTGCTCAATGTGAGGGGGTGTTAATATAGCCTACCATACATTAAGTGCAAAAGACAGAGAATTTGTTAATATCTCAGATAAAGGATGAGAAGATGGAAAACCAAGACAGGCATGGGGGCATGTTGAAATGATATAGGAATACTAATGAAAATATAAGTAAGGGTCATCAGTATTCCAGTTCATTTATGTCAAAAATTCAAAGAGATAGGCAAGTCTTCCTGAATATATTTAATTGACAATAGGACAAAGTACATTTGTGCACATTTGAAGGAAGAAAAAAAAAACCTTTTTATATAGAAGTCAACAAATTTCATAACCTGCATGTTTCCAAGAATTACGTGTCAAGCCCATGCTTACAATGTTGTATGTTTATGTAGTATATTCTGTGCTCTTTAAATACGGAAAGGGTCATTCACTTTGAGCACAATGAACAATGTTTTGCTTCATATCATATAAAAACACCTCTTTCAGTATGTTAACACATAGCCTTGCCAATTTGTCTTTGGCAAGAGATAAGATTCTGATTTACGGAAGTTCATAATAGCTTGAGAGCTTTTGACATAGCTACTGCACAGCTATTCACACCATTGAACAATTTCCAATTCAGGGGTATCCTTTCCCTTTAAAAGTAATTACAATGCTCAGGTAACCTGCAGCCTCGATCCTTTGCCTTAGCTACGGTACGGTACTGAACGACGCTGAACAAGCGAACCTTTACCGGCCATAAATGTACCTGATAGGTCAACCTGCTCAACGTTTCCAGCACTGGTCCAATGGCCTAGGCATACAAGCATGTCCAACACTACAACATTACTAATGCCTGATGCATCTATCTTGCCCATGACGTTGTTCAAGTGGCGTGCGGAGGATTCACAGACTCTGAGCTAGCACTGTGGAACGAGAGGAGTCTAGCTGCGCATACCTATGCAGTGATGTACCCTAGCAAGCATTTGCACGTCAAATGCACACAAACACAGACATACATTAATGTCTGTAGGTAATGAAGCTTCATGTACTGGTCCCGAAATTTTGTCTAGTCTGAATTTTCATACATCTTTAATAAGTTTGAACTTATTCATGAGGGTCTATATGACAATAACCTGGTGAATCTAAATAAAGTGTAATATAAAAGTGATTACATTTAACAGTGCAATACACAAGAGTGCAATCACAAAACATTACAAGAAAGTGAAAATTAAGAAAGGGAAAATTAAGAAACTGAAAGATAAGAGGAAAATAATTAATATAACTTGAATTAAGTCTACAAGTTCTGTAAGTCCTTCATATTTTAGAATCAATTATTGTCCCACTGCAGTAGGCATTAGGTCAATTGCATTCTAGATCTCATTATATGAACACTCCAGTGCAGTAAGTTTCTGCTTATTCTAAATGGGGTATTAGTTATCAAAAGAATCACAAGAGAAAAAAAGTCATTTTTCCAGACAAACAAGAAGGTTTAAATATTTAAGCCAAAACCTCGTCTTGGACCACATAAAGGTCAGAAACCAAATAACATGGCCACTGTCTAACACTAAAAGATTATCACGTCATCTATCCATCTGGCCCTACTTATCCATTCCAAAAATTGAGAATGCAGTCAGTGTCTGGAAAATGAGGCTAGATATGCGGCTATCTATATTGACAGTACTGCCATGTATGATTCATGTATGAGCGGCATGATTGATTGAATAACTCAGGTTCAATATTGATTGCATTGTTGTCATCCCCTCCTATCACAACCATAATGAGACATCCAGGAAAAAAACACAAATTCTATATGGATGCTAATTACACAGCAGCTCCTATGCCTTCTCCTCTCATCACAATGAATGTTACAAGGACAACATGAAGATTACATCACATTCTGACAATGGCTAGTCATAATCACATGTTCTAACACTTGATTCCACTTTGTTTGTTTGGCAACTTAATTCTACTGTGGAAAAAAATTCATCAAGAAAATTATAGACCTAACCAGGGAGATTTTTTTCTCATTTCATTCATCATATACAAGTACATAACAAATAAGAATTACAAGCATTTGAATGAGATTGAAATACTGCTACGGCAAAATCAAATGATTACACGAAATAAATGGCAAAAATGTGTGAGCATGCTGAATAAGTCACCTTCTTTTCTTATAAAATGATCACAATTTTACTTTTTTTTTTTAATGCAATAGAAAATGTACACCCAAGTCTTTGCAAATAACTAAACTTCCCCTTCAATTACCGTATTTGCCGGCGTAAAGGCCGCAGTATTTTTGGAAGAGAAAATATCAAAAAGTTGGGGTGCGGCCTTTAAAAAAAAAAAATCAAGTCAAAACCAGCACAAATTTGCACACATGGGACTACTAACGGTACAATAACTATACCACTATGGTACAGGACATTTCAACACATCTTACCGACAATTTTATCTTGCATTGTTGACATAAATACGAAAATAAATTGCTAAACCAACATTTGCCGATAGATCTTGATCTAAGTTCGTGCCAATGCATTGCAAAAGTAAAGGAAGGGACCATTTAACAGAGCTACCGCGAAGCATCCATCCGAAGTTTTTGTTTTCCATTTCATGCAGTTTCGCATTACACCGTACATTGTGGTAGGAGTCTATATCGGACACCAAATCTGCCCGCGATCACTTTTTGAGCTAAACTTCCGGTAAATTATAAGAATATTGATGAATTTGGTATCAGCTTGTAAAAAAAAAAATAAGTGTTTTACAAGAAAATTACGATTATTTTGTTTTGCCCGTTTTTTTTTTTTCCTCTTTAAAGTGTCAAAGTTGGGGTGCGGCCTATGCGGGGGTGCGACCTTATCGCCGGCAAATACGGTATATGTTATTTAAACCTTGAAAATGAACAATGAGGACAAAAAAAGTAAAAATATGTATTTCATATATGTATTTTAGGTCACGGGAACTATCATTTCGTAAATCAAACTTCCAATGAGATTTTTAATCAAAATTAATTAAGCAGCACCAAGATTTACAATTTGTAAACTTACAATGAATGATCTCATTACAAGTCTAATTTACAAGAGAAAATCAATCATAATTGATATCATATTAAATTTGTTATTAATTTTGGTTTCAATGCATTTCTCATGTGACTATCAGCCACATCAACATCCTTTCAAAAGTACAAAGGTTATTATCAATGTTAGGACAATCTACTTTGGAGTTTGGACAAAAGAAAGTTCAGCTCCATTTTATAATGACAATTTACAGAACAGGTGACTTGGCAAGCTAAGCAAACATGGCCTATTCTGATTAAAGCTTCAGAGCCACTATTAAAGCACACCTATCTTCTCTCTACAGAGGTATTGATATGCAAAGCATTACTCACTCATTTTTTTTACAAAATCACTGCCATGACATTTCAATTCCAATGGAAGCTGATAGCTTGTAACATGAACCTTCATTCAACCCTAACTTATTATACTCCAAATTCATCTTCCAACAAATCAATTCCAAAAATGATGAAAAGTCATCCACAACTTATATGAACTATATTGTCAAGCAGGTGGTGATGCACTTGACCTTTAACCTGCCATGCAGAGAAGTAAATGTGACAATGAGATAGGGTAATAATACATGCATGTCTCAACAAAAGAAACAAATATAGAATCATAAGGTACAGTTGATCGTGCTTTCTTCTTTAAATGCAGCCTGTCCCTATGAACTTAACCCGACCTGCATATTGGTGAGAAAAACTACCCTGAAAATTCTTTGAAAACATTTGAAGTTCGAGGTTTTGATATCCCTTAGTTTTAATATCCAGACCTTTCCTTTGATACTCCTTACAATTACACACCTAAAAGAAGATATTTCTTTAATTAGTACCTACACTTTAGAAATGCTGCTGCACTTCAAGAGCAAAATAGTATTTATTAATAGTTATTTGTTATGAATATGTTAAATTTTTGGTGAATATGTGAATTTATTTGATAATGAAAAAAAAGTATTATTCTCATAATCAGAATGAGTCGAATTTTGTTCATATAAAAATGTAATAGAAGTTAATTAAAAGACCCTTCACAAAAAGTACATGAAAACAAGCACAGTAGTTTATTTTTTATTGCAGTCGATTTGCCCATCATCAAATAAACATGTAGAAATGGTGTGTGCAATATCAATCACTGCCTAATAAATGGCCAACACAGCCTAAGCAGCTCTATCGTAAATCAAATGAGAACCTATTCAGCCTGCACACTGAAGCAGACTGGCGCAGAGTGCATGCACCAATGCAAGAGTAAGCAGCAGGAAAAGGGGGGTAGGTGCATTAACCAATACCGTGGATGTTTTCAATTATAAATACCCTGCGGACAATGTGATAGTAATTTGGAAGTGAGGTTGGGGTGTTGAAGATAGCACTAGCGTAGAAACCATGGGAATCAGGATGGAAATAAATCAAAGTTGACACATGCCTATGACCTTCCTGTGACACCGGTCACAATCAACATTATAGTAATAGTATATGGATATAACTTTCTAGTGAAAACATTGGGAGGTAGCAATAATTACACATACCCACTATCACTACATACAGTAGACCTGCACACAATGAAGAATTATAGTTCATTGCACAATATCAGTTCTCAAACCACAGGCAGAGTCTGCACTTAGTCAATACATGGTGAAAATCAAAGTGCAAAGTAACTGTAGATAATCATCTTTAAAACTTAAATATGATTGGATCAGTGAAACTGATTGAACCTGTGTATTTTTGACAGGGAGGGCCGTGAAAACAGACAGGTACAGAAAAAGCTGGAAAGCCAGTCGTACATGTTGGCTTGTCAAAAAAATAACATATTTTAAGCTCAATCCGCCCTCAATTACACATTTCAAAATGCAAAAATAATGTAACCAGAAAAGGAGTGTGAAGACAGTTTTTTTTTATTTGAAAGCATTAAGAGATTCTACGCTAAATGACTATTGCACTTGAGCTTGTCACAGCATTGATTTACAATTCCCGAAGTGCTCTTACACCATCCCCTACGTTGACTCTTCAGTGATTGCAGTTGACATTGCAAATGTACATGTATGTGTTCTCATGTGCTTTTTTACAAGCCTTATGTGTAAAACAGCAGGCCTGAGTTACATGTAGCAGGCTTGATTTGCATACTAAGTGGAAACCTGGAACCTCCAGGATGAATGCTTACATTTGTGTACACTGTTTAACATTACTGTCACTACATGATGGATACAAGCTTTGCATGTTCCTCTCTTCCACAAACACTGTGCAGAGAAATAGACAATTTGGTTTGTAACATGCATTCAGCTATGCACAGATCGGATTTCATGAGAGCGTTGCTCAATGTTTGAATATGTTCAGCTATTATGAGAGTTAACAAAATGATGTTTCTGAAGTAACATATATGGCCTAAAACCAAAGGTTGCTTTGCAATATCCAATCGTGCAAAGTACAGCTGGACTAACTTTATTCCCCTACATGTATAAGCAGAGACAGTTGGCACTTGGCAATATGACTGATTTTCCCCATTGCTCAGTATTCTGTGCATACAGTAATATGAATTTAAGTTCTTGAAAAAGGATGGGAGTGTTGGTGACTACCATATGTTGATAATTGGGTTAATTGCTATTAAAGTATGTAGAGAATTATGGAATGAAAATGACATGGATCATTTTAAATTCAGAAATACCCTGTTCATGTTTTAAGGGTATACGTCATTACCTGGATATTGGAACAACCACTGTCAATAGGAACTGACATAATACCGATAATGTGATAACAAATACCATGTTCTAAGATTTGCATTTCAAGCAAATGTCACACATGCATGCAAATGTAATGTAGTTGAATACATGAGTAGAGTTCTCCAATCTCACTACAAAGCAAGCATGTGAAGGTTTTAGCCTAGATCTGAATGGGAGAGATTGTGACAATACTTGACATGAATGCACTAACAGAGTATGAACTCCCTACCTAGAGCTTGAGCCATTGTAACCATCTTCTTTCACAAAATCACTATTCTTATGCCTCAATGCCTCATAATGGGTGTGTGTGTGTGTGCATCTATGGGGGAGCCTGTATAACGATGATCTAACCCCCTAGACTAGTATTGTTGTGTGAGGCACTTCATATCCTTTCTCCATTCCTTGGCTTTTGATCAACAGGATACAACGATTTAATCAATGCCGACTTCTACTACAGGTCTCTAATACACCAAGTCACAGCATGAACGTGTATTGCTTTTAAAATATAAAATATTTAAATTTCTTGAAAAAGTGCAAATGCCTAAATATGCCTAAGGCCAAATAAAAAAAAAAACATGTTTAGCGTCCTGTTTTTTCGAAAAATAGGAAGGAGGGGGCCCTTTTTATTTTATTTTTTTTATATCAAAATGGCTGCTCGGTACATTTTCCCTGACAGTCGGGGCTATTTTTTTTCAAGATGGTCGCCGACAATTTTTTTTTTTTTAAAATCAGTAATAGAGCCATTTTAGCAGTGTTTTTCATGTTTTTTTTCTTTCAAAAAAAAAAATTTCTAAAAAAAAATTCTAAAAAATTTCAAAAAAAAAAAAATAAAAAAATAAATAAATAAAAAAAAATAGGAGGCGGCCCCCGAAAAGGAAGCGGGCGGGGACGCTAAACATGTATATTTTTTTAAATGGCCTAATAAACTGAAAGGATATTCTCTTAATAAAGTGTAGGCCTTCAATGTTTGAAATGAATATAATTATCTTAAAATTATTAATATAATACTTCCAATGTGAGCAAATTATGTCCATGATATCAACATATTGACCCCCCCTCCCCTCTCCCTGAAATCATATGCTTTAATATTTTATCCTTTTCCAAGGTAAGAAGATTAAAGCAGTTGCAAACAGGACCTTCTCAGTAGCTCTGGATACCTACAGACTAGCATTCAAGGACATAATCCAATTACATGTATATTGATCAGGGTCAGAGAACTTTTGAGAGAATATAATGTGTAGGGTGGAGGTGATTGGAAAAAAACAAGTTGCAATGGTCATAAAACATTTCCCACATCTATTGAAAACACAAATAAAAAATCTTTATCTTACAATAAATGTCATAAATGTATGTCAAAGTCCCTGCTATCTCAAACGTTCAGTATTCACAGGATGTAAAAGCTGGAAAGTTACCCACTTCTATAAAATTATGTTTCACCTTATCTTGTTTTAAAAAGCTGTATTGCAAATACCTATTTGAGAATTTAAAACAATACATAAAAATCGAATGGTTTTATGTTGATTACTTTGACTTTGTAGAAATGCATGTACCAAGTATGCAGTATTTTGTAAGTGTGTGAGTATGGTGACTGCATCATTTTATTTAGATTAATTTGTTTTATGTGGGGACCCCATTTATAAGCAATTTGCTTTTTTGTGGCCCTGACCATATATACTTGCTCTGTATTTTGTATGTTTTAAATAATTTATTTTTCTGTTGTATGTTTTGCTTTTATATGGTTCCATAAAGTCAATACAATTCAAAATTCCAAGGAGACATAATAATAAAAACCCTAATTATATTTGGGGAATTTCTCACAACAGTCAGTTCTCTTCAGTCAATACAACCTGCTTGAAATTTACTTTCAGTGTATGAAATCCCTAAAGAAATTGATTGGTTTAAAGGTACTATGTCCCTTTTGCAGCCAACCTAAAATGCTGTAGAACTTTGCAGGAATTATGAATATGTCATATATGTCCTATCTGTGAAATTTAAACGTTAGCAGTGTCCTCATATTCAAATTATGCAAGGAAACCCGTTTACTTGCTAGACTTCACTGTCAGACACCTGAGTGACTGACTGGCTTTTTTCTTCTTCTTTGGTAATAACATACATGAAAAGAGTTGTAAAGGGTACATGAGCATTTGTCTACATCAATAACCCACTTCTTGTGATGGCCAAGATTAAACTGATTGAATCTTTGCGCAGCATAAAACGTATGACCATTCGGTACAATTGTCTGAAAATCAAGACTATTACTTTTGGGCTCTATAGCCCTAAAGTCGATTTGACAACTGATAGTCATTATTTTCCCACTTGAAGACATTTTCAAGCCCCACCTTTTTTAGGGAAGTTCTAAATTAGTATTATCTTTCAAATGCAGTTGGAATTTAACTTTTTCATTTTTTTGGCCTGCAAATGGGACATAGTACCTTTAAACAAGAATAGAAATGCAGCTATATTACAGGGAAAAAACTTCATTAGGAAATCAGAGGATGAGAGATTAACATCTGATACAACATCCACAGTCAGAAGATTATCACTTCAATCTGGGGAGTCTACAGCGACACCTTGATTTGAATTTCTCCTTACCCACAATGCATCAGCAGAACGACAGGCATGGGCATCCACCTAAATTCTATTTCTCATGAACTCATCACCAAATGAGATTAGATAGTGGCTGCCAGCTATACACTAGTAATTGAGTTAAGAGGTAGAGTCCCAGCCAGTGTGTAATTAGAGCAAATCATAATTAGCTTAGGATAGAATGCATATATATTAGATGTGCCCTTTCAATTGAGTTCTTCAATGACATAGTCTTGATGAAGATCCTTCATTGTCAAACTACTATCCTTGTTTTCTCTCATGGTCATTTTCCAATCTTACTGATTGCATCAAACTTGTGCATACAACTCATTAAGTCTCCTTTGCTACGAGCTCTTCAAGTTATGTCCTCCATGTCATTGTATAATATTAACAGATTTGGGACGTAATATATTTATTCAGATCTGACAAGAAATGCACTTGATTCTTGAAGTATGTGATATCTGGGTTTGGTGACTGAATTCATTTTTTTTTTTGTGGGGGCCCTATTTATATGCAATTTGCTTCTTTGTGGTCCTGACCATATATTTGTTTTGTGTATTCTATACAGACCATATGGTTTAATAAATTCAATATAAAATTGAATTAAAAAAAATTCAATTCATTATCTGAATTCCTTCAAATAAAAATAAACCATGACACAAATACCCCCAAAAGTCAGTAAACTGGGAAGAGTAACTAAATCAAATTTTACAACCGTTAAATATAGTGTTTATGGCAATCACAAGCCTTTTATCCTAAATGTTACATCATAGCAGGACAAAACTTAATGACCAAGAAAAAAGAGGCTGGATCAATGCAACCCCTGTTATATATGTCTTTCCTCTACCTGCCATCTATCTTTGCCTTGAAATTTCATATAGTAAACATCATTAGGTCAATCAATCCTACATTATACATGATGAAACTGTTTTCTTACTCATCTCACTCAAGAACTATAACTGGTTGAAGCAAGCAGATGAAATACAGATCATCTAGAACTACACTATTTACATGTAGAGATCTATTATCACTGTAACATAATCCGCGCTAATGGGGCTGACATTATGCGCAATTACATCTACACGTACTTGCACGTTTGTGTTGTGTGAATGTCTAAAGTGTAAAAGTTCATGTATGGAGAAATACCCCATACAAATACCATACTTCTGCAAAGAATGTCCGTCATATTTAGTTTTTAACTCGTTGGGTTTGAATTAAGCTTTTTAATTAATTTTAAATGCCCCCACATAATAATAGAAACTATAAAGTAAATGAAAATAATCACTGCATTGATAAAACCGTTAGATATAATATATACATTGCTACATCATGAGATAACCCTAAAGCATCACTCTTCTCACAACAAATTGACAATGCTTTACAATACATACATTTAGCATCCATATTCAAACAGCAAAGTGGCTATTCATTTTTGGAGATCAAACGTTTGACCACGTACATGTACATGTCTATAATACAGACAGAGCAGATACGAAAGAGAAACAGAGAGAGAGAGCAAGAGCGAGGGAGAAAGAGAAAGAGACAGACAGACTAGACAGAAAGGGAGACAGAGAAATAAAATATGGACAGGGTTAGATGACCACATTATAAGTACAAGTTGTGAGGCACAGCATGTAATATACATGGAAAAGTAATTGCATGAAAGTTCCACACTGCTTACTATTTAAAGGACCAGTTTACTTTATTGTGTCATAATTGTGTTAATTTGGTCAAGAATGACTAAACTACAGTGTTGTAAGTTAACAATACCTATGATATTCTGTTTAACAAAAATAATAACTTTTGATAAGCATTCCCTGAACTGGTAAAATAATTGTCATATGAATTACTCTCCTCATATACAATTCCCAGAAGATTCATGCCATTTTCATGTAACATTTAATAATATACTTGTAAACTTGCAATATGGCACTAGCAACAATCTTAGTTCAATGTGTAATGCCACTGATTTCAATTTTGGATGAAACTAAACGTAAGCTTCCACCTTCAAAACTACAAAATGTAGATCATTGGCTGTTCAACATAAATTGCAATTTTGGATGTTGGACTACTATTACCCTTAAAGATTTCTTGCGAGATTACTATCGACTCATGTCGGTACACTTATTTCCTATCCATCTGGAATAACATAATGGAGTACCACCATCCTTTGTGCAATGCAGATGCCCCCGTAGGCTGCTAGGTATGCTACTGTGACATAGTCTTGCATCGTGACCAGAACGCATGGTGTGTGACATTTCGGCTGCCAACATGTTATTCTCTAGACGAAATTGGATTTTCCATCCTTGTCAGAGATTCTTGGAGGAATTGACAGGAATTCGAAGGGAATCCTGATGTATGAATAAATAGGTGTCTATGCTCGTATTTAAATGAGATGAGGCTTTGGATCAGGTATCTCCTTTCATTTGTTATTGGACCAGTGGGAGTCTGTATGTTAGGCATGCTACGTGAATGAACATGTAGGCTGCGATGCACTATTTTGTTACATGAATGATTGTTAAAGAGACAAGATCACATTGTGGATATGTCACAATCCAGTCAAGATTCTTTTTGTAGTTACAGCATCTGTCTTGCTTCACAAGTTCATGGCATATTTTTCTGATAAAGATCAAGAATATGACCTGATTGGCTTACAAGATTTTTGTGGCATGTTTACCAAATAACAACCCGGACTAAAAAACTGACGCAATAGTTGCTATCATTACAAACAATAATGATACCGGTAATAATAATACTAATTATAATAATGTGCTTAACATGGAAAAATATAACAAAGCCATTGTAATTTCATCACAAGGTTATGAATATGATATAGCACAAAAAGGTTTTGTTTGCTTTTTATACTATATCGCAATAAATCATTATTGAATCATTATTCCTTTACAAAACCAGCACAAAATTAGAATTTCTTTCACCTTGCACCAATGATTTTACAACTTGAAGTGGTTATGCAATGTAGCATAGACAATTAACTTATTAACTGTTGGCACAAAAGAATGAATGGGAGGGATGGGGGGGGGGGGGAGAGAGACTGCTTTTATTCATTTGTATGCCTCCTTATAGTACTCTAGATCCACCAATAAACCCAAATCCAAAGTGAGTCCAGCTTGGGTTGGACCCTGGTAATCTAGTCCACGACAATTTGCACAACAGGGCTGTGCAAATATGAACTCTTGACTCTAAACCAATAAACTTGTAGCACCAATGATCGCTGACCATAGTCCAATGTCCTTGTTTATTTTGTGTGTGTCTTGATGACCAATCTAGCCTAACTTTTGTGCTCTGACTGAATGACAAACATTTAGGCTAGGTTCAAATGTATCTGTTCCGTGAAAACATAACTGAGAGAGCCTCCAGGACAGTAAAAATGTCTGGAAACAAACCCAAGATGTGCTGTAAAGAAATCCATTCATCGCCAAAAAACACTGTACAGCTACAACTTCCAAGTGAGCCAACACAAACAAAAACATTTTTATTTTCTCAACTACATGCAACATGAAGCAAACATTGAGCGCGTGACCACAAACTCATTAATTTCCATTCGGATTAAAAGCTTCCTATTAATACATCAAATTCCACCGCATAACCATGATGGCATAAGAAAAACAAATCAGGCTACAACACAAGTGGATCTTTATAATTGCTCTGATTGTCTCTTCTAGAGGAATTCAGAGAGAGAGAGAGAAGGAGAGAGATGAAATGGGGATAGGGAGTAAGAAGTAGATTGAATAGTTGAAGTTCCAGCAATGAACATTCTTCAGGGCCTGGCTGAAAAGGGAAGTACGTCTCTAATTTGAGGCTAAAGACAGACATCAATCAGTATGCGGTCAAGAGAGAAACCTCAATCATGTGTTGTAGATATACAGACTGATACCTCCATAAATCTACATGTACACATGTTATAACGAAACCATAATTTATTAAGTTTGTTTTGTTTTTGCTTTGCTCAGAGGTTAGGGAAGATAAGAGATTTGACAAAAATGTTGTGCACATATCAAGAACATCTATGCATAAATTTAAGAAGTGATATAGGATAAATTGGAATTCACATGTACATGAATTTGCCCTAGTTAAAGTCTTTTTTAAAATTCTACAATAGAATACTCATCATTCTTCGGTTTTCGATAAGTATTCTGCATATGTTTATGTGTGCAAGATTCTTTCAACACTCTATTTCTATGTCTTTAATCCTACTTAAGGTTCATATGGTGATCACTTAAATCAAACATTCCCTAATAAAATATGGAATGAAATAATAAACAACAACATCTTTCAAAAGTGGTGGTATGTCATCTTTGAGACAAGGAAAGAGAGTCCTAGAGTACAAAAAGAATGAAGTCTAGACTAAACTAAGAAACAAAACCAGACAGTATGATAGATGATGCTAGTTTACCTCCTTGCCAGTTGGGATGTGCTTTGCCAGCTTGACTTTGGCAAAATTTCCCTTGCCAATAGTCTTGATGAGACGGTATTTGCCAACATGGGGTTGGTCATCACCTGTTCTACCCCTACTCCTCGATGAGCCGGAATTGGTTGAATCATCTCCCTGTATTTAATAATCAAAGTGGAAAATGTGGTCAAGCCCATGTCACTTACCGGTATGTGGCTTCTGCTTGATAATATAAAGGTATGATTGGAAAATGACCCTCTAAAAATCAGAAATACCTGATTTTGTATTGTGACTCTTATGGAAGCTATAGCAAGATCCCTTTGTAAACGTAATTTGACTTATTTACTGCCCCCCCCCCCCCCCCCGGATAAACATATAAGATTTGTAGGAAGCTTAGTTTTAATTCTTGGACAATATTAAATTGGGCTACGCTAAATTATCCAGCAAGTCTATTTTGAATATTTTCTATTCAATTTAATAAATGTCTATGATTCTTATCATTTTTTTTCATGCATTCTCAGCCAATCAAGGATTGCAATATTTAATTTAAAAATGGCTTACTTAATCAGCCGTTCTTCCTTGACATATTAAGAACTAAAGAGTCCTGCAATGAATCACTCAGCCTGAATAGTGAATAAGTGCATGTAACTTGAGGGGTAGGTAAGCATTACTTACATGTGACCGTGAGTTAACTCGAGAATGAGGGTGTCCACCATGGGAGTGGGACCCAGTCTCGTGGACTGTTGTCAGGTTGGGCATCCTGGACATCTCTTGTATACAATCACATTAAAAGGAAACCTGTCGGGATTAAAAACAAAACAAGAAAGAGAAAGAAAACAAAAATTAGAAATTGGGTTTACTGCATGAAAGCATTCAGAATGATCCGTGACAGTACTGTCTGCTGTGCCCGCAAATAAAGCCAAAGTATAATGTTGTATAAATATCTGAAAAATTCCTGATAATGTTTTTAAACCAAGTTATCTTCAATGTAATTTTTTTAAACTAATTGATAAATATTAGCTGCTGCAAAGTATTTGACTCCATACATATAGGTAGAATGATACCTGAGACATGAAAATAATTTACAATCTTGACCAGGATGTAAATTAGCATATATATGAGACAATTATGTGTAAAACCTATGCACAGCTGGTGTATGAATATCTTGCTAGGCCTATGCTGAATTTCTTTCCAATATATATATAAACTATAATCCATCAAAAATCTTGGAAACAATAACAATTTTTTGGCACACATGTATCTTTTGATACACATTAAATAATAAAAGACCTCATTTAACAGTTTCACTTTCATTTTTCATATTGTTTATTTTGACACCAACACTCTCAATAGACTATAAATCATGTGTCAGATTTTGAATTTCAAATCAATGGTTCACCAGTATACACTACTTTCTCACACCGAGCAAAAAACAGAGACATGGCAATCTATCGCTTTGAGAGGTTTTACTGGTACACACGCATGAAATATAATACTCTGTGCACAATACAATCACATTACTTTAGCTACCTGAGATACAGTGTAAATAAAATATGCAATTTCCCCTTTTATTTCCTTTTATTTCATAAATAATCTTTTTTAAACCCCTATGATAATGCGTTGATACATGTAGAAACCCAAGTGTTATTTTACTTCATAATCCACCAGCATTCAGTGGAAGTCTGTTGCTCACTGCATACACAGACCAAGTGGAAATATTTTTAAAATGAAACCATATCTTACGGGATTCATTAACTTTTACATGTATCTTCATATCATATTCATAACCACATTTCTATACAATAACAATGGGACCTACATGTACATATAGAAGGTTCCATGATTCATAGGATCCTTTATTCTATGTTCAATAGTCAGGGAGGGGAGATTTCAATGTCAATAGATTCCTAATAAAGTATATATCTTAAACGTTAAACCTTGCATCTTTGATCCTTAACCACAACCTTTCTATGTACAAGTGCACTACAGTAGGTGTAGACATTGTGGCGAGTATGAATCATGTATTATTCATGAAGAACAAATATTGATCTAATCGCCATTATTACAAAAATACATACATGACAGAGGATGTCAATTTGAAGAAAAACGTGGATGTGATTGTGATAAGAATTTACATGTTGTTCCAAAATTCTTATCTTGAAAAGTCACATCACCCTAGTGTACATGATATGTACTCTCATGTATGTACACATGTACATGTAGGCCAATGAAATGCACACTACATGTACATGTACTTGTGAAAATATAAAATTGTGAGATATATCATAGTGAGAATGTTTGTTTTCAGTGAAGCTTCATATTGAATAGATAGTGGCCTTCTATTTTGAATTCTGTACATGTACTCATACACATACTCTATGAACCATGAATAACGTATTAGAGAAGACCTTATGCACCATTGTAATATTCCCAATGCACTTGAGCTGATGAAAGGCCGACTGCACAATGTACAGGAACTAGTATTCGTGCCTGAGGTCAAGGTTCATTGAAGCGATAATATCCTCTCTTCTCTCTCTCTCTCCCTCTCTGGTGTACAGGTCCATGTACCCCATTGCAGACTGCAGTATTTTCTCTGAGTCAACATCATTTTCTTATCATTATACAAGTCTCTTGCCTTCTGTGTTTTCCTGTCTATCAGTAACAATAACTGTAATTTTTTTGTTGCAATTCTCAGTCTGGAATCCTTGTCAATATTGTCCCTCATATTACATATGCTCTCTTCTCTCCTGTCAGCTACATGTATATACAGACCCACTTGCACTGAACAGCTGTCAAATCTTAAAGGGAGATCCAATTCTTGTGATAAGTTTATTTCCATGAAAGCAGAAATATTAGATATAAACAGAATGGCGAAAGTTATGGATATTTGAATATATGAGAACACTAAGTCAATGCGAATCTCAAATAGGCAGTTTGGTCAGTGGATTGTGAGGTAGTCGCGATTAACTCTACCGTTTGTCGTGTCCAAAAACATCATTAACTTCTGTTTTTCTCCTTGGCGCCATCTCCCTTGGGGCACTGCTCAAAATGTGTTGTACATGTAGATAGCATATTATTATAGATCCTCTAAAGAGAAATGAATCTCCTGAGTCATACATTTTTGAAAATGTGAAATTTTAGTCGTTGTGTGTGTTGGAACAAATGTGAAAGTTGTCCGCCACTACATCACAGAGACATTACAGATTCTGCCAATTTAATGAGTCCATACCTACATGTAATTCATAACTTTCTCTTTCTTCCTGATTTTATTCAATCCTTCACCAATCTGCTTCTCTGATGTTTCAAGGTTTGATAGCAAAATATGAATAAGAGATGGTTCTAATTTCTTTATCTTATATTTCATATTTCAAGCCATGGAATTATAATTTAAAAAATAGCAATTTGTATTTTGTAAATGAAAACACTTGACCATGATAAGAGTTACTTTTGACGGATATCATGCTCTAGCATACAATATACCTGTTAATGACATCTCTCTTTAATCATTTTGTCATTAGTTCTGATGACCAACTCCACTTTTTTGTTATACATCAGGCATACTAATGAAAACAACTACTGAGAGAGCTGACTAATCACACCAACATCCTATGAGGTAGTATTACCATTCTACCACAATGAATTGATCATGTACATTATGTATGAAGATGTGACTCACTCCACTCTAACACTGGTATTATACATTGATGCTTCACTCCCAACTCAAAATTTTTAATTTGCTTATACAGTGTATATCAAGGACATTGGTCTTTAGGCCTGTCTTCATCAGCTCGAGTTTGCCAAATAACTCGCTATTTTAACTAGCATCATCTAAAATTAGCCAGTTAATTTGCGGGTTATTTGGTCGAGAAAATATCCAGAGAAATCTTGGTCTTGTTTCCCAAATAGCCCGCTATTTGTGAAATAGCAGGTTAATTTGCGCCCGTCTTCATCAGACCGAAGTATGGAGTCAACTTCTCGATCCCATGATGCTCAACGATTTCCGGTTTTCCGTGTTTGTAAATAAACTGTACATCTGTGTACGATCCGACACGTAGCACATGCGGTCTGCCGTCCACCTTTTTTTTATAACGCGGGTAAAATCTTAAATCTGCGCGCTGATCATACAGTTGGTCATGAAGTGCGCATGCGCCAATCTCTGGTTTATTTTCCGAGCTAGTTTGTGATGAGCATATCATTCTTGTGAAGACACAATTTTGAGCTTCAGGAAAAAATCATGAGCCTGAAAATAGCAGGTTATTTGGCAAACACAAGCTGATGAGGACAGTCCTTTTGAGTACAGCCACTTCTTTTGAAATCTATCTCTGTCTGCATTTATGAGAAAAGATGATCAATATTATACATGTACAATTGTACATGTAGGTCTAGGTTGAGAGCTTTAGTGAATCTACACCAATAATGAAAACATGAGCTCAAAGCTATCTACATGTAGTACAAATTACAAAACTAGTTCAATCTTAAAAAGTTCATTCTCTTAAAATTTGATCAGTCTGATAGCAAGAGCACCTCCGTGTAGGTGAAGTACTAGGTGACTGCTTAGTACAGTGGCATATATACATGGAGCTCATTAACTTGCAGGTGAAAAGTAGAGAGCCGGACTTGAGCCACTCAAGCGGCAGAAATACCCTCAAGCCTAGCAATCATCCACTGCTACAGTCCTGAGGTAATAGATTTTGAATAACAGACCAAGGCACTAAATCCATATCAGAAATGCACATTCATACATGTCAAATAAAAAAAAGAGAAAAAAAGAGAAAAAAAAAGGGAAAATATATTTCATTTGTCCTACTGACTGCTGAACGCAAACAAATAGAAATCTAAGAAGGCACAAGGATATTAGAATGATTGTAAGCCATGATTCAACCCCCCCCCCCCAAAAAAAAAGAAGAAGATTAAATTAAATTAAAATAAGAGGATGAGGTCCAACTAGCATTAATTCCATTTGCGTCTCTAACAATACAAATATAAAAAACCTGGAAGATGAATAATTTCTGCACATAGCTTGCTATGTAAAAGATCAATGAGAAAGGTTATTTGAGTTAAAGGTAGCACTCATAAATAAGATATTTGCCCTGCAACCCTGATACATTGTGTAGGTTTTAATGAAAATTATAATTCATTCATTATTGTGATTTCAAATGTGACTTTTGGAATTGATGGAGTTTATGTAAATTTACTATTCACACTCAAAATGAAGCTTTCAAAATATCTTTAAAATAGATTTTGTATACATCTTAAATGGATAGATCCCTCAGCTCCCCCACATTCACATCCCTTTAAAACAGGACTCAACTAGACATACAAATTGAATAAACCTAAAAGCATTCTTACTATCTATGTACCTCTATCTATCCAAGGTACCTCACACACCTTTGCCTATGTACACAGAAGTGTAAGTTGCCACAAACCAGGGAGTACACCAAACTCATTGGATTTACACTATCACAATCTTTGGATTTAGTTTCCTGCTTACCGGTACTGTTTTCTCACAAGCAATTATCATTGGAAAAACAAGAAAAACAAATACAGCATTTGCTACTAAGTACAAGTACATGATTGGCTTGGTGAAGTTTGTAAATGTACATGTATGAAAACAAATTTACAGAAGAAAAAAACTTACATAACATGTACATGTATGTATATATTTTTGGTGGTTTGGTTTGTTTGTTCATATGTTGATAAATTACATTTGTTGGAGGGGGCACTTATTTGAGAAGAACAAGTAAGAAAATTGTACAAGTAAAGCAACACTTGTTATTGGTAAAGAGAGTAAAAAACTTGCAAAGGCATACATGGGATAAGGTGTAGAATTAGGAGAAGTGTAAACTCAACCCTGGACAGCTGAAAAGGTGGGCAAGGGAACAGGCATTATTGAATAACGAATCCTCATGTCTATAGCAGCTTAGACTTGGATTTTACCTGACTGACCTGGGCTGGCTGGCTGGATGTGACACTAGAGTGATAGCTGACAAGAGCTACCATGAAACCAGGATGTCATATATATGTAGGATATCTGCTTCATAATTGAACTATATTGATGCACACAACACAAGAATATTTAAGAATAAAAATAAATTATTTCTTCCACATATGAATTTCTAACAGGTTCCCATTGATGGATAACAGCACATTCTTCTGAACATAGTGTACAAATCAGTCAGTTCATTAATGACGATTTTCACATCAAATGATGTTATCACAATTTCCTTTTCACTAGTACATAATCATTTGATCATCAAACAGAGGTTTACACAATCCAATGGGAATGAAAAGAATTGCCCAGTAAACACATACAGGCTACATATCAGTATGTAACTATGTAAACATAGTCTTTGTGACATTTTACGGAAGTTACGATCATTAGAGACCAGTCTTAGGGGAGTCACAGTCAGGTAATTTATGAGCAGACAATTCCTTGCTGTCTAATCACTGATGTACATGTACATTCCATGCTGAATAAAACGAACCCTGAAATGCAGCCTCTCTCTTGCTGGAGGGAGGACAGGTTATATCAGCTGAACTCCCTCCAATGCAAGGTACCAGCTTCAACTTAATGTCAATACACACCGGGGGGCTTCACATTCGCTCAAATATAATGAAAGTAAGAAATTCCTGCTTGTATGTCTGTGTGTAGTGATATTGCAGTTAAGGCATCAAATCTCTTTATATCTGGATGTGAGGTGCTAAAGCCTCATCATCAACTTAAAGATAAACTTGAGTTCTGGTAAAAAAAGAAAATGAATTCTCACAGAATCTAACGAAACTTACACCGAATGTTTAAGATTACAAATAAATGTCATGTGCCGAACAATTTTGGAAGAAAATGTATACTGGCTGAGTAATGAGCATAGAAAGATAAGGAAATCAAGGTAGTACTAGCCCCGACACCATGTGTGTTGTCCCATATACATCTTTCTGTGTAAGTGATTGTTACTTTACCAAGACTCTGCCAAATTTATGATGATTTTGATGACTCCAGAACCTTGCATTACACACCATTACTTACATGCTATATGATCAACTCTTCTGATCCATTCCACACCTTTTCTTTCACAATGCAATCGCATTACCAGAACTCAAGTTTATCTTTAGAATCAATAAAATACAGGGCTCCTATGAATAAGTTTTAATAAGTTCAAGCCACGCAATCAAACTCAATCTCTTAACTATTCCTCTGTTGGGATTCCTCCACATGTTGGATAATCCTAAATGTGAAAACATACATTCTCCAATGAAAACGCCCTGTACCTCCTGAGCTGAAGCATTTGCACTCCTTTTTTTAGTGGCACTGTCACAGAATAAATTCCTCTTTAATTGTGGTCAGCCATTTTGAAATTTGAGCAGAGTGCACTTGAATAAGGGCTATTTCATCCTTGAAATGATGGGAGCTGTGGACGTCATAGAGACAACCCTCACCCAGTCCCACATTATGTTAAAGATGACATTTCAGATAGACGCAGAGACAATTGATAACGAGATATGGGCATTATGAGCAGCTGATTGACTTGTATGATAAACTCCAAAATACACCTGCCACATCAAATCAGAATTTGTCTAGATTCATTAGATAAATCTTAGATGAGTTATAATAGACTGTTCCTGGCTTATTAAAACAAAATTTCTTTATCTTGGCCTGTTCATTAGTTTAATCACTATAAGCTTTTACTCTGTGGCTCCTTTCATTTTGTTTTAAAAAATAGATAAAAATCAAACAGAGTTTTAAATATAACAGGAAAAGAGAGGGGAAAATATAATGAGGGAGAACAGTATAAATGCTGATGAGGCTACCCTTGGTAAACAAGACATATTATTATAATTATGTAAGTGAAAAATTATGTGAATTCTCTATTATTCAATCTAACTTCAAAGAATAAAGGCTTGTTCAGATATGATGCAGCAAAACCACAGCGTTTATTTAAAATGATGACATTAAGTGTAATACACATGTATGCTTCAACAAAGCTCAGTGAGTGTTGCATACAGTTGCCATTCATTTTCACCAACAACAAAAACTGTGACGAATTCTTTGAGGCAATTTACCATGCCAAATCTGAACAAGCCTTAGTAATCAAGACAAATAGTGTAATCATTTTTTTGTTTTTTGTTTGCTTGTGTTATGCTTTGTTTTAAAGATTATCTTGCTGCCCTTGTCAAATAATACTATATTTGGGAAGTCGTTTTGAAGGCTGAATACTACTTTTAACATTTGCAAAAGATAAACAGTCCTAAGTGTACTCCTTATCTCTGTCTGCTATGTGACACAGAAGTGTCAAATGATTATGCCCATCATGATCATGATGTAAACACAGACCATTACATCTACAGTATAGGCATAAATGTACAAGTACTTCTAAATGATAGCATGAAACTTGTTAATGTGTAACTAATCATTTCACAAAATGAATATAGCTAACAGTTTTATTCATGATGGTACAATGTACGTGTTCATTGTGTCTCACATTCACAGTGTGTGTTCAGCATTTTACTACCTGCAGTATGAATGCATATTACATACAACTCCAATTGCTCAACACAGAATAAAATTATGTACATGTATGTACACCCATTTATGACAGTTCCCAAAGTGATGCACTTGTACTCTGGAGCCTGGCACAGCTGACATTTAGTAACGAGATGAATACAATGCATGGTGATGAGTCACACCTTAGTTTGAATAGCCAGGATTCTATACATAAGGTCATTTCTACATGTTACAGCATGCATTACACTGCATAACATAATTGTAATTTTATTTAGTCCGGGAATTACCTTGATAGGCCTGTTTGTTATTCCCACCATGCTATGAGTTGTATACACATGCTGATTGCATTTAAAAATAACCAAAGGTGGAAATAAACTTGAATTAAATTGAATGGAGTTTATTACTACAATAGACACGATGTACAGTACATGTTGTATTCAAAGTAAAATTCTGATAATACATATTCATGATTTTGTATGCGAACAAAAAGTATGTTTGTACATGTATGTATGCAGAACTGTAGCATGGCTTCTATAGTGTCGCTTTAGAAATTATATAAAAAGATCAAAATCAAAGTTGAGCACTACAAATAAATACAGTACATGTACATCATGGGTATTTGTCGAAGTCGGGGCCAGCGAGTCCTAGAAAAAAAATTGGAGATAGTTGAAAATCATTGTAGGGGAGATTGGGTAACAATAACCCTACATCATATCATAGAAGAGGGAGGTCAAAAACTATAATTATATCTTCATTCAAATCCAGCATTTCCAGAATTAAAATCAATTTAAATTTCATATCAAACATCAACGTTAGTTACATTGTTTGTAGCATGTCAAAATGTATAGAAGCTATAGTAGCAAACAATGTGCATTCATCCTTCACGCTTTAATCTTCATGCTCGACTGTAATTTTGCAATCAATAGCAAATCAATAGTGCGCCCTTCAGGAAGATTTCAAAAAGTTCAAAATTATTAGGTCTCTACATTTGTGTACACCTGCAAACAACTAACTTTACATGTACATTTGCAAGGATTTGTTCCAAGTCAAATTAAATTGTGATAAAAGATACATGTATGATGCATAGCCTTTTATTCTTCATTCATTTTTTGTCTTCTTCAGTTTAGGAGAACATCACCTTCAGCCCCTATTCATTTTATCTGTGCTGGTCATGATGTATGAAATATTTAAGGAAAATTAATTTTAATGTATTTGCCGGCGTAAAGGCCGCAGTATTTTTGGAAGAGAAAATATCAAAAAGTCGGGGTGCGGCCTCAGCGGTGAAAGAGTAAAAAAAAATCCAAGTCAAAACCATGAAACACAGCACAAATTTGTACATATGGGACAACAATGAAAGGTGATGGACATTTCTAGAATAACTGTCTAGAATAACACATGTTTCACCGGCCTCAGCGGTGAAAGAGTAAAAAAAAATCCAAGTCAAAACCATGAAACACAGCACAAATTTGTACATATGGGACAACAATGAAAGGTGATGGACATTTCTAGAATAACTGTCTAGAATAACACAGGTCTCACTGACAATTATGTGATATATATTTTTTAAATGAAGGGCAAAGTTTTGTCAATCTCGTAAATAAAATTCATAACTTACCAACCAAACTCTACTGGTAGATCTAGATTTAAGTTTTTGCCATAGCTAAAGCAACCTCAATCCTCTCGCTCGTGCGAGCAAAGCCATAGCGCAATACATAAGAGAAAGGCACAATATATACACAAGAGAAAGCTGCAAGTGATAGCATCAGAGTCGGGATGGCCGAGCGGTCTAAGGGTGCGTTTAATCGACACTTTTTCACCCTAGAATCACGGTTTCTAAAGACGTTTAGTTTAAAACGCAATGCGTTCAAGCGATTTTTTCGTCGGTCGTAAAAATAAACGTGTTTGAAAACACAAACATGAAACGCTGAAAAAGATGCGTTTTGTATCATGATTCTGCAGAATCACGGTCGCTAAAATTTGATTGAACGGACGGAGTTCTCAATCATTATTGTATGACGGAGCCTGTTCCGGTTTGGGCAAAAACCGCGCGCCTGCTTTTCATGCAATTTGCGTTTACTATACCATGCTCTTTATCGTGGCCTGTTCCGTTATGTTATACCTTGTTTTCCTTCTATCTTTTTCTCTTTCTGTCTTTCCTTATGTTATTCTTTGTTTCTTCCTTCTATTCTTATGTTATTTTTGTTTTTTTCCTTCTATCACCTTCTCTTATGTTATTCTTTAATTTGTATAATTCTATCACTTTCTCTTTTGTTATTCTTTGTTTCTTCCTTCTATTCTTATGTTAATCTTTGTTTTTTTCCTTCTATCAGCTTTTTTAATGTAATTCTTTGTTTTAAGCATTCCATCACTTTCTCTTTCTGTCTTTCCTTATGTTATTCTTTGTTCCTTCCTTCTATCACCTTCTCTTATTCTTTGTTTTTATAATTCTATCACTTTCTCTTATGTTATTTCTTTGTTTCAATCATTCTATCACTTTCTCTTTCTGTCTTTTCTTATGTTATTTTTTGTTTCTTCCTTCCATCACCTTCTCATTCTTTGTTTTATTATTGCGATCTATGCTCAAAACAGCAGTCGACAGTCGGCCGTAAACAATTCCAAAAAGCGCGCGCCGAAGTTGACCTATACTTCCTGGATCAAACTGCGAGTGTGATCCGCAGTGGCTGGGATCGAAATGAGCTAGAATCAGCGTTGATGAAAAATCGCTTGAAGGCTAACCGCAGTGACCTTGTTTTTTGTAACGGTGTTTTGATTTGTGATTCATGTTTGTGATTCTAGCTTCGAAAATTTGATTGAACGCACCCTAAGACGGTGATTTGGGTCGCATCTACATTTGTACAGGTGGGTTCATATCCCGCCTTCGACAATTTTTTAATATTTTTGTTTTGTTTAAATGTCAAAATCGGGGATGCGGCCTTATCGCCGGCAAATATGGTAGTCTGTATTGGTATGCTTCAAATTCAAGAGGTTAAATATTCCAAAATATAAACAGTTCTTTATTACCTTTGCGACATCCCTATTTTGGTAATTTTTGTCAATAAAATATCAGGCCTTAAAATAATCAACGGCCAGGCCGTCGATGCTCCTATGACTGGCCGTGGTGCCCTCCCAAAAAAAGATAAATTCACGGCCAAAAAGGCCGTGCCCTTTTTTTCAAACTGGCCGACGTGCCTCTTTTTCCAACTGGACGTGCCCTTTTTTTGAAATTTGCGCTCATAAAACCACCAATTGCGCCCATATTCATCTAAAACTAAAAGACGGCAAGGCGCAAGTGTTTTCCGTGAAAATGCGCCCATAAATTATTAGAACAGTAAAAATACACGAATCACGAACAGTTTGCCGCCTACGAGCTCTCTTCTAGCTTCGTATTTAGTGCTTTAATAAGGCGCAAGTGCCGTGAAAATGCGCCCTTTGTTATTATATTGGCAATGCGCTAGCGCGCGCACGTACGTTCATGCGATCGCTTGATATGCATGGTGCATGCTGTTGACGCACGCACGTACGTACGTACAAATCGAAGGCCAGGATCAAGAAAACAAATCGTCAAATGGAGAAATAAACAAGCATTCAAAGAGTCATTCGAGATCTGTCGAGGTTTGTTTGTAGGTCTAGTTTATTATTTTATCTCAAATAGAATTTAGAATTATCTTATTAATAAGTTAAGAACACCTACGATGTTCTCGATCGTAGTTACTCTCTTTGCCACCAGCCGACCTAGCTTCAAAAAGCTACCCCGCCAGCTTCCCAAGACGAACGTTTCGAGTCCCGGTAAAATTACGCGCTGCGAATCTCCGAGGGTGCATCGGTTTCGCTGGCAAACTTCCAGCCCGACAGCTTCCCACCAAAAGTGGCGAGAGTGTGTGTGCGAGGAACGATTTTGGTTTCGTGAACGCACGTTAACGCAACTGAGCTGAGCGTGTCCTTTTCAGCTGTCGAATGTCTAAGGACATTTTTACATCTTATTTCATTAGTTAGGCCTATCTAGACCTTTCTATACAACAGTTAAAAAAATAATTTCTTCAAATTTGCTCCTACTACCGAGAGTGTGGCGGAAGGTTTGTGTGTGAGGTGCGATTTCGATTTGGGATACCCGGCCCGGTAAACTTGCCAAGTCCTTCTGACTTTCGATGTTTGTGACATTGACAATTTATTTATTCATTTGCTCATCAATATTTTTAGTTACTTTAAACTACTGTTTAATGTGCAAGTTTGATGTTCTTAATCAATCTTTCCTGTTCATATTGTTAAGATTAAAAAGTTATTAAATTGATCGTTCTATTCACATTATGAAATTAACATTGTAGACTCTCTTTGAACTTATGATTAGATAAGGGGCCTATCTGTTTTTTGAAAATCGCCCCTTGCTCTGGTAAATTCCTGTGGGCAAGGGGCAACTTAAACAAAAAATTGCCCCTTGCTCCTGGCTGCTAAATCTAAGGCTTGCGGGCTGCCGCCTTGTTTGTATGTACCGTAGACCTCTATACATTCTGTGAAGAAGCTGGTGCTAAAAGTCATGGGAAATTGATCCCGCAAAAGTTTCATAAAATACACATGACATCTAACAAAAATAGAATCAATTTTTTTGGCCTTATACTCGATGCCCTTTTTGTAAAATATTTTGGCCTCGATGCCCTTTTTGTAAAAATATTTTGGCCTTGGTGCCCTTAAAAATATGAGGTACTCAAGGCCAAACTGGCCTTGCCCTAAAAATGACGAAATTTAAGGCCTGAAATATAAAAGGTGGAAGAAAAGGGATTTCAGTGAATCTCCAATCAGGCAATTCTGCTTACAAATAAATTTCAATTAATATAACTTTGTATTATGAAATGGGTTTTGATGTTCATAAGTCATTCTAAATGTAAATGCAAATTTAGGGTCTAATCTAAGGGGGGTGAATTACGGTGTACCAATCAACTGAAAAAATAGTTTGTATACGCCTAGGATGAATAATATCAACTTAAAAAAAACTTTACTCAGCTTTATGTGGACTAAAGGATAAGGATAATGACCAAAATCTAGAATAATATAGTATTAATGACTGCTTTGAGAGAAATAGTTGTTTTTATACGCTCAAGGGAAGGTTAGAATTGTGCTATTACCCGAGGCGTGCCGAGGGGAATAGCCCAATTGTAACCTTCCCGAGAGCGTATAAAAACAACTATTTCTCGAATATTAAAGCAGTCATTAATACTTTTATATGCCGAAAAAAAATAGACTAAAAAATAAAAAATAAAAAATACTTTTTTTTTTGGTCGAAGATGAGATTCGAACTCTTGCGTACAAAAGGTGATGTATCTAAAGTCAGCGCCTCAGACCTTTCGGCCATCGCGCGCTATTAACATGCTTGGCAGTTTTGTACGATATATACATTAAAATGGATTGAAACCGGCTTCGCGTGTGATGAATGCTTCGCAAAAGCTCCATATACGGACTCTTCTTTTACTTTTGCAATGCATATTGGCACGAACTTAGATCAAGATCTATCGGCAGATGTTGTTTTTTTGTTTTTGGAAGTTTATTTTCGTCTTCATGTCAACAATGCAAGATAAAATTGTCGGTACGATCGATCGAGATTCAATTGTATTGAAATTACCGACCAATTATTCGCACACATACGTATCCTCCATCGCTCAAACCATTTTTTAACATGTAAAACCTATGGGGTAACCATGGAGACTGACCTATTTTTTTAATAACCATGGTTATTAAAAATATTAAATGTTTTAAGCATGGTTACCGGGAATTTTACAGGAACAGTTGAAGTTTATGAATGCAATTTCGACCAATCAGATGGCTGGATTACTTAAGTGAGGTATATAACATTATATGCTGCGCACAGTACCGAAGTCAAACTTTTGAACGTACAGTATGTGAGCATGTACATGAACTGTCATATGCGCTGAGTAGTCTACTCGCAACTCCCTCTTTTGTTAATCGAAAGTGTATTTGAACTTGAAATATGTCTTTATTGAAGTAAACATTTACAGCTCATGTTTCGAATCTAGTGATGGAACTCCTGATATACAGAGGAAAATATTTTCTGGTGATTGATTGAGGTGGTGACTGGTGAGACCTACAGTGAGTTCAAGCACCACACAAAAGTATATTTTCCACAGTAATCAGTAAGTGTACATAGAAGCATGTCTGACCAGGTACACGCAGCAGCCCTATATTATTACATGCATAAACAGGAAGCTACGCAATTAGCAGGAGGAAAGAAAGACACGATGAACCTTCAACAGCACTCTTTCTGTCCCGATTCCAATTCCTATGAATAGCATGCGAATCCATGATAAGGTAGCACATGATCTTCTAACCTATCAGTGCAATTGTCCTCCTCTGCTTTAGAAAGAGGTAAAGATACTTCAAGATATTGTATGTACTATGTATGTACAGTGTTTTGTACATTGTAACTTCCTCATTAGGGATCGCATCTTAATTTGTATTGCATTTGGTAACCAATTCAATAAAAACTGACTGCAATACATTATCTATGCTCCAATTTTTTTTAAACAAAAAATAATGAATTCCTATGAAGCAGTATTTTTTTTCAAAACTTGACTGATTTCTCTGAACACAGAGCTCTGTAAGCATGTTTAGAACATATTTAAGTGTTAAGCCAGAGGCCCTCACCTAGTGTTGTAGCATCACGGATATCTCCAATTCCGTTTAACCGCCAGTCAAAAACAGACGGTTTTTGGTTAAATGATTAAATTTTATTTATTTATTTATTCATTTTGTATTTATTTTGTATTTTTTTCTACTTCAAATTTGTGTTTTAATTAGAAAATCAAAAGAAATCACATTATTAACAAATAATGTACATAATTAGAAACAAAAACAGAGACTTAACTGTCAGGCATGCTTTGGAACAATGACTGGGTTTCACTTTGTTTATGAAGCTAATGAATCTAGAACACATGTGTATTCATGTTTATAGCTCAAGATCGTGATATTGCAGAAGTCAGGATTTGGGATTTAAATGGCATCAGTGAAGTATTGTGCATGTATTTTAAGGCTGGGAACTTAGTTTTACGAGTCAACTTCTCAATCTACAATCTTGCAATTGATAGTTATCGTGTAGATTGTTGCTCTGCAATTCAACACTCAACAGTCAGGGCTGACTTATGATGACTATAATGTCGCCCAAACTTGTTTTTGTTCTGTGATTTTATTTCTAATTATGTACATTATTTGTTGACAATGTGATTTCTTTTGATTTTCCCCTTCAAAAAAAAAAAAAAAAGATTCAAACATACTTCAAATGAAAACTGACTTGCTTTATACTATAAACCAATCACAGGCATGATGAATTGTATATTAACATCACGGCATCAATTCACAGAACTCAAATATTCGGACGCCATGTTTTTTTTTAATTTTTTTTTTTTTTTTGCCACCACCATACCACGGGAACAGTATCCCAGGTCCGTCTCCGAAAACTCGGAGTTGCAGTTGAAGACGCCAATTTAATAATAATAACAGTAAACAAAGCTGTTTTAAAAACCAAAGATGGCAGAATAATCCATTTTCCTCCGAGTCCAAACAGAAATCCGGACATTTGGTCCCAGTTTCTGAGTGGTGAGTTTGAAGTACTCGAGCATTCGACTACTCGTCGCAGCCCTATTACCAGGGCACTGTTTCATGAATCTGTCATAAGTACGAGTTTGCTGACATACCTGACACACGTTTCATTGGGATGTCAGTGAACCATACTTACATTTACATAGGCCTGTAACTAATCATCGGATCAGGGGCCAATCTTGAGCCGATCAGGTGAGATCAGATAATAATTTCTGATCGCCGATCAATAAAAATTATCAGAAAAAAATTGGCAGAATTTTTTTTGGGGGGGGCTATCAAATGTTATTTTGAGTGGTTGTAGACCATGTTTGTTGATATTTAGTGCCTTTTCATGACTTTGAAATTAACAATGTTTTTCTAAGAGAAGAGGCAAAACATGCGGGCCGCCATCTTGGATTATAATGCATGCCTACATTATAATAAAAGATGCAGCCCGCATGTTTATCTTAGACCAATATTATTACTTTCAAAGTCATGAAAAGACACTAAATATCAACAAACATAGTCTACAACTCCAAATGACAAAATAATCCTAGCTATGCATTTTTTTTAAAGCATTTGATAGCCCAAGACTTGAACATTTTGGGCATTAAAAAAAAAAAAAAAAAAAAAAAAAATTGCAGGTGTGAGGGTGTCGCTCCGATCTTCCAATCTGATCAAAGCCCCAACTTACAGAGTTACATGTACATGTACATGTACGACGGTTACCTGAAAAATTGCCAGAGCATTCATCATAGCCTGAGAATGTTTTTTAATTTTGTTCTTGATGACTAACTCTAAAATTAATCATTGGACTAGGTGTGAAATGGTTCTATCATAAATAAAAACAAACTAGAAATTTGTGTTTAAAAGCTGCACTCAATACAGAATTAACATAAATGATGCTATAGACCTCCAGTATCTATTCAAGCTCTCCTGGCTCCGTCTCACTATTATAATGCCGCAAAATTAATTGGTCTAAATACATCTAGACAAAAAAACTTTTTTTTTCTTCTTTTTTTCTGACAACCCCTCAAATCATAGATACTACCCATTTTTCATATAATTGCAAAAATACATCAATCAGTATCAGTAAGCAGTAAAAGGCCGGTATGTTATGTATCCACACGTTGTGTGTCTGGACATGTACCAAACTGCGTATTTTTTTATAGGTGAAAGAATTCAAAAGATATGTTGTCAATAGTATACATGACAAATATCTAAAAGTTTCATCGCTATTTAATGCAGTTTTCCATAAATCAATTGGTATATGTGACTGTGTTAAAAAAGTTAATTGTCTTAACACCCAACCCCCCCCCCCCCCACCCCTTCCTCCCATCAGTAGGGGCGCTGGTTAGAGTATGAGGATCGTCCGCATAAACGAGGACGTTTTTTTCTTAGGCACTCTGCGGGTGTACGGTTCCTGATTCCGCGCTGGAAATTATGGCAATGCGAAAAACAGATTCTGTGTAATAAAATACCCCCAGTTCACCGTCTACTTTTAAGGGTTGTCCGTCTTCCCGAGGATTTATCGTTCATAACGTGAAAGTCTCTGTATAAAGTTAGTGTGAACACACAGGAGCATCATCGCGGAATCAGTTTTTACGCATCGCCATTGCGCGGATTGAAAATCTATTCTTTTTTTTAGGACGGGTCTGTACGCGTTTAAGAAGACGATCTTGTTTATGTGGACGATCCTTATTCTCAGACCAGCGCGGGGCCCACTGCCCATCCCACATCCTCATAAATCGACAACAGGCACTTATAAGCCAAGTGTAACATATAATCAAGGTGGTCATGACTATGTGACTGTTATGACACCATTCTGCATTCCCTAAAGAAAAGAAAACCAATGTCATCATGGTCATGTCTAGATCTAGGCCTAACTTTAGACTCTACACCCAAGACAGTCAGAATCAAGCTGTCAAACTCAAATTCAAAACAATGCCAAATATAAAAAATAACAACACGGTAGAACTAGAGAGTAGAGAAGGCTGGTAAATTTGAAGTCCACAAATGTATATCTGGATGAAACTTGTATATAGATATTTTTTTTAATCATAGTTCATAACCTGTGATTGTGAATGCGGCCGTGTTCAATTTATATGACCGGTTCACCTCACTCAGCTCAGCTCAGCTCACCACACACACACACAGTACACAGTCAGTAGGGTACCGCACAGACTTTGGATCTACGCTACGCCTGTCAATGGATCAACGGGCCCTGTCGGGCTGCACTATACTAGAACTACGTGTAATGCGCCTATGCGACCCACATCTTCACCAACACCCATATTGAGAGCCAGAAATGAATTTACTTACGTAGTTCTCAACAACTGAATAAATGCTGCAAATTTCGCGAGAATAGCTATGAAGAAACGTAGCTTAGATCTACTTCAGTCTTCTGGATGTACATTTCCCAGAATAGTCCTAAATCGGTCCCAAAATGTCGAGTTCCCTCATGATCCACATCTGTTTGCGAAAAGATGGCCGAAAGCAGATATAATTAGTTCGGATATGTTCGGAAGGCTTATAATTTCCGAAGCCATTACCGAATGGTTTCGGAGACCATTTCGTCGCATGTTCGACTCACACGGTCGATGAGCTGAGTTGCATAGAACAGTTACCGTATGTCGGCTCTAGATGGGGTTCATTCAGATTAGGAAATTTGCTTCTTGATTAGATCTTGAATGGTAAGAAAAACGGGAAAATAAAAGTGCGACTATATCTCCTTGTTGCATCCAAAAGAGAGCATAGTAATTTCAGAATGGTCAGCCTTTCAATTCATTTATGTTTAAAAAAATAATTGTGACCCTCAAAAACATATACACGGTACATCATATTGAGCTTAGACTATATGCATTTAATTGGGAAGTTAAATGTGTAAAAAATTAAATACGATGTATGACAGACAAAGACAAGGAGAAGGGGAATTATATTCAAATAACAGATCATAGGGAACCCCACAATTTGATAGCAAAGTTTCACTTAAATTTTGCCATAATGTGGGAGGATGTCATTTAAAACACATTTCTGCAAGGATTTTCAAAACATTTGTGCACTGTGTTTGAAGTTGAACGAAGAAAGAATACATAAATGTATGTATTCTTTTATCAATATTTGTCTTCAAACAGTTTGTTTGATGTTGTTGTTGTTTGTTTGTTTGTTTTTTTTTTTTGGGGGGGGGGGGGGAATCTTTGCAGAAGTGTGCCTTAAATGACATCCTCTTTTACATTACATACCATTTTAGTGAAATTTTGCCAATATTTTTTGGCAAATTTGAGGCACCCAACACTTTAGGGGCTTTGATAAGGAATGACTAGAATACAAGTTTTTAACTTTGACTTTCATAATCAATTCAAAATCTTTGGAACACTCACTTAAATCTGAATGTAAAATGTCAACTTGATAAAGAACTGGCTTAATGTTCTCCTATATACTTCTTCCATTCAATTGATCATTCCTCTGTGAGTTTGCATAATTAAATCTAGTTTTTTTCTTCTAACAAACCAAATTTGGGGATAGTTGTTACTTGTTTTTTTAATGGATGTGGCATCATTTTGGAGACAGGGAAATTAAAAATTAGCGGTACCAGTGTGTACAATTTGCACTGATTTTCATCAAATTAAGCTAATGAGCTATAAGTGGAATTATCATGATTACTCTTGAGTGAAAGTCAATCTATTTAATCAAAAGTTGTAAAAGTGATTTGTAATATCTGTTTTGTAATAGTGACATTAATGTAAATATATATGAAATTCTAAAAAATCTCCCATCAAATCTACTCTACATTTTATATAAATAATGGAAATGTTTGTATATCCATATATGGGAAAATTCAAGCTAGTTGGTCATTTGTTGTGCCATATGATACTATGTATAATATAGATCTGAAAATAATTTGACACCAAATGTGTAATTTGAGTTCATATTTGGTCTGATCTAGTGCTTATCAGACTTTTAACCAAAAAGAGACATCCAAAATTATCAAATGTTGCCTGCAACATATGGGACAACGATTTGCTCAAACTGTTAAATTCCTAGATGAAAAAGCATAGGGAAAGTTTGAATGAAACTTTGTGGAATACTGATAATTTATTATCTGGACAACAGTAAATAAATTCAACTTACTAACACAAAACAAAATAGACTTTATAGAGTTGCATATCCTCTCAAAATTTTTTCTCAGAGACACATCAAATTTCCTTTCAGTCAAGGCTTAGAAAACTTTGTATGGTAATTGTTACAAGATTGAAGAAAAAAACATTAATCCAATTTGTTATGACAGCTAACCCTTAAAAAAAATTGAGTGATCATGGCAAGGTTCATATCATTTTATCTACATAAATACATATATATATATATATTATTATTATTATTTTTTTTTTGGGGGGGGGGGGTGGGGGGAATGAAAAAAACAATGTCTAAGGAAAACAAAAGGGCTTAGAAATATCTAGTATTCATTTCTAGAGTTTTACACATTAAAATAAAACATACCGGTATATTGAAAAGAATCTAAAAAACAAAAATAAATAAACAACCAAACAGACAAAATACTGGCAAATGCATAATTTGATCATATAGAAGACCTTAAAATGCTACATCGTAATTTCAGAATGAAGATATTATTGTATTAATGAGCAAAATAATATAAGAAAAAAATTGAAGAAGAACTAGGATTGATTGTTAATAAACTGGAAACTCTTTACAAAGACATTGATAAAATAGTCACAAGGCCCCTCAAAAATATTACTTCCATAGGTTACGTAAAGTGACTTGGTCCAAGGCCATACAGGCCACTAAAATATTGCCTCAATGCAGGACTACATTGCAACACATAATATACTTAATGGAGACACATAACATTTAAGCACTGTGTACATGACTACAGGTGATCAATAATTAAGGAAAGATTAAATCTTGATAATCTTAATTGTTTAAAAACACCAGAATGATGCACTTAGAATATAATAGAACATACTTCCTTAAAAGGATCGACAGATGAAACGGTTCAGGAATACCTACATCTTATTGGACTTATGCTATTGTGGTTATCCAGGGACTGGGTTCTCTATTCTGTAATCTTCTAATTCTTAAATCAATTTCTTATGGATCATGTAGTGGGGCAATTAATGGGGGTACATACTTTCATCAAAAAATGGCTGAATATCTATCATCTTACATTGAAATGTGTTCTGAATCCTATTTTCACAAGGCAGTACTATCTAACCAGACATCATCTAATTAGAGCAAATTCTTTGGCATACAAACAACATATAAATCATTATTTCTCATGTACCATAGTTCAGTCTCATTATTTCATCTTTCTCCTATTGTCACAAATACATTTCATAACAAATTTCTACAAAGTGGTACTAACCAATAGCCCATTGAAGAAATATGATGCTATTAGATCTTACCCTAAAATTGTAACCAGATTATGTAGATTTATCAAAACGTGCAAAATTTAAAAAACAAAAGTTTCAGCAAAGTAGAAAGATCATTGCATTAATAGGGCATTCTGCATAAGAAAAATGTTTTGTATTATTATTATTATCGTTTTTCTTACACTGTACCATGTTTTTGATTAGATGATGAAAAAGTACACAAAAGAGTTTGGTGAGACATTTTCATTTTAATAGGGAAGAGCTTTACACAACCTTACAGAACATGTATGTTTACTTAGATACCTTGCTGCTGAACACATTTTGGAATAATTTGCATGGCATCATTTAAAAATTGTTAAATAGTATCTCTAAGTAATCTTTAACCCTCTTCTGTGCTATCAAGTTGTAAATAAACTTCTTAGAGACCATGTTTCATTGCTCAATTTGGCATAGATTATCTGTCATTGGAATAAAAACCTCTTAATTCCTGTACCATCTTTACTTTAAAAAACAAAAGAAATACCCACTTTTTTGTATGACTACTATTTAGTATTCTGAATCATTTCATCACTATATTCCTTGAGTATCTCCTCCTAATACACGCTGGGGAGAGCAGATGGACCACTTTCCCCCTACTCTTTCATGAATATTACATTGGGTCTTAGTCCATATACCATGTCAAATTCTTTGGCATTGATTACTGCTCATAGCACTGAAGTGGATACACTGAATTTGAAATGACAAACTCTCTCTATTCATCAAGGTATCAATGTAGTCCTTTCACTCAATCTGCATTTCATATCTAATCCTACCCCAATGTCTTTAATAAACTAGTCATAATCTGGTTGTACAGTTTTACTGGCTTTCAGCCACTTGATTTGATGTCTGTCCCTCTTTTCTAAAAGATGCTTTGCTCCTCAATGGATCACTGTAATCCTTTCACTCCATCAGCATCCACAATGTAGTAACACACCTCTTTGGGTAAATGAGGAGCAAATAGGATCTCAATCTGCCTGACAGGTATCTCTGCTTTCAGTTCACTTTCATGGCTACATTCTCCATTCACAGATTCTTGATTAGTTCTATTGTTTGTGGTATCCGATGGGGGCAGCCTGTAGGGTGTGCGACTTAGCATGAGTCGAACCTTGACAATATTAGACCAGGTGAGACCAAGGGCAGGCATCATATCTGACTCTGTGGGATCCAGGGATGCTTTCATATTTGCTGTTACCTAGCAACAAAAAGACAAAAGGAAATATTGTTGCCATTACATCTTTAAACAGAATGTAAATGTTATTACATTAGCTCATAACGGCATATTCAATTCTGGATATAATCTTTAAGTTTCAATACAAAAAGGGCATGCATGGATGTTATTAGGTGAAGTACTTAGTGGAAAAGAGGAGATAAGTGATGAAAATTTTGATCCCACATAGCATTATGAGTAATGTAAACTAACACAAAATACAGCCTTTTCTTTAAAATCTGTTTCTTTAAAAATGTTTACAATATGTAGGCTTTTCTTTCAAAACCAACTTCTTTAAAAAAGTGTATATGAAAGTATATAGCAAAATCTAAATCTATGTCTAATAAATATGTACACAATGAATGAGAAACACCCGAGATGAACACTTTTGTTTCCAACCACTATATGATAATAATACACCATATTAATACCTAGTGGTTGCAAACCATGATAAATTCAAGCTTATTACTCCTCTGTTTCATAAGATAACTCACCTGGTTCACACACACTACAGCAACATTGAACTGGGAGCTGAGCCTATGTAGATGAGCGCCTACACGCTGCAGCTCCCTCGCTCGTCTTATTGTGTCCCGCAGCTCAAACTCACTCCTGAAAATAGCTGCCAGGGAGTCGACCACAGCTAGCTTCACCATACCTCTGGATAGCAGGAGGGGGAGACGTTTCTCCAGGCAGTGCCACAGTTGATCCTAAGGAATAAAATGAGGTCAAAGGTAAAAGCTTAGAGTGAAAATCACATAGAGGAGAATATAATGCATAGGATTCATCTTATGAGCTATGTCCACATTAGCAGTGCTATACAGTTTGGGAGTATGGCAAATTAAAATTGTTTCATTATGACACATATAGAATATAGGATATGTATTCTTAATAGAAGTAATAGGCGGCTAACAATATTTAGATTCAGCTATAGCTATGTTTATGCAAAGTGATCACATTGGGATTTCGAGCTTAAAAGAAATGGCTTAACTCTTTGCCCGCCACGTACACAATCCCCCCTGTGCCACATTGTTATTAGGGTGCCACCTTAGGAGGGGTTCTGCATGGACTATGCTTATTCAACTCGCAATAACTTTTGATTGGTGTACTGTAATGAAAAACTTTGTGTAGCAATATTGTATAGAAATTAATAGTCTTGCCAATGGTATCATTTTTGTAATGTATATTATCATAAATTTTGAGATTAGCAACTATACATTTTGTATCCAAGTTTTCGTTTAGAAGGGTATTCTATACCTCTTATATCTAATACTTTGTTATGGAGGTTTATGTCCTGAGTTAGTTCATTGAAAAGATGTATTCATGAGCTTTCACTACATACCAAATTGATGTGTTGAAGGTCACAATGAGCCTGGTAATTTAGGATTGAATAAAGAGTAAGCCGACAATGAACTAATCTCCTATTGAAATTGACCCTGGGTTCTTTTGAATAGACTTCCTGTCTCTTGATTGTACTTTGATGACCTTTATTGTGTCTGTAGGTAAGATGGTGTAACATTATATTATTACTTGCAAGGCTGTGCAAGCTATTAGAATTGAAAGAAATGAATAGAAGAACTTATTGATTTTCTACACTAATAAGGCAAGCCATGAACATAATGTATGCTTGAAACATGTACTAAGTTATGAATTGTAGAAAGCTGATGTATAATAAATAAGAATAAAATATATTCGTCTACATAAAAAGTAGTCTCATATTGACATGTTCATTATAACAAGAGGTAGACAGAGAGAGGGAGAGAGAAAGAAAGAGAATAAGAACGAAGAGACAGGCAGATTGGAAAAGAAATAAGAAGAGACAGGGAGAGATAGAGAGAGAGAGAGAGAGAGAGAAAGAAAGAGATATAAGCAGATACAGAAAATGAGAGTGAGAAGATAGAGATAGAGGGGGAGGGGAAGAAGAAAGAGACAGGCAGATAGGGATATAAATAAGAAGAGACACGGAGAGAGAAAGACAGATAGGCAGACAGAGAAAGACAGAGGCAGGTTGAGATAATGAGAGTGAGAACAAGATAGAGAGAGGCAGAGAGAGGGGAGGAAGAAAGAGACAGGCAGATAGGGAGAGAAATAACAAGAGACAGGGAGAGATAGAGAGAGAGAGAGAGAGAAAGAAAGAGATAAGCAGATACAGAAAGTGAGAGTGAGAAGATAGAGATAGAGGGGGAGGGGAAGAAGAAAGAGATAGGCAGATAGGGATATAAATAAGAAGAGACACGGAGAGAGAAAGACAGATAGGCAGACAGAGAAAGAAAGGCAGAAAGAGAAAGTGAGGATGAGAAGATACAGAGGGGCAGAAAGAAATAAGAAACAAGAAGAGAGAGAGAGAGAGAGAGAGATAGCGGCAGATAGAGAAAGTGAGAGTGAAAAGAAGATATAGGCAGGGAGAGGGGAAGAAGAAAGAGACAGGCAGATAGGGAGAGAAATGAGAGAGAGAGAAAAGAGACAATCAGATTGCGAAAGAGACAGGCAGACAGAGAGGAGGATAGATAGAAAGAGAGAGATAGAAGGAAAAGGGACGGAGACAGAGAAAGTCAGGTATAGAGAAATAGAGACAGGCGAAGAGAGAGAGCTAGGGTACTTTATGTTGAATTATTCCCTCAATGCTACAAAACGCTTTCACTCTATTTAATTCTCTATCATCCACACTTTCCTTGTTAGTCACTCAACTTCTCTACATGCATCTCATCTCATCCCACAACTCAACCACACTCTAAAAAGTGTTGAATAAGAACTCCCATAAAAAAAAACAGTCACTTTTTTGAAAATAATAAACGACACAAGACAATCAAATTTGCAAATCAAATTGTAACTATATTGTTATTCCACACAACCCGAAAATAAGGCATTCATATATTGCATATCAAATTGTAACTATATATTGTTATTCCACACAACCCGAAAATAAGGCATTCATCTATTGCAGATCAAATTGTACATTGTTATTCCACACAACCCCAACATTTAGTTCAGCTTCCTGGTGAAAGCATACCAAAAAATTACATCATGAATGTATACAAATCAGAACACATAACAAAATAACTGCATTATCATTATTTATCATAGCTTAGATAATGGACCATTATGTAAATTAAACTTGACACAGTCATGACAGTTATGTATTCAAAGAATAACAAAAACCTAACATTTTCACTGTATGCATTGCTTGTCAAAATGTTATCGCAGTATGAAAGTATTACTGCACACGTAAACAAAAAAACAAAAAAGTGAAGAAGTCCCGTCTCCTCCTAATAGGGGCCATCCTAGCTCATCAGAATATTTGCAAAAGCAGTTTCAAAAACTCAATTTTTCTCGGAAAATGTCAATGTAAACAATGTCTGCGATAGCGGTGCAATGAAGTGTGATGTGTATACAATGCGAAGCACGCGTTACTATTGTGTGTGTGTGCGTACAATAGAATTAAATGCGTTCCGTGTGTATTGTGAATGAAATGTGACTTGAGTCGAAGTTGGCAGCCCGCTGTATGTTCCGCTAGTCGAACGAAGCGGGAAAAGAGTTAACAGGGAGCAAAAATCCCATTCCTTCTAGACAAAAAAATGATATCTTAAAATGTAAATCAAATACAATGGAGCCAGTTTTACCTTCTCTGCTGCATGTTCTACATAGATATGATCTCCTACAGCCAGCTGCTTAGCAAGAGCAGGCCCAATCTTGCTATTAAATGATGAGATCAGCTGCTGTAACCTCTTGCTAGGGAATACATCTTCAGTACAAATGTATACCACACCTGTGAAGAAAAAGAAAAAAATCAATGAGCCCTTTTAGGTAAGTTATTTTTCATTCCCTATTAGATTGAAGTTGTTTCAAATGAGATTTATCATACTCAACTGAAGAAGAATTGTAGTGTTTGCTGGAGAAGACAAGACAATAACGGAACAGGGTAAATTGAACAGAAGGGCATTGCCATAGTCAAGACAGGAGGAAATCAAGGCGTGGACTATTTTTTCAGTGGCAGACGTGGACAAATATTTCTGAATAAAACCAATATTGGTTAATTGGTAACTAACTGATCTGCAAATAGTTGAATTTGATCAGACATGGTCATATGTGAGTCAAACATGACACCGAGATGTCATGCGTGTCGAATGTGTGTTGAATTAATTGTGTAGCCAGAAAAATAAATACTTTTCTGTGCATTCAAAGAAAAAGTTAGCACTATGAAATGTCATAACATCACATTTATGTGGAATTCACTGTCTTTGCAGCTAAGCTTACAAAGATTCATATTTTAAAGAAACTATCCTTTCTTTCAAATAGTCTTGAAAAGTTGAAAGCTTGAATAAGATACAAGTACAGTCATTTCAGAGCTAACTTTGAATGGCTTGTGTTCCACTCTTGTGGCTGTATCCCAAACAAAAATTAAGTGTTTTGACTAACAATATCCATAATTTTAAACAATTCCTTAAAACAAAATTGAGTAACTGAGTTACTACTTCTAGACAGCTCACCATTAGCAAGTCCACCTTGCTGGAGAGGCAGCTGTGCTGTAAGACAGAGCTGCAGACATAGCTGTGTTTTCCCTGCAGCACTCTGTCCTGCTATTTCTGTGATTCCCTTTACTAGGATTCCACCATGAAGGAATTCATCAAGGATTGGACATCCTGTGGTCAAGTGAGTAGGCTCTCTACGATCTTCTTGATGGCTTTGTTTGAAAAGAGTTAAGGCTGTAATAAAGGGAAGGGTAGAGAGAAAGAGAGAGATGGAAAAAGAGAGAAAACCATGATAACATAAAGAGATGGCAAAAAAGGGTTAAAAAGGGAATGCAATGAGAAAGATAATGATAGACAAATCAGATCATCAAGAACCATTAAAAGTTAATGTTAATACGGTTAGATTGATGTAATAAATATGTGCAATCTAGCCCAATATTAGTTTAACATACACATTACTGATGTAACAATGTGTTGAATTAATAAGATTGATGCTTTGGAGAAACTTCAAAAGAGATAGTTGGGGAATTTAAGTACATGAATTTAGCTACAACGTATCTGAAATAGGCAAATCTAAATGATCTGCATTGTAGGAATTAGTGCTGTAACATCACGGATATCTCCAATTCCGTTTAACCGCCAGTCAAAACCGGATGGTTTTTGGTTAAACGATTTATAAAATTTATTTAAAAAATCAACAACAAAAATCCATTTTTTTTTTTTTTTTTGGGGCCAACTCTGTCGGCAGCAACCCATGTCCGTGTTAAAAAACCGATGCGGGAAGGATTTTCATTTAACTGCCAGGTGCAGTTGAAGGCGCCAATTTGTGCTAGTGAACTTGTCACAAATAGTAACAATGTCGTTTTTAGAAGAATGTGTTAGATCATTAATGTAAATTAAAAACGGTCGAGGACCTAGGATAGAACCTTGGAAAAATTGGAGGAATTATTATTATAAACTACATATTGAGATCTATTACAAAGATTATTTTCAAAGTTTAGAGTGTTGTTCTAGTTTCCGAGTGGTGAGTCAACACACCGATTACTGAGCTGGGAGACATTGCCAAGTGGAGGGGCATAAATCGAAACTAAAAAAAAATATATATATATAAAAAATATAAAAAATATTAAAATATTTAAAAAAAAAAAAAAAAAAAAAGGGAAAACGAAACCGTCCAATTGAAAACGGGTAGTGCCATGGGCGGTCGGATACCGGACGGTTAAACGTTTGACTACAGCACTAGTAGGAATGAAATATGGATAGCCAAACTCATCCAAATTTTGAAAAAAGAAATCTCACAGAATCTTGACAACAACGAGTTTGGATGATATTATATCATAAAGAATTTGTATAGATCTACCTGTGATGTTTTTGATTTTGTAAACCTCCTCTGATACAGCCTTGAGGATGATGGAGACATCTCTTGAGGATAACTTAGTACATCTCCCCAGATCAGCAGGAGAAAGTTGAAGTACAGATTCAAAGCTCCTAAGATTAGCTAAAAAGGAAGAAGACGAAAAGTATTTTGAAAATAAATAACCACAACTCATAATTGACAATTTAACCATTTGAAAGAGAAAGTTATTGATACCTTAACTACCACACTGCAGATCTAAGCTATTTTTTTTGCATCTGTTTGCAGACGCCTGCAGGGAGCTTTTTTGAACATACACAGAAATAACAAACTTTCACATGGCCTTTAGCTTGAAAAAGTCCATATTCCTTTTCTTATAAGAGTAATACAGGCTATTTTATAACCACTTGCCATCGTTGTTCCTTTTGAAAATTAGTAAGGAATATTGTTTGAAGATGTAAATAAAATTGATCACCACAAATTAGTCCCTACGATCTGTTCCGCCCTGTGAAAATTTAATGGGTTTTTACATATATGCGCGACATGGTAAGGTATGGATCGAGTTTGTTATGACTGAATTTTTGCATATTGAGCTTACACAGAGAACTCGTAGCAACAAAGAAATGTACACAATGATCACAACATACCGATTTGCCAGAAGAAATTAGATTTCTGGTTATATTTTTCACAGGATATCTTGAAACATTGGTGAATTGAATTTATTGTATTTCATTGATATCTTAAGTGTTATTACTTGTCAGTACAATGTTAAGTGAATTTGGGTCTTGCCAATAATTATTGTTTTTAGATCTCCTTAGGGGCAACAAAGTCTTGCCGTCGATAATTATTGTTTTTAGACCTTCGGAGGGGCAACAAAGTCTTGCTGATAATTATTGTTTTTAGATCTTCTTAGGGGCAACACGGTCTTGCCAATAATTTTTTTTTTTAGATCTCCTTAGGGGCAACACGGTCTTGCCGATAATTATTGTTTTTAGATCTTCTTAGGGGCAACACGGTCTTGCCGATAATTTTTTTTTTTTTAAAGATCTCCTTAGGGGCATAAAAAGTCTTGCCGATAATTATTGTTTTTAGAACTTTGTAGGGGCAACAAAGTCTTGCCGATAAATATTGTTTTAGATCTCTGTCGGGGCAACAAAGTCTTGCCGATAAATATTGTTTTTAAATCTCCTTAGGGGCAACAAAGTCTTGCCGTTGATAATTATTGTTTTTAGACCTTCGTAGGGGCAACAAAGTCTTGCCGATAATTATTGTTTTTAGATCTCCTTAGGGGCAACACGGTCTTGCCGATAATTTTTTTTTTTAGATCTCCTTAGGGGCAACACGGTCTTGCCGATAATTTTTTTTTTTAGATCTCCTTAGGGGCAACAAAGTCTTGCTGATAATTATTGTTTTTAGATCTCCGTAGGGGCAACAAAGTCTTGCCGATAATTACTGTTTTTAGATCTCCGTAGGGGCAACAAAGTCTTGCCTATAATTATTGTTTTAAGATCTATGTAGGGGCAACAAAGTCTTGCCGATAATTATTGTTTTTAGATCTCCTTAGGGGCAACAAAGTCTTGCCGATAATTATGGTTTTTAGATCTCCTTAGGGGCAACAAAGTCTTGCCGATAATTATTGTTTTTAGATCTCCATAGGGGCAACAAAGTCTTGCCTATAAATATTGTTTTTAGATCTCCGTAGGGGCAACAAAGTTTTGCCAATAATTATTGTTTTTAGATCTCCTTAGGGGCATAAAAAGTCTTGCCGATAATTATTGCTTTTAGAACTTTGTAGGGGCCACACCCCAACTTTGACATTTCAAAGAGGGAAAAAAAAAGAAAAAAAAAAAAAACGGACAAAACAAAATAATCACGATTTTCTCCTAAAACACTATTTAAAAAAAAAACTGATACCAAATTCATCAATATTCTTATAATTTACAGGAAGTTTAGCTCAAAAAGTGATCGCGGGCAGATTTGGTGTCCGATATATACCCCTACCACAATGTACGGTGTAATGCGAAACTGCATGAAATAGAAAACAAAATGGCGACTTCGGATGGATGAAGTGATGGATGCTTCGCGGCAGCTCCGTTAAATGGTCCCTTCCTTTACTTTTGAAATGCATTGGCATGAACTTAGATCAAGATCTATCGGCAAATGTTGGTTTAGCAATTTATTTTCATATTCATGTCAACGATGCAAGATAAAATTGTCGGTAAGATGTGTGAAAATTTGTGCTGGTTTTGACTTCAGGGTGCTACAAGAATTTTTTTCACCACTTGCCCTGTCGGGCAAGTGGGTTTTCAATTTACTTGCCCAAACAATATTTCCACTTGCCCAAAACTTTAAAGCGAAAAAGGACTCGAGGTTAAAGCATTTATTATCTCGTAATGATAAGTTAGTGTTTTAGATAGCAAATTAATGCACATACATGTACAGTGTAACTGTACTGAATAATAACCTAATATGTCAAAGAAAATGGTCAACAAAGGATGGTTGAAGGTTTAAAAAACGCATTTTATTGATTCTCCATAAATAATCAGATTCACATGAATCTCGGCAAGGTAGAATGGTTCAAGCAGGTTTAAGTTTTTAATATTCAGTGATTCAGTAATAAATTGAAAACGAGACAAAAACATTCATCTGATTTATATGAGCAGCGAGTTTTAAATAATATGTTCACAATCATTAACAGTCATTATGAATAAATATCAAACATTTGACTTTTTGTACTTACTAGAAAATCCCTGTTGTTTATTCCATTCCGATTCGCACGTGTTCATTTCCCTAGAATAATGACGTCATATTTGGCGTGATTCAACCAATCAGCAATCAGAGAATAGCAAAGGCCTGTCGGTGCGGCCTGCAGAGCTAGAGAGAGAGAGCGCGAATAAGCTCGCAGCTGGTACGATCGCGCTAGCTGTCTCTAGCTAGCTCACGGCCGGCCGTGCGTGGAGGCGGAGCGGCATTCATGGCTTGAAGTGTCACTGTTGCATGCGCGCTGAGCTAGCTGAGCTGGCTAGCTGTCTGTGAAGTTTTTTCGAAATCGGAACGATCGCTTTTTTGCTTCTGGATTTTGACGACGGGTAAGAAGTTGACGGGTGAATGGTAGAGTTCTTGGACACTAGGAAATTACTGTAAAAGTATCACTTGCCCGAATCGGGCAAGTGATAATTTGATTTACTTGCCCGACGGCTCAATTTGGTTGCCCCGGGACGTCGGGCAAGCGGGTTTGTCGCGCCCTGGACTTGACTTGAGTTTTTTTTTTTTTTTTTACTCTTTCGCCGTAAAGGCCGCATCCAGACTTTTTGATATTTTCTCTTCCAATAATACTGCGGCCTTAACGCTTTACGCCGGCAAATACGGTACATGTAAAACAGAGGGTCTAACTAAAATTAAGGTGTTGTATCTCAGTCATAGCAGCAATAGTATACTTTGTGTGTAATAAATAATGTTCAGACACCCTCTAACTGTTATTGTCCTTAATTTGATTCTAAAAATTATCAAAAACCACCATCAAAATTTTTCTGTAGAGTCTATAATACTCACCAGAATTCGCTAAAAATCTTTGACAATTGACAACACCTAATTAACATTGTATTTGAGGTAGGGTCAATTAACGCTAGGTGATATCAATATCATATTTCATACTTTCACCTAGCCCTTTAGGTTTTAGTCACACGTACTCACACACAACACAATTCACTTTCTTGTTATTTTGTTCCTGATAACATTAACAACACCGAGTATTGACACGAACACATCAATAATATAAATAATGTGGGACTGAATATAATTTCTGGTATAAAATTCAATTTCAAATTTGAGATTATTACCCTTTTTAAAGGATGCGAGTATCCGTGGATTCACAGACAGGTTTTCCATTAAATCTTTCAACGTTCATCAAATTCCAGTCATTTCTTTGTTTGTAATTTCACTGCGATGGTTGTTATTCACTTATTTGTCCTGCAGTGTTGAATTTCCCGCATCTTGAATTGCGCGCACGTAAGTTTGTCATTGCTGTGCTATAGTTCCATGCAGATATGCATTCATCTCTGGAGATTTTATAGCGCAGATTCGCAAAGTATATTGTAAACAAACTATTACTAGTTGGGGGATCGAGCGAAGATCGCGAGCGCGGAGTAGTATACATGTATAGTAAAGTGCAGTGCTAGTGCTATACGCTAGTGCAGTGCAGTATACACAGTCAGTAGAAAACCAAAATTCTGCAAGCATATGATCCAAAATTGATTGATATTTTCTCAGTATGTCGTGCGTTTTAACAAATGTTGGATGCTTCTATGATATTACTGCTGTTCAAAGATATCTGTTCCCTAACTGGAAGAAGGATGAAGGAGGAAAGGATACAGGTAAGTTAAGTTTTATTTTAAAATGATTTTTTTCAATGGGTCAGCTCAGCTCAGGTTTAATTTTGTGACGTGGTATGCATTTTAAACTCGAGTCAACGCCAGGGGATAGGAGAAGAGGGGGCGGGGGGGGGGGGGGGGGTTGTAACTAAGAGTTAGACTTCATAAACACATATGAGTCCAGGCCCAGGGCATTGTTTCGTGAATGTTTGCCAACATTTACTGAATCTCAAGGTAGATAATAAGGAAAAAATTGAGAATACCCCATCATGCGGATTTTGGCTTTTTTGTCGACCAAACAGTTACCGGTACAGTAGGGGCGCTGGTCTTTGAATAAGGAAAATCTGCATAAACGAGGATCGTTTTCGTAAACGCGGATAGACGAGTCTTAAAAATTAAGGATTTTCACGGACGATTCTTATTTCCAATCCGCGCGTTGGCGATGCGAAAACGGGTTCCGCGATGATGCTCCTGGATGCATTTCACATTGACTTTGCACAGAGACTTTCATTTTATGAATGATAAATCCTCGGGAAGACGGACAACCCACAAATGAAGATGGTGAACTGGGGGTATTTTATTAGGTGGAATCTGTTTTTCGCATTGCCAGTGCGCGGATCGGTAACCCTACACCCGCAGAGCGCCAAAGAAAACAAAACGTCAGCGAAAATGCAGACGTTCCTTATTTTTTAGGACGCTATTGATCCACAGGGGAAAAAATACTTTAAAAATTTCGGGGCTACTTTTCAAGCTGTTTTGCATTGAACTCTATGCAATTTTTTTGGGGCTCTTTTATGACTTTCGGGGGCTAATTTGCCTCGAACCCCGTGTATTTTTTTACTGCTCGTTTATGCGGACGATCCTCATTTTCGGACCAGCGCCCCTACTGCCAACCCAACGCGCCAACCTATAGTATAGGGTCTTTAATAGGGAGACATGAATGAATCTGCCAACGCACCAAAGTGCTGACCACCTGTATACAATAGACCATACAATACCAACATGGGAGTTGCTATGTCAGACGTGCTGTAGCAACAGCAGGAAAAGAAAGGTAACGTGGAGGTATTGTATGAAAGAATGCAATTCTTCTGTAGTGCTGAGCTGGGGGAAGTTACATACCACTGTCTCATGTTAGCTCACTAATAATGATTGACAGATGGTGTCACAATTAAGATGAATGAGATCTGGAACATTTTTTTTAGGGTGGAGCTTAGCAGATTTGAGAAAATTAATTGTTGAAATATTTAAAAATCTATGAAATATATTTAGATGTTTGAATAATAAGATATGAGTTGTAAAACTTGTATGCAGCCCTGCACATCAACAGGAATCAACTTATATTTGGATGTCACTCGACCTTTAATTTAATTATCTTGATGAGGATAAACATCATTTCCAACAAATCACTTAAAGAGGAAGTGTGAATGGGGGGGGGGGGTAGTTATGTAGAAGCTTTAGTTCAAGTAGTATTTTCAATCTTTGAGTGTAAGTTCAATCTTTTGGTATGTAAAATCCCCTTGAAACATTTTGTTACTCCAGATGGTTGGGAGGATGCAGATTGGTCATGGTCAGGAGAAGAGAGTAACAGTGTGAGTCTTAATGTGAAAACATCACTAAATGCTGTTGCTTTTCAAAAAGTGAGTGTCATTTTAGTTTCTCCCTCTTTATTTTTCATTTAGCCTTTTAGATTTGCATGTTTTGCTGTCATTTTAATTGATATATAATATAGTGGCATATTTCTCAGTTTCATGTTTCTTCACCCATTATAATATGTGTGTTTAACTAAAATGTCATGTTTTATATTGTCAAATTTGTCCTGGAATAAATGTATAGACAGAAAGCACAACAATATAGTGCAATGAATGTTGTTTACCTTTTTTATTTGCAAGTTATACCTGTGTTAACTCCCCCTCCCCCCTCAATGCTTGAATGTTATAGTGGTAACATGTGCATCAAAATTTAATGAATGTTTCTTGCACAAGAACAATTAATCACATGATGTGTTTTGCACTAGTGCTTCTGGTTAATATTTGTACATGTACAGTATTTGTATTTTTTTATTCATGTCTTTAAAATTGTAAATTAATGTTTCAGATCATATATCTGCATAGGGGAAGTTCTCCCATGCAAACTAAAATTTTGTAAGAATTGTTCAATGTTCATCACTAAATTCTACCTCTTATCATTACACAACCTTTCCTTTGGAATCCACAAAGTAAGAATTTCTCCATGTGTGTTTTGATGACTGTAGCACATTCCCAGAGCAACATGCTGGGATACAGGAATGCTTTATAGCTCCCTCCACCAGGGAAAAAAATACTTAGAAAATTTTGGGGGCTACTTTTCAAGCGTACTTGCATAAAAATAACACTCTTTAATTTCTTATGCATTGAATTCTATGCAAATTTTGGGGGCTCTTTTATGACTTTCTGGGCTCTTTTGGGCATTTCGGGGGCTAAATCGCCCCAAGCCCGTGTATTTTTGTCACTGCCCTTCACTACTGTGAAGTAGTATCTTTTAGTATTCACTAGCAATGATCACTGTGAAGTCCACAAAGTAAGACCTTCCATGTGTTTTTGATGATTAGGAAGGGAGTGAGGTTGAAGCAGGTCCTCCAGACCAGGATGCTTGGATGCAGGAATGTTCTATAGCTCTATCACCCACTAGTGAGCTTATGGTCATTGCCTTTGAACAGAAAGCTGTCTTCTTACAGCGTGAGTATTTATATCTCTGAATATCTCGTCTATTTCAAGAATATGTGTTACTCATCACTCATTTCTATTTAAAATAAAATGCCATCAGCTAGGCTGACGAAGATTTCACATTGAAGAACCACTATTGACTTTCACTCCAATCAAAGAGACTTCTGTAACCCTCTTGACATGGACAGTCATGCACCCTGTACCAAAAATTTGATTTGAAGAAGGAAAAAAAAGAAAAAAAAAATCATATTTATCCAGTATATTTTATTAAACTAAAGTACTAAACTATTGGTTTTTTAATGTTTAACCAGACAAAGACAGCGGAGTTACAGTGGTACAACATTAATACAGTTAGATATGCAGAATTATTTAGGGAAATGTAGAAATACCTTTTTAAACATCCATATTCATTGAAAGGAATTACAAACAGATGGGCATTCCTTTTAGTTAGTCATTTTTTATGACAAGGTTTTGTCTTCTATTTTTCTAATACAGAAAAGTGGGATCCCGAGGAGAAGGATGGCGTAGATAACAAATATCACATCATTTACAAAGGAACGTTGAATCAGGAAGAGGGGTGAGTAATGGTACATTATTGAAAATGATATGAAGATTATTTCTTGCCTGTAAAAGTATTTTGTATATAATTGTGTTTATAAAATATATTTGTGAGATTGATAAAGCTGAAGTAATTATGAAATGATTCATTGTTCTTTGGAGGAATATGTCTCCCTAATTCCATTTGAAAAAGAGAATACATTTGTTGAGTGCCTGGGAATTCTTATAGGGCACCATGAACTCTTCTTGGAGGAAACCTGAATCCAGTGATTAAAATTGAATTGTCCTTATTAGAATTGTGATGATGTATTCCATATTTTGTTCACACTCATTATTATCTGAGGGGTCCACAATTTACAAGCTTTGCTTTTCAGTGGACCTCTCCATTTCCTTTAAAGTATAAATGCAGTTAAATTTTAAAATTCGTTTTTTGTCTTCCTAAAATGTATAAATTATTATTAAGATTTGTTTATTACCAATGTAACTATGTTTTGTATACATTTTACATTGTATTCGTTATTATGTATTTTATTTTGTTGGAAATGAAAAAATAAAAATGAAATGAAATGAAATGAAATGAAAGTATACTTCATGAGAATTTTCTATCATCTTTGTTGATGGTTGACTTGGTGTATTCTCTTGATTACAGGGAGTGTATCACATGTGCAATGTGTGTTCCTTTAGCCTCACAGAAGAGATCATCTCATGGAGCTCCAGACTGGACCTGTGTAGTTCTAGGTTTCACCTCAGGCTATGTTAGAATGTACACAGAGGTAAGCTTTCATAATTAAAGTGATATCTTCCCATTATAAAAAAATACGTTCATGAAAATGTGATTGGTTGATATGTTGAACTCCTGTATTTAAAAGCGTTCCTGTTCTTCTCTGAGATGAGAATTATAAAAACAAATGATTACCTGCATATTTGGTTTGTAGATTTAATCTGTATTCTGTAAAACAATGAGTTATGGCACTTTAAATTTAGACAGATATAAAATAGGTTATGCAGTATTAGAAATATTGGGTTTGTGGGTTTAATTATTCATTTGGAGTAATCCATTTAAATTTTATCAATCCATCCCAGTAATAAATTTGAGATTGAGCATTATTATCTGTTGAGTAATGGTCAGCAGGGAGAGAAAAAAATGATTTTAGGATTTTATTCTCTTGTAATCCTGCAACTATTTAATCTGCTACAGACTGGTTCCCTGCTCCTTTCTCAACTCCTCCATGAAGACCCAGTACTCAAATTGAAAGGTAGAACGTATGAGATGCCACGCCATGCCGGAGTAGCTGAGCAACAAGAAGAGCTTACCATTCTTTATCCTACAGCCCTGGTGACTGTAGATGGTTTCAGTCTTTTCCAGTCACTCAGAGCTTGTAGGAATCAGCTAGCTAAAGGTAAGCAACGACACGGTCTGATAACAGTTTTCTATGAACTTAAGAATGATAATAGCTATGATAATGTTCCGTTCTTTTATATTGCATGCTACATAATGACTTTTATAATATGCTATGCGCTCCTCAGAGCTGAGGAAATTATTATTTTACAAATGCTCCATGTTTCCAGATTTTCATGCAGTATTGATTCATATTGCACAGACCTTCAGTGGAAACTGTTCATATAAGTACATGAAAAGGTATTTCAGTGCTGGCGTTCATGTGACCAGTGTGCTAGGTAAAGTTGTATTCATTTAGTAATGGATAAAATTACTTCAGAAGTGTTTGCTTGTTGCTTTTATTGTAGCTGCTGCCAGTGGAAGTGACAACATACTACCACCACCTCTTGCCTATAAGAAATGGGGGTTGCAGCAACAAGATGCCATAGTGGACCACATCAGCACAGGTAAGTCAATGAATAATATTGTCAAGATAGTGCTTGCTTTACATGCTAGTAGCAAGGGTTTTGCATGAAAGACAAATATCTATTGTTGGAATGTATTGGATGATATTTTCATTCAGTTTTTGGTTGTAAAAGGGTTATAGGAGCTACCTTCTCGTTTAATGATGGCATTAAAATTATAGGTAAGTTCTAGTGGTGTTTCACAAGATTGTTTATTTTGCTTGATGCTTCATTTATTCTGAATACTAATGTGTGTCCCACCTGAAATGTTTTGTGTAGGTGTTGTGACCAGTTACTCCTTTGACCAGCTTCATGCAGCGTCTACTCTAGGAGGATACAATGCATCTATAAAGAAATCTCCCCCAATCTGTCACAAGTATATCACAACAGGAGCTGGACCATTCCTAGGATTCTTCTATGCTCTGGAGGTAGGAATAGAATCAATATCTTTGTGTTCACTTTTCATACCCTATCTGGATGCTTATAGGAGTGTTATAGGAGGAAAGAGAGTGTTTCATGTTTAATGTGTATTATTGGTATTTGGAGGATGCTAATATGAGAGATTGTAGATTGTATTTCATGGAAGAGTCTCTAAGGGCTTTACAAATATACTATTACCCCGTAATTGTTTCCATTTAAATCAATTGTAATTGATTCCAGGTAATTGTTTCCATTTAAATCAAAACAATTTTGCCCTCAGTAAGTCCTTTTGAATTTTCAGGTCTTTCGGCTTTATGTAAATGTATATTCAGATCTGTGTTTTGTTTATATGAAATGGAACATACTAATCTTGTATGTAATAATTAAAAGTCATCCATGAAAGTTTGTTTTGTTTTATATTAGCCTGTTCAAGTGTTTTTTCTGCTTTCTTCTTCAGGGAAGTGCTCAACCTCTCTTCTCTGATGTGGCTTTAGCTGTTGCCAGCAAGCTCAAGTCAGCCATATTCTCTGCTGCAAGGTATGTCTACATTGCTCATTATTCCAGATAAGGAAATTGACATTTCAGGGCGTACAATAATTATCATTATTATAATTACTTATACCGCGCTTTTCCCATAAGGCCCAAAGTGCTTAAAGAATGAAAATAAAAATTACAGAAATACATATAATAAGAAAAACAGTCTTACAACTACAAACTGCAAAAAAAAGAAGTGTTTTAAGGCCTTTCTGAAGGTAATAAGTGATGGAGACATCCTAGTTCTAAGTGGTAGATCATTCCAGTATTACGAAGCAGATACAGTAAATGTCCTATCACCGGCTAATGTGCGGGTAACTGAATATGTGAGACGTAAAGGATCACTGGCTGACCTCAATACCCTGGCAGGTGTATATAAATTCAAATAGGTATCTAAATATTGTGGAGCCTGATTATTGAGTATTTTTAATACAAACAAGAATAATTTAAAAATTATTCTTTCAAGAGTGGCTGAGATAGAACAGCAATTTTTTTTTACAGTGGTTTGTTTAGCTGTTGTAGAATACAGAATATTTTGTTCAGACAAATAGACATGTCAGTGAATAATTTCTGTATTATGAAATAGAGCGGCATTCAGAATTGGAATCTGTGTTTGCTTTTCCAGTGGTTGGTTTGGATTTGGTGGAAACAAGCAGACTACAGACACGCCAGCCCCTAGCAAGACGTCAAAGCCAAGAGTTGAACCCTCAATATCACTCCCAATAAGGTAAGCATGGGTAATATAGATTTTTATATTAGTCAATGTTTTTAAAGTTGAAGCTGAAATGAGTTAAAGCGGCACTGCACTACTTGTAGCTACTTGTTCACTCTATATAGCAAACAATGCCTAAGCGATACCTGTTGGTCCCCCATGATCCCCTTTTTCTTATGCTAATTGAGAGCTGATTTGATGAGGTAACCACCTGTCAGTGACCATGCAGGGAGGTCTAATCTCTCCTGGCCAAACTAGTGCAGATAAACGTTAATGAATTGTAAGAGTTCCTTGTAAATTGCAAGCTACATCAATTGATATCAAACCTCACCTACCATGGTTTTCTTATGATAAGCAGCAAATAACATTTAACTTGAAGGGCTTGTGAATCTATCCACATCTTCTACTCTTCAAATTGATGCAGGTTTGGGCTACCTGATGTCCGTCGTCATGGTGACACCATCGTATTAGCTCCAGGTATGAGGTTAGCAGCAAGCACTGATAGCTTTGGCAGAGTGTCTCTTATTGATGTCACTAGAGGTGTAGCAGTGCGCATGTGGAAAGGTAAAGCACATGTCTTCCATGTTTTGCATTACTGTTAAATAGTATCTTCAGTGCTATTGGTTGACTTCAGTATTAGAGAACTTTGCATTGTAACAGTTTTATTACCTAACTGCCTTTATTTTCTGCAGATATTGTTCACTATTGTGCAAGATTTCACTATTTGATTGTTGTTGCTTATGGAACTTCTATTTTTGCTATGACAGGGCTATGAAAGAACATATATTGGTTAAGAACTAGGTTTTATTTTGTACAGACTTTATCAAACTAACTTGATTATATTAATGTCTACTGGAGGATCCAAAAGGTGTGACTCATTTCGAACCTTGATCCATCAATCATTCTAACCCACAGCTAAAATAAACATAAAAAGATAAAAATCTGATTTATTTATCAGGATACCGTGATGCCCAGTGCGGTTGGATCCAAGTGATAGAGGATATTCACAGAGAGCGTTCATCGGAGCATGGTAGTAAGAGACCCAGACACAGTACAGGCAGCAAGCATGGTCCTAGGGTAGCTCTGTTCTTAGTCATTTATGCACCTAGGAGAGGTATCATAGAGGTATGGAACACACAGCAGGGACCACGTGTAGCAGCATTCAATGTGCCCAAGTCATGCAGGTGAGCTTAGATTCTTTGGATTTATTTGAGATGTGTCTCAGTTAGGAGCTATTGTATGTGCAACCAAATAATTGCAAATGCTTTGAAACCTGTTCAAGCATGATATTTGAACAAATTTTTGTATCAAATACGTACACCTTGTCAATTTTTGAAATTCTAACCCAGTTTTATATGATATAGCCTCCAGATACTATCATAATACTTTGTCTGCTTTTGAAACAAATGGGTGTAAGAATACAGCAAAAGCATGTTTTTTGTATGGAAATGACAGAACTTTTTGCTTCATTTTATTATTAGGGTCATGTGCCATAAATAATTCTTTAATTTAATTTGGATTAGTATTCTTCTGTAGTTGAATGATCAATCTTTGATATGAATTGTCTGTATGAAGTGTGATATCAAGCCTGCCAAGGTAATTTCCTACTATGCCATATCTAAAATTGAATATTCCAATAATTTCTCTTCACTTGACATGATCTGTTTTGTTCATTCCAGGCTTCTCTATCCTGGCTATGGTGTGATGGGTCTCAACAGTCTCTCAGTTCAAGACTCACGCACCAGACCCCACATGTTACAATGCTGCCTTCTGGAGCCGAGTGGCCTGGTACGGACGTTCAATGTTCCATTCCATCTAGCTCTGAGTGATAAGAACAGTAAGAGGGCTCATGATCTTCACCTCATCAAGAAGCTTTCTAGTCTCTTACATCATCGAAGGTCACTCAAAGGTCAGCAGAACACTTTCTTGTTTTTTCCTCACTGTTTGAAAGAGCTGATATATCGTGTAAGTCGATTTACTAAGTATGCAAAAAGTGGTTATCAGGTATCTTCATCTATATTTCCTAAGTCATATTTTCTTTTTCATTTTCACCTTTTTGTTGCAGAGCCTATTGTGGAACCAATTAGTAAGATCCTTCAAGACTTGAAACTGACTGCATATAAACAACAGGTAAATCACTCTTACTTGTATTCAGATTGCTTTTACATGCAATATAAAATATCCTCATTATTATACTGCATCAGCACAGGTAAATGACTGGATAATATTGTCAAGTTAGTTGTCAATTTACATGCTGGTAGCAATGATGTAGCATGAAGGCTCGAGTTATACCTTGATGAATAATAACCTGATTTTAATTTGTGTTTTCTGTTGCCCTCCCCCTAATTTTCTTTCCCATTTACTTGTACCCCTTTCCGGAAATCTATGTACCAAGCCTTTACTCTTTATTCTTGGCAGGCCCTTGACAAAGCCTTTTCAGCGAAGGGCATGTCATCTGAGGAACTCTTCCACATCATCCGAGTGCTGATAAACCAGCTTGGTGGCCAGGATCCCAGCTGTATGGACTATGAGAGCAGACGTCTCCTGCAGTACTGCGGCTGTCAGGTCAAGCTCATTGAGGCCTACATCAAGATACAAGGCCTGCTCAGGAAGGCTGAGACGAGTGAAGGAGGGGAGCAGAGGGTAGGAGCGATGGAGAGGACAGTAGGAGTGGAAGGGAATGAGACTGGAGGAAGAGGAGTAGAAGACGGGGAAGAGGAAAGCGGTGGTAGATCTATCCCTAGAATCACACCAAAGGTACATGAATAACTGTTATGAGTGATTATTATGGAAGCAAGGTCAAGTTTATCTACATCTGTATTGATATCGGTGATGTTATAAAAAGGCAAACTGACGTAGTACAGTTTTTAAGCTCAATATGTTGATGGCCGTTGTATTACAAAGTCACATATTTTTATAGAACTAGTGATAAACTTTTTCTGCCAATTATTGATAGGAGAGAAGAACATTTCCCAATACGCAGTTTTGGTTGCGTCCAACATTTATGATCAATTTGTATTCAGCTGCAGATGAATTTCAAGGAGTCGAGTATGCATTGCTCTCAGTGTATTTTCCACTTTGTTGATAATTTGGTATATGTATTCTTTTCAGGATCTGGCTTCAAAATTGAAGCAAGATTTGACTTCTGTCAAGTCCCTTCTGGATGACCTCAGCTCCTACCTGTCATCGTCCGGCCAAGCGAGGGTGCACTTCGCATCTGACTACAGCATGGACCCAGCTACATTCCTGAGCTGCTTCAAGACTGTGGTTCAAAGAGCAAACAAGGAAGGAAAGGAGGAAGGGACAATGCAAGGGGACGAAACAGAGGAGAAGCAGGAAGAGAATGAAGAGGAGGAAGTTACAGCACTCACTGAGGAGCTCAAGATGAAAGTCACCTTCAAGGAGAATCTTGCAGAAGAGAAACGTTTGACATTAGGTAAAAAATGTTTGTGTTATACTGGACACATTATCTGGTGCAATGAATGTTTATTCTTTGCTGAGCTTGAATGAAATTGAATTTTATGTCTAGTGCTTGTATACATATCACGAAATATTTTGTATTATTTGATCTACATTGAAGTACGTAAATGGTACTTAGATGTTATGGAATAAGATAATGGAATACCTACCAACAAATAGTACACTGTGTTCCTTGATATAATATGATCTGCAAGGAGAGGGTATCGTACATGCTGCAGTCAGCAGTAGTATTCCTTTCAGAATAGACAACTAATGAGTCATTGAATTGATTATTGTCTGATAAACTTGAAGAGTGAAAAGACCAACATAATAATTTATGACTTTGTATGATTGTGATTAAATCATAATCTATTTATTTATTGTTTTATTCTAGGAATGTACATGTTCAAACCATGTTTAGTTGACAGCTGTTCTTCGTATGAGCTGTGTGAGGTGTTCAGAGATACAGAGATAGGATCACATGATATCAAAGTAAGTATGTCACCGAACTTGCATATTAACAATTAGGCACATTTCATTTTAATGTAATTGTCCTGAATTTATGTGAAGCCTTTTTTAGACTGTTAAAGTTGAAAGTCCGCAGCCTCTTCTCTTTAAGGCCATTAACAATCGTTGTTGTTTTACAGTAGAAAGGAATACCTCATATTCCACTTCATCTTTTGAATAATGTTGACCTCACAAGAAGCATTATAATTCAAAATCAAATGTACAGACTACAGAAAGATTTGATAGAGTAACAAATACCAAAGGACACCTAAAGGTACTGCAGAGAACAAACAATCCAATGATCTAAATGATTTCTCATCCCTCATTTTCTTTCATTGTTAGTTACTTAAAAATCTTGCTTTTTATCAACTAAAGTCAGAGACATCTGCTTTTCATGACATCCAAGTTTATCTTTCTTTTTTTGTTCTGCTCAGATGCTCCTTCTTCAAGTTTGGCTCCACAACGAGAATGAATTCTTGAAGGATGCTCTGACCACCACAGCCAACCTCCACTCCCTCATGACCGAGGTGTCTGCTCCCACCATGCCATTCTCTCCTCGCCCCCTGGGCGGGGTCAACATACCCCCTGGGGAGATGGAGATCATCCATGGTCTGCTGTATGAGACACGCCATGTGGGCGGGGCGGAGGTGGCAGGGATGGTGATGAGGAGTCTGGTTGGTGATATGGATAGACACAAAGGGGCGGATTCCAAAGGTTTACAGGTTAGTCAATTATACATGTAGTTGATCCTCATTTTGAAGAGTTGAGAAATATACAAGGCAAAGTCTATAATGTCACATCCTACTGTGAAATAATTTATAAGTGTAGGTCTCATTTCGTACAAAGAAGTTTTGTATTTGAGGCTCTATTTTGTGAATTAGTTGTTCCTTATAGAGTCAAACATAGTTTTTGTTTGTGTACTTGCACAATTTTAAATAATTAATATACCATATGCTGAAGTTATGCATATCTGAAGGGAAAGGGAAAATGCTTATCTTTTGATGCTTATCTTTTGTAACATCACAAATAAGTATTGTAAGTATGATGGTTTAAAAATGTCCATCTGGCATCCTGGATTAACTTCCAGAGATGAACATGATGTTTTTCATCCTATTTATCATGTCAAAGAATGGCACCTTAGTTTCCCCATTGCTTCTACCTGTCAAACTATAGGATAGTGATCAGATGGATGTGGATGGAGATCCTGTGACCACACCCAGCTCAGATCTGTCACCTGATTGGGTAGATGTGAGCATGTGGGAGGTCCTTATTGAACAGCTGCGAGATCTCATGGTCCTTCAGAGACTCCTGCAGATTAAGCTTAGCAAGGTATGTATGTTGATATGGTTAGCACTTGATAGGCATGACATTCGATAAACCTCTGTGATTTTTGATCACCCCCTCTGCAGGTTCATCTTTTGTTGTAATGCTTTTATATTTGATTGTAATTTATATTGTCTTTTATGAATCTGTGGAAATAAATGATATTGAAATTGAATATATCTGTCTTTTCCGAGACACTAATATTATCCTTAACATATAGATGGTATTTTGTTACAGTGTTCTGATATTACATTTTAACGGTGTCACATTTCAAAATCTCAGTAATATAAAAACATAAACAGTAATAGACTGTGAATATGCAGATTTTAGTATTCTAATTTGATAATTGAAGTAGAAGCTGCCCCAACTGAATTTTAGGCAACCTATTCACAATAATCAATCATGTCCTCAATTCTGTTCCCAAGTTACTCTTAATGAGGTATATATTCATAAAAATCTATGCTGCTCTGGAACTTTCGATCTACTATTTGTTTTCTCTTTTACCAGGCAACATCAAGCCGACTGCAAAAGGACTATTCTCGTGGATGGTCAATAGAGGGCTCTCTTCCACCGATAGACGTCACTGTGCCTGACATCTCGGTCAAACATGTCATGGAGGGTGGTAAAGGTATGGAGAAGTAAATTCTTCCTTCAATAAAACTCTGTTGTGTATCAGAACATATTTCTTATTTAGGAATTAGACATAATACCAGTGTGAAAAACACAAGCCATTAAAAAACTAGATGGAATTCGACTGCGCGCAGTCGAAAATGATGCCTCCGTCGTAGAGCAATTTTACAAACCAAAACAGAAGAAATTTTTCGAATTCAAGTTCAATTGTAATCCATTAACAGGTTCTCAGAATATCGTGATTACAAGCAATTTCTCATATACATATATGACCCTTTGATCTTTGACCTCATGACCCTAAAATCTACTCAGTTCATTGGCTCTGCAAGATATCTATAGAGTTAAATAGTAATCCATCTGTCAGTTCTAATGAGAATGCGTTCACAAGCTATTTTTGCATACATAATGTGCGCTGTGGCCTTTGACCTTTGACCTCGTGACCCCAAAATTTAATCAGTTCATCTGCTCTGCAAGTAACATACATGAACTAAGTTTGGCAGCAATCAATCAATCGGTTCTTGAGATAACGCGATCACGAGCTATTTTTGCATACATAATGTGCGCTGTGGCCTTTGACCTTTGACCTCGTGACCCCAAAATTTAATCAGTTCATCTGCTCTGCAAGTAACATACATGAACTAAGTTTGGCAGCAATCCATCAATCGGTTCTTGAGATAACGCGATCACGAGCTATTTTTCCATACATAATGAGCCCTGTGACCTTTGACCTTTAACCTCGTGACCCCAAAATCTAATCAGTTCATCATCTCTGCAAGATACATACATGAACAAAGTTTGGCAGGAATCCATCAATCGGTTCTTCAGATAACGCGATCACGAGCTGTTTTTGCATACATAATGACCCCTGTGACCTTTGACCTTTAACCTCGTGACCCCAAAATCTAATCAGTTCATCATCTCTGCAAGATACATACATGAAAAAAGTTTGGCAGGAATCCATCAATCGGTTCTTCAGATAACGCGATCACGAGAATGGGACGTACGTACGTACGGACGTACGGACGGACGGACAACCTGAAAACATAATGCCTCCGGCTACTTCGTAACGGAGGCATAAAAATACAGAAAAAGTGTAATTTTGTTCTGGGCAATTTTCAAGATTTTTCTTTTTCTACTGGAATGCATTAAGAACTTTCCAGAGGTAAAAGTCTCTCTTTTCATTTGGAACATTGAGAAAAAACATCGGCAAGCTCTTGTCACGCCTTGTCACGTCATGCACCTTTGCAGTGAAGCGCACCACAATCAATACTTCTTCTATTTTCATTTTGCTTTCTGTTAGGAATCTTTGCTGAGATGGTCGCCCGATGGGTAGCTCACTACCGCATTCCTCCAGGCTTCTTGTCCAAGTGTTCAGTCAGTAGTCATGCCTTGAACCTGAGCAGAGAGTCAAGTCGTGTTGACGACATTGATGTTGAACAGGAGCATGATGAAACTGCTGCAATAGAACAACTACAGGGTATGTCATAAAATGTCCTTATTGGCTTTGTAGAATGGTCTTTTAGATGGAGACCTGAGAATATATACAAATCAGCTGATGATGAAACAGGACTTGTGAATTGTGTGTGTAGCCTTTGATGTTAATGAACTAAGGAGATAAAGGAATGATTTAAGACTAACATATGCTGTTCTAGAGAAACCACTAACAGTTTACTATGCATGTAATAGAAATGAATTTCCATTATTCTGGAAAAGAACTGTACTTGAATCAATGTGATTTTTATAGTATTTGATTCCCTTAGATAAACAGTTTTCTTATTTATATTGGATTCTATTCATGCTTTTGTTTCAGAAACCTTCCACACGCTGTGTTCTCGATTCCCACATAGCTTGGATCATGATGTGCTACAGGCCCATTGCACGTGGGAATATGTTGTACAGTGGAACAAAAATCCAGAGGTAAAAATAAAAGGATGGCAATTGGTGGTGGTGATGTTGATGATGTTGATGTCGATGTTGATGATAAATCTATAAATTATTGCATTTTATCTGACAACTTTCAAGAATTAAGAAATATGTGTAAGTGGAAAGGAGACGATTATTATGGTGACTATTTTCTCAACTTAATGAATGCCATTCTCCACTTGTTTATACATTGACAGATTACAGGCTTCTTAGCATGTGGACTTCATCATTTAAGATCCATTAGAAACCCAGTACTTCAACATGGTAAGTGTTATCTAGTTTGTATTCCTCATTGATATTATACTTAGCACACGCTCTAATTTATGTATTGCAAACAATTGAATAGATTGTATGTATGCTTGTTGATAATATCAAGTAATTGTAATCTTTTTCTCTCATGGAAATTTTCTTGTAATGAAGCATTTGTTAATACCTAATATTAGATCAGTTCATGTATCCTAACCTATTTCAATCAAGTCAATATTCAGAATCTTGCAGTCTGACTTATGCTACATATTTGATTTTATTTATTAGGTGTATCAAGTATGATGTGGCATACTTTCATGGTGAAGAAAGTTTCTGCAACCACATTCCTGATGGACAAAGTAGGGAAAGCCCCTAAAGACAGACTGTGTAGAAGGGTAAGTTATTATTATTCTAATTCACTGCTACTTTTTATTGAGATTCATCTTCACTTGGCTTTTGTGTGTTGCCAATTTGAGGATTGGTATTAGAGATGGCTTTAACAAAATCAGAAAATGCCATGTGCTGAATAATTTTCAATCAATTTCATTTCAGATTGTTTGTGAATGTATAATAAAGCAATTGTTTACTATATTTGTTTACCTTCATGTTTATGAACTGTTTATTCCTTGGAATTGTGATTATTTCTTGACAAGATGAAATGCTACTAAGTGATTTCATCAAGGGGAATGATCTCAATTATATATTTGGTATGACTCTGTGCTTTTGATAGTTTGTTAGACTCTGGTTATCATAAAAAGGTTTTATTTCTATGAATGTCTTCCTGTAGGATGTAGGCTTGGGCGAGACAGCAATTGTCAAATTTCTTGGTTTTGCAGTAGATCTTCTGGACTGTATATATCAGGTATGATTTTCAAGTTATATTTGCAGTTCAAGTGTACAGATTAAAATGTTTGGTACTACAAATAATTCAGTGATGATTGCAAATTTCAATATATTTTTTGATAGTGCTGTAATATTAAATATGTGTTTTTCAATAAATTTGCTGTACTATACAAGTGTGAATAGTATACTTTTACCTCCTTTATTTTGGAGAAGTGAAACTGACATAATGAAATTCAAAGATGAGGGGGAAATTAGACAAGTGTAAAAGCAAGATTGAATGTTACACATAAATGTCTGTCCTTTTTATGTTTGTTGTTTCGACTTACAGTTATGTTTAATTTATGAAACATATCCAAGTGAACCAGTTAATCACATCTGCTTTCAATCCCCAGGTTGAAGCGGAATCTTCATTGACTCCCATCTTCGATGTAGAAGACCTATGGCAGCATATTCAAGGGCCTGCCCCCTTGGTAGAGCTTGCTGTCAATCAAACCCTTCCTAATCACTCATTGGTGGATGTCCACAAGCAGCTTTGTACCATCATGCATGCTGTCATGACATTCGGAATCAAATCAGTGAAGGTAGGCTGTCAAGGACTGCTTAATATCTGCTTTGATTACAATTGATCTGCAGTCAGTGTGTAACACTAGTCAATTTCCAACTTTGATCTTAGGTCCAACCTCATATCCTGAACCCATAGCAGGACAATTAAAGTCTTGGCAATCACCCTCAAAGGACTATTACCCCCCCCCCCCCAAGAAAAACTAAACCGAGAACAATTTCTCCCCCGGAAAAGTAACTGACCCCCAGGACAACCAAGGACATCTATCCTCCCCCCTGTTTGTTAAAGGAGAAGTCCAGCCTGAAAAGCAGAGGGTTTTTTATCGGGGGGGGGGGGGGGGTCAGTTATCCTCAGGAAGTAATTGTCCTCGGGGAGGGGGGGGGGGTGCTAGTATTTATGACAAGGGATTTTCATGTACATTTATACTTACTTTCAATGACATGAAGCTTTCATTTCATTGGGTTTTTAAGGATTTTCCAACCTTGATGTTCATTTCAATTATTAGGTAATATATGATATATTATGCCATCTTGCCATTGTGTGTATATGTATATTCTATTGATATTTAAAAAAAAAAAAATCTCCTGGTTTTCACGTTTAATATTAGCTGTAGATATCGTGTAGAAGAGCCTCTGCTTTGGATGAGAATAGTACAATGTTTGTGATTTTGTTTACAAACCATGTGCTTTATCTTTACTACAGGTATTGCAGTTCTTTGACTACAAAACCAAGAATGCATTCTTCAAGGCCCTGGGTACAACATTCATACCCTCCACCCATGAGATTGACTATGGATTAGTGAAATTAAGGCAACAGGTGAGGTATTTCTATTTACCGGTAGTAAGATTGTACATGGATTAGTGAAATAAAGAGAGCAGTATAAAACTAAGATAGGTTATGAATTAGTGAAATGGAGAGAGTGTTATTAACATGGGAATAATCAACTAATATCGACTATGGCTGAGTGAAATAAAGTATGTGTTGTAGTGGAATCAAGAGGGCATTATTAAAGAGTATCACCAAATGAGATTAACTATGGATTAGTGGAATCAAGAGAGCATTATCTAACAGGGTATCATCAACCAGGACTGACTGTGTCATAGGGAAATCAAGGCAGCAGATTTTAGGGGTAATGAATGTTGGGTATTATTCATTATGATTGACAATGGATTAGTGAAATCAAGACGGCATTATTGGGTATCAACAAATGATATTGGATATGGATAAGTTGAACCAAGGGATTGAATATAGATAAGTGAAATTGAGACGGAAGGTATTAGTGCACATGTATCTTTAGACAATGGATTAGTGAACAGCAAATAATCAGGAGATAATGTCTGGTGGGATTATATATAGGCTCATGAAATCATGAATTTATGTATTAGGGGTTTCCCATAAAAATGAGAAATAGTTCAAATTGATCTTTGTGGGTCATATTTGCTGACAAAATTTGTTTAGAAACTAAAGGAGAATTTTATTTGCATGTGAGGCTGAAGTGAAAAGAAGAAAGTGAACACAGGTGACCTTTAAAAAAGATCATGAACAAAGTTGATTGGAAGAGCATTTTTTTGCCTTGATATTCGTTCAAATGCAGATCCTTCTGATTTACAGTGTAGATACTGCGGATTACAGTGCAATTCTTTTGTTTGGCATTTGTAGAGAAATGAATTGAATCGAAATTGAAAATAAACTTTTCAGTCCTAATCTGATCCCTTGGAATAACACCACAATTCCTGCTTTTTAATTTCATTTTCCCCCTTTTTCTCTTTTCATTCTTCTTGCCAGTTCCTATTACGTCTGGTGACAGCAGCAGCCTTAACCCTTCCACCCAACCACCAGTCTGAACCAGACACTACCAGAAGAACCACCTCAGATAGGAGAGATAGCACTATGTCCACTGATGAGGGGGGTAACATTGTACCCCTAGAGAACCCTAAGAAGCTCCCTAAGACCCACCTTGCCTACGTGTGGTGTAATGTAGCCCAGCAGCTAGCCCTGGCTCTCAGGGTTGACTGTGACTATGTGAAGAGGCATTTTGTGTGTGAGCTTTACAATAGTGGTTATGATGCTGTAGCACAAGAGGTGAGTAGCAATCAAGAAAATGTTGGATCAAGAGACGACATGACATTCAACCTTGGATTAGTCATATAGAATTTTCCTGTAATGAAACTACAGCTGTATTTGGAATTAGGACTAAAATAGGACAGGTGGATTTGATTGTAACCTGTGTTCGGTTGCAACTTTTATGTAGTAGAGCCCTGAATGATGCACTTCAAAAGATTTGGACTATAATCTTTTTTAGTTATATTTTTTTCTGTGTATATTTTTGAAAATCTTCTAGTGTCTGAACTTTTGTCTATCCATTAGTTTCAGTCTTCCAGTCAATATTTGTTTTTCATTACTGATTATATGGGCTAGGGTAGTGGAGATAAGAAAAATTTCAAAAAAAGTAATTTTTCTAACATCTTGTTTGGCCTTATTATTTGACAGAATTGTCATGAGGGAATGTTATAGTAGAATAATGAGGTACCGTATTTGCCGGTGTAAAGGCCGCAGTATTTTTGGAAGAGAAAATATCAAAAAGTCGGGGTGGGCCTATGCGGCGAAAGAGTAAAAAAAAAAAAACTTGCAAGTTAAAACCATGAAACACAGCACAAATTTGTACATATGGGACAACAATGAAAGGTGATGGACATTTCTAGAATAACACGTCTTACCGACAATTATGTGTTATATTTATTAAATGAAGGGCAAAGTTTTGCCAATCTCGTAAATAAAATTCATAACTTACCAACCAAACTCTACTGGTAGATCTAGATTTAAGTTTTTGCCGTAGCTAAAGCCTCTCGATCGCGTGAGAAAACCTATGGCGCAATGCACAAGAGAGAGGCTCAATGTATACATGAGAGAAAACTGCAACCTATAGCATCATTGCGGGATGGCCGAGCGGTCTAAGGCGGTGATTTTGGTCACATCAACATTTTTTTTTTTTTTTTTTAAATGTCAAAATCGGGGGTGCGGCCTTATCTCCTGCAAATACGGTAAGTCACGTCGTTTGTTGTAACCTATCAACAAGGGCCAGTTCATTTCGAATGGAAATATGAGACCTAATATAAGAGTTAAAAATATGCTTTATGCTGATCCTATACCTTTTGACATCGAAGTGAAGCAAAGTGAAGTGAAGATGTACTGTGTTATGCATTTAAACCTATTCGGCTCTTACAAATATGTTTGTCTACCCTCTTCCCTCCTCCCTCCACCTGATTAACACTTGCAGTTGGTAGTGACTGTCGCAGAGCAGACTGAGATGGCAGTACAGCTGATTCATATCGTAGGTCAAAGGTTAGCCCAGGAGCTGATTATAGGAGCAGACTCTGTGACTGTAGAAAGACAATCTAGACTACCACCATCTCTAATCACATGGCTCAAAGCATTGGTAAGTATTGGCAAGCTTCATTTTTAGTTTTCTTCCCAAATGATGTCTTTCGTAATAAGTTATGGTGCAATGTAAATTCAAGCAGTGAAACCATCATTTGATGATCGGAAACAGACAAATGTAAAATTTGTATTCAGAATCACACAAGGAACTACTCTACATATTATCATGTGACACACTATACCACTGACATTGTACCTCAAGTTTTTAAATGTAATGTTAGGGCTCCTCACTCACTTTTATGTTATCAGGTTGTGTTAAGGTTATTCTCTATAAGAGGGGTCTTTTATTTTCCTGTTGTGGAATAAGTAATGGAAAGAGTAGCGTCTTTCTGGATACCTCAGTGTCATTTGCTTTTTTACCCCTGTAAAAGTTGAACTATAATGAGATGCTATGGTTGTTATCATGGAAGCATTACCACATTTCACAATGATTTTGTTTCTTTGTCATGATATAGTCCGGAGAGAGCCTACGATGTCCCCACCCACCTATCTCTGATACTGCTCATCTTGCTGGCCAAGCCGTGGGACTTCTACCAGATACACACAACCAGTATGCACTAGCATTGCAACTCATTGAAGCTGTAGGATCATTAACTTGAACAGAGACACAGCTTAGTAAGGAACTTATTCCAGATACTACAAGATACTGGCAACCTGTATGCCCTAGCATTTACAACTCATTGCAGCCGTGGGATCATGGAATTGAATCATTCCAGAAACCACAAGATGCAACTAATATACTTGTATCTTGATTAAACAACCCATGACCAATGACTATGAATTTGAATTCATTAGGAAAGACATGAGTGGGATGAGAAAGGACCAGTTCAGATTGAAGTTGACTGTACTTGTACCCCATTTACACTGCCAAACAATCTTTGCTCTTCGGAGTGATGTATTTTGGTTGTTGTTTGGTCTAACAGTTGGTGTGATGTCTGGCTCATATCAGTCTCAATGGTATGAGTTTGGTAATACTGTTTTATGTACTTAATTTCAATATTTAGCCCTGTTTTAATCAAAGGGGTAGTGATCTTAAATGACATCATCTAAAAGATGTGACTCGGTATCAAACTCTAGGCAAATAGGAGAGTCGACCACCAGACCAAGTCACATCTGCCCAAGGATGTTCATAATGTGTTATCAGTGACTCAATGCTTTCAGTGTCCTGGATCTCACAATGAAAACACACTGATAATGGCACTGCAGATGACACTGCTGCAATATGTACATATTGGGCCATTCTCTCTTTCTCTTATTGGTATAGATATCATCATGCTGAATAATGCTGTATCTCACTTCAAAGTGACTGAAATGGTTTTCCTTGTACATGTATGTAATTGCTCTTACTGTTACATTGAATCTTTATGAGTATCATGAGACATATTGGAATCCTGTTATATTCAGAATATTTGCTCTATGTGTTTGAAAGGAAATGGATACTGTGCAATATCATTGATCTGTCTATACACTATCTATATATACAAGTATTTGAGACACAATAAATTGTCAAATTTAGCAAGAGAATTAACTGTATAGGTATTGATAATGGTGAGACTATCATTTGACACTGTGATATTCATCATGTAAAATATGATTTTGCATAGCATATATGTCAAGTGCAGCATTGGTAACCTTATTGAGGCTGTTGTATAGCCTGAATTCCATAAGGTGCTGTTTTAAAAACTATTCTTGAAAATTATTCTGAAAACTTTTTACTTTAGTTACTGGTCTTCAAATTTTGATAGCACATGGAAGGAACTTTTTTTTGTCAATGCATGTGTATGCTATGAACTACATGTATTTGCATATAGAGTCATGAAAATATAGACTTATGATTTCTTATGACAAGAAGAAATAAAGAATATAGAGTAAGACATGGGATATTTATGTTGGGGGATGAGTTTGTGTAGAGGTGTAATTGTCTATTTAGAGTATTATATATTAAGGGAATGAATGAATGCCTGAAGATTTGAGACTACCAGTAATACAAATTAAGCTTTTGAGTTATGTATACCTTGCCTTAGTAATGAGCGTTGTGCTTCCATTTAATTCTTTTTTTACTTGACTTTCGTTTACTTTGCTATTTGAATTTTTTTCATGGTGCCCCGAGTTTATTTTCATTCATTTGTGATGAAAGGATGGCATGAAAGTTTAACAGTAAGTTTTCTTCTGAATAAAGCCATTGGATTACTTTTAGATAAATAATAATAGGATAATTCAGATACTTAATGTAGTGCTGTACAGGTCACTGACATGTAGAGCTCTTGCCTACTGGCGATTTACAGTTAACTGCCATTGTCAACAAGAAACTTATTGCTTTTCCCCTAAGTAGGGATAATATGGACAAGATAGAACTACACATGTTTTTTAAAACACCAGGAGACACATAAACATGTGATCCTCACCCGTAATGTGAAGCCAACATTTTGCTTTTTACCCTAGAATAAATGAAAATGGGAGAGACTTATTAAGTAATATTACAACACATATTTCAATTTTTGAAGTAAAGTGCAAGTACTATGAAGTTTGATCGCAGTGCTGACCAGGATTGCGCTTTGTAACTGCAAGGAAAAGGCGCTATATCAAATATCTTCTGGATTGGATTGGATTGGATGTTTTCTTTAAATCATGCCTCAAAACTTACTTATTTTGGCAAATAGAAGAAGAAAATGCTGACTTCATTGCAGGAGCCTGCATCTTTGAATGTTTTTTTAAAACTGAAATATGGCGCTATACATGTATATAAATGCTGTGAATCATCATCTTCTATCACTGTGTAATCATTCCATTCAGAATCTGCACAAGAACCAAACTGAACATTTCTGTGCAATTCGCCAGCGAAAATACCTCAAGGCTTTGACCTAGAATAAACAAAAATTTCTAAGAGAGAATCAATAAGTGTTGGTGAGAAGAATATCTCTGTGAATTGTATGCCCAATATAGACTATCGAAACTGTATTTATAATATTTTAATTCTAAATGATATAACCGGTCTTTATTTGTACCTTGTATCCGTATTGGGCACTGGTTTTTTTAACTTATACCAAATGTGTCCACAAATGGGTCCAAAATGAAATTATGTTTACTCACTTCAAACTTGTATTTTTAGGATCAGGACTAATCATATTTTTGAAAAATGCAAATTCTGGACCTTAATCTATCTCCTTATATATTCACCAGATATGAATACTTTGAGTTTTTACAATTTTATTGTGAACTATAGCATATCTAATAACTGTGATATAAAACTCATTTGCTATTAACTACACCTTTAGATATGTTGGGTCTTTAAGAATATGTTTCAGAGATTATTCATGCAAATTGTTGAGTTTCTATCTTGAAAAATACAGATTTTGTATCCCTTGAAAGTGAAAAATAGCTCTAAATTAGGGTTTTGACAATAACAAGTTTTTATTTCAATATGTAAAATGCTTTTTTCTTAGGTCAAACTTATTTTATTATAACAACTGATGATATAAGGTAAATACATGCAAAAAAATTGGGAACCGGTGCATTGCCTAATAATTTTCATATGACACACCACTGATGTTTCGGACGTTACACACGGTTAACATTATAACTTTATTCAAGTTAATTGCTTTTCTTTAGGTATTATTGACCTCAGTTACATTAATTGTTTGCAGAAAAATACTTCTGTAACATTTATGGAAAAAAATTGTGCAGTTTTAATTAGTTTAGCACATACATGTATACCAAGTTTGTCTTCATCGACCACTCAATTTATGTAAGGTATATTATTCATTTCAAGAACGTGTACCGGTAGTTAAAAATGCTTATGTGATCTAACAGAGTGAAATATGAAGCTAGTAGCAATTGTAGTCATCAAAACTCCTTAGAAAATTCACTTAGAAACATACTCTTTATTGCATGTTATGAACAACAGTGTGAAATGTATACTATGGTTTGTTTCGGATGTTACACGATGTTAACATTTCAATGAGATCATCAATTTCTACAAACTCTACAATATAGATGTTTAATCAGCTTGCTAATGTTCTTTGCCTTCAACTATATAGTGTGTCATTCAATAATATCACTAACACATACATGTATGTAAGCAAAACATTGACAAATCTTTAAAAAAATAAAACTATAAAAAAGTACCTCCAGTCATGTAAGTACGGTAATAAGAAATAAGTGAATCCTAATTTATGTACATCTCGAGAATGAGACATTTTAGATGTATTTTAAAATTGTGTATGTTTTAGGTTATAATACTACTGTAGTAACAATCATCCTTTACCACTATTTGTATTAGGAGGCTGTTTCAAACGACAACATTTGTTAATGCTCTTATATAAGTATTTATTTATTTATTTAATTGATGACCGATTGATGAATGGATGGATTGATTGGTTGGTCGGTTGGTTGGTTGATAGATCTTAACTCTTGCTGTGCCTATATCACAGGTGACAAACAATATACAGTGTAGGTTAAACATGTACCGTATTTGCCGGCGATAAGGCCGCAGCGCCGCACCCCCAACTTTGACATTTCGTAGAGGAAAAAAAACAAAAACGGACAGCCCATTTATATTTCACACTAGTGTAGGGTTGCGGTTCTAACAGATAATTCCTAGCACTCTTAACACAGAGGCAGCCCAGCAGACATGTTGTAGGATTGATAACTACTGGCTAACTGACCAGGTTTTAATGTGTAAAAGCATTACAGCATTCTATGTAGCATTCCACATACATTCCATGCAAAGTAGAATAAATCAATACATATTCATATAGTCCCATACAAGTATAAATCAACATCACAAAGTATCTTGAATATTCAAACTTAAACAAAGGGTATATATTGAATATTCATAGTATATGTAAATTATACTATATAAGCTTGACTGCATCAGGTGAACATTGAAACCAATGAGAGAGAGAGAGAGAGAGAGATAGACAGATGAAAGGATGGTGGATGAAAAGGGTGAATGTGAATGAGGGATGACCTATTAATATGAAAGGGATGAATCATGGATATGAAGAGGAGATTCAGAAGTTCAAAATAAATCCCTACACTAGCTTATACATTTTGTATGTACGCATACATTTAAGGAAGAGACTACATGTATATGTTTAGGATCATTAAAATAGGGCCGTATTACTGGTAATGCCCTTTTCTTTTATACATGTATGTACTTTCTACACAGATTAGTTACGTGTACTGAGTGCCCTTTTTAAAAGGTATTTTCAAATGAAAATCCATATTTCCCATAATTTTTTAGAAAAACACTTTAATTTGCTTGATTTTTATCAACTTTATATACCTGTATCATACCCGTGTCATGTACATGTACACCGGGTATTGCTTAAGTATGTGATTTTGAGCTTTTGTAACCTACCAAATAGTTTAGATTGACCATACAATCTTTGATTATATGACATAATTTGGAACAACCTCTGTACAAATGAAAACGTGATGATTTGCAAACACACAGCAATGTAAATAGCAAGAGGAGAGGTTGAAAAATTGAAATTTGCTATTCTCACATCTATCTTTGCCCCTCATTTGAACTAGTTAAGTATGAAAATGTCTGTTAACAGTTTAATGTAACATCCGAAACGTGCTAACAGCATACCAGAAAGTGCTGTTAAAATGGCTGAATAATTTTTATGAGTCACTTTTATTGAGATTTTTTCTGATAAATTACAATTAAGGATATACTTAAGCAGCCAGCAATGCCTTGCACCACAAAGTGTGGCTTCAATATGTATGTTTTATAAGTCAATTTTGCAGAAAATTTAGATATTTTACGGAAAATTTGATTTTTGCATCATATTTCTTCATTTTTTTATATTTAGATCTAAATGAAATTATCAAAATAGTGTTTTTAACAGGAGTGTGCATTGTGAAATCGTAACTTGCACATATGATCGAAAATTAGTTGAAATTTGCAAACTATGTGTTAACAATCAAATAGTGTAACGTCCGAAACACCCTTCTTGAGTTTACACAAAATTATTGGATTTGGAAGACCTGATTTGTGTTTTGACTTGTGTTAAGACTTATAATAACTTATTTCATAATGATTTATTCACTCCAGATACCCTCAAAAATAGATTATCATCATTTATGTGGTATTAGTTGTTTCGGACGTTACATTTGTTTCGGACGTTACAACTGTTAACAGAAAATTGGTTTTAACTATAAAATAATATTGTAATGATGTATTGCAAATTTCTTTTTTTTGGTGGGTAGCCGCCATGAAATGTTCAAAAAATGTTACGAAAGATAGGTCCTGCAGTTCATATATTTTCTGCTACTTCAAATTGAAAGTTGTTTCGGACGTTACAAAATTGTTTACGGAAAATGAGACAACTTTTTCAAATTTTGAATATATTTCTAATATAAGCGCTAGTACAATTTAATTATATTTTCTTTTAATTTAATGACTTGGAGTAACTAATCAGCTTATTCAAACCATAAACAATTTCATTAAATGATTGTTCTAGTGGGTTAAATGAGGGCCTACATTGTTTACGGAAAATGTAACGTCCGAAACACCATTTTCAATTGCACTGTACCATCAAAATACAGGAGTTAATTCAGATTACTGTTAACTTTCTTTAAGATCCACCCATGCTCATTAATCATCAATAGAAAAAAAACATATTGCTTGTGGGTATATATTTTTTTCGGCTCCAACCAAAAAGGTATGTCAATTTTGTTACAAAATTCCGTAAACAATTGGCTGTTCAGGGACACCTCATGCACATAAAGCAACGCTGAAATTTTTTCGTTAAGCTATGGGAGGTTAACCTAGGTCCATGCTACAAGAAAAAGTTGTAACTGATTTCTAATTCTTTATCTTTGCAAAGTTTCAGGCTGTCAAAGGGTCATTAAGCTATTTGGTCATAGTTAAAAAAAACCAGTGCCATTGGGAATTAGCAGCAAAAATGGATAGTAGAAGAAATATTTTTGCCAGAAGAATAGAGTTTAACTCTTATAGTGGTTTGGGAATCATTTCCCACATTCTTATTGATTTTAACATTATATTCTACCAATAACCAATGCAATGAACTTTATATCTACTATATAATACATTTTAAGTGATATATTGAGTGCAGATGTCCCCTTGATATGCATTAATGCATAATCAGATGATTTCCAGTATATTACAACTTTGTAAGTAGTTATTGAAAACGTTTGCATATTTATTGTCAATATATGTATCAAAGCTGTAGTTTTTTCCATGAAAATTCTTGTGTGCATCTGACTTCATACAAAGCTCTACAAATGTCATATCATTACCATTAAAGTACAAAAGACAAAAATGAATGTCAAGACTGTTTATTTTGTCTTCATATATCTGTCGCCTCACATATTCAATCATTGGTGAAAAAAGGGGCTCTATTTGCTTGATAAGTCATAATGTGCATATCATAGTTTATTCAGTTTAATACTCTGGTATACAAGCGCAAAATCAGTTAAATCAATCAAAATAGAAAACAAATTCTTTCATTTCAGTACATATACATCAACAATACAAAACAAGGCATAGCAAACTATCCAAAATAATATGAATAGGTGGTGCAAATATATATATATTATCTTCTACATGAATTATGATTAATGTGATAAACAAAAAGGATCCTAATCACAGAATGAAAATATACAATCATTCTCACTTTCACTTTCAGATACCAATAAATACTCGGTTTACTTCATTTAAATTCAACCTTTTGCTTTTATCTCAAAATTTAAGGATATAACTTTAGATAATGTATGCCATTACCTTCAATACTTCATTTACATACATCTTTATTTTTTTACAGAGTACTTTCAAGATTCATATTACTGAATATTATTTCATTTTGTTTTAGGAGTTAAGTCTACAAAATATAATTCATACATGAACGGCTGTGAAATGTACACAAAGGAATACAAGAACATCAAACAACAAATGTTACGCACATGAATTGGAATCATTTGCATTGTAATTCTGCCAACAGAAAAATGTAAAAGAAATATTACTAGCAACCGGAATACAAATAGATAAAGAAAAGATTTGGTGTTGTCCCATCTTTAAATTGATTGTTTAATAATTTGCTTGTAACAAATTTCTGATCTTATGGACTTGATAGAAAGAGATCATACCAAGTACCTATATAATTCTTGATTGTTCTAATAATGGATATTACTGGCAAATGTCCTATACATCATGAGAAAAATACAGAATTGACATAAATTATTAAATTGTGCTTAGAAATATTGCTGAACATTGTAATGAAAATAGGACAGAAAACACAAGTAAATGAGCTCTAAATACACGTTTGCTACATGTCGGTTATATATTTTTAATGTAAGGCCTGAAACTCCTTAACTTTCTATCGGACCACTCTCTCAGATGTGCATAATAGATCAAGTTACACATTAGCATATTTGAAGCAAGACTTTCTCATTCAGTCTTCTTTTTTGTCTTCTCTATTTGTATCTTTTTTCTAACTTCACCATAGTATGGGGCGAACACCATTTTTTCCCAACAGAGGGATTAGATTACGTTTCAATTGAGATGATCAGAATAGACTTCATGAGGGCTGATAAAAGACTGAAGATTCCAAACAGACCCAGCCTTTTCTTTCTTCTTCTAATGACTAAATAGCCATACCCGTACCCTTTTTACATATTGCACAAATAACACTCGTGAGTTCCACTCTAACACCCCCCCCCCCTTCCCCTCGCTCTCTCTCTCCAGCTAATATTCTGTGATCTAGTAACTTTTCACTCATTAAAGCATGTGTTGGAGCCCTCTGGAATGTGTGAATCAGGCAAAAACAGTCGTGGTATTTGCCCTGTGGAGAAAGGAATTTGTCTCAAAATCTACAACAGCGGATTGAAGAGTTAAAACTTTAAATCAGAATTAAATTTTACATCTAAAATGATAGATTATCACTGTATAAGTGATTTCTCCATATATAACGATTCCTGTTTAATATAAGAGGAACCTTCTTTTGGATGAGCTGGGAATATTAAGATAAAATGCTTGAAAATGTGATACAAATGAAATAACATATTGCCATAATAGTACACTATTATACACGCATCTTTTACCTACTGAGTTGATATAGGTATCAGTGTTTACAAAGAGCTAGGCAAACAAACAAATTTGTGACTAGTGAATCTATCATCTTAGCATACAATCTGTTGTGCATCTGTTAAGGTTAAAACTATGATATTCTGATATTCCATTTCATTCAGTTACATGTACAACCTCCAAATAAAATTAGATCAAATATATAGTAATGACACAAACCCTATTTGTGATAAATCCTAGTGTGGTTTGTAATATAACATAGGGCATATTTGGATGAGACAGAAGATGAATATAACTTGAACACTGGGCCTGTTGCATAGAACTTACCATTGATGGTAACTTTGCCATCAGTGGCAACTACCATGGTAACAGGGCTCAACAGCCAATCAGAATCAAGGTTTACATGGTAGTTACCATTGATAGTAAAGTTACCACCAATAGTAAGTTTTGTGCAGCGGGCCCTGGAGTTCAGCTCCACCTTGGCAATGCACAGGCAGGGACTAGAAACTTATGATTTTTGGAGCAGATTATACATTTTTGGGTACACACCAGTCAACTGACATATTTGCAAAAATGTATTCACCGTACATTTATACTGAGATTTATATTAGTTTAGATCAGACATCCAATCATTTGTGTCTCATAAAAATTAGATCACCTTCATAAAACAGATTATGAATGCAAAAGAGTTATTACATTTATAAATACTATTGAAGTTTGATTTGTTTTAAACTTGTTTCAAGGAACTGCAAATCACATATGGAAATGTATGCATTTGGTCAATAAGCGGGATATGTTTATCTCTATTTCCTTCCCCTTGCACTGGAATGTTCATAGACAGTACCTACTAATACTGCATTATACATTTATTCACATTGCAAAGACATTGCAAAAAACAAGTAAATCTCTGTCATATATTATTTGAACTGCACTCAAGCCACCAGAAAGAACTTCATACTGAAATGCAACAAGCTGTATAGGAAAACAAGTTAAAGAATATATTGTTTAAAGGTAATACAAAGTTTTGGTTCTGATATATAATTTTCAGACGAGAATAGCAAATCGGTCGATTGTAGTCAAGAAACATTGTTTGAAAGTTAAAGGAATATCAGTCTTGAGAGGGCACTATACAACATAAAGAGTTAATTATTTACTACTTCATCACTTTAGACTCGAATTCAACCGCGACAACGATCATTGAATATGATAAAATCACATATCGGTATGCTTCCAATATGTTCATTTGAACCAATTTCATTACCCTCAACCAAAACTTTGTATTACCTTTAAAAGCATCTCTCTGATTATTAACTTTCAAAGTACTTTGCAGTAAAAACTCATAGATATACCTATATATGTACATGGATGAACATAACCTATTACTATGCTATGTGGGGGAGAACAAGAACTCATTTGTACACATAGTACTAGTAAGTACAGTATAATGTTGATTTTTCTCATCACAGTGCAATTTCGGTGGTACCTCAAAAGGCTCCTTTTGAATCAATACAGGAATTTTTTAAGAGAGAAACAATTGAGTCTCTTAACTCAAACAAGACAACATTGATATCTGTGTAAACAGATCTAACTTATACTTGACTTATACCATACTTTAGAGTGACTGCTTTTTCAATACCACTTATTTATGATATGTAATGATACGTTATGATAGTTACACTTGAAAAATATAACATTTTCCATTACCAACAAGGCACAAACACACAGATAATATTCCCACCCAAATTCATGTCAACATGTACTTCCAAAGACCAGCCCTCTCAGTATGTCACTCTTACAGATGCTTTTTTGTAAATAAGTAAAATAAATCACACAATAATAGATTATATCTAACAGATTTTCTTATTCTCTCCATAACATGGCATACTTCTTTTTGAGTTGAATTACAAATATTGTATAAATAAAATTTGAATGGAGAGAGATTAAAACTCCATGAAAAGCACACAAAAGTTAATATCTATATGTGCTTTTATTAATATTACTATCATAATTAATTATCATCATTTAACAGTCTCCAATGGCTGGGAGTGAAGGCACACACCTAGTGTGGCCCTGATTCTCCTCTCAAAGGACTGCTGTTTGACATCCTGTCTGAGGAACATTGTTTACATCTCTTTCTAGCAACAGTTTGGGAAAAGGAGAGGGGCACGCTAATACACAGGACAGACTTGTGACATCTGACCTGCTCATGAGAAATATGAACCCACAACCTGTGTGAAAACAGATGCTCTTCAGACTTTAAATAAGCAAACTCACTTCCCAATCTCTTTTAGTAATTTGTTGTGATATTATATTCTTATCCTTTAAAGGCAGCATTACCTCAAACAATACAGACAGCATTCAGTTAAGAAGCAGCAAATAATGCACAAAACAATCATTCCCTTATCATACGCAGCAATATCATAGATTCACAATATAATTTCATGACTTTTGAAGTCTCATTATAAACATTTTCACGGAAATCACTCTTTGGCAACAGCTTTCTCAACAAAAATCACATAGCGATTAGTATAACATCTAATTAACAAATATTAAATTGACAACGCAGTCAACTGACATGGAAATGTGTCTGTTTGGGCTTTAAAATATAATAATAATAATCTGCATTTATATAGCACTTAATACATTTACAATGTTGGCTAAGTGCTCTAAACATATATTATCACCACGGTCATCGGATTTCAGGCTTGCCCGCACACAATATATGCACATTCTCCACTCCCTGGGGAGCATTCCGGCAAGGTGCCATCTTACAGACACTCACAATGCTGAAAAAACTAGATTAACGTTCGCATCCTATCGGGTACCCATATTACATCTGGGATGAGATTGGCAAATGTAGATAAATGTCTTGCCAAAGGACGTTAGTGCCGAGCTGGGATTTTAATCCCGTACCTTGTGATCTACAGTCTAGTGACTTATCCACTAGACCACAACACCTCTATGTGGCTATTTAAAGTAACCTAATATTTTTGAGACAACAGTGTTATATTCACTGTCGAGTAACATGGAATTATTTAATTTAAGCATTATCATGTACATAAAGAACATACATTTATATTAGGAATGGATCATTTTGGTTTACGAAGGGAAGAGGAAAATTGTTGTTACATTTATAAACAAATTTCCTTAGCAAAACAACTATAGAAACCAAAGGTTTCATTTGTGTTCAAAATCCTACATTTCAACTTACATACACGTACATCAATTGATTTCCTTCTATTACACTACTGTCGTACTGTGCATGAAGCCTAGGATGAGGCATATTTGTGTCATAAATAATTCATTTCATATCACATCATCCAAAGTCCATTGAAAATACTTAGTCCTGATAACTTAGTCTGCATACATGTTCATGACATATCATTCAAAATACTCTTTCCACCCTGTGCAGATCCTTGAGTCCCACATGCATCTATCTGTGTTAGTCATAAATCTGACTGCTGTTGCCACCAGACAATGATGCATTGCCAGAGAATAGGAGGGGTGGTGTGTTGCCTGGTAGGGGATGATGATGTTGACCTGAATAACTGTTGCTCTTAAACAGGGCACCATAACCAACCTGAGGCAAACTTTGCGGCGTGTTTATCAATGATGGAATGTCATTCATTGAATTACTGTAATAAGGGATGGATGATAAAGAACAGAAAAGAAGTAGTAATCTCCAATTCAATATAATACTTTCTTTATGTGTGTAAAACAATTTCTTAAAATCTCTTTCATTGTAACAAAAATTAAGCCTAGCATTCCTTTTATTAAAGGTCTGAAAATGAGTGTAACATCATTTCATCTTTATGGACATGTTTGGTTAATGCATACCGGTATTTCAAGCAAGGAAGTGGGAAGGTGCATCTAGGGTACTACATACATGTACATATTAGTTCACCTTGCAAATTAAAAAGTTCACACTTGACAGCTACATGTGATATAACCTGAGATTACTGCTAACTCTTTCTGAAGTACATTTTTACTAGCTCTTAGCACTGGCCTGAAGTACCAGAAAGACACTATCAACATTTTCATGTACCTGAGAAATTCCACATACATGTCCTATTCAATCTTGTGTGGCAATTAATGGACATGTCAAGGACTAAATAATATTGAATCTTTATTTCTGTTTATAATTTCATGCAAGTCAGTGGCAGAACAAGGAAATGACTTACAAAATAAGTGACTTCCTAGAGAAACAGTGAGCCTACTGAAATGCGGAAGACCAATTTAAATACTCATATCTATGCAATGACATAGCATTTGTTCAGAAACTAGAAATTTGCCAACATATTTTGTTGTTGAAATATAAACTTACAACATCAACATAAACCTTTCAGATTCTGAAGGTTATGATCACAAAAACAGGAAAGGGCTAAAATGTACCAAACATAGAAATGATTTTCAAAGGATATGAGATCAACAGAGATGCCAACTAGTACGGATTTCCCGTAATTTCTACGGGAAATCGGCCGATTACGGGCGGTACGATTTTCATACCATAAATTCCGGATTTTGCCGATTTTGCCGATTTTCAAAATTAGCACTTTAAGGTTTAGCACGTTTAAGGTTTAGCACGTACTTTTGACTATTGCAGCGCAGCCATCCTTGAATCCATGCATAGAAATCCCACAGGGCTTCCGATTGGACAATTTGTTATCTAGCACACCCCTTTCAGTGCATACATGTGCATACAACATGTGCTTCGCGAGCGGGGGCCGGGTGAAATACCTCTCTTGGCCGCGCCGCTACCGCCCGCCCAGCGCCAGGCCTCGCTACGCTAGCGCCGTGTACACTGTCGGATTTCTCACAGGCTGTCACAGCGTTCATCGATTTTCGTCGACAATCTGAACTCATGTTGGTTGGATTTAGATATCAATCATCATGTCTTCCACAACTAAGAAGCGTGGCAAGAAGTTACAGACTTTTAAAGAAGAATACAGTAAGAAATGGAAATGCATCGTGTAACACCAACTAATGAACAGGTATGTTACTTTTATTTAACTTGTTGTGCTATCGCGCTTGCCTGCGGGAGCTGCGCTTGCCAGCGTGCAGAAAAATTTGCGTCGCGCAGAAAATTACGGATTTTGTCTCCAAATTACGGATTTTTAGCCTTATGATTACGGATTTGTGCTCTGAAAGGTTGGCATCCCTGGATCAATGACATGAACTTTGTTCAAAATGTCATGCTTTAAGACAATAATATAGTTCCAAAACAGAAGTCCAAAATGTCAGGATATACTTCTTTGATTGTCAAATGAAGAAACTGAAACAAAGTGATATACATGTACTTACTGTCTCATATCAGTAGTACTAACCGTTCTGGTCAGATCATCATCACTATTATAGCGATTGGGATTGTCAAAGAAGTAGGCTTTAGATGGTGTTTTGCTACCAGACTTCACTTGTGGAACAATTTGCTGTGTAAAAATAGGATAAATAAAGATAAGGACATACACTGTTTAAGCTTTTATGGTGAGGTACAGTAAATTGAAATATGATAGTAGGAATAAATACTATAAAAAGGGAATGGCGTGGACTTTTTTTCCCTGCTGGAAATAATACCATTAAAAATAGAAATCTTGAGCACCAATTGTCATAAAACATAATAAACACACAAGGAATAATCACTTCAACATTTCTAAATACAAAATTGAGTTTTGTTCATGGTGCCCTGGGTTTATTTTCATTTATTTGTGATCAAAGAATAACCTAAATCATTTACAGGGTAGTGAATCGCTTTAAAGTATAAGCAATACAAAATGTAGACTTACTTTAATCTGCAATTGAAATAAAAAGAACATTTTGATAGCCTGATCTACAAAAAAGCATTGCCACCCAAACATATAAAATAGTACATTATAGAATGCACTAGATAGTCACAAACATTATAAATCTTTTATATTCCTTAGAATTTACTTTGCTATGTTTTTCTTCAAATCTTTATCAAATCATATTTTGAAAAATCAAAAGATTTTCTATGTGTGCAATGGGCAATCATTAATTGTTTTCACAATTGGTACCGTTTGCATGAGCATTAGTCACCCCAACACCCACCCTACAAGCATGGATTAGTTACTGGCTTTGGGTATTACTGGAGTAATCCACCTTCACCTTTAAGATGGTAATAACAAGTTGATATGACGTCAACTCACCACAGTAGAGGCAAATCTTTTAACACGGAAGAAGACGACCAGGATGAAAGTAGGCAGGAACTCCCAGACAAACAGAACAACACCAAATGCTAGAAAGTGGTTCCCTTTGAGCGTAATTAGGTCCGCCTGATCATCAAAATAGAACAGATATATCACAAGGAATTAAACAAGGATTAACTCAGGAAGTATGAATAATCAATTCATATCAAGAGAAAGCATCAACCATGCAGATATTGATAATGTAAATGGGACATATAAACTGTATATGAACGCTTATTTACTGCAATAGTTAATCATGAAAGATAAATGTGGGATTTATTAAAAGAGAAAACATGAAAGGTGTAAATATACAGAGCTGCCAACCTTGTGCGACCAAAAAAAGGAATTTCAAGCACAAAAAAGGGATTCATAAAAACGAAACTTACAACCATGCACGACACACTTCCAATGCAGAAATGTTCATTCATCATGCGTTTTTTTTCCATACAAGCAGGTAATTTTGTTGGTGGTTATTTTGATATTATCGGCATTTCATTTTTATTGAGAATATTTTTCTCTTCAAGTATTCTATTGAATTTGTGATCAAATCACCATTTTAGGGCAGTTGTTTGACGTGCGGTATGTAAAAAATAAAAACAAAATAAAAAACAAAAATAAAAACAAAAAATAAAAAATTATTAAAAAACGTATTTTATGAAGAAAAAACGTAATACCGTAATTTGGAGGAAAAAACTGAGTAATTCCGGCAAAAACGAAATGGTTGGCAGCTCTGGATATACAATGTAAATGTATCATAGGAACTTCAGAGCATCTGAATGCAATTTTACTTTGATAATAATCAAGTTTCAAGAGAGATAATAGATAAGAGAACATTTTAATCATGCTAAAGACAAATAACAAATAAGGTATATGAATGCTAATTTACTTAGATATTAGGATATTGTATCCTAATCCACTTCCAAACTGAAAATGAAACTTTAAAGCCCCAAGGTGACAAACCTTGAAAATCAAAAGGCAAATATTTTGTCTTGCATATCACACCATTATACTCTTTGAAGGAAAAATCCAGTTTATATGCAGGGATGATAGTGAGCACTAATTTTTGTTCCCTCAACCACCACCACCACCACCACCACCACCACCCCCCCCCCCCCCCCCTCCCCTCTTCAGTAAAAAAAAAGGATTCAGGGGGGAAATGGCACCTAACAACATTCCTCCCTTTTGAGTAAGAAAATTGGAAAAAGTAGGGAAAAATCTGGGAAAATAGGGGGAAAATCGGGGGGAATCTGGAGGAAACAAAATCGACTTTCTTCTCAACAAAGATTATGTGGGGCCTTGTCATTTTTATCTTTTACAAGTTAGTTTTCTGCATACAAGGATTAATATATAGAACTGTCTTACTGACACTAATCTAGATATTATCTCATACTCCTACTGTCTGTCTATGCATAATCAAAATGAACGTGGCATACTTTTATTGAATTCTCTATCCCCATCCTCCAAATATGATATATGTACAAAGACCAACCTACATCAAGGAATGGATCAAGATGCCACTAACCTGGTCTGAGACATTGATCCAGTCGTATCCAAAAGAGGGGCATCGGACCCAGGAAACAGCAATGACATTATACACAGTTCTGGTTACATACAGGAGGATGATGACTACACATGCAACACAAGCTTGACCTACTGTGGTTCCCTGCATGATCATGGATAAAGAAAGAGATCAGTGTATGTCATCTTAGAGATCAGTATTTCTATATTTTACCAAGTAAATGCAGTACCAGAACGGACATGATCACTATGTGTATAATTTGTTTTTTATAAACATGCATCAATAATATCAGATAACGTACATCATGGGACCGACTTTAAACATCGCTACCGAACCAAAAAGATGTGACTAAGTTTTCTGAGGCAGTTTCACGTTTTTTTAACGATTACGTAGAGTGTAATACACTTCATATTTCTGAAACTTATAACAAAGAGTTCAGTGAATAAGCTGCCATTCATTAACACATAATAAAAACATGCGGCATCTTTTGTGGGGCCGTTTACTTTGCCATATTTGAAGGAGCCTCAAAATTTGGTTAGTAGGTGAAGACAGAGAACATAAGGCTGACCACCAGAACAAGGTCAATGACTCATAGTACTGGATATTTGTTTCATGGTCAAAGATATTTGATATTGGTGATAATCTGTACCTTGACATATATTTGACTTTGGTGATAATCCTTGCTCAAAAAAAAATGTGAAAATCAAAAGATCTGATGAAAGTAGCATTACGCTTCACATCAAATCTTCTGTTGAATCTCATTGTTTTCCATGTGCAATTTCAATGTTTGCAAAGCCTCAGGAATAACATTATGCCCATAATTATGGACTTAAAAATGGAACTATTTGGCTGGCATTAATCATTTAGATGTCTGTAAAGTTCTGATAAGAACCTCCTATGATTGGCTGAAAGTATGATCAAGAAAACAATAATCCTTTAAAAGGCAGGGTACCGGTTACAATCAAAATTAAGCCTCTGACGTAGACAGGAGATGGGATAGATCCTACTGAAGATCTTGTCTATCGTATCCCATACTTGTACGAAAGACTCCTGCATTATGAAGGATTTCTGGTTCAGTCTGAATTTATAGCATCATATTACATTAACATGATAAAACGCAGGAAGGGGAATCAATCAAAAGCAGAATTTTGATGAGAAATTATCAAATAAATAGCAAACTAGGGTTAAATTAAAATTACCAAATCTACGTTGGCAAAAAGGACTTCAAAACATCTGCAATCCTAAACTACTTTGGCTGGTCTTATATATTCTAAATGTCTTTAAAAGCATTTGAGAGTACTTTTGAGGGGAAATTCTTGTACAGCAGACTCTTTAAAAAAAATCATAAAACAGTTTTATAATGATTTTAATCGTGTATCGCAGTTTGTAATTGGCAGGAAAATTTGACATATCAGCAGGCAGGCTTTATCTTTTGAAATGCTCTTTCATGCTTTAAATTCAACAGTCCCATGCACAATAATTTGTCTTTATGGATTTGATACGATCTGATCAAACATTCATTCCTTGAAATGCGAGAGCACCGTATGGCAGCCGTGCTAAAGCCAGGGTAATAATCATAAGCGCCAGGAGGGTCAAATCTGACTGACATGAGCGCTATACAAGAACCCACTATTATTATTATATATTATTACAAATACCTTAGAAGATCTCAAAAATGGACGGGTAGAGGTACATGTACATGTACTTCATGTTTAAACATAAATGAGTATTCTCTCATATATACACAATGTAATCCTTTTAACAAATTGTAATAACAATCTACAGTATTTGCTATATACAGTGTATGTATATACAAAGAATGACTCTAGAGAGACTAAAAACTTTTAAAGAAACTTCATTAACGAAAGAAAGATGCCGAGGTAGTAGAGACCTCATCACCTGAGCTGATGCTACACTCACCCTTGCCTCAAGGAGCACGTTGGCTGACGTCATGTGTGTTATCTTCCAGATACAGATGGAAAGGCAGACGGCTGCAAGGAGGAAGAGACCCTCATTGAGGATAACTCTAGTGGTGAGTGTGTCGTGTTTAGCTTGCTCGCTGTCTAACACACGGATCAAGATCCCTGACACCAGGTTGATCACAGTGAACAGCAGGGGCAGGATGATGATGGCGAGTCGAAGGCGCCACTTGTAGCGCCGGTACTGGTCAGGATCAAATCGCACTCGCACTTTTAATATCACCTGTGAAATTATTGAAATAGGGAACAAATAAATTGAGTGCTTTGATGGATTGGTCTGGTAAGACATAACAAGGGAAATGCTCTTGGCGGTATTGCCTGCAATCCCTGCATTGAGCAATTCGATATGATGACAAATTGAGGTTGGGACATTATTTAAAGGCAGGGTGGCCCATTAGCAGGCCCCAAAAAATGAAATCCTCTGAATATAATCAGCATTTTGAAGTGAATATTGACTAAGAATCATCAGAAGAATTATTTACTATTATTGTACCAAGATTGATAACTTTCATGAAATATGAACATACATGTACATGTATAACAAAAACTGATTTATTAATTCTCATATTAAGTTGTGAAAACCTTTGACCTTGACTTTGTGACCTAGAATTTGTGTCATATGATTTGTGATACTTGATAACCCTTGGGTACAAGTTTCATGGAATTTGAACAAACACTTTTGAAATTATGCTAAAAATACAAAATGTTGATGTTGATGCCACAGCAAAGTCTAAGTTTGTAGACCTGAAATGACATTTGACCTTGACTTTATCACCTTAAAGACTAATCACATTTTGGTGATACCCTTACGTTCAAGTTTCATGGAAAAGGAATGTATACTTTCAAAATTATGATAAAAATTCAAAAACTTAACCTTGCATGTAGGTTAAGTTTTTGATGTTGACGCCGCCACCGGAAAAGTGGCGACTACATATACATGTACCGTAAATAACGTTGTATAAACCGCCCTCGTGTATAAACCGCACCCCCGACTTTGAAATTTTTTCGGCGGCAAAAAAGTGCGGTTTATACACCGTTATATACGGTATGTCTCGCTTTTGCTACATGTACATGTATGCAGGGGAGACAAAACAGTGAAATCATGATTTATAAGTAGGGGGAAAAAATTCAGAGTTCTACACTTAAAATGTTAAACTTAAAAATAATACCGATTAGCACTAGGATTAACAACTTGTTTTCTGTAAAGTGTTGGTCACATGGGGAGGGAAAAAGTCTGATTGTGCATTCACCCATCATCACAGACTGATAGATATTCATAATCTTGGTAATAAAAACAAATTCCCCTGTAATTCAACAGATCAAATACTTTCTCATGAAGGCAGACAAGAATCCATTAAAGGTGAACTTCAAAGAAAATCACAAATATGTCAACTAATGTATCACTAGAAACTGGTAAGCTAACAGATAGCCATCGTACAAGTTTTAGGTCAACTACATATCGGGTGATTTATAAAAATACAAATACAACCACCTCCAGTAGCAGCTGGGATATGCGAGAGATTCGCCGGAAAAATAACGATGTTTTTAATGACGTCACTATATGGACCAACACTGCCCAAGCAGACGACATCCCATAGAGAATGAACATAATTGCAAAGCTATTATTTCTCAAATTATAATGAGTTTAGTGTATATAAATGTAATGGCATGTCAAACCATTCAAAGGGGGATATGACCCGATTCGGATAACTAAAATCGTTTGCTTGTAAATACACAGGATATGTGTTAATTAACGATCAAAGAAACCAGACTATCAAATTGAAACCCCCCCCGGAATGATATCAGGACGGCATTTGTTCCCTCTTGAAACGCCGAACATACCGCGCTGTGTGCAGCTGAATATTCAATACCGTCTTATTTTGTTTACAAGCGACAAATTCCTTTATTTTTGTATCGCTGCATTTGTCATCAAAATAAAACCGTGTGCGGGGTTTAGAGTGAGGCAATAGATTATAATTTTAGCCTGACGGTAGTGAAGTAAGAGAAAGAACTCAAGAGAAGATGTAAACACAGGCACTGAAAATGTGTGTGATGTCATGGGACATCGTCTGCTTGTGCAAATCGTGTCCATACAGTGATCTCACACATCTCAGGAGCGTTCGGAGAGCTCTTCAGGTGCTATGCCGGGGCTGTATTTAAGCGTTTTATAATTTATAATAATAATCACCTCGAATGTTTCCAAGCATTGAAGTTTGATAACCTTGTCGAATCACAGTTTCAACTTTGCAATAATGAAATTAAGTTAGTTTTTAAAATCAATGAACATCAACTTTAACCTATCAATTATTTCAAAATGCATCTACATTTTGTTCTATTTAAATATTTTTTTCTTTATAAAAACAACAATTAAAAATTAAAAAAATAGGGAGACACATGATGCCATATCCTTAACCTTATGTACCCTTCCCTGCCCCCCTCCCAAAAGAAAATCCCAAAAATCAATCAATATCAGTCTTCTAAAGTTCTGATGTTAATTGGTACTAGCAATACTGTAATGAAATGCAAGACAAAAATAGGACTGAGCTTAAACATGTACTTGAGAAGGAAATGTTGCAGAAATCCTGTTTAGCATTAACGAAGCCAACGGTCCCTTTCCTGTGAGAACTCTAAAAATAACCCAGCTAGAGGTACAAAGCAGATTACTTGTCTAGGGCATAGTCCTGACATTTGCAGAACATTGGGGAAAGGGGCAGGTGAAAAGAAACACTTTTATTTTAAATTTCTTCACTTTTTTATTTTTATTTTTATTATTGTCAATATAAAGTGACTTCAATGGATGAGCAATAGGTATTTGGATACAATCTTTGTACAGTACATGTACATGTATTGTTCACAACTATGAATGTTAATATTGTAATTTTATTCTAAGTTTAAACTATCAGCGTGTCCACACACAAAACAATTTATCCCGAAACTCTATAACGATACGTCGTATAAAGAATCATCGTATAAATTCCAGGATGTCCACCCACAAGAAACGTCGTCACTAAAGAATCATCGTATAAATTCCAGGGTGTCCACACACACAAAAAAGTTCTATAACGAAACGTTGTATAGGTGCGCAGTTCGCAGTCGAAACCGAAACCGAAACACATGTGCAGCACCACTAGTACTAGTATTTGCATTGACTGTGCCACTGGAACAATGCATGCAGTATATTTTATGTATAATCAGCTGGCTGCGCAGCGGTCAGCTGGAAGCAGAAATGAGAGCTCATATCTCCTTTCGCTCGAGGTCACGTTAAGCCCCGCCCAGTTAGACTAGTTCCGTCAACACACAAAATGTCCGTGATTCTTTATCGAGTTTCAGTTCGAAACGATGCCCAAACCTGCGTTTCGTTAGACTAGTTTCGTTATACGACGTATCGTTAGTGAGCGTCCACACCTACAATTTTGGTCGTAAAACTATCGCGAAACGGTATAGCTAATCATGACTAGTCACTGAAAATGTTGTGTGTGGACAGGGGGTATATCTCTTTAGAAATGAAGGAGGCCTCATAATGACCTTGGCATGTAATGTAACATTCAAGGACAGATGTTAGGAATGGAAATATTATTCTTTTTTTTTCTAATTATGTATATAATGTTCACTCACTTTCTCATAATGGTCATCTTAATAAACCTAAACCTTCTACATGTAGAATGATACGTTCATGAATGTAGATCAAACATTTAAAAATGTATATCGAATATTTAATAATAATAATAATAATAATAATTAACAACATTTGTATAGCGCTTATCACAAAATATGTCTCTAAGCGCTTAAGAAAAATAGAAAGAGAAGGAATTACAGCCAAATATTAAGTTATACATAATAGATAGTGGACAATCAAGGGGGCTGCATATGCAAATGAAAAAGGCTATTTAGTGTTTAAAGCGCCTGTAAATGTAAATTAAAACTTTTAAAGTGGAGTTGCATTGATTTTAAATATTGATGTAATTTGTGTTATTGCATAAGGGGAGGTTATATTGAACAAATTTATCAAAATTTCCCGCTTGTAAACATTCAAAGTTAACGTTTGTCATCAATTTTAAAACGGTAAAATACTGTTCCACTTTCGCATAATTTGAAGACCTCGCTGAGCACTACCGAGATTTGTGACATCACTCAAGGGACCAGATTAGTGTAAGCAGACAATGTCCCATAACAATGCAACATTGCTAGTGCCTGCTTCGTCAAAGCTCCTTCACTTATTTCTCTTACCTCACCAGCGTCATTGTAACTATTTGATCCATTGCCTCCCTCTAAAATGCAACAAACACCATCCAATCTATTTTTCGTCAGGCTTTTCAATTCGAAAGTGGACTGATGCACTTCATTGTTTTTTTAAATCAATAATTTATCCTTGCTATAAACGCTTTTAAGCAAAGGATTATAATCATCAGCATCAGCCCCACTTCCCTTTTACAACAGTGTGAACAAAATTCATGTTTAAAATTAATCAACTCTTATTATTGAAAAGTAATTACACTGAAAATATGTTCATGACCGGTAGTTATATTGTCTGATACACAGTTGTCCTAAGACTTATATGATTGTCATCTGTAAGCTAGCTGGTTTCTAGTGATATATCATAGGCACTTACCAATACATGTAAATGTATACCCCATGTTTTATTATGTTTTATGTACATTAAGAACATCATTGCTGGAGCTTAATATTTACAATCTAGTTCTGAAAAGGCTGAAAAGGCTGAAAAGTTGTTCAAAACAAAAGAAGCTCTGGAAAAAATATCAAATTATCTCCTTCATTTTAAAATCTTTATCAATAACAATATATAAAAGGGATTATAACGAAAATTACAATTTACTTTCACATGTTTGATATCAATCACTTCAGAAGAGAAATACATGAATAACAAAAAAATTTGGCCCGAGTCATGTCGGGAATTTTATAAAGTTTTGTTGACGTTCAGCCATGCATGAAGTCGTTTGTCTTCTTTGTTTGTTGCTAAGGCAGGCAGCCAGTGGAGCGGATTCGTTTAATAAAATTATGGAAATGCAAGCATTACGTAAACAAACAGAACTTTGTTATTCCTCGCTCATTTTTCCTGATTGAGGTGTCATATGAAAGGGCAGAAAAAGAACTTTCTAGAAATGTTATTTTCTCTTTGAAATTCAGATACCATTTGCCAAATGACTTTTAAAGGCTAAGTCCACTTCAAAAATTATTTGCTTTTAACAGATGAAGAAAAACAAGAGAAACAGAGCAAACAAAATTTGAGTAAAATCTGATAACTAATAAGGAAGTTATGAATTTTTGAAAAACTATGAAAAACTATGGAACAATGGAAATCATTACACAAATTGCGAATTTGGTTATCAGTATGTGATGTCACTATTTATCAATTGCTTGCAGCTTCATATATTTAATCCAATTAATTTCCCTTTTTATCCCCCAAAACTTTATTTCCTCATGCCTTTGCCCAGGTTTTATGATTTGTATCAAATTGCGTGCATGATATTTCACAAAATCTTTTATGAACTTTGAAGAATTGATACTATTTTCTGAATATATTGTATATTCCTAATTATTGATTTTTATATAAATAGTTTATCAAAATTCAAATTTGTCAGGATTTAACTGAAAAAATGTACTCTATATTAGTGTATCCACACAAAAACATATTACTATCAATATAATTTGGATGCTGGTATGAGGAAATAAGATTCTTAGGGGGAAAATGGGAAATTTATATTATCAATATAAAGAAAACAATTAGTGGATAGTGAGGCAATGATGTAAAAAACTCATGGGCGTGTTGCCAATTTGTCTTGTGATTTTCAAAGTTGTTCATATCATTAAAAATTCATAACTTTCTGATTAGTTATCCAATTTTCTTCTAACTTTTTTTGATTGGTTGTCTTATTTCTCTGCTTCTATTGAAAGTAATATATTTTTGGAGAGGACTTGCCCTTTGGGTACTGGTTGCTCTGACAAGACCCAAAATTGTGCTAATATGTCAACAATACTTCAACGAGAAACAAAAGGAATGAAATAGTCACAAATGTGTAGTTGAGACTTACCTGGGCAAAATATAAGATAAGCAGACACAGACTGGTAAACTGGAGACATACAGGAAATCCAAGCAGAAGCCAATAGAGGATAAATGCAAGCATATTCACCTCCGAAGCATTGAGAATGTAAAATGAAAATAAGGTAGTCCTTAGTGCCGACCAGAACAGGCACAGAAAAAGAAATACAGTCTGATAGCTGAAGCGCTTATGCCCGTAGTAGAGGATCAAGAAGAGTTGGATGTAAATGAATAAGAAGAGGAGTCCATAGAGAACGATGAAGGTGACGGCAAGGGCAAGCTCCACATGCGGCGACACAATGGGCTCCCAAGGAGGCACAGTGGGGAGCGGGGCGAGGGTGCTTATTGGGAGAGACATTGTTGGTTTGTTGGTTCCTAATCAAAAGGTATCATCAGCTAAACTAGTACTGGAAGTCTTGGCTCCTCATTTAGCTGCAAGTGAAGTTGATACATCAACCCTTGCATGGACATCTGGAAGAAAAAAAGGAAAAGAGGATTACACACACATAACAAATGACATGATATGCTTCATTGTTATGTGTCAAATAAATGATTTAGTGTGTCCATCAAAATGGATCATGGCGACCTTTAGGGAGCAAGTGTTACTCAAGAACCCGGAGGAACATTCATGGCCCTATGGCTCTGTAGGGATAGCTGTTACATCAAGCCAATTAAAATATGAAATGCTCAAGTTACTTTCTTTAAGGAAAAATTTCATATCATCAAAACATCAATGTTTTTAATCTTCATTTTGTGGAGTTTTTATTTTTAATGAACATTTTAATGCCGTCATAGCCTCTGTGAGAGCCTCCAATAGACTTCTTCCATATTCAGGCGAGTATAGTATTTTGAAAGCTTTACTTTATTTAGTGTGTGTAATACTCATGTGACAGTTATCGAAACAAGAATAGAAAGGGAAAAAAGGAAACCGAAAAGTCATAATTAAGAAAGTTATGAGCAGAGAAAGGGAGTACCGGTAGTACCAATTCCTACTGTCATTGAGCATTGAGCATACAACTCAAGTCTGATCACTCTCTCTCCCTCCACACGTGAACTTATTGCACAGCTCACCATGCAAAAACCATGCTATCGCGTTTTTAAAATCTCCTATCTTGACAATGATATGGCCAGTATAGACTGTTATCCAGTCTAATTCACTAAAAATCAGTGCTAATATCCTTTTGAAACTCTTATGATTCTCACAGGGTAGTGTGTGAACGAGCTTGATGCCATGTGTGAAGACATGAAAGAAGGGACTTTAGGTGAGACAAGCTAGTGTGACAGACCTGTGTAGACTTGTTAGAAATAGAAGCAAATAAATATTCATATTTTAATAATGTTTATGAAATTAAAAAGTCAAGCCTCCGTCTCAGTGCAAAGATGATGTCATCTTTCACAGTTTTCAATCTCATTTTAAATGGCTAGAGCTATGGGGCTCAAACTTAAGTGAGGTTGACTTCAAAATCATCTTCCCTTGTTTAAGAAGCTATCGTTATTAAATGTATATGATATAAATAAGCAAGAAATCGCAACGTTCATGTACAAATATAAAAAGAAGTTGTTACCTGCCCCCTTTTCAGACCTCTTTCAATATAATAGTCAAATTCATAATTATAATACACGGCTTTCCAACAAATTTCATTTATGGTCTGTTAAGTCTAGTTATGAAGCTAAATCGATGAGTTATCTAGGTCCTAAACAGTGGAATATGATTCCCCAAGTAATAACGAAATCACAATTCATATCTTCCTTTAGAAAACAATATAAAATCTTACTACTAAATAATTATTAATCAGCACAGTTGTTGATTTTTTTTTCTCTAATTTTATATCTGAACCCTCTTTCATTGTTATCTTGTTTTCCTTCCCTTTCTTTTCCCCCTTTATATATTGTTTTTCTTCTCTCTATTTTACTTTCTCTTGTCTTATAGATAGTTGAAGTGTTTGTACTTTGCTTATTTTACTTAATTTATTGTTGTGTGCTTATAATATGTTATATTTCTTTTTGTATTGTTTTTCATTCTTTAATGGGCGATCCAACTTCACAGGTTTTCGCAACCTTCATGGAAAGCCCCGCATATAACCTTTGTAAACATAGTTAAAATTTGCTGTTACTTTGTATATTTTGATTTTTATATTGCGAAATAAAATTGAATTGAATTGAATTGAATGGTCATTTAGTGAAGGTTGATAAATAATAGACAAAAATATTGTCTTATTATAAGAAATTTCAAGTAATTTGTGTTGCCTTTTATGGCCATCTAATAAATTATTTTCTATTAAAAGTTTGTTTGCTAAATACTGTTAGATTCCATGTTTTTAGTGTCTACCGGTCCAGTTGCCAGTGAAGTTTTGCCACCTATAAAATAAGTTTTTTTAAAGGACGATTTTGTTGCCCCCCTTAAGTTTTTAATTTTGATGCAGAGCACATATCACTTTATCAGAGTTAAACACTCACAGGTGTTTTGTTAGATCTTATCTCGCCTCCAAACGATGAAAGTAGGGCACGTAGAACTTTAGCTTACATCTAGCGCATGCGCATTACGTTGATCCGGTCTGAGCCTCATTTTTCTAAATTGGCGTCTACAAGGGCCCTTCTGATTGGCTATCGCTGGCTGTCATTCGCTCAACGTTATTAGTATTAGTGCCAGGAGAAAGCTACAAGTTCGTAATGACGTGCACAGTTTTTCCTTCATAATCATTTTGCCTTGCGCGTAGACTGGAAGGGATGAGATTTAGATGACTTCATGCGCAGCAAGAGTTTAAAATACGGCTGCAAGATTTTCAACATGGATGTCGATTTTGACCCATAATTTCCTAAAAAGGGACCATTAAACAGATTATTTCAGTCAAGTTGGCAAGTGGAACCGATATATAATAGCCTATTTTCAATATGAGATGCACCGGATATAGACTCTAGTCTAGGCTAGATCTATGCATCCTGTGAAATATGGAATTTGGGCATAAGTTTGGCCAAGTTTGGTGGATAGATCAATCCACGTAACCTACACCGTAGCGCCTATGGTCGGTTTCTGTCTCTAAATAGAGAGGAGCCGACCATACCCAAATCAGAGGCAAACGAACGAAAGAGACAGAAATTTCAGTCCAACTCAGAATCAGATTCAGATCATCTAGATTTACTCAAAATAGAGTCAGAACATAGACTCTAGATCTAATCATGAAAAACTCATTCAGTCATTGTCACACACCCGTCAATTGAAGAAAAAAAAATACATGAACTCAACGCCAGGCCTCTCGCCAAGAAATTAAAAACGCGTGGCGCGACCCGAGGGGAAATTTGACACCCCCCCCCCCCCCACCCCAAAAAAAAAAAAGTAAAAATTTGGATTTTTTTTTTTTTTTTTTTTTTTAATAATTTTTTAAATAATTTTTTTAAACAACTATTACAAGTAATTTTATGAATTATTATCATGGTATTATATTCCGGGCCATTTTCATATTTACCCTTGCACTAAATAATCTAAATTATCAATGTTATTCTATCTGTCTATGTTGGAATTTGTGAAATTTGTTATCCAATGTTACAAAGAAAACCAAATGAGAATGATCCTATTCCTAGATCTAGTTGTTTGGATTTTTTAAAGCTGTAATTATTTTCCTTATATTAAAAACAATATTGCATTTTCTTATTTTCACAAAAATTGCCGTACTCAAATTTCTGCAAGTCTTTTACTTTATATTCAAGTAAAATAAATTCTCTGTCTCAAAATGAAATTTATACACCCGTCAATGAAAGTTTGATTTGAGGTAAACACACACACAGACTAGGCCGCTGCGCTAAGCTATGTGCACACAATACCATACCTGCTTGTAAGTGTCGGCTTGCATACCATACCTGCCAACCCTTACAAATAATTCAGAATATTCTGTTTTTTTTTAATCTCTAGGACCTGAAAATCAGGAATACCGGTATTCAGATTTTTCAAAATTTCGATTTTTTTTTTTTTTTTTTTTTTTTTTTTTTTTTTTTTTAAGAACGCGTGGCGCTAGGTCGGGCCAATCAAGAACGCGTGGCGCACGCGCCACGCGTTATCTGTGTACGCGAGGGCCCTGCTCAACGCTATATACTACTATAACTTATAAGCCTAACTTAAAACTTGTAGCCTAAGCCCAACTTAGGTCAGTAGCGCGTAGATCGACGATCAGCTCAGCTCCGCAGGATTCCCATCGCGAGAGATTCAGCTGCGCAATGCAAATGCCAAGGCAATCCGATGCCTCAACTTCAAGCAGTGCCAAAAATAGACATAACAAAATGACAAATAATATAGTAAAAAAGCTTGGCAATGGTACCTAACCTACCAAAACTATTTCAGAAGATATAAACGATCATATACATGTAACGTTTATATCGAAACAACCTTAGTAAATGGTAAATTATTAAGGTCTTCTCACCTCCGAAACGCCCACATTATCAAGGCACCTGATCGGACAACTGAAAATTTCCATATACCGGGTAAGCTGAAATTATCGATCAAAAACATCACACAGCACCGCTAAGGTGTAGTCTAAAAAGGAGAAAAGGATAGAAAAGTTATATATACATAATGTGCATATCTTTTTCTTTTCGGGAGTTGGGTGGGGGGGGGGGGGGGGGGGGGGGGGGGGGGGGGGGGGTAATTAAGTGCAGGGTTGTGAAGAAAAACAAAATTTATTCCAAAAAAATCCACCCAAAATCCACACAAAAAACAGTTATTAATTTTGTATACGTTTTTTTAAAGTCAATTGCACTATCACTTACTGCAGTATTTCTCTAAATCGATTACAGTCAACACCAGTGGTGACATTATGAGCAATTAATTATATTGTATTTATGTTGGTTACCAATTGATAAAAAAGG